>OY750758.1:12637500-13872500 GCA_963556745.1 Catoptria pinella | reverse complement strand
TTGATTTTGACATTATCGTGCAAGATTGGACGTATGGACATTTTTAACTGTATACTTAATTTTAATGTTATTATTTATTTGATTATTATTTCATTTTATTTCTTTTGTTTCATTTTATTTAAATCATAATTATTTGCATATCGCCAGAGAGCGGTAAAACATGTATGAACTTTAAATATTATTATGAGATCTGAATTGTACCATGTTTTCTGCAAATAAACGAATTCTATGCAAATAAACGAATTCTATTCTATTCTAGTACCGAAGCGTAAAAACTTAGTTATAGAGTTTCCGTTACCAATCAAAATAGGCTTCATACCTACGAGTTAATAATTCCTTTTGAAAATAAAAAGGCTCGGGAAATTCGATACACGATCATCCATCAAATATTTACGTTATGGTTCACAGAACGTACGCAACTGGAGGATTGGGTTAATTATACTGTGTTCATTATGTAAAGATCGCCAATAGAACTTATTATCTAGTGTTACGGAACGCAACCGGTCCAGCTGTCAAATCAAAGCAGCTGATTTTAAAATTAATTTTAAAAAGTATAAGATTGTTTTCTTTTAGTAATACTGTTTTTAAAGTGTTTACTACAACATAAATTTTATAAGGAAGTGTTTCAAAATCATTCCATTGGGTAGTTTTCGAACTACCATAACGACCGAACTTCACCGAGCCAGGGCCAATGTTTTCATGGTGAAAATTTCCTAGAAAAAGACAAACCGGGGAAGTACTTCTGTTCCGTAATTTTATCTATATTATTTTATAATAGACTGCAAAACTAAGCCAATTTGACTGGTTCTTAACATTCTATTTTACAAACGACGGCATATTATGTACATAAAGGTACGGCTTGCCGGTGTGGCATTTTGATTCTCAATTACTTAACAGTTCCTCGCTACTTGTACAAAATTCACGTAAAGTGAGTAACGTCAAAACTCAATACGATTTGGCACAGTTAATCTCTCTTTACTTGACGTAAAGTGGAAGTAAAGTTGATGGTGACTACTATTGTCACATTCACTACCTAAACTATTTATTACTCTTTACAAACATTTTACTTTAGTAGGGTGTTTTCCTGTTTTATTAATTTATGTACAGTTAGCACGTCAGTTTACCACAGGACTCAAAACTTTTTAAAATAATTTTAAGCCTTATCGTGTGGGATGTTGAGGCTAAATCAATTGAGAAAAATTGTTATCATGTAGTAACTGCTGCTGACTGTACAAGGTGTAGCATTCTGTGAACAAGTCTAAAAAAAGAAGTGTGAGTACACGCTCACACAGGGTTCCGTAAAAAAATATTTCTAAAGATAAACAAAAACAGTCGCTTCAGACTTTATTCCTTTTTTTATAAGGAAATCATTATTATTTATTTTGTAGACGAGACTTGCCGATGTGACCATGCATGACCATCAGCCATTTTTAATGCACAGGACTTTCCTAATGGGTGGATAAGGAGGATGGGTCATAAGCCACCTCGCGAGCCCAATGCGGATTGGTGGGTGTTAACGACTGCAAGTGCAGCCGGAACCAACGGCTTAACGTGCCTTCCAAAGCACGGAGGAGCTTAATTTATTAAATTTTTGGTCACCCAGCCCATGACCAACCCTTGCGAAAGTTGCTTAACCTCCGCAATCCGCTGGGCCAGGCGCTTAACCACTGCGCCATCGAGCTCCTCAATTTATTTATAAGAATTTTGTTACCTACATATAAACGTTATATACGTTAGATACATACATAACTATGCAAAACTGCTTAATCGGTTTTAAAAAATAATTAAAGTTCAAAATTGATTAAAGATTTTTTTTTCTGGTAGTCCAGCGTGATACCCAGCTAATAAAAGCTTCTATAGTCTATTTACCCTTACTTGTTTTATTTAGTAAGCAGTTTTTGACAGTGGTCATACGTCTTTTAAAATTGTTATTAAAAAATATAATTGTCTTATTAAATTAAATGTCATATTAATCATTATCAACTTCTTTCAAAATCTGTGTTTGGAAAATCATTTTGTTTTATAATAATGAATATTTCGATAAAAAGTTGGGTGAAGATTGTTTATGAAATAAGACAAGTAAGAATAAGCATCATATTTATAATATAATAAACATACTATATTTTTTTTAATGTTATTCTCATAATTTCTAAACAACAGCGCATTTTTCTATTTATTGTTTATACAATCGACTAGTTTCTTGCGGTTATCGATATTAAGAACCAATGTCAAAGAACTACTGTTAAAGACATCTCATTAACTTGCTGCGGTTTTTATAATCTCGTTTAATATTTCAGTATTTCAGAGCCAGTTTGCTGCACTAAAACTTTAATGTCGTGGGAAATAGTCATTTTTATTGAAATGGGTTTTGCATTTTATCCGGTATAATGAAAATATATAGGTAAGTTTTTAATTGTTTAAAATATAACTTTTGTACGCTTTAGGGTTAAACAACATTGGCCAGTTTAGCACTGAATATTTCTATCTCTATATATACGACGCATAAACATGAGTCATCTGTACCCTTAACACGAACAGAAATCGAAAAAATAACGCGCGTAAAAACATTCGATCGAGTAATTTTGTATGGGAAATTTGTACAGCGCCATCTATCGCCGAAAAATAAAAATATTTTTTTTAAAGAAAGAGTTATGTATATTGCTATTATCCATAAAAAAGATATTCTTTTTAAGAAGGTATACACATTTTGAAATTATGGATTTTAGTGATTAGTGATTTAATGTTCTGGCGTTTTCGTTACATAAGTGCATTTTCAATTATTGATTTATAGACCCACTTTTTAGTGTTCATTTAAGGTTTAAGATGGTTAGAGGATTAGTAAAGTTTAATTATAATAATGTTAATCCTGTCGACTTTAGAACCTTCTCCTATTTTAAAGTCGGTTAACAAAATTTTGAATCTTTCATCGTCCAGTAACTCAACACGTGCCTATTAACGAAATAATAACTTGACTCAATTAAGTAGGTATAGCTTTTGCGTTCCACTTCTTTTGTTAATTAAACAAAAGAAATTAATCCAAACTTCCATGTTTATTGTTTGGCAAATTAGTTACGCGAAGCTTTAGAAATTAATTGAGTTCCTTTTTGTGATGTCAAAACTTAGGAAGTTTCAAGGAAAGTAAATTATTGTATGCTACTGTTGTTTTAACATTTCATAAAGTTGGCAGCTCCTTTTTACTAATGAATCTTTCAAGTAAAAATTAAAACAAAACAATTTTTATACGATTGTTTTGCAACTACCCGCGGTGGAACTTCGTCGACCGAGTTCGGGCGATCAAAACAAACGAATGAGAGCGCGACACGTCTCAGACGATGTCTCTTATAGTTGTACTATATAGACGATCGGAGGTTGTGCGAAAATACTTTCTTTGTTCTCTAGTGTACACGCTTTCATACTTTTACATAATTTTGTTTTGATCGGCGGAAATCGGCTGGACACAGTTCGGCCGAAAGCGGATTAAGGTAGTGTATCTGAACCGTAACGAATGCATGAATGTACTCAATTAGCTCTGAAATAAAAATGTTCGTTACACGCCATGTCAGGCGAAAGAGCATCCTAATTAATTTAATAAGCAGATTAGTAGGTTGTCGTCATAACATGATAGATAAGCAATGACTGATCTTTATTACGTTTTCATCCATATTTACTTGAAACAGAGTCTTTTTTACGTTGAAGTCAACGTGACAATGGTGTGATTGGCGTTTAAATTGTGTTTTAATCACATAGTTTTGACACCGTTTCTGACAAATTATGAATTGAAACAGTTATTGATTATACCATTGCACTGAAGGCGGATCTGGGTCCTAGGTTCAAATTGGTTTAAAAAGTGTTTAATGTGATGGCCGTTAACACTTGTCTCACTTACGGTATTGTTTTAAACCCATAGCTTGCCATAAGTTTGCAAATTTTTGAGTTTTACTGGTTCCATCTTCTGGTTTAAAATGTAATAGAATTTGTATGAAGATAATAATATATTCAAGTTTGGTCACTTCTGTGAAAATGGCTCTGTAATACGTATTTTTTAATTGTAAAGTAATTTAATCTACAAAATATAAGACTTTTCGTAGTGATTGGATAAATCATTTTTTTCACAGACTCCAAAACCTAAAATTTTACATTACCTCGTCTTTAATTCAGTAGGTAAATTGAAAGACTCGAAAAGACCTGTTAAATTCAGATCTATTATGTGATAATCAGATGATTATGAATTCTGTCAGATAGTTTAATCGCTAAGGCATCCGATAAAAGTCATATTTTCGTGTAAATACACTTCAGAGATAGTGTAAAAGACATGGCGATAACTGACCCTGAAAGATACTAAAAGACATAATGTCATGCATTTTTCTTTTCAAAAGGATTACCTTCATTATGCCACAATTTTATCCATCGTCTAAGATTTTTAGTTATTTCTTTAAGCTAAAATTTAAAAAATAATAAATGTTCCTCTCCTATTTCCAATCTCTGTTATATTTATTAAAAATTCATTCGTAACACACAATCAGACAGAGCTTTCGCATTCAACATGGCCAAATGGTATTCCCTCGATATTTCTTTGTGATTGCGCTTCAAGCTTGGCGTACCCCTTAGTGCTAGTAGTATTGAACCATTCATTATGTACTGGAACTTTCTTTTCAATATGGAAAATAGACAATGTTCTATTGGTACATAAATCGGGCGCACCTAACAACGTACGAAGCTATGGACAAGGTCGATCACTCACTGTTACTTCACAAGTCACGGGGCCCTACCGGCTAACTTTTCGAACTTCGGCGGGTCTGCCGAGCTTCAACTTAAGACAGATAAATCGCAGTAAGGAGTTTCGTATTGTACTATTCGCCGAAGATATTTAGAAGATATCGGTGTTCGTGTGACATCATGAATTGGGGTTCGCCATTTTGGCCCGATTGGGGCTCGATTTATCTGTTTTAATTTGAAGCCCGGCAGACTTTCCGAAGTTTGATGCGTTAGCCGGTACAGCCCCTGGTATGCGTGGTTCCATCTTAAATTGGTGTTGGTTCATATCTTTCTCAGAGATGTCAAAGAGTAGTGGCTTGCAGATAATAATATGAATAGAGTCTTTTCGATGTGCTGTCTGGCGTCCCTCAGGGCTCTCATTTTGGGCCCATTAACCGCCTCTGTGGTCTATTGGATCGCCCACCCGTGTAAGACGCAGGGGTCCCGGGTTCGATTCCCAGTAGGGGGGTACATTTTATTTGGTTTAGTCGGTGGTAGGGCTTATCCATCTTACCTAAGTCTGACGCCATAACAGCTATTTAATAATTGTTGTGTTTCGGCCATAGACTTAGAAAAATTTTCGCAGCGCTCAAGGTTCCGGCAGTTATACGTAAGATAGCTAGTTCCTCAGTGGTGGAGTGGTGGTGGTGGACCCGTAGTGGATAAAAAAATATGTTTTTGTTGTCCATTAATGACATGACAAAGGCAGTATTCCAAATGTTAATTGTTCGCAGACGACTTAAAGGTCTACAACACATTTCGAACTTCTGATGATTGCTTGCTGCTATAAATAGACCTTGATCGAATTGATTCGATCGAACAGCTCGAACTAACTCCAGAAATGCTAATTTTGAACTTTTCTCTCTGAGGCTAAATAGAACCAATTTGAGCGGACAAAGTGCCATTAAGGCTCCTATATACCTCAAGTGGCCACTTTTAGCGCTTTTGCGAATTACTACTACAATGAACTATATTATACTGAGGTTATTGTTTGTAAATAAACTATAGAACCTTAGCTTCAATCTGTACATGTGAATTTTCGATACATTATGTACTTAGCGAGAAATAAATTGAATTCAAATGAGGGCGCCACTTGAGGTATATAGGGGCCTTAATAGACTGTGTTATAGCACAGCAAGATTTGACGCTCTATTGATCTATTTACACTTTCATTACCACGTTACAAAAAAGAATTATAAAAGAGCAGTAGGTAAGTTTTTGTACCATTATTTAGGAATGTTGTTAATTTGTTGCCAAACTGAAATTAAGTATGTTTCAAGTTATGTTTGCCTATCATTATTTTTCACTATTCTTTTAATTTTATTTTAAATTGTGGTGTAAAAATGTTGGCAGACCAAATAAATTTAAAAATAAACATAAAATAAATTTGATGACTATTTAAAAACTTTTTACAAGACAATACTATTTGAAAAGCATTCCCTAAAAATAATACTTAATACATTTTCAATGCTCTATTCTATAAAAGGAAATGCTTATAATAATTAATGTTCACTAACACTATCTCATATTAATAGGTCAACAAAGGTCAAGGAATCCATAAGTAAGAGCTTCCCCCGAGAATCGATCTCGTGACCCTGACCTGAACACACCTTGTTTCCACATTAAAAGGCAACGTAAAAACTCAATTTGGTAATTTTCCTCTCATTGAATACGATTATCTTTAAATAAATAAATATAAATATTTGACAACATCACATACATAGCTTCGATTCCAAAGTAAGTAGCTAAAGCACTTGTGTTATGGAAATCAGAGACAACGGTGGTATCACAAACACCCAGACCTGAGCCAATATAGAAAAGTTCGTTTTCTAAACTGCCGACCCAACCGGGGATCGAACCTGGTACCTCAGAGATGGCGACACCTTGAAAACCGGTGTACAAAGCCACTCGACCACGGAAAGTCTTTTACTTTTGCATCTTTTTCCATCAAGTAAATAATAAGTAATAATAATGCACTAACATCGTTGAATCATTAAATTTTTAGGAAATTTTCGTGATAGTTTAGCTTTAGTACCAGTGAAAGAGTTTTTAAAATCGAGTATTATCAGATATTAAATCCGACAAACATCCAAATATACCTTTTCACAATTTCTTTAATATTATATTGGAATCTTTCTAAGTTTTGCACGATTGGACAAAAACGGAGAGACCTAATATTTCTTAGAGAAGAATTAAAGTTCGTTTTTCTAAACTGGTTGCCAAAGCAGAATTTTAATTGCCGAGCGAGCGCGAAGCGTGAGCGAAGCGTCTTTGGTTCAGCTTGGGCAAAAATGCTTTCGTATGTCCTTCCGGTGTCCGATTGTTACAGGACGCATTTCTCAACCAATTCTTGTGAGTTTAGTTTTTCGTTTTTTTTCTTATTGGCAGAGATATGTAAAAAAACGAATTCAAAAATGTAAAAAAAAATCACAAACCTTTTTTGTTAGCGCGGTGCAAAGCAAATTTTGTTTTTTATTTTTAGAAGACTCAAAATCAATCAAAACATTTCTGGTCAATATTCGAAATTTGAAAATAAAAGGTTGTGACAGAACTTATGACTGCGTTGCGTATATTATTTGTTTGTTTTTAAACAGCATATAATTTAAGGTACTTTTTAACGCGAGGTTTATTTTTTAAAGTTTTGCGAGGTCTACAGCTCACGGAGCCACTAGTTCTTATCTCGTAGCTGGTTTCTTAAACGGCCGAAGGGTAATGAACGTATTATACAGATAAAAGAAAAAAACAGGTAATTTCAAAATAATATTATGATGTTTGGACACATCAACGATGTAAGGATAAAGTAATCCATCAATAATCGTCAAGCATACGGTAGTTGAAAGTGAATGGACGATATGCGATAATAGCGTATCGTTATAGATAAATCCTGATAATAAAACTGATAATTGATTCGATGGTGGAGCCTGTTACAACACTGTATGGCCTTCGGCATCCTTCGGATATAATTTAATATTTTTTCAATTTCAAACAATTATTTTTAACCCTTCAACGCCCGGAAAATGAGACACAATAGATAATCCATTGTTATCCGGCCGCCTGCGTCCGCTCGGGCGATGATGAATTAATACGAGTAATCTCTACGTTTATTTACAAATCAATAATACTTCACACACATTTCACGTTTTTATTAAAAGATATGTCAAGTTTGTCTCAGTTTCGTAGCAAGAAAAATATTTCTTCACACGTAACTGGTTGGTTAAGTAGGTGGTGAAAATCTTACAAGAGAAGCAATTTGTATGTTTGGAAATGGGACGCAATTAGGGTTGCCACCTTTTTTGGACTAATAGAGTACATTTATGGAGGCCTGGTGACCTGTAAAACAGGTTTCTAACCTTACTTCAGGCTCCAGTCTCCACAATACTTATTTAACACTTAATGTATACAATCCGACCGAAAATTTATAATCATTGTAATTATTGTGGAGAAAATAAAACATATTTTTAATTATTATTATTTATTATTGGTTGCAAAAGGTAGAAAAAAGTACATTGTATGGAAATAAAGTATTATTTATTTCTATGATTAAAAACATATTTTTTATTACTTTTGGCAATATTTAACCATTTTTTGTCACAAGCCATGTGAAATAAAGTATTTTCACGTACTTTATTTTCCTCATAGAGTATAGAGTACAATTACGCCGAAATAAGGTATATACTTTATTATAAAGTACGGGTGGCAACCCTAGACGCAATCGATGTATGTGATAAATGCCTTTACAACAGGAAGCTGAGCAGCCATTACTTGAAGTGGCTTATCGTAAGATTACTAGTTTTGTCACCTACTATTGCTTAATCTATGATTACATGTAACCTGTTGTTATTCAAACCCAGACCTTCGTGATAGCCAAACAGTAATGTACTTAAATAATAATAGAAATCATTATTAACTACTCAAACCGTAAATGCTGTGTCAAGGTCATCAAAAGTAACTGGATTTGTTAAAAAAGAACGGTCAAGAGCGAGTCGGACCCGCGCACCGAGGGTTCCGTACCATCATTCTGAAAATTTTTTACTATTTAGAGACATCGTTTTATTTTTCCTGGACTCTTTACATAAACCTCTATCACATAAAATAATTTCAGATTTTTCTCTATTCAAACTTCGGAGATAAGGGGGGAGAATTGGTTTTTTTTTTCATTTTTTCATCATCGAAAACTATGCGGCCTAAAAAAAATGTTTGTGAATGTGCAAGCAGCGCTCTTTCATATGATACCCCATAATATGCCCTAGTAGCCTCACTTCGATTTTTTAAGACTCCCTTTCAGTCCCTTTTGCAAAAAAATATAGATATATTTATTTCTCTCTTATTTGCAAAATTGTTGGGCAAACGTCATCTAAAACTATTCCAAATTTCAAGTCGATAGCATTAGTAGTTCTCGAGATATATATCTCGTAGGCTTTTAGAATTAGAAAAAGAAAAGAAGTTGTCCTCCCGCCCCACCCGACTTCAATACACCTGTTTTATTTATATTGATATGCGTACCTAACAATTTGCATATTATTTCTTGCTTTTTAGAGGTATTTAATTTGAAAGTTGTTTTTGTTTTCAGGTTTTTTGAAAGTTTTTGAAGAGGTTTTTCTTTTTTTTTCTGATCCTGTGAGCCTAAATAGGCTAGATTTTAAGTTTCCGATTTTAAGTAATATATTTCAATTCCCAAAGCCAAAATTTTTTTTAAGACTGGTAATATCCAGCTTTCAGGTTAGACACCTCAAATATAATAAGACCAAATACCCGACAAATTATTTAGTTTTATCATGGTATTTTGAGTTGCACGGAATTTATAATTCTGTTTATTATACAAGGTGTTACAAAAATACCCCTAATGCCGAATATGGTATATAGAGACCATCAAACTGATCAACTTTTAATATAGGACCAACTCTGAAATCGCGAACAAAAACTCAGCTGTTTCATACAAAAATTTAAATCGAAAATATCAGAATGTATGAAACAGCTGATTTTTTTTCGCGATTTCAGAGTTGGCCCCATAGTAAAAGTTGTTCAAGTTGATGGTCCCTATATACCATATTCGGCATTAGGGGTATTTTTGTAACACCTTGTATAATCGAACTATTTAAGGTTTCAATGGCATATTGAGGAAGAATAATTTGAATAACCAGTTAAAGTAAATAAGTTTGGTTGATTCAGTCGTTGAGGGCGGCGCTCGGCCAAAGTAAGTTAGTAAGATGAAGCGCGCGCGCAAAAAAAAAATTAGGAAATAGCGTTTGATGCAACAGTACTCAAACGGTTCTGTGCTTAACCTCTAATTAAGCGCCAAAAGTTGCGGTTTCGAATCCCAGTAGGGGCAAATAGTTTTATGGTGAGTACAATCATTTCTTTTTAACCGACTTCAAAAAAAGAAGGAGGTTATCAAGTCGACGGTGTTTTTTTATGTATGTTTTAACATAACTTCACCAGTTGTTAATCGATTTCAATCATTCTTTCTTTATTTGAAAGAAAATAGTTGGTGTGAGGTCCCATAAAAAATTACAGAGATCTGGCTAGTAGTTTTTTCATAATCATGAAAAATATCAATTATTTAGCTTACCATCGCACGAGTTTTTTTGATTAATAAGTACTTATGTAGTTGATTTTCGTATTGAACTTTCATATTTATTTATCGGCACAGAAATTGTAGTGTATGCGTGAGGGCGCGGCCGCAGCCGTATAATCTGTATATCCTGTGTAATCTGTGGTTGTCTGTCACTGTCAGAGAGCGCGGCAAACGTCTAGGACTACTGCTACTATACGCGATACAAGACATCATGTTGATTTATTAAAACTTGTTTAATTTATTTGTAATATAGTGATATTACAGTAATAACTGAAGGACCAAAATGTACGTTCGTTTTTAATACGCGTGGTTACTGTGAAAAGTTGCCTTGATATCAAACATGTTCGAAGAACTAAACAATGTCAACAACGACGACCTCCGTGGTCTAGTGGCTTTGTACACCGGTTTTCAAGGTGTCGCCATCTCTGAGGTCCCGGGTTCGATCCCCGGTTGGGTCAATTTAGAAAACGAACTTTTCTATATTGGCTCAGGTCTGGGTGTTTGTGATACCACCGTTGTCTCTGATTTTCATAACACAAGTGCTTTAGCTACTTACTTTGGAATCGGAGCAATGTATGTGATGATGTCAAATATTTAAAAAATATTTAAAAAAAAATGTTAAAAAAATATGTTTCCACCAAAGAACACCGTGAATCAAATGAGGACGGCACAACCATGACCTTCCAACATGACCTTTCTCAATGAACCATGCTAAGGAACAAACAAAAGTCGTCTTTACATCCAAGGGACTAAAGTTCAATTCTTTGAAGCATATTTACTTAACTATACATTTTATTGTCGTAGTTTACAAGATAAGTTTTTAATGAATCTGGATAATGAGTATACCCATTATCCAGGTTCATTGAAAACTTACTTTGTAATCTAGATATATCTAGTATTTAATGAAATAGTAAACGAGCAATAGTTGTTGTTGTTTGTCCTTATGTTCATATAATTATCCCTTGAAAACCATTGGTAAGATAAACAGCAAAAAAAATTCATTCGTCTATTTGTTTCGAATCAAATAAGTAATTTGTTGGATAGTAGTAATTGGTCTTTAGAATTGTTTCTAAATTGTAACTTACACTGTAAGTGATTTGTGTACTGTGCCTAATAAAGTAAATAAATAAATCTACTGGGTACTTATGTCTTCGAAAATCCCCACTTGCCGGGTACTAAATGAAGTTTAATTCATTGTTCTAGGCCGCTATGTGAAGTTAGCCACTATGCGCGTAGCCGTGCCCCACTACAAGTCTCTCTCATACACTTACATCGAATTTGTGTTCTGCGCATCGTCTCGCGCGATGTTCACAGATGTTTGAATCGATAAGTGCTATTGTTACAATATTTTTAGAGGCCAATTTGTAAAAACATTAATTTTCTCTGTAAAATTGTTTTTTATTAGAATAACAATGGAGCTCAGGGGCGCAGTAGTATAGCCTGGCCCATGTGGAGGTTAAGCAACTGTCGCAAGGTCAGTCATGGGATGGGTTACCAAAAATCTAGTATCTTGAGCTCCTCCGTGCTTTTGAAGGCACGTTAAGCCGTTGGTCCTAGCTGCATTTGCAGTTGTTAGCACCCACCAATCCGTATTGGGCAGGCGTGGTGGGTCATGGCCGATCCTCCTTATCCACCCATAAGGGAAGCCTGTGCCCCAGCAGTGGGGACATAAAAAATGGCTGATGGTCAACGATCAACTTTTGTTAAGCAAATATAAACTGCGAGAATTCATTCTGTTTAATGTGTTTAATTTTCATTTTTTTCTTTTTAGAGTTGGGTAGGTAGGTTAGGTACATAGGCAAAATAATTTTGGCGATTTGGTGTGAGTATTAATTTAAAGTTTATTTTCGTAAGTTACATTTTTGGTTTATCCACATTTATTACGATACAACAATGTATCGGTAAAGTTATTTAAATTCTCTTCTTCATTTGTTTACAAATATTTAACTTTATGCAAAATACGTGTATTCATTTTATTTTAAACGGTGAATAGTTATGTACGAACATTACGTTGATCAAAGGTTGATCATAAAACAAGCAATTGGGCAACTAAGTTAATAATTAATATTTTAATAATAACTACGTACCAATTTGACGAACAATGGAAACAAAAAAATCTGTCACAAGTGACAGCTGTCACTACAGGTATAAAAACAGTTGTCATGCAAAGACACTAAAGTTGCAAGACATAGGTACCAGTATAATAATTTTTACAAAACAATCGGCCTTAACTTGGCGACGTGGTCGAGTGGTTTGTATAATCCGCGCGCGATGAGAATGGGATCGGATTAAAGTTGGAAGTGCATTGCAGCTACAGTTAAAATCAATCTGACAACTCTTTATAAAACCCAGCAATCTCTATAAAACTTTGATCAGTGATGATCATTTTAAGCTGTTAGTTGAGTTACAAAATACCGACACCAACATGCCGTTTGGTATGCGTAAAGATTGCATTCTCCTCTTGATAAAAAAAAGGGTTGTGTGTGTATATTACCTTTGTCTCTGACTTCCATATAACAAATGCTTTAGCTACTTACTTTGGGATCAGCCCCCTGATTATGTAACTCTGTTGCTAACAACTTTTGATTGAATCAGACAGAAATCGCAGTTACATTGCTGCTTTAGTAAGAATCAATGTGATAACTATGTTACTTAAAACAGCAATGTAACTGCGATTTCTGTCAGTTTCTTGATTGCAATAGTTACATAATCAGGGGGCAGAGCAATGTTTGTTTGTGATGTTGTCTAATATTTATTTATTTAACTTCCATTAGTTTTGAATTCAGATAGGTATATAGTTTTTAAAGTATTACTTGTTAATGAATAATGATACTATCGTGTAAGTAACCAAGATAGCAAGAAAGAAAAAATAATACATATATATTGGACCATAGACTTAAAAAAAATTTCGCTGCACTCTATTTCTATGTATTGGACATACCTTCACAACGAATACACAACATGACAGTACAAGAAAGAAATATTTTCTTCTCTTGTCTCAATCTATTTGGAATCGGTACAGTACAATATTTGTCTCTTTCATTATATTCTTTCCGAATGTCCATCGTCTCATCATTTTTTCTTTGCATTCATTTATCATTCCTTAAACAACTAATCTGTCTTCCTCAACTTTTCCATCAAGCAACAAATTACGCCAGTCACACTCCTACTAGTTCGCTAAGGGGTACAGTCGAGTCCAATAATATGTATCCGCACGTTTGACAGTTCATCGACCTTTATGCCTTTGTAATAAAAGTCAACATCCTGTCAAAAGAGCTAACATATTAGTGAACTCGACTGTACGTTATGTCATTAATTGTATTGTACACAACTAAATATGAGTATGTGTCGGTCATTAAGCGATTGATAATAGCGGCACTCATTTGCCTCACGCTTACACAGCACCTACTCGCTTACATACTGTTTTCTTGCGCTCATTCTTAAGAGGGCCTAGTCTGCACACTAGCGCAGCCATTGGAAAAATTAATAGTAATAAATAAAAACAAAATTGTGAATTATCTCTCTGCAGTGCACTACGTAGAAGCTTTGTGGTTCTTTTTATCGCTTAAACAATATTTTCTATCCTGTCGTAGAGTTTAATGGAGATTTTTTGCGATAAGTGGCCACTTTTAACAATAAAACTCCAGGCTAGAAAGTATTGTTTCAACGATAAAAAGAACCACAAAGCTTCTACGGAGTGCACTACAGAGAGATAATTCATATAAATTATCTCTCTGATAATTCATAATTTATCTGTCTTTATTTAAGCACTATTTTTTTCCAATGGCGGCGCTAGTGTGCAGACTACGCAGCCTTAAGCCTACCAGATGTCGCCATTTCGAATCCTTTTCCTTTAACATCCGAGTTATTCCTACTGTGTTTACATCTGAACTGTGGTTTAAGGCCCTTGGTTTGCTGGCATTGTTCGGTTATATTCTATGTAGCTGAAACAAAGTTTAATTCATCACGGTTGTACTACGGACGACACATAAATCATCACACTTTTATGCAAATTTGAATCTTATTGTCACCTCATAAGGCTGACGTAGCGACACCTGTCTTTACGTTGTTTGTTTGTCTGTCACGGTAAATACTTGTTTGCATGAATTCTGATGAAATTTCAATCCATCGAGTCTGGACTGGAATCTCGTTTTGTTTCATATTGTGTAGTGTATGTAATATAGCGAGATTACATTAGATTGTTTAGCCGAATTCAGGTGCATTCAGATTCGTGCTAGTACTAGTATAGTTTTACATTATCTGTGGTGCTATCAACTTGTACGCTTTCGTACAAATTCAACCGATTTTATTTGCTCATTTTACAAAAAAAACCTCAAACTTAACCTCTTCAATGTTCAAAGATATTTAGAATTAACAAAACCGAATCCGCAACCGGATGTCGTTAACATATTAGTTAGGCCCTTAGAGAGTGATTAGGCTCCTATGTTTTAATCAAATAGTGACGTCTAGAATTAATATCTATAACTAAGTAGTATTCCGGCTGAAGTGGCAGTAGGCGGGACACATAGCGAGAAGAACCTGAAGTGGCAGTAGGCGGGACACATAGCAAGAAGAACCTGAAGTGGCAGTAGGCGGGACACATAGCGAGAAGAACCTGAAGTGGCAGTAGGCGGGACACATAGCGAGAAGAACCTGAAGTGGCAGTAGGCGGGACACATAGCAAGAAGAACCTGAAGTGGCAGTAGGCGGGACACATAGCAAGAAGAACCTGAAGTGGCAGTAGGCGGGACACATAGCAAGAAGAACCTGAAGCGGCAGTAGGCGGGACACATAACAAGAAGAACCTGAAGTGGTAGTAGGCGGGACACATAGCGAGAAGAACCTGAAGTGGCAGTAGGCGGGACACATAGCAAGAAGAACCTGAAGTGGCAGTAGGCGGGACACATAGCGAGAAGAACCTGAAGTGGCAGTAGGCGGGACACATAGCAAGAAGAACCTGAAGTGGCAGTAGGCGGGACACATAGCAAGAAGAACCTGAAGTGGCAGTAGGCGGGACACATAGCAAGAAGAACCTGAAGTGGCAGTAGGCGGGACACATAGCGAGAAGAACCTGAAGTGGCAGTAAGAAGGACACATTACAAGAAGAACCTGAAGTGGCAGTAGGCGGGACACATAACAAGAAGAACCTGAAGTGGCAGTAGGCGGGACACATAGCGAGAAGAACCTGAAGTGGCAGTAAGAAGGACACATTACAAGAAGAACCTAAAGTGGCAGTAGGCGGGACACATAACAAGAAGAACCTGAAGTGGCAGTAGGCGGGACACATAGCGAGAAGAACCTGAAGTGGCAGTAAGAAGGACACATTACAAGAAGAACCTAAAGTGGCAGTAGGCGGGACACATAGCAAGAAGAACCTGAAGTGGCAGTAGGCGGGACACATAACAAGAAGAACCTGAAGTGGTAGCAGGCGGGACACATAGCAAGAAGAACCTGAAGTGGCAGTAGGTGGGACACATAGCAAGAAGAACCTGAAGTGGCAGTAGGCGGGACACATAACAAGAAGAACCTGAAGTGGTAGCAGGCGGGACACATAGCAAGAAGAACCTGAAGTGGCAGTAGGCGGGACACATAGCGAGAAGAACCTGAAGTGGCAGTAGGCGGGACACATAACAAGAAGAACCTGAAGTGGTAGCAGGCGGGACACATAGCAAGAAGAACCTGAAGTGGCAGTAGGCGGGACACATAGCAAGAAGAACCTGAAGTGGCAGTAGGTGGGACACATAGCGAGAAGAACCTGAAGTGGCAGTAGGCGGGACACATAGCGAGAAGAACCTGAAGTGGCAGTAGGCGGGACACATAGCAAGAAGAACCTGAAGTGGCAGTAGGCGGGACACATAGCAAGAAGAACCTGAAGTGGCAGTAGGCGGGACACATAGCAAGAAGAACCTGAAGTGGTAGTAGGCGGGACACATAGCAAGAAGAACCTGAAGTGGCAGTAGGCGGGACACATAGCAAGAAGAACCTGAAGTGGCAGTAAGAAGGACACATTACAAGAAGAACCTAAAGTGGCAGTAGGCGGGACACATAACAAGAAGAACCTGAAGTGGTAGTAGGCGGGACACATAGCGAGAAGAACCTGAAGTGGCAGTAGGCGGGACACATAGCGAGAAGAACCTGAAGTGGCAGTAGGCGGGACACATAGCGAGAAGAACCTGAAGTGGCAGTAGGCGGGACACATAGCGAGAAGAACCTGAAGTGGCAGTAAGAAGGACACATTACAAGAAGAACCTAAAGTGGCAGTAGGCGGGACACATAACAAGAAGAACCTGAAGTGGCAGTAGGCGGGACACATAGCGAGAAGAACCTGAAGTGGCAGTAGGCGGGACACATAGCGAGAAGAACCTGAAGTGGCAGTAAGAAGGACACATTACAAGAAGAACCTAAAGTGGCAGTAGGCGGGACACATAACAAGAAGAACCTGAAGTGGCAGTAGGCGGGACACATAGCGAGAAGAACCTGAAGTGGCAGTAAGAAGGACACATTACAAGAAGAACCTAAAGTGGCAGTAGGCGGGACACATAACAAGAAGAACCTGAAGTGGCAGTAGGAGGGACACATAGCGAGAAGGGCCGATGTCCGATGGATTGGGGTGGAATGGTTCTGGAATGGCGACCGCGCACCGGACGACGCTCCGTGAGTAGGCCCCCAATAAGGTGGACCCACGATAATAACGCTAAAGAAGCCCTATGCGAATATTTTCTTAATTCATCAACGCTCGAGCGGACGCAGGTGGCCGGATAATAATGGAATATCTATTGTGTCTCATTTCCTGGCGTTGAAGGGTTAAAAAACGTTTATTTGATTTTTATAGTTGAGTTAGTTTTAGCATGCACAATGCTATTTTTATACAATACTAAATAATATAGGTACATACTCGAAAAATCGAGAATATGATCCGGTGTGAGTCTAATTTTTTCTAGTAAGTATATTATTTAGTACCTATTACTTTTATATAAATAATGAAAGTTATATGACGTTGAAAAAACTTATCAGCATTTTAACTAAAATTGACTGTAACTCAATTTTAAGGTTTTTTTTATAAATATAAGGCCCCCCCAAACTAGGATCCCCTGCTAGTCTCCCCTGGGGGATTCGTGTGGATATTTTGTCCACTTGGGTCCACCAAAAATTATTCGGTAAGTATTTAACATAGTGACAATTATTATTGATGCATAATTGAATTGGAAAAAAATATTTAAAAAGTTAGTTATCAAAATCATATATCTGACTCCTCCATTTATAGATATTAAAACATTTTTAATTATTATCTCAAATCAAAGTGTTTTATTATTAAACTTATCACTATCGCATACTGATTTGAAGTAAATTATTCTAATCATTTTGTCTAGTCAAAAAAAGTTATGACACTTAAAATATGATTCGGAAATCATTTATCAGTATCACATCTAAAAATATACTAATCCACACACTCGTGCGTCATAGACTATGCGTTCTTTAACAAAACTTAAAAATTTGATGAAAGATAGATAAAAGATACTTAAAAAAACAATACTTAACGCGAGTGACGATCGACAAACCGTTATCTTGGTACACAAAATGTGTAATATTTTTTCTTGATTCAGTGTAAACTGTTTACCTTCTCGATTAGAACAGATGTTTCGTCATAATAATGTGTTGGTATTATACCACATTTTTTATGAGCTAAATGATATAATACTATTTGATATTGATGAATTATTAAAGGGTAATGAAACTAAAATTCTTTGACTTTCTTTGCGCATGGTGGTTTTCATTCAGCGTTTTTCATTTGCAACAATTATTCTCCAGCAAAGGCAATTTATTTTTTACTCCAACGTGAACATTGTCTTAACTTATAAAATAGACCAATTATAAGCGTAAAGTGGAGTCGGTCGTCACAGATTTCACAATGACAGCGAACCGTTTGTGAGCAGCACCGTGTCGAAACCTGCCGTGTTACAGCAAAGATAATGGCAAAGCCTGGATTCGAAGAGGTATCATCTCACCGTGATAATAGCAACCAAAGTGATACGTTAAGATTGCGACGACAAATTTACTTAAGGATGCGGCCTTGATATCTTTCCACTACGTGAGTCATGTAACGCTCAAAATCCGAAAAGATGTTAAAGTCTTAACGCAGCAGTCACGGAGAGCGACTTCGGAGCAAAGCAAACAGTGATATGTAAGTAATCCTGTAATCCAGCTTAAAGGAGGTTTCGCGCAGCCTGTTCGTTGTGCGTGTGAGTCGGTAGATGAAAACTCACCGGCTGTCACCGTTGGCATCTGGAGGGTTGGTCGCGTTCGGGATGGCTCGGACGGACTCGGGCGGACTCGGGCGCGGTCGGGATGGCCGACGAGATGTCCGCTCGGTGCGAACGAGGCCGCGCTACTGGGCCGCGAGGAGACACGAGGCTCGCGGGGTGATAACACTGATAAGCCGTGCGGCGCGTCATCAGAGAAGTGATGCGCCACTAAAATGCTGCCGCTAAGTGCCGCTTAAAAAAAATCATCTTTTCACATAGTAATTATGCTTCATGGACGATTGAAGTATTGCAGTGATGTGTTCATATATTAATTTTCTTATGGTCCATGGCATTTTTTATAAAAAATATTTTTCTGGGTTTGGTGGACCTATCGGAAAAAAACAATAGACTTGTGGACCTCTGAGAAAGACCCCTATTGAAAAAATGCGAAATAATCATAAACTTATTTTGTAGAAAAAAAACAATTAATTTGCTTGGTGACTCAAAACTCGGCCTTTTAATGACGAGCCCAATCTTGATGCAAACAAATAAAATACATTTTAGCGCTGGAATACCCGCACATGAACCTAACTAAACTATAGTATACTTACGACTGTTTGTGTTGCTACCGTATACCTGCATAGTCTAGCATTTCCGACCGGAAAGGGATTATTATGTTCGATATGTATCGACGTATACGGTTGTACTGAGTCCTGGGAATCTATTGCGCTTATTGTCAGTAACAATAAAAGCAAAGACATTGTCATTCTGGTATGCTATTTAAAAAAAACATTAATAGCAAAGACTTCTGTGTGTATACTACACTAGACAGGCTGCACAGTACCGAAAAATACGGTGCATGCACCGAAACTCCTTTAGTCTATTGCGAGCGACCGATGGAAACAGTTGATGCGCCGCGAAGGTTGGTTGTGACACAATTTTAGTTTTGAACAGCTCGTCTATGTAATTGAAGTCATAGATTTTTTTTTTATATTTGGCTCGTACGATTTGTACATTGCCAATGTCGAGTAAAAATTTGGGAAACGGAATATAGGAAAGAGTGGAATAGGTAGGTTAACGGAATTCAGGTGGGATCAGGAAAACTTTTTACATAAATAGGCAGGATTTAGTTTAGAGTTGAATATTGTTACGGATGAGGAAGGATATTATACATTTATATACATTGCGATCATTAGAAGATAATAGAGTTACAATACTGGTCGGGAATGGAACACGAAGCGTTAAGAGCTTATTAAACCTTCCTGAATTCCGGATCCGTTATTCAGCCGCTCCTAAATTCAGAGAAGTTTAATTGCAGTCAGGAAGGTAGGATCCTACCTAGCATCCTTAATTCAGGATGAAATGTTCTTCGGCAGAACGGATGCTACATTAAGGACAGTGTAATCGCATTTAGGACGCTCTGCCGCAGTAGTCATTTAAATAAATAGCGACTTTACTCCGACACAATAAAGCGCAATTCAGATCGGACACCGCTACAGTTCCTACGACGTCTCTTCTCTCTCTTTCTGACGACGCTAGGGTTTGTTTAAATGAACTGCGTTTATCGATACCTTGCAATTAATAATGATATAAACTACAAATTTAATTTTGAAAGTTGGTGATTACACCCTGCGTTACTCGCAATTTATGGGGACTTTAAATATCGGAATACTCGCTTTATCTGTAGAATAGCGGTGTCGCTAGTGGTGAACAAATAGTGAACATCAAAATGTCATTAGTGTCAAAAATCCATGGCTGCAACGCAGTTCTATTTTATTCGACTCGAGTTGAGAACAAACGAACAGTCAGTCGATACATTCTGCCCCCTGATTATGTAACTCATTGCTAAAAACTTTTGATTGAAACTGACAGAAATCCCAGTTACATTGCTGCTTTAGTAAGAATAAATGTGACAACTATGTTACTTAAAGCAACAATGTAACAGCGATTTCTGTCAGTTTCTTGATTGCAACAGTTAAATAATCTGGGGGCAGGTCGACTCGGGCTTGGTTGGGATCTACGTACATTTGACATTTATAGTACTTAGCAATTAGTAGTTATTATTCGAATTCGTTAGTATTCGAACATAGACATTAGTATACTAGGTACTAAATTGCGAAAAGTAGAATCATTCAGAGTCGTGCATCGCTAGTAAAAAATATCGTTAGGTATATTTATTTTTTAAATATGATATTAGCGTTGATATTTTTTTCTCTATATAATTATCATTAGATCGATATTTTTTTCTCAATATATCGATATTTCCACACATGAAAACAATTAGATATTTTTTATCAAATTAGATATTTTTTAAGATCTTATCATGTCTTGTATCCGACACGACAAAAACAATGTTTTTTAACAAAAGTAGGCTGCATGTTATTATTTTAATATAGCTATAGTATATATCGTTAATATTTTTTTCTCGATATATCAATATATCGATATTTTGTTTTTTTTATATAATAATATGTTTCGATGTATTTAAAATAATATCGATACGATATATATTTGATTCATTCACCCATCTCTATTAAGGACGCTGAATCAAGGAAGGTGTAATCAGCAAGCTCTGGCGGCTGAATAACGGATGCTAAATCGGACTCTGAATAACGGATCCGGAATTCAGGAAGGTTTAATAAGCTCTTTAGTAAGTCTTTCCAGAAATCATTTCTGTCGAATTTTGGACAAGCTAATATTATATGGTTTGGATTTCTAGCTATTAAGTTTTTTTTAAAGTCGATATGCAATTTTACTGTCATGTCACAATAGACCGAACGTGGAGACGTATGTCTTGACTGAGTACCATCGAGTCACTTAGCAAAATGTTATAATGACATAAAAGGGTGTAACTATTCGTTTACTCCAGTGTCATAGAATATGAATTTTAAGTTCTTGGTTTAGGTAATTTTAATGCCAGACGTTTAATTGTGAGTATTTCCTTTGATAGCCCAATCCTTGAATACTTGCAAAGATGAACATAATGAGGACTTATCAAGTGTCTTTTTTTAACTATTTGCCTTAATGGCGTTGATAGACAAGTGAAGTGTCAAAATTGACTTTGATAATAAACGGCCTGTGCTTAAAAAAAGTCATTTTCAGTCCTTAGCAATGGCTTGCCAGCTGTTCAAAACTAAAATTGTATCACAACCAACCTTCGCGGCGCATCAACTGTTTCTATCGGTCGCTCGCAATAGACTAAAGGAGTTTCGGTGCATGCACCGTAACATAATGAGCAATTTTTCGGTACTGTACAGCCTGTCTAGTGTAGTATATACATAGAATAGAAGTCTTTGTTCTTTGGGGTTCGTTGGTTACTAGCCGCATTTATCGAGCCTACAGTTTTCTGTCATTTTGAAAAGGCCACATTAAACTCGCTTTGGTTTTGGTAATTGTTAAAAACAACCGCAACCAACCTTCGCAGCCAAAGTCACGTTTGTAATGACATTAAAATTCCCCTTTGAAAGATGAAGATTAAGTTTTCAATACCATTGATTTGTAAAACGTCAAATACTATACATTTATTGGGTCTTTGGTCTTTACCTATGAATTTTTTCTTATTACAAAACGCCAATTTCTTAGGTAGAGACATACAACATACAATAAATAACTTCTATGTTGTAAATTCATAATATCGATCAGAATTTGTAAATGTGAAGAGTCAAACTACGCGAGTGATAACAACAGATGTTTGTAGTATTTGCACAAAAAATATCGGGAAATAAACGAGTAAAAATAATGGTTTTGGGAAAATTAAACCGTTATTACAAATCGTCGCTAAAACAATACCTATCTGCGCTAATCTAAAAAAGGCCAGTAAAAACTTACGAAGGTACTTTATGAGATATCCAATAAGTATAAAATACGCGCAATAAGGTCCAGTGGTGAGGAGTTCGATGACGCAGTGGTTTAGCGCCTGGCCCAGCGATTGCGTTGGTTAAACAACTTTCGCAAGAGTCGGTCATGGGATGGGTGACCAAAAATTTATTATCTGGAGCTCCTCTGTGCTTCGAAAGGCACGCTAAGCCGTTGGTCCCGGCTGCATTCGCAGTCGTTAACACCCACCAAGTAGCATTGGGCCCGTGTGGTGGGTTATGGCCCATTCTCGTTAACACCCATAAGAAAGGCCTGTGCCCTGTGGCACAAGCCAGTGCTGACAGTGGGGGCATTAAAAATGGCTGATGGTCAAGGTATAAAATCTAATTTTATTGTATATCTAAGTATAAAACGTCACAGGGTAATTTTTCGACACGCGGCAATGTTGTGTAACAAAATGTGACTTTGTTTATGGAAAAAGGGGGGGGCTGACCCTTGATTTTAAGCTCTCTATCTAAAAGGTGCATATTGCAACGAATGCCCTAGTGAAACTATTTCGTAATGCATTATGGCGTTATCAAAACCGTATTTCTGGTTGTCTCAAGGCTTTTACCTCTAATGGATGTCACTCCGTCGAACTAAGGAAAGTGCCGACTCATGCACCACTCAATGAACTTGTGTATTTTTCTCGTAAGTTAGTAGCGTCATTCTTACTTACTTGTATATTACATGTTTTGTACGTTTGTATTTCATTTCTAGACATTTTAACACAATGGATATCATCCCAAAATCTTACTTATAACAAAAAATTTGATGAAGAAAAGCTATTGTAAAAAATTAATATATATTTTTAGTGCAAGTAAATTAATAAATAAATATTTGACAACATCACATACATTGCTCCGATTCCAAAGTAAGTAGCTAAAGCACTTGTGTTATGGAAATCCGAGACAACGGTGGTATCACAAACACCAAGACCTATATAGAAAAGTTCGTTTTTCTAAATTGACCCAACCGGGGATCGAACCTGGGATCTCAGAGATGGAAACACCTTGAAAACCGGTGTACAAAGCCACTCGACCACGGAGGTCGTCATTTTTTAACGCGCACACCGAGGGTTCCATTTCCATTACATTGTATATGTGATTAAGGTAGTTTTAACTGTGTATGTATCATGATTAAGCAGACAGGAATAATATGAGAGTATTTCGTTGTGAATGGTAAAATGGATCATTTCAACGTCATTTCATGAAAATATAAAAACAATACTCAATACCTAACGTTTATTTTACTTTGTTTACTAATGTCAATCGTGACTTTATCACTCAAACAAGTGCAAAAGCTTAGAAGTGAGTGAGTGCCAAATTATTTACTTTTGCATAAACTGCTTTTCAGATTTTCAGCACTTTCATGTAACAGCTAGCTGAAAACTAGTGTGTAAAATATCCTTTGACGTCAAAGCCAGAACAGATTTAATAGAAACACGGTGCAAAATAAATGAAGAATTAAGAAAACAAAAACAGTAGCTTTATGGTTGAGGTTGTTTGAGTAACAAATGCAAATAACTTAGATGTCAGTTTGATTCATGACTTTATGACTATAACAATGTATTAAGATAAATAATATATTAGAAAAAATTCTAGAAAAAGTCGACTCGCCCGTAGCACCTCAGACGGGACTTTTCTAGTATTTTTTTCTTATTTATCTTAATATCAAAATAGCATTGTGAATGCGAAAAATCTCAATTTAATAATACCTATAACAATGTTTACACCTAGACATAAAATGTTAAATCCTAATTGGCAATTAAGGACGACGCCTCATGATTGCACGATCGTCAGTCAATCAGAAAATATGAAACGTCTAGCGTTTCTGGGATCTTGTATATTATAGTAGTAGGTACATAAACTGTATAGAACTGGAAAGAATAGATATGGCAAAATCGATTTTTGCTGCGAGCATGAGGTAAAGTGCTTTTTTTAATTTCTAACACCACCTTTTGAAAAAATAAAGGAAAAGCAAGATACTATAGTGACAAGGGTGAGACTTGTAAAATTGATGTGTGAGAAAAGGATAGATAGAATGCTTTATGCAGTCGGACATGGGTTAAAAGAGACTGTGTTAAAATTATAAAAAATAAAATACACGGATTATATACCAAGAACAAGGATTGTTGAAAAATAAGGTTAATAATTCGAAATAAAGAGTATGAACGAAATAAGGCCGCATGTATAAAATAAATATAAAAAATAAGAAAAAATAATGAAATAAGTAAAATAAGAAATCAGTGTTTTATGATAGTAAATAAAAAATAAGATGGGATATTAATAAATAATATATAAACACAACATAATGTGAAACAAAAAGACGGTAATCTACTTTACTCTTTACTCTATGAATCATTTTTTTTTCAGCATAGCTTTTACCGAATTATTTTTGTGATTACAAAAATATTGTCCAGCGTTGAAGATAGTTGACTAACTCCAAAAGAGTTGAGAGTGCGTTCCTTATGCTGAATTTAGCTTTTAACCAGGAAAGTAACGTGAAAGAAAATAACTGTTCTTACCTATAACTGCTCTGTATTGTATGTATGTATTCTGCCTCGTACCTTTAAAGCACTGCCTAGACTACTTCACTAGTTCGTGATTGAAAGTCGGCACTCGCAGCATAAATTGACGTTGGTTTCTTGTATATATTTTTTTTGTGATTTTTCAACCCATGTCTGCTTAGCAAATATTTTTTAGTGTCATTGGTAGAACACATATTATGTATTTCTTAACTTTTTGTGGCCAGTCTGACTAGTTAAGTTACTGACTAGTTAAAAGTCAAGTGACCCTTGACCTCATGACGACTCCAAATCTGTATATTTCTCCCATGATATAAGTCCACAGTCACGAGATATATTTGTGGTTTTATCGCGCAGGCGCTAATGGGTTGGCCACACTTACACGTTCTTGACCGTTTAGTCGGTCAAATGCACTTGGACGTCATTTTAGGGTTAGAATAGTTGTCAAACTTCTCCAAGTGATCTTGAAATAAATGTTATTTTATTATTTTAGCCTTTTTAACCAATGAATAGTTACATGGTTTTTTTTAATTAACTTAAATTAAAACATATCACTTATCTTAAAATCTAATCAAAATTACAATGTGTAGTATTTTAATTCACGGTTCTCATTACTGAGTAAAGGCCTCCTCTATGGTGTTCCAATCCACTCTGTTTATAGAGATATCTTATTTTGCCAATCCTTTCAAGCTATTCTTTTTATCTCATCTTCCCATTTTTCCCAAGGTCTACCTCTGCTTCTTTTACTTGTTGGTCCATTCCAAACTGTAGCCTTTGTCCATTTTTTACTCGCCATTCTTGCAATATGCCCAGCCCATTTCAATTTCAGTTTCTTACAATGGTTAAGAGCATCAATAACTTTAGTACTTTTTCTTATATTAATACTGTTTACTCTATGGCTTCTGTTAAAGTGGGTATTAGCTACGTGAGCGTGGACTAAGAATGAAGAAACACCTTTTTACCAATGAACAATAATGTATTTCTGTGTCGGTTACAGATCTTTTTGTGACGTGGTCCCTATCTACCATATTCGGCATTAGGGGTACTTTTGTAACACGTTGTATATTATAATAAATCTGTAACTGAGCCGACTCTGTACATACAATATTTTATGAAATTTTCATTCTAATAGTTATTGTTAACGAAACAGAGGTCAAATCCAAATATTTTTTTCAACTTTGTCTGTCTGTCGGTCTGTTCGGCTGTTTGTAACCGCATCACGCGAAAAGTACTTGACAGATTTTCATGAAATTTGATATGTTGTTAACTGAACTGGTTGAAGCTATAATCGCGCCCAAACAAAAGTAGAAAACACTCTCGAATTACGGTCAACGCTCGTTTCACTATCTAATGATGTCTTAAACACATTTCAAAAGTTATATTAATCAGACGCAGCAGGAAACTGAGCAGGAAGTACTTTTAATTTTACTCTTGACTCGGTTTTGAATTTGAAACAAGGTGTTGTTACTTTAAACTTTAAAAAACCTTGCCAAGCCTAAAAAAACTAGATAGTGATATCTACTCGGCATTATTTTCAATCATTTTATTTTTTTTTAATTTTCATTTTCATTTTCAATCCCACTTTCGAATGGTCCCATCCACATAGTCCCGTTTCTACATGGTCCGATTCCTCTACATGGACCAATTCCCACATGGGAGCATTCCCACACGAGACCATTTTCACATGGGACCATTTCCAAACGGGACCATGCCAACATGGGACTATTCCTACATGAGACCATTCCAACATGGGACCATTTCTACATGGGCCCCATTCTAAAAGGGCCTCATTCCCAAATGGTCCCATTATGACATGGGCCCATTCCCAAAGTGTTCCAATCTGGAATGGTCCCATTCCGATATAGTCTCATTATCTCAATATGTACAGTCGAGTTCATTAAAATGTTTGCACTTTTGACAGGATGTTCACTTTTCTTACAAAGTCATAAGCAAGGTTGATGAACTGTAAAAGGTGCGTACTTGTACATTATTATTGAACTCGACTGTACCGAAAGTCAAAAAACTGATAACGATTAATGGCAAAATAATAATAAAAAACCTATTTTAGTGTTAATATTCTTCTCTAATCATCATTCGAAAGAAATTGACTACACTTTTTAACTAACTAGAGTCATTTTTAAGCGTGTAAGATATTTATGAATAATACACCAGAGTAAGGTAATCACTAACCACCCTGTAATACATTTGGAAGAAAAAAACAAGCACGCAAAAATGAATCAGTCACTCTGTACTATCTCTAATGCATTAATGTCCGAAGTTCTCCACATGCGAAATTTTATTTGTGCAAGTTTGATCACTCTTCAAATAAAAACTGAAAAATAAGGTATAATGAATAGCCATCTATAAATGAAAATTATAACAACAGCTCTTCTTCTTCTTTTTTTTGTTATGGCAATCTACTTTCCTCTTGGAAGTAATTTTTGCCAGTGTCAAGTGTTAAATAGTTCAGTGGCAGATATTGTTTAATTTTTCATTAGAATGCTGGTGCATCGCATTCCAATGCTGCTTGGAGCATTTGGCACCAAGTATATAAAGACAGTTTACTCGGTTAGTTCTGCCGAGGAAGCCACCACTTCAATAAAAGTCTCAGCTTCACACAACCAAGATCGCGCCTATTTCAATTATCCCACATATTGTTCAGTTGCGTAGACACTTGTACCATATAACTGCACCAATTTTAAGACACAATATCCACAATGAATCAATTTGAAAATAAATTAAAATATACACCAAACCAAACTCGACAAAATGGCGCCAAAAAAAACCCAACAGCTCATTAGCCTGATCAACTTCAAACTTTTTTAAATAAATAGAGCAAAGTACTGTAAAATGTACCCAATCAAATGGTAGTTAAGGCAAACAAGCACTGAGGTGACGAAATGTCGCATTTATTGAATTTTCTAGCTGAATCCAATAGTAATTGTTCTGTTCATACGCCTTAAAAACGTATTGAGCAACCAATCCAGCTAATGCATCTTTGCACAAATTTATTTATACTTATTTTATTGACCATCAGCCATTTTGTCCTCACTGCTGGGGCACAGGCCTTCCTTATGGGTGGATAAGGAGGACGGGCCATGACGCACTATGCGGGCCCAATGCGGATTCGTGGCTGCTAAGAACTGTAAATACAGCAGGGACCAACAGCTTAAAGTTCCATCCAAAGCACAGAGGAGCTCGAGATAATACATTTTTGGTCACCCATTCTATGACCGACCCTTGCGAAAGTTTCTTAATCTCCTACATTGCTGGGCCAGGCGCTAAACCACTGCGCCACCGAGCTCCTCAATTCATCATGAAAAACAGAATATGGACATATTTTTATATCAAAAGTTTGGCCCATTTTTCCACTCATTAATAATCAAACAATAATATATATAAAACTCGCATTTAAAATAAAACACGAGGGGGACCATAGATATCGGTCACTTCTACAAATCTGTGACCATAGATAATCACTATCCTTAGTGTAACCGAATACAGAGGGCACAGCCACTCGCCATAGATTCAATTTTAGAAATAGATGCGCCTGTCTTCGCCATGTTTAATTTTAGCCTCAAACCGCGCAGCTCATGCCGGTTGCGTATACACACCTCCCAGTTGTTACGAAGTAAACATTCGAGGTAATTATTGTTATTGTGGTCTTAACATATACTAAAAACCCTCCGCTTTAATCTACTAAAGCAGTTATTAAGTGGATGTAACCTCTGTTGTGTGTCAGTATTATATATTTTGTGATCCGTGTTAAGAGTATCTCAGATGAAAATTCCAGTTATTGCCAGCTTGCGTGCTGCAATCACTCGGGGATTTGAAATGTCCGTATTAAATATCGTCATAGATTGCAATTTTCATGAAGTGAGATATTAATTGAACTGTGATTTATAAACGTTTAGGTACTGTTAAAAAAATTAAATCAGATAAACCTATAAGTGAGTACGTTTTTAGAGCTCCGTAGGTACCCGAAGGGTCCACACGGAGCCCTATTGCTGTCACTCATGTGTCCGTCTGTCCGTCCATCGTCTGTCACAAAGCTCTAGCCACTAAGACGTTAAAGCTGCAGTCTTTTTTTGCCAACCTGAAACCAGGTAAAGTACAGTACATATTTTAGAGGGGGGTCCCATACAAGTGTGTGAGGGGGGCCCCATACATTTTTTACCCAAACGTGCGTGTATCATTAAAGACTTTATTTTTAACTGACTTCAAAAAAGGAGGAGTTTATCAAGTCGACGGATTTTTCTTTTTTTTAACATAACTTCACCAGTTGTTAACCGTATTTAATTATTATTTTTTTATCTGAAAGAACATCGTCATGTGTGGTCCCATAAAAAAATTACAGAGATTTGGCTAGTGGTTTTTTCATAATCCTGAAAAATATCAATTATTATTTAGCTTACCATCGCACGAGCTTTTACGGGTTTTCATGCATAACTTCTTTGTTTATGAACCGATTTCGATGGTACTTTTTTCATTACCTTACCTCAAGGTATAGGTTTGACTGATCTATTTTTGTGATATGTTACAAAAAATGAGTGCGTCCAGTGTTTAAGATAGTTGTCTAACACCAAAAGAGTTAAAAGTTCAAGTTTCAAATGCTGAATTTAGCTTTTTACCAGAAAAGTCACGTGAAAATAACTATTCGTACACTTTTCTCGCTGGTAGAGGTGAAAAGTTGTATGTTTAGCACGAGGAAAATTCTTTGTGGTGTCTCGCGCCTTTAAATCAGCTCTCGCAGCACAATTTGACTTTGGTCTCTAGCTCCAGCACAAAAAGGGAACTTTCGGCGCGTAAAAACTCGCAGCAATTATGATTTATGTTGCGAGCGTGAGGAAAATTTATTTTTTAATTTCTAACACCACCTTTTGAAATACCTAATAATTATAAATAAGAAATAGAATTAAAATGATGTTGTAAGACTTGTAAAAAAAATTAGAAAACGTATTTTGTTTGAAGTGGGATCCAATTAGAAGCGTTGCCTTCTAAAGTGCCTTATATCATTGTTATGTTAACATATCTTACACTAATTGGGTCTTATGGAATGATAAAGTGCCTCTTCAATACATTTGCATGCATCTTATTTTGTTATTTGCAAATAAAAACTTACGAAAGGTCCTCAGCAAGTTCCCTTTTAAAAGACTACGCGAGCTCCCTGTTTGTTACCATCTCAAATATTTATATTGCATATTATGTATATGTATTTATTTATATATTATGATACCTATATATTTTATCTATGTTATGTTAGTTCTGTATAATTTTATTATTATTTTTGACGTAAAAGCATAACTTTTATTGAACATTATTATTTTTATTGGTTTCTGTCTATTGCCTGTACATTTGCACTCTTACGCCCTCTCTGGTTGACTGGGAGAAAATGCGCCATTTGCTGTATTTGTATAAAATAGTAATAGGACTTAGGACTTGAAGCTGTTTTCATTTGTTTGTACGCAATTATAACAATCAGATCACTAATTAAATATTAATTAGCTGTATTTCTAATATACGCTACTACTATCATCATAGTGTAGAAATATATTTTCCAGTGAGGTAACTCCTTTGTCTCGGGTAATGCATACAAATGACGACTAGTAAGTACTACACAGTACCGAACTTTCAGTAGGGAAAAGTTAGGTACGGCGCGGCGGCCCGTCTGCGCGGAGGGGGGAGCCCCACCCGGCCCTACATCCTATTGTTGCCCTGTTAATACGGCCGAGTTGCCCCACTATTCATAATTTACACAACGTGTTACAAAATACCCCTAATGCCGAATATGGTATATAGGGACCATCAAACTGAACAACTTTTACTATGGGACCAACTCTCAAATAGCGAAAAAAAAATCAGCTGTTTTATACATTTTGATATATTCGATTTTAATTTTTGTATGAAACAGCTGATATTTTTTTCGCGATTTCAGAGTTGGTCCCATAGTAAAAGTTGTTCTGTTTGATGGTCCCTATCTACCATATTCGGCATTAGGAATATTTTTGTAACATGTTGTATTAAAGCACAGAATCCATAGTAGGACCAAGTCCCGATTTTCCTGACGGATATCTGTCAACATTGAAGCGCCCACGCATGCCGTCTAGTTAGACGCTAAACAATGTATCGTTAAGAAAAGCTTGCGGCGTCGACCGTGTAAGACACATTTGACATTTAAAGACTGCCCTGGAAATGTCCTGGTTGATATTATTAGAACTTCATTGTGTGATACGCTAAATACAACAATGAATAAGTATCTTGTTTTTAGATATAATTAGTGAACTGGTGGTAGATTCAGTAGATAGATCTTGTTTTCTAATTTACTATATTCAATTTAATTCGGTAATAATAATGAAAATCAGAATGCAACTATAAAATTACCCTGACTTTGATTTATTTGAAGACAAACCGAAATCTCTTGTGGACCAAATTGAGTTATGTATGTAGTACCTACGACTAATATATAATTGGGTCTATCCCGTATAATTATGTATAAATAAATAAAAATAATTTAATAAACGTGAATGAACTTTTATAAAGTTCCGAGCGGGTAATTTCATAAAAATATAAGCAGCCTTTTTGCTTCAGTCTTCCCGTGACCAAGGCCCTTGAAAAAGTGTCAAAACGTCGGGAAATTAAAAAAACGAATAAATCCAAACTCAATATTTACATACGAAAACTCAAACTCAAACTTTTTTTCAGTTAAAAAAACATCCAATGCATTGTACTGAAAAAGGATAATTGTCTTATATCCCTTTATCTGACCCAGCTCTCCATTTCCCCTTATATTGTTCAAAATGATTTATTGGTAAGGGTTCAGTATGGAAAAATCTGAACTATGCATAGGTACTGGACCCGAAGCCAATAAATCACTTTGTGTTAGTAGACTACTCGTACATGAAATAGGGTGAAATAAAATGTTGTGGTACTATACTACTGAGTAAAATGTAGAAAATTGCATAGATATTATTGAAGTGGTGGATATAGTAACTTTACGTATAAGTACATATAGTGGTGGCCACACAATTAAGGACACAAGTCGATTTTCATACAAACAAGGTAATTTTGAAGTCTTGGTTTTCCGCTAGGGATTGAACTAGCTGTGATCTGATAATGGTCATCTAGGGAGTGAATGAAGAAGATTCAGATGCAATACACACCCAACTGATCTGATCAGCATTCTAAGAGATGTAAGGATCAGAATTTTCAGTTGCAAGATATCCATACATTGTTATGCTATATTCGCGGTTTTTTTTTAAATGTCCTTACGTCTCTAAGAATGCTGATCAGGTCACATGGGTGTGTAAAGCAATCTGGATCTCCTCCATTCACTCCCTAGGATGGCCATCACCAGATCACCGCTCAGTCAATCCCTGCGTGGAAAAGCAATGCTTCAAAGTTACTTCGTTTGTATGAAAATCGACTGGCGTCCTTAATTATGTGGCCACCACTATATTATTATGTAAATTTAAGTGTGGCAATCGTTTTGCTTTTCGAGTGACATGAAGTATATGAAATTGACATTTCAAAATGTCGTGATTGTCTATGGTTAGCGACATCTTAAGTCAATTACATGTAAATGTCTATTCTATTCGAATTGCAGAAAACCACTAGGCTATAGGGCCCGAAAACAAATAACAAAACGAACAAATATTCCAATGGGATTAATTTTACTTTCATTTTGAATCAGCATTTTACCTCACTTTAGATATGAAAGAGGTCTTTATTTACCAATTGCCTTTTAACTTATAGAAATAGAATTTAAAAATACCATATAATTTTAATATAACTATAAGTAGATATACATTATTCCTTTTCATCCCACTCCTGCATACATAGATGTACTAATAAATAAATACAGCCTGCCGAACTATAGATACGTAAGTAATCCTGTGAAATTGCTAAAACATAGCTGTCAGAATCACTGTGCAACCGATTCACGCATATGCTATTTGCCATTTCGTCCAAACAAAATTACTCAATCGATTTCCTTTGATGTCTAAGTTAATGAAATCCTATATAATTGCTTAACTCGAAGTTTAATCTAAACTAGAAAATACACCGAATTCACTAATGACGCAATAAAACTAGAATTTACCCGTATTCGAATACCTATACCTATTCGAAATAGGGTCCCTAAAACAAATCTGGGTACCCGTATACTTTTCGAATTTCCTATTTTCTCGTCTCGTAGGTAGGTAATAGAAATCCGAATCCAAGGAAATTAGAAAAAAAGGAAATAATTAAATTAAATACCGAAGCCATTAAATAGGTTCTCCGAATTGATAAATAATGTGAAATAAACTTTTTTATAAAACCATAGCATTAATTAATGGTTTGGAAAGGACAGACAAAATGTTGTACATACAATAATATTTATTTTATTTAAGTCATTTATTATAATAGTAGTTTATGGTACAAGGTTGGCGAGGGTTTATAATCGTCACGAGTTTTAAAAAACCTTTTCAATACATTTGCTCGAAAATGTGTGTTTTCGATGACAGTACAGCGTGCGGTAAGTTAATGTTACCGCACGCCACCACCGTGCGTTTTTGTTTACGGTTTTATTTTATTTCAGAAGGTAACTTTAATGTTACCAAAACTGTAAAACGTAGTATGGCACACGTTGTTAAGTTTTTTAAAACTCGTGACGATTATAAAGCCTCGCCTGCGGCCCGGGATCATTGAACATCAACTCGTTTTAAAAACCTCCTTACCAACCTTGTATCATAAATTACTATAACAACCGTGTGCCATACTACGTTTTTTTAAATATATTTGCGTGAAAACATTAGTACCTGAAATAAAAAAACCATACACAAAAACGCACGATGGTGGCGTGCGGTAAAGTTAACTTCGAACGCTGTAACTAAACCGTAAACAAAGACGCACGGCGTGTGGTAAAATCAACTTACCGCACGCTGTACTGTCATCGTAAACACACATTTTCGAGCAACTGTATTGAAATATGTATTTACTACTGACTAGAACCTGGTTCGTTTACTGGAACGGCGTTAATTTAATTGCTCATTCACCTGAAACCTGGGGAAATGGTAAACACCTTTTGTTTACTTGCTCAGCCAGGATGAAATAGGGTGCTTTTTATGAAGCTGCCAGCTTTCATTTAACTTAGTTCAGTAGCTCTGATACTTTAACGTCTTTATTTAAAATTTAATAAAAACAGTTCAGCCGAGTTACTTAGTTTTACGTAGTTTTATTTTAATGCGTCCGAGTGTAAATCGCTGAGCAAGTAAATTCTAATCTTTTGACGAAATCACCTACTCGAAATATTGGTCGTATATCATTCATTCATAATCATGTCTGAAAAGAAGATTGTAAACAGATTGAAAAAAAATTATTGATTTGTTAGCAGCTACAATTTAAATCTAAACATTTGAGTTTTCATTTTGCTCCGATAAAATAATATGAAAGTTCAGAGCAATCTAAAACTGACTTTCATAAAGGCATTGTTCATTTTAAAACAAAACGCTTGTTTGTTCACTTATAAACCAAGTGCTTTCAATTTCATCGCAGCAAAATTGCAACTGTTTCATTGTTCCATAACTGGAGCGGTTCTCGTGAAGGGTAAATATTTGTTTTCCTATAAAAATAATTCTTAGGCAATAAAAATGTTGTTTTAATATCCCTTTGATTCCCTGAAGAAGAGTGGAACAATCTCGCTGATATTAGAGCCGAGCCATCAGAGAATTGAGTACCCTACCATTGGTGCTCGAACAACCTATTAAAACATTTTAATACATACGTAACTACAATCAGGCACTTTCTTCTAGTTTAGTTTAAAAATAGAACTGTATCTATTTATTATGATGGTAAATTGGGTCCTTAGCGAAACATACAAGTCCAAACTTTAAATTATCACTTTATAAGTTTTCTACTGCCCCTTGTTTTGTAACTACGCATTTTATAATAAATATGCCGTGTGACACGATAAACTTCTTGTTCCTTTGCGCGTTACAGCGAAGATATCGTAACGAGTAACGAGTAGTGATTTAGCTGTCCTTTGCCATTTCTCTGTGAAAATATAGATAGAAGGAGTACATATTATGAAGTTTGTTCTAGACAAAAGCACAGCCCGCTCTGTAGGCAGGGAAAAATCATCTCGATAAGCGTACGATGTTCGTCCCACTCTGTGACATTATTAACTCAGGTTCAAAATCAAGTACGAGTAAAACGATACAAATACAAATATCTTTATTGTCTCGTGAGTTTTACATGGTGGTAAATATTAAAAGTATCATCATGGACCCCGTTAAGGCGCTACAATTTTTTCAATTAAATTAAGAACTTGCTTAATTTATTATAACACTTTTTAAATAAGTATATAATAAATATAACATACATAACATAGTATAATATTTTTTTTTAGAATAACCATTTACAAAACTCGAAAAACTCCTGCATAGTGTAAAAACAGTTTTCCAACCAATACTCTTTTAGTTTTTTTTATGAATGAATTTATATTATTTTCATCTTTAATTATTTTGGGGAGATTTTTATGGCATTAACGTGTGCTCCCGAACTATGGAGTTTTAGAATAGATTGATGACAACGAACATCGTCCGACTATCGTGATTCTTTTTTGTAACAGGCCCTCTGGCAATTTTCAAAAACCTTTCCATCATTTGTTTTGTTTCGCTAGGACTGCTAGAAGCTGCTACAGTAGTAGGGGTTTAGTAGCTAGTGCCCCCGGCGAGTCCCACATACCTCCAGGATTCGTAAATGCATTCACCCGACTATAAATAATTAAAAAAGGTGCTGCTACAGTACTAACTATAGCTCGGTTTGGTTCTATATTGTAGGTATCTATGTAATGTCTATGGGTGCGACAGGTGTGCATTAATAGTAGATTATGCAATGAGGGCTTAAAGTAGTGTATTGTCCCGGGCGGTATAATGAACCTCGAGTACGAGGGATGCTATGGTTACTCCCGAGCGGAGCGAGGGAGTTAAGGCTAGAATCCTGAGTACGAGGTGTTCAAGATCGCCCAAGACAAATAATAATAATAATAATAATAAATTTGACAACATCACATTACATTGCTCCGATTCCAAAGTAAGTAGCTAAAGCACTTGTGTTATGGAAATCAGAGACAACGGTGGTATCACTAATACCCAGACCTGAGCCAATATAGAAAAGTTCGTTTTCTAAATTGACCCAACCGGGGATCGAACCCGGGACCTCAGAGATGGCGACACCTTGAAAACCGGTGTACATTGCCACTCGACCACGGAGGTCGTCAAAATACACATTTAAGCCCGCGACTCTCCCGCATACTCTACTTTTTATACTTTCTGCGAGGCAATTGAAACCAATTACTGTTATAAAGAAAGTACTTAAGTATTTCTTTTTTTTTGTCGTCTATTCTGTGGTTAGTTTGACATTCGTATAAATCTTTCTTGATGCGCGGGTGAAAATGAATTTTGTAAAAAGATTTCACGTTATTCTTTTTTTTCAAATTTGTATAGGCTAGAGTTAGGCTGAATGATAACATGCAGCCTAAGTCAGAATAAAATTTGATTGCACCTAAACATTTTTGAAACCAACCTCAATCAAGCACGACGACACGAGTTGCATTCCAAATTCAAATCAACTAGATAACTAATTCGCACAATAAAATATATTGGAGATCGATGAGGTCCCTAACACACTATGTTGGAATTTGATTAACTCTGTGCGACAGGAGATCTCACTACCTGAAAGTTCTTAGAAAATCTTAAAGCAGCGAGTGTGTTATGCAACTCAATTGTTTCAATCTTTAAAGGAGGCTGAAGTAAAATATATGAACCATTTCCTAAAAAACCTAAGTAGCTATACTTTAAGTAATAAAAACTCAATATTCCAGATGTCGCAAGTATATGAAGATTTCGACAAGGACTATGCGACAAGGTGTAGTGACGTGACGCTATGCTCGAACACAAAGGGCTTCTTCAAGACGCTGGCAGAAGACGTTGTTTCCTTCGCTGAGAACAATAACTGGCTGCAAGACTTCGAGAAAACTGAAGATGACAAGAAGGTGGAAGCAGTAAAGAACAATAAAGAGGTCAGTGCTCTTTATCTAGTGTACCTGTCATAGGATAATTGTATAAAAAGGATCTCTACAAAAATTTTAGGTCGATTGTAAAGGACGAAGATAGATTTTCGCAATCATCCGAGCTATTATTTGGATCTTTGTAAAAATCCCAGTATGATTCAGACAATGGAAACTTAAATGCTGATTGGATAATCTAAGAGTCTATTTAGTCTGATTGGTCAGGACATGGCTCTTTTTATAGGAATCTAGGTAGCCGTTAGCCAATCAGAGCTTCCATCAGTACAACCTTGATGATGTCAATTGCGATTTACCTAAGATACGCTGGATTTTTGTAAAAATCCTAAATATTACTCGGACGATTGCAAAAATCTGTCTTAGATTCTAATTATCCGGTTTTTCACAATCATACTAGGATTTTCGTAAAGATCGGATTTGTACGAATATCCTACGACATATCCACATCGCAAGGCAGCTTCGTGATTTGGAGACGTATTTGTCTCGCGAGTCAACGTGATTTTTCCGTGCGGTGGAACATAGAAATATAATACCGCAGTGATTTTTTTTCTAAGTCTATGGGTGCAACTCACACGCCCAATGAAAGCAAGAATTTTCTTCTCAAATCAAATTGTTGAATTTAATTCGTAACTTACAACTTGAACTCTAAATTTTGAGCAATTTGGGGGTCTGGTCTAAAGAAAAAAAAATAAGTGGGTAGTTTAAGTAAAAATGTATTAGATTACATAATTACATTCCAACTAAAGTTAACTTTTTACTTACGCTTAAGATGATACGAATACTGTTCCGATTCACCAGTTGTTTTCCATAGAAATCAATCGAAATGCTCAATAGCTCACCCCTACGTACCGCACAATTCATTATAAGATGGCAAATCGTTTACCAGAGTATAAACCTTATTGTATTCGCTACTTCGCCTGTAAGAAACCTTATATCACTAATCCACAAAAGAGGAAATACACTTTAGGTAGCATATTTATGAGTGGTTTTTCTTTGACGTTATAATGGAGATACGTTTTGGTCTTGTTTGACGTCAACAAGTAGTTCATTACGGACTTGCAGTGCAAGGGGTCCAGAGAAAGTAGCTCATGTTTACTCCGTACATACTCGCTGTTTGATCGCCCGCGTCACAATCTCGCGTACCGTACTTTATCCTGCAATATTCGTAATCTTGGTTGGATTTGCCTGTAATTGCCCGAATTGTCTTTGTATCTATTGATTGAAGGACCGTTTAATCTGTTTTTTTTTGTTTTTGTTTTAATCTAATAAAGGCAGTAATCGTGCCCAGTCATTGTTTCAAACAAATTATTAGAAAATTAAGATAAAAAAATATTCATACAAATTATAAAAAAACTGGCCAAGTGCATGTCGGGCCACGCGCAGTATGGGTTTCACTCCGCAGTTGGCTTATACAATTACCATATGGCTATAAACTTATTTTTGTTTCCTTTTTTCATCCCCACTTTACATGTAGGGGAGGTTACTACATTAAAAAAATATTTCGAGATTGTATTCTACTACTTTTTCAGCGTTATTAATACACTCAATTATGCTAAATTATAGCTTTCTAGTACTTTCTCTGAGCTAAGCCGCGAACAGACGGACAGACGGACGGACAGACGGACGGACAGACGGCCCTGGCGAAACTATAAGGGTTCCTTGTTAACTTGACTACGGAGCCTTAAAAAATACATCGAAAGCAATTAAAATCGCAATTATCGCTAAAATTATTATTTAAGCGGTTAGTCAATATTTGAATTGATTAACTTTTTGTAGCAACTTTATTGTGTTCTTTTACATTTACATAAGATAAAATAGCTATAAGTATTCTTAAATGTTGTGTATAATTAAGTAATTATTGAAAATTGTCTTACAATATTAAGCAAATACCGAATATTAAATTCAACATTGTGGAAATCAATAGTCCAGCAGCCGCTATGCCCTAGTTATTATTCTTCGAAAACAAAATCACCATCACAATTTTAATCCAAAATACAAAATATCCACACGAAAAATACAAATCCAACAACAGGGAAACTCTCTAATAAGAAAATCATTTTGATGTAGAAAACTCAACGAGTTGGTATTCCAAATAATGAACCAGCCTCTACCAACAACGGTGCTCATCTGTGTATTCAAATAATTGTTTAGTTTTATGTTTCAAGTTCATCCTTTCATTGTCTTTTCCGAATTTCGTACATTCAATTAGCGAGATGCCGCCGGCTGAAGCCTTTCGAACAGTTTACATTATCCCAATCGCTGAGTCCATTAGGATAACTTCTGTTTGTAGATGATTATTTTTTCTGCACGTTTAAAGCCGACCTATTTGCTAGCATTACTAACTGGCATTATATAACTACGTCGTGTTATGTCCTTCAAGCCAGTAACGGATAAACAGAGATTTTGCTATATTTAAAGCGATTAGATGTGGAGTTTTTTTTTCTAAGAACCTTGTACTGTTTGATACAAATAAATACATTTTTTGTTTTTTGATTTTTTGATACCATAGACTTTTCGCTGGGAGTTACACAATTAGGCGCCAGACTTTCTGACAGAGTGCTCGCTACGCTGCGTTTATTTCTTAAATCTTTATTTTTTATCAGAAAACAGTAAATGGTGGACTTATTGCCTGATATTTAAGAGAACAGAGCCCCATTCAATAAACGTGACAATTTGTAGCATCAATCACACAATATTATCCAATGCCGTAATCATTTGTTTTCACAAGTCGCCCTTTTCTTCCGCCCTTGCTACACTGATTCCTCTGATAGGAATAACTGTTGATATTTTATGTAAACTTAACCAAACTCCGTGCCTAGGAAGTAACGTAGGAATAGTTGCTTTATTTGCTCAATCGCATCACTTCAATTTGTATAGCAATGGAGAACTTCTAGTGCATACGTGTTCCGTGTAACAAAACATACAAAACTAAGTACACCCGCATTAGTTTGCACTTGGAGTTTATCACACTTATCAGTTCAAAGTTTTAAACTATAGGAGTATATTTACCAATCTGTAAGTCTACAAATATTTACCTGTTTACAGCCATGTCTGCTCTTGTTTTATAAAACCTTAAAAAAGTGCTTGAGCATAACATTTGTTTAGTATTTTGTCATTTATAACCGACTTTAAAAAAAGGAGGAGGTTCTCAGTTCGTCGGAATGTTTGTTTTTTATGTATGTTACTCGATTACTCGAAGACGGCTGGAAAAATTCTTTTTTTATTTAAAAGTATATACTTCCAAATTTATCCCATTGTCATGAGGTCAGGATCTGATGGTTATGAGGTCTGGAGAAATCAAGGAAACTCTTCAAATATTATAGGCACACCTATAGCGATTTTGGTATTTTCTTAAGTAACTTATGCATTTGCTTTCGGAAAGTACCACTTCTTTTTTTTAACAACATCACATACATTGCTCCGATTCCAAAGTAAGTAGCTAAAGCACTTGTGTTATGGAAATCGGAGACAACGGTGGTATCACAAACACCCAGACCTGAGCCAATGTAGAAAAATGTAATGTAATGCAATGTAGTGGAACTGATGATGAAGACCATAGATGATTATCGGAATCATCGGTATTTCACTGGTGCGATATGATTACTTTTACATGGTTGCTAGGCTATTTATGCTCATCATAATGCATATGGTGAAGTGGAGCTGATAGTTCGTTCGGAAGTTCTCCTCAACAATTAACGCCCCAGCGTCGGGAAAAGCAGTATTTTGGAAAAGGTGAGGAGCCATTGACATAATGCTGTTGTAATATCGTCACTAAATATACCTACCATAAAAAAAGTTTAAAATATCAAAGTTTTTTTTTTTAAACAAAACCTCCTTCAAAAATGCCTTAAAAATAACCTAACAAATAATAGCTTACAAAAAATGGCTCTAAAAAGCTAGAAATGAAATATTCAAATCTGCAAAATTACTAACTCGAAAGTTTGTACATTTTCTTAAGTTACTTCAGTATTTGCTTTCGGGAAGTACCATTTGGTGAAGTGGAACTGACGATGAAGACCAGAAATGGTCATTGGAACTATTAAATACTATTTCACTGATGCAATACAATTACTTTAATATGGTTCATAATTGGGTACCATAAAGTCTACTGACATAATACAGAAGGTACACTAAAAAAAAATTGTTTAATAACCAAAAAACCGAAAAAAAATAATCTGAAAACAAAATACCTCTAAAAAGCAAGAAATAATATTCAAATCTAATGATAGTTACGCATATCAAATTAATAAAACAAGTCTATTGAAGTCGGGTGGGGCTTTTAGAATTAAAAAAGAAGTTGTCCTCCCGCCGCACCCGACTTTAATACACGTGTTTTATTAATTTGATATGCGTAACTATCATTAGATTTGAATATTATTTCTTGCTTTTTAGAGGTATTTAATTTTTTTATAAAATTCTATGTGATTAAGTGACAAAGACTACTGTTTTGACATTTATATTTACAGATAATGGAAGCACTCCAAGAAGTCTTCTCGAGAATCCAGCCCATCCACCGTGGCAAGAATGCGAGGACATCGTACGAGCGAAGAATTGCAGCACAAACCGCCCTGAATGATGGAGACTTGACTAAAGCGCTGGGGCTCGCCAGCCAAGCTGTTCTTAGAGCCCCTATGACAGGTAACCGTGCGTTCATACAGCAGGTCCGTATTTACAGAACTGTTTTTAACGGATCCGTAGCTACTCTGATTGTGATGTTCACACCGCACCTAACGCGATAAAACGGCCCTGTAAAATGGATAGCTGTTTGAACGGGCACTATGTATCGATAGGCATAGTCACGATAATAGACCCAGCCCTTGTGAAGGGTCCAAGATAAAAATGTATACACCACATCGGAATACATGATGACGGACACGTCACATCCGTAGGTCATTATATCGATCGTTTATCGCATCGAAAACTCATGAAATCGATCAACATGATGATTATCATCATATAAGAAATAATATTGCTCGAACGATGTTGGTTGAACATTTTTGAGATAAAATGAAATTCTTCGATGATAGCAAAGCTATCTGCAATAAAGGTCGTTACAGCTATGAAATTGACGTTTTGTATGGAGAATTTTTAACAAATTGCATTTTCCTTACTAGCATTTTCATAATTTATGTAACAGCTGTAAACGCTATTGTAACAAAACTTTTATGTTCAAATGTTTGAACATTGAGCTAACTAAGGCAACATAACTTAAGCAAAAAAAAATAAGTTTCAGCTAAGTTGCAACGGATGAAGTGTTCATTTTCGCTGACAGAAAAAGGAGTCAGTTTCAAGTTATTTTTTAAAGCTCAGAAAACAAAATAAATAGGCTTTACCGATGATGATAGTTGACGACTATGGTCATAATTTGATTTAATATCCAGCAACTGATAAATATTTTAAATCACAGAAGTTATGAGGTTCTCTGTTTGTGAGAAAAACACACCAATGTCTTAAGGTAAAGACCCAATATTTATTTCGTTAACGATAACTATACTAACAATGCACTTGTAGCAAAATGATAGCAATGTTGCAAACTCGTGAAGTTATAAATAACTTTAATAAATGTTTCCATCGAGAAAGTGCCGCCGCCGCGCCGGGGTGAAAATCTCACATATTTCTATGAAGGCATAACAAGCTCGTTTCGTTGAATCCGATAGGAAACTATGAATCAGATGTCGTTAGCGGAAACACGAATAGAGATTAGAAATAATTACACTTTTTTATTTATACTATTTATTTATTTATTTACATATATTGTTAATACACGTTTTATTTTAGAATTCTTCAGTTTGGATTTATTTATTATTTGAATTCCCGACGTTCCGACACCTTTCCTGGGGCCGTGGTCACGCGACGACTAATGCAAAAAATATTTTTTTATACCTATTATAACAAATCAAAATAATCATACAGTAAAAAGGAAAAGCAAAATAAATGACGATGATTTTCACATTATGCTTGCCTTCTTAAAGGCAAGCGAGAACGTTTTAGCGTTTCTTAGCCTAATGGCATAAAACGGAACCCTTAGATTCGTCATGTTCAACAACAATTCAACTCTTCTATGTTTCTTACTATTTAAAGTTGAATTTGAAAAGAATAGTAATTTGTACTCAGAAATTTCGAATCACTTTTTGTTTTGGCACCGACTGATGCCATATTTGCGTGCTGTTTGAGCACATTTTAGTTTGTAAAACTTTTGTGTGGGGTTCAGGTGAACTTTGTTAATCCCCGTTAAACAATATTTTAGGGGAAGAAGAAGTGATCGACGGTGGGGTCTCTCTAGCGCTAGCGCTGTGGCTTCGTTCTGAAGTGCTGCTGATATCTGGCAGGCATAAGGCGGCATTGGAAGACCTGAAATTGGCGCTGAAAGAGCGGCTGCCAGCCAAGATGAGAGCCCAGTACTATTGGAGAATGGGACATTGTTATAAAGGTAATTATAATACTTCAAAATTAAAGAAATTCCGACAGATAGGTGTATACCTGGCAAACCGGATTAATTTCAATTTGGGCCCTTTTCACAGGTTTCCTTCCGATAACACCCTGTCTTCTGGTGTTATTTGAATCAGAATTTGTATTCAAATTATCAGTTGAATAATTTAATAGGATTTTACACGATTTAATAGGATTTAACATGAAAATGTCAAAGAGACTACAATTTCAAGTCTATACGTTGTCCGAGGTAGTCAGAGTCAGAAAGTCAAACTAATATCATAAGTGATAATCCGTCTGTAGTCGATAGTCAGACTGTAGTCGATAGTCGGACTGTAGTTGATAGTCAGATTGTAGTCGATAGTCAGACTGAAGTCGTTAGTCAGACTGTAAAGATTGGTAATTGTTTTACTATCTAGTGTCAGGCATCACTATTTCTGTAATTCAAAACATGAATTAGACGATCTATGCCAGGTATAAAACTCATATTTTTTATAAATATTTGTTTTTTTGTAGAAACGCAATACTAAAACGAACTTATTTTTAATTTTTACTAGTAAAAATGAGTGTGACTAAAATTAAGTTCCCCAAAATAACCCCTTTACTAATAAAGGTTGTATAGGAGATGTATAAGTTACACAGTGGTGACTCTCTGTCAAACTATTTAAGTTTGACATTAAGAAGAAAGGGACAAAACACTGTGTAACTTATACATCTGCTATACAATCTTTATTAGTATAGGGGATATAAGTAGACTGCCGTTAACAGTAAAATTTTAATTTATCCCTCAACTTGCAGTTCAGTACCGTTTACCGAGAGCTTCATAATGAGTAAATTTCTATTGGTATTCACTTCGAAGCACTCTGCCAACGAAGAGTAATTGGACATAATTTAAACATTTAAAAGATACTGGGAAAGAACCTTTTTGACACTCGTTTGCAGAAGATATATTATTTTTACTTAATTGGTGACATAATCAGATATTAAATATAAGAATTATCTTTAGATTCATGCAGAAAAATCTGTAGGTAGCTCTAATTAAGTGGTCCTCGTAACGTCTTACTAAAGTGATCAGCTATTTCTGACGTCGACTGTAGAACATAAATAACGTGACGCTGCTGTATGTCTCAAATAGTTAAGGAGTTATTAAAATAGTTCCAAAACTTTGTGTTTAAACCAGTAACTATGAAAGGTACCTACGCTAAACATGTGGTTGAAAAGCCACAAATGGCTAGAGCACAGCTACTGTATTTGGAATACCTTTTTAATAATGAAATTAGTTCACCTAACAAGTGATAAATGACGATGCATCACCTTAGAAAGCCACCTCTTTCAACATTTACTTTTAAATTTACAACATAATTTAGGCCTATAGCAGGGATGGGAAAATACATTTAGAGATGTGCCTTATAAAGTAATGATAACATTTACGCGGGCCAAGGAGCATTTATTTATTGTTTTGACGTGCTGGGTCGGTGTACCAGATGAAATTTTGACAGTTTATCAACGAAATTTGGCCCCAAGCACAGAATACATTTCCTAAGTTACTTAAGAAATACTCGTTGGAAATGTTGGTAAGTAATTTTTGTTTTTAGCGCGAATATTCTAATATTGTTATTCGCGGGCCAATTTGATACAGATGATGAGTTATAGTCGCGAGCCGGATTGAATATTGTCGCAGGCCGCTATTTTCCCATCCCTGGCCTATAGCATCGTGCAGCTGACGTGCTGATATTAAATCTACAACACCCACGCAACATGCAGCATCATGCGTGGCACTCGTGGCAGTGCCTAAATCTTACGAAAGCGATGTCGATAGCGAAGATTGTACAATTATAACTTTGTCTAGAAGGGTAGATTCGATAGTCATTTAGCATGTAAAGGCAAAGTGCTTGAGTAATGCCCGGTTTCTGAGGTACCTAACGGTGGTTTGTCGGAGGTTTACCTTTATCGGAGGGGTCCACATTATAATAGTAACAAAATTAACTTTATACCAGATAATGTGGACCCCTACAATAAAGTACCTCAGAAATCGGAGGTAACTCACTCAACTCCTATGTAACCTATGGACTTGATTAGTAGAGCCTTAGAGTATTAAACCTCAAAGAGTAGCCATAGATAAAATTATTTACTTGAAAAGATTAGATATTTACTGAAATTTTATTCGAAGGTGCTGGTGAGCCAACTCGAGCGAAAGTGTCGTACGAGCTTGCGGGTAGACTGCTGAACGATCAGGAGGCTAAGAAACAGCTGATGAACGACATCGATGCACTCGACTACACGGCACAATCGAAGCATCCACCTGACAAACCAGGTCAGTAGAGGGTTAAGCGGGTCAGTATGTATTATAATGCAAGGCATTATCGAAATATGCTATTTTGAATGTTATATAGATGAACGCAACAAATACGATCGAGACACCTTGTAAAAATTTTGAAAGCGAGTTCGCACGATTTCTGCTAATAGTACTGGGGCTTTTTTTAACCACAACGGACGGAACCGCCAGGGAGCGCAGCAGCAACCAGATAAGTTGGCACTTGGAACGGTCTCAAAAAGTACTAAACCAATTTCAGTGCGGTTTTTTTTAATGAGCGCTCTTTACTACTCATTTTCATTCAACATACGAGTATATGGCAAACAGACGGGTAAACTGCTGATAGGTAAACTTACCTAACTTTTACGGTAACAAGTTGGTAGCCGACTACAGTACATACAGCAGCAGCAGATAACGCGTCGTCTTGCAACGTGTTGCAACGTCCGTCGTCGTCTGGTTTCTATGTATTTCTACGACGACGACGACGTGTCGTGTTATCTACTATATTTCTATTTCATAGTAATATATAGAAACTAAAAAATAAACTTATCATAAAATATATAGCGGTGGCCAGATAATTAAGGACGCCAGTCGATTTTCATACAAACGAGGTAACTTTGAAGCCTTGTTTCGCTGCTAAGGATTGATCTAGCTGTAATCTGAAAACAGCGAAATTAGCATAAAAATGTATGGAAATCCTGAAACTGAAAACTCTGATCCTTATATCTCTTAGAATTTTGATCTGATCAGTTAGGTGTATAATATAGCGATCTGAATCTCCTCCATTCTCTCCCTGGATGGCCTACCAGATATCAGATCACAGCTAGGTCATTCCTTAGCGGCGAAACAAGGCTTGTATGAAAATCGACTGGTGCTTTTAATTATCTGGCCACCAGTTTATATATACAAGGTGTTACAAAAATACCCCTAATGCCGAATATGGTATATAGGGACCATCAAACTGATCAACTTTTACTATGGGACCAACTCTAAAATCGCAAAAAAAAAATCAGCTGTTCCATACATTTTGATATTTTCGATTTTAATTTTTGTATGAAACAGCTGTTTTTTGTTTCGCGTATAATTATATATAATTTCAGTAAAATTTGTATGATACTACATTACTGAAAGTAAGGAAACATATTCTCAACTAATGTGTAAACTCTGAACTATATAGAATGAAAATTCACCTCTTCACAGCCATCACGGTTGCTGGAGGTGCGAAACAAAACATGCCAGCGCTGTCAAAACTGTTGAAGATTACGGAGGAGCAAAACAAGGTAAAATGAACTCGCCTCGTACCTCTACTTGATGTTTTGTGTTCTGCCTCGCGGTATATAAAAAAAACAAGCTGGCAAGTTAAGTATCAAAATCCATTGCTGGCGTGTTTAGCAGCCCGCAATATTAGTATGAAAACTCATAATGTGATTCAAAAATAGAACCAGCTTTTTCTCAGAATCCCGACACTTTTTTTATAATTTCCAACTGTTTTCAATTTTTGTTTGTTTGGAACTTTTACTATTAATAGTAGTTTTGGTTTAAGATCATTTCTGCATGGTAGTTTTTGTAAATAATGATTTTTGTTACATAAAACTACCATTTTTATTTTTCATTATTTTTACCATGGTAGTTTTGTGCAGAATGATTTCTAATGATCCTCAACCAAAACTACCATTTTGAAAATTTTCTACCATTTTGGTAGAAATTTTCTAGTAGTTTTGTATAGAATGATTTATAACATGGTAGTTTTTAGTTAGAACGTAGTAGTTTTTTTTCATGAATTTTACCATGGTATATTTAAAATGAATTAGTTAAATTGCGATTTAAAATGACGGAAAAGAGAAAAAAAGACATGTTTCCGAACATTTTTTTGAAATATATCTTATAAAAAAAATTGTCCATCAGAACAAAGGTTTGTATTCTTAAGGTTCTCTTTTCCGTAATTTTAAATCGCAATTTATAACTAGGCCCTATTTAACAACAACAATTTGGCTTACATTGCGGTGTAGCTATAAGTAGTTTGTTCTCTTCATTACCGATTGGTTAACGCAATGAATCTTAAATTGTCATAATAGGTGACAAATTGTCACGTTTATTAAATAGGGCCCAGATGGCGCCACCTGTGCGAAGCCGGGGCGAGCAGCAAGTATTAATAAAAATCTCTCAACCGACCCACGGTCACACTTACATGGCTTATACTGCCAGCGTGAACAGCAAAGTTACTAAGTCACACCTATCTTAGAATTATGGAGTTACACTCCATTCTATTGTCGATTACGGAGTAACACAAAGCTTATCTTACCCGTCTCCAACTTATTTTTTCCATACAAAATACCAACCATCATAAATAACTCAGACCTTTAGTTTCCCGGTCCGACTTTTTCTTGCATCAGCACTAATATTAAAAGTAAGAGTCCAGCCAGCCGTGCCGGCAGCGCCCCTATTGTGGTCGCTTTGAACCGTGCCTGGAAATCCGGCATTTACATCCAAGTACTTACGGAACGTGAAATGAACAGACGGAAACAATAAGCAAAGTAATTTGGTCGTTGGAATTTGTATTTATGCGAAGCGCGTAGAAAACTTTGATATCGTGAGTCAGGTCTCCATACATATTGCCTCGATTTTAGCTTGACGTATTGCGATGCGACGTCACGTCTGCGCAATGTTTACATAATTGTACTATCCGCTGATACTGCTCGATTGCTTATGTAGCGGTATGATGGAATGCAAATGAGAGTATTGTCGCGATAAGATACCAGTCCAGTGCAAAAGCTAGCGGCGACGTCGGTAAGCACTAACGGTGTTGCGGATCCCTTCCGGTGAGCTCCACAGAAGAACCCTTGCTCACCTACGGGGAATTGAAACATTGCATCTACCTTTGTGAGGGCTCCGCGAAGTACCAAGTTGCTGACCTGAGGGTCTACTCAAATGGCTGTTCTACTTAAATTAACGCTAGTAGAATATAATGACAATGTATGGGATTGATAGGAGTTAGCTTATGTCATTCCCATACATTGCAATCAGTCTCCGCATTTACCCTGCGCCGCCTAAGCTAAGAATCCCTTTTCTTGCCATTTCCTGACAAGTGGATTTTTGTCCGCAAGCACACTTGACTCGCAAGTGCGCCACCCGCTTCCGCACGTTTTATGCAAAGGTACTATTTCAGACATAATATACCTACCACACGCAAGCGGATGCGATGCAGCTTCTTGTATACTTTCGCCCGCATGCGAGCCAGACTCGCACTTGCCCTCTGGTCACGTGGTCCTTTGGTGACTGCCTTTGTTCTACCGATCGGACTACATGAACTTTTTTTTTCCTGTTGGTTCGATTAATTAATCGGACTATTGAAACTATCATTATCTTAGACCCCGTGGTCCCACCAATCGGACGACTTGAACCTTGGATTTCCGGTTAGTTCGATTAACTAGTCGGACTTCAGAAACTATAATTTCTGAGACCACGTAGTCCTACCGATCGGACCACGTGTTCTAGTCTAAACGACAAGCCAGATGATGACGAAGGCCTGGCTAAATTTAAGCTATACATGGAGCGTCAATGGCCTAAGAGCGACGATTTCATCGCTAACTGATCAATCTTCGGGCAGCTCGTCCGAACTACAAATTGTTTAGAAGGTTGGCACTCCAAAATAAATAAGTCAGTTGGGAAAAGGAAGCCAAATTTCGTGAATCTTCTCAATGTTTTGAAAAAAGATTCGGACTTTTATCTGATTAGAATGAAAGGTGGCCTCCTCGAAAAATGACGAAAAGAAGTCTTTCGACGTGATGAATTTATTTCAAAAACTAACACCATGCTCATTGATTTCGATATTGAAGTCGGATTAGCATGGAAAGGCTCGTTTTTTAAAACATAACTTTGAAGTACACTATACATCTATGTACATACATCATTTAATTGTAATGTTATTATTTTTTATTTGAGTTTAAATTATTTTGTAGAGTTGAGACCTCTTTGATTTTAAGTAGTGAAATCTTATTAAAGTTTAAGTTTTGTTATGCAAGTACCTTTTCCTTTGTACAAAACGGAAGTTCATGTCCGATCAGTCGTACAAAGCGGAATTACAATTCCTTGTAGGCCGATTAATCGAACCAATAGGAGAAAAAAGTTCATGTCGTTCGATCGGTAGAACGAATCGAAATTACAATTCCTTGTAGTCCGATTAATCGAACTAACAGGATAAAAAAGTTCATATCGTTCGATCGGTAGAACAAAGGAAGTCGGACCACGTGGCCAGCGGGCGCACGTGGGCAAAGATCCCTAGGCTTTGTTATTGAGACCTCTGCAGTTGATTTGATCTCTTCTTGATTGTGCCAGGGTCGATACGCTGTAGCAAACGATCAGATACGCACAGGTGACATACTGCTCGTGGACCAACCCTACGGAGCCTGCCTTCACCCAGACTTCTATGGAACTCATTGCTTACATTGCTTTCAAAGGTATGCTTATTACTGTTGGTAGGTATTAACGAACTAATGAAACTGAAACTATGAGGACGAAGGAGGATAGAGAGGAGGAAAAACTTCTGCAGATGATTTGAAGAGGTTTTCTATTACGAATATCCAAAGCCCATTAGATAAAATTTCCTATTTGATATAAAAGCATTTTATTTGGTCGATCCGGGTTTAAATACTTGTGGGACCCAATGGTTTTGTAATGCACCCAATAGTTTGTTCACGGGACATGGCTGTTTTAATTATTTTGTTTTATATCAGTTTTACAGTAGGACACTCGGTCATGGATCAGATACTTAGTGGCCGACCTACCCCCTAAGCCGATTTTGAGCTCTGCTTAGTTTTGTGATAATAATTACTATTACTGACCACCTAATCTAATTAGGTTAGAAGATTGCGAGGATGAAGCTCCATTAGGATGCCCAAAGTGTTCGGCAGTGGTTTTCTGCAGTGTAGGATGTCGCGACGCGGCCATATCTACCTACCACCCTCACGAGTGCCAATTTCTTGATCTTTTTATAGGTAAATATCCGTAGATTTTACATAATATACATTTTGGATGTAATTTTTAAGTTATGAAGCTTGCGTAAACCATAAGTAGAGTAGAAAAGGATAGGAAAAATAACTGCTTTTATAAAAGTTATATTATACTAAATAATATACCAGAAAAGTGTACTTTGGGTACGTGTGATGTTTGTACTTTTTTCTTTTCAGGCTCAGGAATGTCAATACTCAGTCATATAGCACTAAGGATTGTGACACAAGCTGGTCTCGATACAAGTCTTTCAATATATTCGAAGTACTTGTCCAATTCTGTGAAAACAGTCGAAGGTGCTGTTCTCAATGATATTGAAGGTGTAACTAAGAAATCCAAGATGAAGAGCAGGAAGGAGAGACTAAACAGATCCAAAAAAGGTCTAAAAAGCTTCACTGAAAAAAACAAAGAGGATGATATTGAAGTGAAAGTCGAGGATAAGATGACCTTTGAAGAGAAATTAGAATTAAAAGCTGCACAATTTTATTCCCTGTGTGCTCACTCTGAACAAAGAAAAGGGGGGGATTATCTTAAAAGAGTTGTCATGGCAATGTTTCTCACAGAGTGCTTGAAGAAAACTAGTTTCTTTAAGAAATGTGAGCAAGAAAATTTTCCTAAAGGTAATTTATTTATTATTTTAAAAAGTCTGTAGCAAACAGTAAGTAATCAAATCTCTGTAAAATCCTCCTGCTGCGATTATTTAATAATGCAAGCCTGAACGCTTCACAGGTAAATACATATGAATAAAAGCAAAAGTTGTTATGCTTTTTGAACAATTAATGAGCTTTGTTGTTTAGGTATATAAAATAGACTATAGATAGATAGTACCTTGCATGTCACCGAATAGCTCGGCTTTAAGTTAGCTTATGTGTTCAAACGAACAGAAAGACCACCATTGAATAGAGGCTCAAAGCTCTTTGAAAAATAATAACCGTAATATTATATAAACGAATACCGAATAGCTCTACCTGTTCGCAACGATTAACGATTTTTTTTATTAAGAGCTCTGAGCCCATCTTTCCCGCTGGACACTTTGGGCACGTGACCAGGGCCTCTAGTTCCAGCCAGATCGCTAAACGATAACGGATGCTTATTACCAAAAAACATATAAAACATATTTAGGTATTTCGAAAACTTATACAATAACTACTGACTACTACTTGCTTACTAGATTTTTCAAGGGCATAGCTATCCTACTCTTGCTCGAATATCAGGCTTTCTGATATGTGATTTCGGCATGTTTAGATAAATTTAAGTCAAGATCATAGGGGCCCCCTTATAATATGCCCAGGGCCTCAAATAGGTTAAAGACGGCCTTGGTCAATGGCAAACTTTCTGTTCGTTTCAACACCTACGCTAACTTAAAGCGGAGCTGTTCAATGACTTGCAAGGTAGAATTAAATGCAAGAAAGAGGTGGTAACGAGCTACGTAAACGCCATGAATTTGTCTATTATGCTGGGGCCACACTAACGGCCAACGCCGTTGAATTTTCGAATTGATGAACCTTATGTGTACAGGCATAAGGGAAATTCCCCGTTTCCTCGTGGTCATACTAGTTTGTCATACCAGTATGACCACGAGGATATACATGTCCTCTTGGTCATACTATCATTTTTGCACATCCTGTTAGGAAAACAAATGCCGGACTATAAATTAGCGCCATAATTAATGCCGTTCAGCCTTAGTGTGGCCCCAGCATTAGTTGGACTCCTTTGAAAAATCATTCATGTTCGACAAATTCTTCCTCAAAATATTTATCCTGTTGGACATTAATAAATTTAGACTACTCGGAGGGCTCGGGGCTCGGGGCGCGCGCGGCATGTCCTTAAAAAATTACGATTTGATCATATTTGGGGGGTACTATCAAGATAACCCAGTATTTTGCTAATATAAATAGCGTATTTAACACGATATTACAAAAGTTTCGCTAAAAACACTTTGATCCACAGCGGAGACGTCGATTTGCGAGATGTTGGTAAGAAATCTACAGATACTCCAGTTCAATGCTCACGAAATCTACGAAACGATAAGAAGAGAACATCAGTACAGTGGTTCTAAACCTGTGTACATCGCAGTTGGTGTGTACCCAACTGGCGCGCTCTTCAACCATGAGTGCTATCCAGCTGTTGCCAGGTTGGTTTGACACTTCTTCGATCAAGAATACCCTAGATGTCCAGTCAGACTTTTTTGCTGTACATTGAATATATTCGGAAAAAACCAACCAGGGCGACTTAAAATCAGTAACTGCATGTTAGAACAGTTTAAAAAAAATTCTGTCTGTCTGTCTGATCGCTCATCACGCAAAAACGGATTATGACGAAACTTTATAGTGTCCATTGTGTATATTCCCGGATTAACACAATAAATAAAAAATGTTTCGAAAATCTATCGACAAATAGTAAACCAGCAACAAAAATCTATGGAACAGTATAAAATTAGCATGCTTCAGAGATCTATTTAAACCAGCGAGGTTGAACTTTGTCGTAGTATATTTATCATATCATAGAGAGTTCAATGCATTTTAGCATTTAGAGATCCACAAAAACCAGCAAGGTTGACCTTTGTCGCAGAACATTTTTCATATTATAGAGAGCTCTACAGGGTTATCCTGTGGCATCCTGTGGCCACAAACAGCATGGCATGGCATGATTGCCGTTTTAGGTAATATCTTGGAAAGTACTCATCCTAGACTGATGGTGCCTTTAAAGAAATACAGTTCCAGGCAGGCGAAGTCGCGGGCAACAAGCAAGTAGGCGGGAAACCTAGTATTTTTATAATATTAAGGCTTGGACTACATCTGACGAGTCGGGAGGGGAAACAGGTGACTAACGCGGTTAATCACCTATTTCTGCCTCATCATTAAAAAATGGGAAATTTTCATATAACATTTTCTTTACACACAATAATACAATTTTCTGAACAAATCACGTCATGTTAAATTATACAGTAAACAAAATGGGGTTCGCTTAAATGAAACAGAATAGAAGTCAACATGACTTATAGGTAATATATTAATTTTTCCTTCACATAATTCAATAGCTTGAAAAATAGAACCAAATATCATATTACTTTAGAGGTAGAAAGTTCTACAATACATCCTTTGTTAATTAAAAAACGCGAGCAGCGAAGTATTTTCATAGAATTAGTGCACTTCGGTGCAACCTGAGACAGACAGTTTTAATGAAACTTTTGTTGGAAAAACCCGATTGTCATTTTAATATGGATTAAAAGAAACGTTTTCAGATGGCCATAAACAAAAGCGTATGCCGTTTGTCCACTGCCGCCGATTCCAAGACGTCACGACAACGAGATGACGACGGCGCTGAAGTAGTGGTATACTATACCGTCAATCTCAGAATAAAACTTCAGCGTCATCTCGTTCTCGTCGGGGCGGTGGACATACGGTGTTAGGGTAAATAGATACAATTGTTAACTTTAACGGAGCCATTAGTGAAAGCAAGATGAATTCGTTAATCTAGGATCCCCTAATAAAAGACTTAACTATTTTTCCTTTAGGGTTACCTTAGTCAATCTGTGGAGTTTACAAAAGCACAAATGAGTTACATGTAATGTTTGTTCTTAACATTTAAAATGAGTAATAATACGAATACAAACGTAACATTCTAATGTTTGAAATAGCATATTAAGTTAATTCATCAACGCCCGAGTGGACGCATGCGGCCGTATAACAATGGAATGTCTATTGTATCTCATTTTCGGGCGTTGAAGGGTTAATTCTTAACGGAAAATTAATTTACAATTTTTAAAGGTTTAACCACACTAACATTTAAATACTGGGTGAAGTATTTTTTTTGACAACTGCTACACGGCTACTACCATTTTTATTTTCGTCAGATACTTTGATGGATCCAAGATAGTACTCCGCGCGACCCGCCCGCTTAGTCCAGGGGACGTGGTGTCGGAAAACTACGGACCTCATTTCTTGATGCGGGGACTAAAAGACCGTCAACGATCACTCGCATGCAGATACTGGTTCAAATGCGAGTGCATCGCTTGCAAGGAAGACTGGCCGACGCTCAAACAAATGGACGCTTCTGCTACAACGCTTTATTTGAGGTAAACATATATTTGAACTGGGTATTGGGTATACTTTAAGCAAACATTAAAAACAATTTGTATTCCCTTTACAAGATATTTTATTCCGGCGAACCGAGAGCTTCCCATACAAACGTAATATCCAAAATGATTTGAAATTTGAGCATAACTAACTCTTCTTGTGATGTTATTCGGATTAAGACAGTATTTGTCTAGGTTTCTATTAAATAAAATATCCAAAATACTAACCCAATTCGAAATAAATGCCAATTACATTTTTTCATACAAAACTGTAAATCGCAATAATTTTTATCAAATTTAATTATGCTCAAATTGCAAATCATTTTGGTATTACGTTTGTATAGGAAGCTCATTGTTCGCCGGAGCCTTAACTCGCCGAGTTTTAAGATACTGGGAATATAAGAATTAAACATTTCTATAGGTACCCATTCTTGTTGAAAGTAATTTAGACGACATTACTGGGTAGAATCGCGCATCGCTTGCTCAAAAAAAAATTACGTCCCACCCAAACTAACGCTATCTGATGCAATACGAAAAAGGTTAGGTACTGCACAAAAGGGCATGTTTCTCTTAAACTATTTCTGTTGTATACAGATGTCCTAATGCAGAATGTCCAGCAAAATTCAGAGCAATCAACCAAAACTTGCCTGTCAGGTGCACGAAATGCAGCATCAATATCGACAGAGAACTAATGAAAATCAATTTTGAAAACGTCAACCGCTGCATAAACCAATATCAGGTAGGTACTGTCCCTCCCTGTGAGGAACGGACGTTCTCCGATAATAAAATTACTCGCCCCACTGATTCCTAGACTTTGAGTCCAGGAAATTCTATTTGACAATCGATGTTATAGATTGCTCTGCCTATTTAATAATTAGAACCCCCCGTCTACGATAAAATTACGATGTTCAAACCGACTGTTATACGAGTAGATTAGAAATTATGATCCGAAAAACTACCGTCTGTATCTAGAGGACACCTTTTAAAATTAAATTTTCATCATCACGAGTGAAAATGTTCTCAATAAAGTTACCTAGTGGTCAAATAATAGGATTAAATTAGATATATTTATTTTTATTAAATTTGGTACCGCAGTTAGTTTTCGATAAGTTAATATTGTAAAAAGACTTCCACAGGCACAGCCTAGCTTGGAAGATTTTATAAATGATACACCAAATTTTGTTATTTCTGAAAATCAATAAATAAATAAAAAATAAAAATAAAATGTTTCTTAGGAAGGAGCAAAGCTAATGGATGCAGAACGTACAGAAGAAGCAATTCAAACTATGTGCAATGCCATCGACTTGTACCACGAAGTCGCTTATCCACCCCACCGCGATACGCATCTTGCTCAAGAAGCGCTACGGTCGTGCTTCGCATCATCGGGTAACGTTCACGTGGTACGGGGTGGCACCGAAGTCGAAGAAACTGAAAAAGTGTCTAAATAGTGTAGTCATGTTATTGTTAATGTTTTAAACGACGAGTCAGGAACAATTCGTTTTATGTTATCAATAAAGGTGTAAATTGTATCCTTTTTTTATTAGACCTAGTGAGATCCATTCACGACCCATGGACCCACTGGCATTACCCCACACGAGGGTAATAAATTTTCTACAAAAAATACATATAATAAAAATGTATTATTTTGCGATCGTGACATTATGCACCTGGATGCAGTGGAAGGTGGAGCACGAGAAAGACAGACTATAGACAGACTGGAACGACTTTTTTAAGATAGCGTAAATAACAACGCTAGCCTTTTTTCCCCTAGGCTAGAGCCTTGGGTGATTTTTTTCTCTCGTGACATCTATATATATAAAAGGGAAAATCACTCACTCACTCACTGATCACGAAATCTCAGAAACTGCAAGTGCTAGGAGTCTCAAATTTTGCATGGGGGCTCCTTTTAGGGCGTAGGTGCTCACTAAGACGGGATTTTGCGAAATTCAACCCCTAAAGGGGTGAAACAGGGTGGTAAAGTTTGTATGGGAGAACGCGATTCCTTGGCCCGATTGACTTGAAATTTGGCATAGACATTCTTTCACAAAATTAATTGAACACGTGTTTCGTATTTTTTAATATTTATTACCTAACAGGGTTAAAAAGTGATATAAAGCTACTTTTGCTGTGATTGACTTCGACGTCGGAATTGAAACTTTTTTGTGCATTTGATTGATTAATTAAGAAAAATAAATATCATTTGTCACCTCAACATAGTATTACATTCTCTTTGGTCATTTCCCCTGAGAGTAGGTAGAATGCATTTCATTGAATAGTACCTATGGCGTTATGTTGGCAGTGCTGTCATTTTTTCCTTATTGCGTTGTAATAAGGTGCAAAATTATTCCATCTAATTATCAGTTTAATTTTAAAAGAATACAATATTCGGTCAAGTCGCCTATGCTATGACAATTAATAAGGCACAGGGACAAAGCTTAAGAGCGGCTGGTGTAGATCTGCGCAGTGATTGTTTCTCCCATGGCCAGCTCTAATGTCGCCTGCTCGAGAGTCAGCTCGCAATAGCCTTTTTATTTTGCAACCGGATAACATGACAAGAAATGTGGTAGGTATACAACATGTTACAAAAATACCTCTAATGCCGAATATGGTATATAGGGACCATCAAACTGAACAACTTTTTCTAAGGGGCCAACTCTAAAATCGCGAAAAAAAACAGCTGTTTCATACGTTTTGATATTTCCGATTTTAATTTTTGTATGAAACAGCTGATTTTTAGTCCCTATATACCATATTCGGCATTAGGGGTATTTTTGTAACACGTTGTATACCATATTCGGCATAAGGGGTATTTTGTAACACGTTGTATATTATAGAGAAGTGTTGGATGATCGAGATTGAGAATCCTAATAATGCACAACATATTTTTATTTAGAACTAGCTGCACCCGGTATGCGTATTGCAATGCTCCGTTTTTTTAGCCAGAGACTTTCTCGGTTGTAAGCAAAACAACTCACCAAAGTTTCATCTTAATCGAATCAATTTTTTAGGAGTCCCGTCGTCTGTACACTTAGATCTTTTAAACTATGCATAAAAAACCGCATCAAAATCGGTCCATAAGTTTGGGAGCTAGGTTGCCTCAGACAGACAGACACACACAAGTCAACCCTTGCGTATGTTGTGTACGTCGTATATACATATAGTGGTGGCCACATAATTAAGAACACAAATCGATTTTCATACAAACGAGGTAATTTTGAAGTCTTGGTTTTCCGCTAGGGATTGAACTAGCTGTGATCTGATGATGGCCATCCAGGGAGTGAATGGAGAAGATTCAGATAGCAATATACACCCAACTGATCTGGTCAGCATTTTCAGTTGCAAGTTTTCATATATTTCTATACTATATTCGCGGTTTTTTTAAACACCTTGGGTGTGTATAGAAATCTGGATCTCCTCCATTCACTCCCTGAATGGCCATCAACAGATCACCGTTCGGTCAGTCCCTGGCGGAGAAGCAATGCTTAAAAGTTACTTCGTTTGTATGATAATCGATTGGCGTCCTTAATTTTGTGGCCACCACTATATATAGATATCCTGTAGTATAGTCTAATAACTTCACACTCACCACATTAGTAACTTCATTGTACCCGTGCGAAGCCGGGGCGGGCCACTAGTTTTTATATATAATAATAATAATACTAGTAGTGCTAAAGGAGATATTATTCCCCCGCGAGACCACAGACCCAACATGCCATTTTTTCGGTTTAGGATTAAGATTCACTATGTGGACACGCGTTAAAATCTTTGCATGACGAAATAAAAAGTGATACCACTAATTTTGAGTTTCACCAACTGGACACACGTGTGTCCAGTCTCTTGTGTCGAGTTGGTGAAAACCCCAGATTATCTAAATCGAGTTGACTGTACTTCTGCTTTATAGAGAATCTGCCGTAAAGCGAAATTGTCGTAAAACGATCTGTCTTAAAGCGAACACTGATCATTACCCACGGCTCTACTGAGCAAGTAGAGTAGTAGTAAATAGTAGTGTATTTCTTCGTATTATGAGTACGTCACCAAAGAACCAGGAACACATAAATATGGAGAACGTTAACTTCTGTAATTTTCATTCTTTTTTACATGTATTAACAAAAATATTAAAATGTTACCTATAGAAGTTAACCCTTGCCATTTATGTGATCTTGGTACTTTGGTGAATAAATAAGTACCGTGTTGTATGTATTAAAGAGACGATAGTGCCACGGGAAGATCGTTTCCTGTAACAATACTAACATTTGAGTAGTGCCTCGGTAGTCAGTTTGGTAGTCGGTTGCCAAAAGGTAGTGCCTGGCTCTGGTATAGAGGTAGAGGTATGACTCTTTCATTGGCACACCATTTCTTTATTGTTTTTTTACTAATAATAAAACAGTGCATTTCTTCCAATAATATATTTCAAAGTTAAGTTGTACTGAGTTTAAAATTTGAACTGGACTAGAAATAAAAAAAAGGATCTTATACTTGACTAGAATATGCCATAATAACAATGAACTATACACACCAAGCTCTAAAATCAAAGCTTAAGTTTTAAAATCAAAGCGATATAGAAAGCTAAGCCACTTCTTCGCGTAGTAGACAAGTAACTTTCGACAAGATTCAGTAATGCATCAGTTTGACATTTCAATATCCCATATATTTTACAATGATGTGTCACTGCCTCTAACACTATTAGTTCATACTCTATCCGCTGTAATGTGGGATTTTCACGGGTCAATTAGTCGACTGTGATGGTCGATTTTAGTCGAATAACAAGTAGCTTGTAATATTGAATCGCCGGTGACGGCGTCGCTGTCGTATATGTAGTCGACGGCGAAACCTAGGTAACAATATGTAAATAACACTTTTTCCAATATAGTTTCCAGTTTTGGCCACCGGGTCAGATAAGTTTGTTTAGACACCTGCGACCTAGGCCATTTGCCATTTACACAGTCGATTTTGGCCGTGCGGCTTTAGTCACTCGTGTAAACCCCACATAAAATGCTACACATCTTAAATCCTTTGCAACAATAAACAGATATCAATCACATATAGCAGCATATTCATAAGAAGGCAAATCAAAATGTAGTGAACCGATGAGAAATGGCCTATTTTCCAAAAGATGACTGACAAAGTATTCCCAAAAAGATATTAAAACCATAAAACCGTTAAGACCTAAGGGTTTTCGAAGAAGGTTTTACATGCGCACTCTTGCACATCGCCATCGCCTTCGCCATCGCCGGTGCTCGAAGCAGTTCTCCTGAGGGTCTGGACTTGGGTCTGCAAGCCCAATATACGTAGCTGAGCTTGCTCGAAATTATCATTCAGCCGCTGTATCTGGCATTGCATGCGACATTGGAGCTGAAATAATAGCTAAGTATGAATGAAAGAGCAATGTTATTAAAAGAAAATGGTAACTAAAATTCAAACAACAATAAATGACTTAATTATCTAAATAATGTAGAACTTATCATCACTCTTCCTGATGGTAACACCAGACTAATGATAACGATACAACTACCTTCCTAATGTTATCTATAAAACCAATAAACCTAATAAAATGGGAACTAAAAGAAATTTCTCTGTTTGTTTCAGCTTTTTGCCGGATGCAGACCAAGAGCTAAGCTATACTTGTGATATAGTTTGCTTATCTATCTCAGCTATATTATACAAGCTAAGCCAATCTGCAACCGGCATTAGAGCGGAAATGAAATGAAGTGTTTTTTAGCAATAAACTTACTTCCTCGCGGTCCTTTTCTGCCGTCTTCACTTGTGCCCGCGACGCTGCAAGCTGTCTCTCAAGCTCAGCTATAGAAGTCTGCATACACCTATTAAAATAGATGTTTTTATGGCTATCGTAAAGCAAAACACAATCTCAAATTAAGAGTAGATAGTAAACCTAAACCTTAATTTTACTTAAAATGTAAATATTCGTTCCAATTAATGTCGATATAGTCTGCTGCTTTCCGATTTCGTACACCATACCTATCTAAGCTTTGATAACTAATATCACCATCGAGAAATAAGCAGACCTTGACGAGTTTCTTACCGGTTCTTCTCGTCAAGGTCTCCCGCTTAGGGTTTGCGAACCGATGGTGTAGCTTCTTTGACATTCACAAGTGCTTATAATAGCCTAGACTGAATAAATTAGTTTTTAATTTTGAATTTTCGATAATAATAAAACTAAGTCTCCGAATTTACATATTTTCTCAGCTCCATAATCAAGGCAGGATATTCCTAGACCATACTAAAAACTTAGGCTTAACAAAGACTCACTTGCGTATAGTCTCCGTACGCTCGTTGGCCCTCTGCAATGCTCTAGCCGCTTCATCCCTAGCCCTGTCCAGCTCGCCTCCAAGCTGAGCACATTCATGCATCTTCTCGTGCAGGCGTTTCTCATTGGCCAGCACTGATTCTTCCATTCTGATCACATTTGACCTGGGAACACCGAATGTTGTTAGGATCCACATCTAGAGAATGCGAGCTAGGTGTGCGTGTATTAACATTTCTTGGATACATTTTTTGAGGGTAAAAAGTTTACCCAATTCAAATACGTATTCCGCACTATAAAAAAAATCTAGGCTGGCTCCTTACATTAAATTATGATCAGACGGAAGATTTGTTTGTTGTTGATACCTAACCTTTTAAGCGAATTCGTCTTCTTCTGGATGTTCGAATTTTCCTTGTTTGAAGTTCGAAAATCTTTGACCATGATACAAAGAGTCAATAGTTGACATTTCTTTATTCAAGTAAACTTAATAATTAAGCACTTTTGAATCGTCTTAAATTTTTCCTACCACCCGTAAAGTACCCTATGTTATCATGCAGATAATAAAATATCTGTTTTCAGCAGTTTCTTGCGTGATGGAGTAACAAACATTGTATCACCTAGACATCCATACTATCACGTCTATAATATTAGTAGGATTCGTCCTTTGTATAACAAGAACATTGTTCCTTAAATGCAAATCATAGAAGTCCTTTTACTCAGATTATAATCTGTTTAATGTTAAATACTTACCGTTTCATTTAATTAATTTAATTTAACGTTTTACTAAGTAAATTGATATAACTCTGTTTCTTTTATAATAAGTATTATTGTAAACTTTGTGGAAGAAATAAATATTTTATTCATTTCATTTTCATTTTTCACTTACTTGAGCCTTTCTACTTCATTTTTGAGAGCGACGTTAGCCTCCGTAAGCTGTGTGACTCTCTGCTGAGCCAATTGCAACTGTTTGTCATCGTTGCTTCTCTCCTGAGGCTTTTCTGATGGTTGCTTCAGGCTATTATGTAGCAGCGTGTGTACCTATAATCCAAAATGTCAATTAAAAGTCGTAAAACTCGTTGTAATGTGTACAACATATTCAAAAAACATCAATTTTGTTTGACGCATTTTCGATAGCTACGGACAGGAGATGATTAGGATAAAATTGAAGCTAAATTATTTTAAGCAAAAGTGTTGGAAACATTAATGCCATACACACTCTTGCATTTAACATCACAAATATCAGTATCGTTTTCGTGTTACCTTCTCTCTGGCACAATTCAATTCTCTTGCCAGCTGTTCTGCATTATGCTCAGCAATAGCTTGCGCCTGCTGTGCATCTTTCAGTCTTAGTTGGGTAGCCTTCAGCAGATCGGGAATAGGAGCCAACTCTTGCAACTTCTCTTGGAATTTAATCTGAGGAAGAAACAATCTAAAATAAAGGGTCTGTCCAACATCATGATGGACCAGACCCTTCATTATTATGATCGAAGGATGTGTCAAATAGTAGTCGTAGTTACAAAAACCTAACCGGAATTTAGATGGAAACGCTGCTTACCTTGACTTTCTGGATCTCGAGATTAATCTGTTCACTTATTCTAGTGTTATCCATGTCCATCATATCCATTTGACGACGTTGTTCCTCTACTAATTGTTGAGCTTGTAAGTACTGTGAAAAATATTTTATTGTACTCCTTTCAATTATGAAATATGCCAACGATAACCAGCTTATATACAAAATGAATACCCCGAATATGGCCCAATATAATATATATGGGCCTATTATGGACCATCAAACTGATCAACTTTTACTATGGGACCAACTCTGTAATCACAAACAAAATCAGCTGTTTCATACAAAAACCGAAAATATCAAAATGTATGATACAGCTGATTTTTTTTCGTGATTTGAGAGTTGGCCCCATAGTAAAAGTTGTTCAGTTTGATGGTCCCTATATACCATATTCGGCATTAGGGGTATTTTTGTAACATGGTGTATAGAACTACGTTCATACCTTGACTCTATAGTCTTGAAGCTGTTCATTCTGTTCCTTCATGAGCAGTCTCAGTTCATTAATTTCTTCCCTGGCTTCCCTATAGCATTGCTTTAGTGCTCTTACGCTTACTTCTGCTTCGAAAGCTTGTTCTTTTGTACCCAACAGCATATTAGTGTGTGTAGTTAAACCTTCGAATCTCATTTCCAAATCTCGGAGTTTGTTCTGGACTTCTCTGTGGGCACATCTTTCTTTTTCCAACTCTTCCTTCTTCTTCAATAGCTCAGTCCGTAGCATAGCACACTATACCACACAATACATATAAGTACTACGTACAAAAAGGACACTTCCCGCCCCGCCCTAGAAACAGTTGCCTCACCTCTCCCCGCGAGTTCATGGTCCGATTCGTGTGCTCGTAGTTGTGTTTGTCAAATTTCAACTTTACAAAGTAATGCGTCACATAACTTTATTTACCAAAAAGTTCGAATTATAAATTAAACGCCGAACTGCTTATACACACAGTTGCGTGTGTACAAAAACGTCATCTGACGTCATCTGTTTATAATGGGGCGGTTGCATGGAGAGTCCAGGGTGTGACTAAACATAAGATTTCATATTTCGGCAAAAAATCTATATCATCAAATGTATTCAAATCTATTTAAAGTTGTTCGTAGACTGTGGATACAAGCCAATATCTAATTTAATTAAATAAATAAAAATGAACTCACTTCTGTAACTTTGGTTTTGAAACTCTCTTCTGTTTGTCGCAACATGATTGTTAATCTCGCAGCCTCTTTCTCAGCTGGAGTCTAGGGGAATTAAACCACAATTTTATTTCAGGGCGCCTTTCTAGCGATAAAAAGCAATCAAACTAGAGTATTGACTTCATCTTACCGGGGGAGCGTTGGGATTACACGAGGCAGGGCACGGGGGACACACACCGCACTGAAATTAATAGTTCGTATTTATTTAAAAGCCTCACTAACTATTTACTCTTTGGTACATCTTTAGACACTGCAGCCACATATTTAGTTCTTTACTTTTTTCGGTGGAACTTGCATTAAAATAAAAATACATATTTTATCAGCTTTTAGCCAATGTTAAAATAAATATTGATACAAGTGAGCGAAGTTGCTCATTTTACGAGGCTTTGAAGTAGTCCGTATAGTTCTAAAAGTAGGACTAAACGGAGAAAAATATCCTTGGTTGAGACGTCAAGACTAGTGCGTAAATCTATTACGCACTAGTGTGTAATGCTATTATGCATGTGTGTTATAGCTCGGTTTATGGCCCTAAAAACTATGTAATAAGGCTCACTTTACTAGCGAGTGTGTTGAAAATAATATTTTTAACATTGGCTAAAAGCTGGCAAATTAAATATAATTCCTAATTTCATAAATCGATCGAAATTGAATAAATTATACATAACGAAAGTAACCCTTTATAGATATAGATTTAAATGGTAATATTAAGTTACATTGATTCAATAAACACTTTGAACTTGAATTGAACTTAAAGAAGCTTACACTGTTTTATGTGTTAGGTCTTAATTCTTATTTTCTTATACAGGATGAATAAGTCGTTATATAATGCCATTCTTGTGTTCATAGAGTACAATGGATGCTTTGTAGAGACATTTAATATCTTGCTCAACAATAGTATTATGTGTGGCTTAGGAAACCATGCTGTACAAATATATTATGTATCCATCTAGTGGGGACCATGTATGTTATATTTTATATCTACAGCTAACTTAATGTAATCAAAATTAAAACAAATATAACTGGCTGAAGAAATGAGTGTCACGCAAAACAAAAATATTAATTACTTATATAAAAGCGTAACAATAATGAATAGTTTTATTTTGTAAATAATGCAAAATCTGATTCATATTAGAAAATAACATTGAATACTAAATTATGTGCTAGAAAAAATTTGACTCGCCACCTGATCACTTTCTTAGACGAGAATCGAACCTGCGACCTTTGGAAGTCCGGCTCTATGCTCTTCTGAGCTACCGAGTACATTACTTATTTAGTAGGTATTCTATAAATATAGCATTGTAAATGCTCAAATCTCAAATATTAAAATAACATAAAATTGTCTATACTTACAGCTCGGGTCATGGGTGGTACGGGAGGGCCTCCACCCTGAAAATATGTTTTCTGTCTTGAAACAATATTTTGTTATTGATTATTACTAAAATGGTTTAAAAATTGTTAATAGTCAAAACTATTATAAAAAATATTACCTACTATAGATTTTTACCGTATCTACGAAGTTTGTAGAATTCGGTTTGTTTTCTATTATTGATGAGATGATAACACAGAATAAATTATGCAACTAATGATACTATTAGGACACACACGATACTTTTAGGTAAAAGTTCACCAACATATTATAGAGCTGATTAGTTTTAACCGTCTCTTTTTGACGTTTTTATGTATGGAGAAAATGTCAAAAACGAAAGATTAAAAAATAATCGGCTAGTTAAGGGGCTGACATGAGCCAGCTAGCGCCGCCAGTCGATTTTATTTTATTTATTCTATATAAGCCCAATTTCTTAAAAAAGGAATCAGTCAAGGTTTTGTTAATAACGTTAAATATTTATTGAATAACTTGTAACACAGTTTGAAAAGCCATTCGAACAGTTTAAAACGCGATTTTGTTTAAAAGTATGGCTGCTTTTAACAAAATCGCGTTTTAAACAATATTACTGTTGGTTCCAACCCATTTTTAAACTATTGCACGCATTTTGTAATGTTGTAACGTTATTCAATAAACATTAGACGTCATTCACAAGACCTTGACTTATTTCTTTTTTAAGGATTAGGGCTTATTTAGAATAAATAAAATGAAATCAACTGGCGGCGCTATTTGGCTCATGTCAGCCCCTTAATTAGTTGGTGAACTTGGGTGTTAGCGTCGGCGATCGACGATTTAGGTTTTAGGTTTCAGAAGCTAGATGCAACGACTAAGCGCTTCTACCCACTCGTTAGTATGCAAGTCAGTCAACGCTACGGTTGCTATGGCCATGGAAGCCATGGGAAGTGATGGGTTATGTTGCTAACACGCAATGCTGCATCACCAAATGGGAGTCGCCACAATGCAATGTAGAGCAGCGTCGAATTGTCAAATCTAAAACTATCGTGACGCTCAGCTGCTCTGGGCCTTATAGTGATTCTAAATAATGATAGTGCCAAAATATTACTAGCATAAATTCAGAATTTGGAAAACGGTGTCGGCCTTATTATAGCTGTTTGCTAGTTTAGACTGTGTTTGTGTTAGTGTGTGTAAACGTATGTGTGTGTGTGTGATGAAATTATGTAGGTGTAACGTGTATTGTGTGTTTACAAATTAAATATCTAGATAAAGACTCACTGGTTGTTGGAAGCAGGTATTCAGGCCGCCTCCACCGCGGCAGGCGCCCGCGGCATCGTTCACCGAAGTCATTTCGACGCGGATGTGGTGTACTTCAAACTCCAATTCCCCCAGTTGCTTTTCCTGATTGGCACGAACAATGGTGGCACTTTACATTGCTATTCGGCTTTGTAAGTAAATCGGTTTCATTTGTTTATTTTGCTGTATTTTTTTTATTGACAACATCACATACATTGCTCCGATTCCAAAGTAAGTAGCTAAAGCACTTGTGTTATCGAAATCAGAGACAACGGTGGTATCACAAACGCCAAGACTGAGCCAGTATCGAAAAGTGCGTTTTCTAAATTGACCCAACCGAGGATCGAACCCGGGACCTCAGAGATGGCGACACCTTGAAAACCGGTGTACAAAGCCACTCGACCACGGAGGTCGTCAATATAAATAAATAATAAACAAATACGCTGGTTGCGTCCATGTGTGGAGGACGTTTGACTTTAACATGGGTATTTTACACACATTGCTAAAAGTGCCACCATGGGATAAATGTATGTCTATATTCGACTAAGGGAAATGTTTGGTATCGTTGATTAAACGTTCATTTCACAAAGCGAGCCTCTTTTTTTACTGCTAGACGGTTAATTAAAAAGGGGCGGGTTACAGCAACGGTGGTGATAGCACACGTTACTCGCACAATAGCCGTTGATAATTAAACAATGAAACGATAAACTAAAATACAAGCAAATAATCAGAAGCAAAAAGTTATTAAAAACCACGACTGCCCTGCCGAAAACCGTACTAAAATTAAGAATAAAAGAACAAATGTCATTGCAGTGGCGACCTCTTAGGACCTTTACTCATATTTGGCGCGGTACAGATTCTGTATCAAATCAGTACCGCGGCGTGCAGATGTCGCACCGCTGCTGCGCCGACAAATCAGGAACTCTCTATTAAAAAATTAGGTGTCTAGTGGCCCTACCATGAGTTGATGCAAACTGTTTACGCTACCGTAAACCATCGGATATACTGCTCACAGTCAATGCGAGGGAAAGAGAGAAAACGATAGTTTACGGTAAACAGTTTGCATCAACTCATGGAAGGGCCACAGTAAGCTTTCGGTATACTTTCCGCGTATACCGAGCATTGTCGTGCCGATGCGTGGTAATTATTTAGTAATCTGTGCCGATGCTGCGCGTATTCCGTGGCTGTGCCGCCAAATGAGAAGATTATTTATACATTTAAGTAAAAAAAAATAGTTTTGGAATGTGCTAAGTTATGCAGCTGCGATATTTCACTGTATAACAGCGAATGTTTAAAAGAGGTAAGTAGCCCTGAACACTTCACCCACACATAAGCAGTGTGTACAGACGTCATGCTGTTTATGTAATAGAAACAGATGGAGTGTCCGGGGTGTGATTCGTGTGTTACAGTTTCAACTAGCAGTGTTGGCGTCTGGCGACTGATATGATGTTATTGATGATGACGTTGATTTATAACTAGCAGAAAACAAGATTCGGATTTAATTTTTTTTCGTAGATTGTGCACATCTGCTAGATTACATTAATGTGATCATGAACCTCAATGGGCGAGTTCACAACTAGCAGAAAAGCTTTTTCTATCGCTATTTTTATTATGCGTTGTGACACCCATTTACAGCACAATGATCGGAACAAACCACAATTTTTATTAATATTCACCTATAACTAAAAATTTAAAAAAACCGCAATTTTCACTTACGAGTTCTACAGTAGAACTTTTGTAGTCTTCTAGTTTTTCTACGAGTTTTTGAGCTTCGTAAGTCTTCTCTAGCTGAAATGAAATTATGTGGCTTTAACTCTAATAAGTTCACAAACTTATCTTGATTTAAACTTAGGCTAAAAACTCTCACCTGTGCGCAATCTTCTGTTTCCTTATGAATTTTAGGATCTAGAATCATCGCAGAAGCGTCACCCTGTGGGATTCACTAGAATATTATGAATAAGTACAAAAAAAAACATATTATTACTATCGATGTCACAATAGCATTTTAACAGACAATTTTTTTACGCTGCCACCCAATCAAGACGACTTTTAGCTGACAAGAAGAATAGGCACAAGGAACTCATCAGCTTTATAAGAAGGAACGATGTTTACAATGTATGTACATAATATTGCTACTATACATAATTTAATACGATGCGATTTACGAGTATGAGTAATTTACACACACAGAAAAGTTCTTATCAATTACCTAAGTGACAAGCGCGCATTCGGTGAAGACATGGTTGAATCTTATTTTAGGGTTGTACGTAACATAAAGCCGGGTTGCCGAAAAAATAAATCGTAGGGTTGCAACCTTTGATATTTATATGTCTAGATAGTGTTGCGCTTTTGACGTACAAAACCAAACAGGCCAACTTTTTTAAGATGGTGTGCGTTTTTAGCATCATCACGTCCAAAGAGTATTGTAATAAAAACAATGGCCGCGTCACACTACTTTTATCAGCCAACAGTTGGCCGATATTTTTTTCGTTGCGTTCTTAGCTTCGACTGTCTATCTTTAGACATATAAATAATCAAAGGGTTGCAACTTACTAAACAAGGGTTACAGTTGATGTGACAAGGTTCTTTGTATTCACCTCTCAAGCTTACGCGCTCACTAGACATGAAATAAAGGATACTAGCGCGGTTTTATTTACTTTGGTAATTAGTTGTATTTGATTTGATATTAGTGGTGACGAAGTCCCCAGTTGCCATAATTAACTGATACCTACAATAACATGTCTTTAATAGATTTTTAGATAAGTTCTGTCCATGACCCACTCGTTTATCACAACAATACCTTCGGGTTATTCTTTTGGAGTTTTTCATTTAGTAGCGTATTTTCCTTTTGCATCATTTTCAATTCCCCTTGAAGGCTTTTGATTTGAGCTCGACAAGTCTCCAGATTCTGATCCTTCGTCATCAGCTCCTTGTACAAAATGTATCTGAAATGATAGAATGGAACCACTAACCTTAATTTATCCATGATGCTGCGTGTGTAGTTTTAGAGATTCATGTTTTTATTGGAGTTTTGTATAAATAAAGCGCACATAAAGTGCGTTGTGTCAGTCTGTTTTGGAAGAAAATTGACATTGGTGACACTAGACTGTCATGTGTGTTTCAAGTTATTCCAATTTTAAATCGTCATCAATGTGACATTAATAACGAAGGCTTTTATCATATATATCATAGACTTATTTATACTAATAAGTTTATGATATGTAAGACGACCTCCTTGGTCGAGTGGCTTTGTACACCAATTTTCATGGTGTCGCCATCTCTGAGGTCCCGGGTTCGATCCCCGGTTGGGTCAATTTAGAAAAACTAACTTTCCTATATTGGCTCAGGTCTGGGTATTTGTGATACCACCGTTATCTCCAATTTCCATAACACAAGTGATTTAGCTACTTGCTTTGGAATCAGCGCAATGTATGTGATGTTGGCAAATATTTATATTTATATTTATACAACATGTTACAAAAGTACCCCTAATTAGTGTTGTAAAAGAACTGAGTCTTTTAGTCCTAATTTTGCGACTATAAGTTCTTTTTGCAGAACTCACGACTAATTAGTCTTCTGAGTCCTGAGTCTTGAGTTCTTTTGAGTCCTTTCAGTTCTTTCAGTCCTAAAATTTCTTGAGTCGTTAGATTTATTCTAAGTCCTTTCGTTTTTTTCAGTCCTTTGAGTTCTTCGAGTCCTTTAAGTTCTTTGAAGTCTTATGAGTCGTGTGAATTATACAGCAGGACTGCAGTCCAATCAAAAAGACTCGTGTCATGAAGCCTTTGAGTTCTTTGAGTCGTCTGTACTTATTACTCAATTAGCTTAATAGTATTTCCTTTTTATAAGACCGTTTATATTATTTATCTGTACTGGCTAATATAATTTTTTTATTCCTATTTGATTAGGAAATTTATGAGAACAAATATTAGTATTAGTATTCAGTTAGCGAATCCAAATTTGATCTTAGAAACACGATCACAAGGCGCACAGTGTAGCTGGCCAGTCGCGTTATAATTATAAGTGTAGGTAGGTTTTCGTTAGACTGAGCTCTTTTTTAAAAGGACTCAGTCGCGAGTTCTTTTCGTAACACTGAGCTCTTTTTAAAAGGATTCAGTCGCTAGTTCTTTTTAGGAAAGCTAAGTTTTTATTTAAAGGACTTAGTCTGGAGTTCTTTTTGTAAAGAGTGAGCTCTTTTGAAAGACTCAGTCTCGAGTTCTCTTTGGCATGACTGGAGTTTATTTTAAGAAGACTAAAAACTCAGAGAGGCTTGAGCTTTAACTTACTCTTTTTTGACTTGAGTCTTCAAAAAAAGACTCGAGTCTCAATATTGTCCTAATGGACTAAAAGACTCAGTTCTTTTGCAACACTACCCCTAATGCCGAATATGGTATATAGGGACCATCAAACTGAATTATTTTAATGGGAGTTGCTACACTATAACCATCATCAGCCATTTTATTGTGTCCCTCTCACTGCTGGGGAAGAGGAGAATGGGCCATAGCCCATAACCCACCTCAATTAATTAATTAGTTTAACCTAATTTTTTCTCGACTACGACGAAGCAAAAAGAGGGTTATGATTGCAACATTAATATAGGTAGGTACCCCTTAAGTTTTTTGTCATAGAATACTTCAAAACTTACTACAAAATCTATAATTTCAAAACTTACAATGTAGGTATTGTTTTTTTTACTATCTTACCTCTTTTGGTACCTTACTAATTAAGTTTAAGTAGGTATAAAATTTGAGGAACTTGGTGGCACAGTCAGTGGTTTAGCGCCTGGCCCTGCGATAGTTTAAGCAACATTCTACAGCAGATCCGCCTATTTCTATCTTTAAACCTATAGTCAGTCAGGAGTTAGATCGTGCGTGAACCAACACCGAATTTCGGTGTTGGTTCACGCACGATCTAATTCCTGAGGATGCTCCGGGTTGGGGCGAAACACGTGTAGAGTAGTCTAATTGTTGAAGGTGCAAGGTGTGTCGCTGTCATGCTAAATACAAGTATTGTGCACTGATATTTTTATGGTGTGCATGTGCATTTTTTTGCGGGCGGGCGGGCGCTGCATCCTGCATATATTTTTTGCGGGAGTAAGCTACATATATTTCTCTTTTCACAATGGTTTGGGACTTCCGCCAAGTAATGCCTGATTCAATCAAATAATTTGCTTTCCGTCGCATAGCGTGTCACAATCACAACATGAAAGAATCATCCTACTCTAACAATATTTGGAAGTAACGTAAACATATTATTGGGTCCTTACATATGAAATTTGTGTTTTTTTCTCTTACACAGAGAACCTCATAACTTCTGTGATTTAAAATATTTATCAGTTACTGGATATATATTACATCAAATTATGACCATAGCCACAGAATTAGTATAGTACTATATAGCCGTCAACTATCAGCACCATTAATTGTTTATTTATTTTGTTTTCGTAGAATTAAAAAAATTAGAAGAAAGCGACTCCTTTTTTGTTAGCGAATATTAGCACTTTATCCGTTGTAACTGCCTAAGTTAGCTTAATGTTCAAATATTTGTACATAGTTTTGTTAGAATAACGGTTGTCAAATAAATGATGAAAATTCTAGTATGGAAATGCAATTTGTTCAAAATTCTCCATACAAAACGTCAATTTTATAGGTAAGGACCTAATACTATGAAGTTCTTCCAATGCAACGTGCTTGCAATCTGTTAACAGGGTACTGATACTCATTCAATATATAGGTACCTACATTATTTCTGCCATTTGAACTTGATAAGAAAAACCTCAAAACTAACTAGATAGATATTCATAATAATTGATGCATAAATACTGCATGTCAACTTAAGGTTCCAGACCTTTTGACTTCTAAGTCAGCGTTGTCAGCCACCAACTTCTCTTGCATGTCGTAGCTTTCACTCAGCTTTCTGGTGAGGTCAATTTCCTTCAAGAAAACACGATTTTCGTTAAAAATTTGTATTTTACTATTTTTATAACAAACAATTTCGAATTTGGAATGTCAGCGGTTGATACAATTTAGAGGACGTACTGATTTGCTTCGCATCGGCGGATCGCAGACCACGACCCCTGGTCCGTCAGGCAATCTGCCACCAGCTAACAGCACGGTTGGGTGGTTCATCTTCATCTCATGGTATAGCGCTGGATCTAAAATACACGTAATCGTGAGATGGCAGTAACTACACTAAACTAAAAAAACATACATTAATATTTTATAATATTTAGTATTGTATAAAAATAGCATTGTGAATGCTTAAATCTCAAATTTTAAAAAAGTTATATAGCTTTCTCATCTTAATCAACTGTTTAAAAAAAAAATATCTGGAAAGATGTTCAGTTGAATGTCGAAGTTAATTCCTTCTACATTGGTGAGATGGCGCTGGCTTGCAGCGTAAGAGTTGATATACTAGAAGAAATTCGACGTTCCCACTAGTGACTCGGTAGCTCAGCGGTCAGAGCATTGGACCGGATATCCAAAGGTCGCGGGTTCGATTCCCGTCCGAGAACATGATCTGGTGCGAGTCCTATTTTTTCTAGTATAATATTTAGTATTGTATAAACATACATTAATGTTAAGACTGCGTCCACCAGAGATCCGCGAGGATGCGGATGTGTTTGTAAAGAGCCAATAGAATTGATGCATTATCCTTGCCTCGGTCAAGCCAATAGAATTGATGCATTATCCTTGCCTCGGTCAAGCCAATAGAATTGATGCATTATCCTTGCCTCGGTCAAGCCAATAGAATTGATGCATTATCCTTGCCTCGGTCAAGCCAATAGAATTGATGCATTATCCTTGCCTCGGTCAAGCCAATAGAATTGATGCATTATCCTTGCCTCGGTCAAGCCAATAGAATTGATGCATTATCCTTGCCTCGGTCAAGCCAATAGAATTGATGCATTATCCTTGCCTCGGTCAAGCCAATAGAATTGATGCATTATCCTTGCCTCGGTCAAGCCAATAGAATTGATGCATTATCCTTGCCTCGGTCAAGCCAATAGAATTGATGCATTATCCTTGCCTCGGTCAAGCCAATAGAATTGATGCATTATCCTTGCCTCGGTCAAGCCAATAGAATTGATGCATTATCCTTGCCTCGGTCAAGCCAATAGAATTGATGCATTATCCTTGCCTCGGTCAAGCCAATAGAATTGATGCATTATCCTTGCCTCGGTCAGCACAGCTCTGGTGGAAACGGCTTAGCGGTGCAAGGTTTTTGCTCTGCCTTAGCATGACCACCTAATGTTTCGGTTAATGTTCCCATTTCTAGGATACAAGCCTTCCTTGAATGTATGTTTCATTTAATATTTTATGTATTACACTGTTCGGCGATTAAATACACTTTAAGTTACCAAATGCGTTTAAAATTCGACGAAATATGGAGTCTCAATTTTTATATTGATTAAGGATCGTGGATCGCATTCTACTGTCCTAGAATACTGAGAATGATTTAAAAAGGCTTTTGACAAAATCGAAAATCACGCAGTGATAGGTAAGATTTTGATTACCTAGCTAGAGACTTTCTGGGTACACATGCATCACCTTACGAGACGAGACTTCGTACTTAGCATTCAAAACCATGTCAACTCATTTTTATTTTTATTCAGGTATTCCGAGGTATGTACAAATTTACCACGCCTCAGGTTAAAATCGCTTGCACGCCGAGCCGTCACTTCGACGACCTCCGTGGTAGAGTGGTTCGCACGCCGGTTTTCAAGGTGTCGCCATCTCTGAGGCCCCGGGTTTGATCCCAGGTTGAGTCAGTTTAAAAAACGAACTTTTCTATATTGGCTCAGGTCTGGGTGTTTTTGTTACCACCTTTGTCGCTGATTTCCATAACACAAGTGCTTTAGCTACTTACTTTGGACTCGGAACAATGTATGTGATGTTGTCAAATATTTATTTATTCACATTTATATAGGTTAGTTCGCGCTTGAACGATGCGCACACGCACAACAATTTTACTGCAAATTGGTAAAGCACGTGATTGGCTGATGGAGGTATCAAACTCACCGAAGCAACTTGGTATGTAGTCGGGACGAGGTCGATCCCTCTCCTCCTTGTGTTTCGTGTAGGCAGCTGACACCTCAGCTCCGACCAATCTCTGCACGTTCTTAGTCATGCGGTTGAACCGGTCCATCTCACGAAGAAGCAACTCATTTCTTTCTCCTAACTCCTTCACATCGGCTTCCGTCAGTATTGGCTTCTATGTTGTAAAATATTAATAATTATAATAATAGTAGTTTATGATACAAGATTGGTAAGGAAGCTCTTAGTTTACGAGTCAAGAGTTTTGAATAACCTTTATAACATATTTGCTCGTAAAGGGTCTCTTATTACACCAATTTCAATATCGTATTGTATTAAAGCACGATTTATCAAGATGCTCCGTCTAAAACGAGCGGTACTTTTTTAAATCTTAGCAAAGAGTTTTTATGTCAGAAAAGAGGTCTATATTTTATGAATTAATTTGAACTGCTTTAATAAGTGATTAAAAATTTATTCGTTTAAGAAAGTCCGAGTTGTATTTATTTCCTCGCAAACATGTTATAAAAAGTCGTATAACATACGTGCGCTTTGATAATTACAGCCTCTGCTTTCTTGTAGCAATATCGCCTCGGCTATAATTTTCAACTTACTGCACTTATATCATAATGTACTATAACAACCGTGTGCCATACTACGTTTTTCAATATATTTTCGATAAAACATTATAGGTCCTTTTAAAATAAAAATAAAACGTAAACAAAAACGCACGTTGATGGCGTGCGGTAAAATCAACTTACCGCACGCTGTACTGTCATCGAAAACACACATTTTAGAACAACTGTATTGAAAAAACACTTTATTGCACGCTACGACAGGACATATCACAAAGAAAACCCACAAAAGGCTGCCTTGTTACTAGGTAGAAATCTCCTCCAGGCAACCTTGAGTAAAAAAAAAAGAGGATAGCGGGTGGGTGCAAATATGGGGGAGAACAGATATAGATACTTAGACAAGAATTCAAGAAAGAAATAAATTTTAAAAAGAAAGAAATTTCTAGAAATATCTACAAGCACCTATTATTGATATTGGTTTTCATTTTACTTTTACTTTAAAGATTTACAGAGTGCCGATGTTATGCACTCCATGGCAAGCTATACATAAGCTTACATGTAATTTACAATGTAATATTCTTTGATATATTTTTAGTATGAGTATTCACATAAGGCGTAAGGGTTTAGCGTAAGGTAAGTTTGAACAAATGTGTCTTATTGCTAATAATAAATAAAATTAAAAAAGCGTAGGTACGTGAACAGAACGTGCCGGCATACGTGGGGCTTAATCCGTTTAATATTATAACTTCAATATAGATTTAAAAAAAAATAGCTTTATTTAAATAAACTTAGTAATTAAGCGCTTTTGAAATTAAAATTAAAATTAAACATTCGGAAACCTAAATTTCGAAGCTTTTACAATTAATTACCTTCTGAATTTCAAGGAGTCTTGCACGAGAATCTTTTATAATGCGTGTAGTTTTTCTAGCATCATTATGAATCTCCTTGATTTGTCTACTCAGAGGGTCATCCAAATCAATACCAACGGGTGAATCTGAAAAATATAACTTTGTAATTATCAGGTTAAAGACTCAAGCTGCAAGCTAAAATAACTGCAACCAATTGAGTAATAGTTATTTATGCAACTGTAGTATAATGAGGGGTATTAAAACATGAATGTAGTAAAGCACTGTTTCCAAATAAAATCTATGTAAGTAGGTAGAAACTTACTAGATCCAGAACGACTTTTCTGTAACAAAGAAAATCTATTAATTGTATCACGTTTCAGAAAGTTATAGGATTTGTCAAAACACATAATATGTAGTAATACATATGCAACTGAAAACTTAGTAGGTACATATTATATTCTCAAATGTTCGATCAAATCGCCATTCGGAAATATTAATTTATTTACAAATTTTACAATATTATGTCTAAAGAGGTACTTATTATTTTTAATACCACACATTTTTAATTCCACACATAATGTACCTTAACTTTATTGCCACGACAGTACTTCCTCTCCTGCCGCCTAGCTAGTTCCTGGTCCGTAGCAAGATAGCCGCCCTTGGGACATTTTCTGATCGGGCTCTGTGACGCTCGATGCATGTCAGTGGAGCTGCTTTTCTCCACCTTATCCCCCCTCGTCTGATCGGGAGCCTTGTCTATACGCAACCCTTCGAGCTCTGCTTCATTCTCTCTAGTGCTATGAAACTGAAACATTGCATTTTTTGAAACCCGTCGGCACAGTATCATTACGGAATCACATGCCTAACCACTTTGTAGAAATTTTCATGTGCGCGCACATCGCATGTAAATGAAAGCGGGTCGGAAATCGTACTGTTGAAACGTTTTCATTGGGAAAAGCTGCCAATTTTTTGGTCACGAGGTGTATGTACTCTACGACATAAATCAGCTTTTACGACACGCAGTTTGAGGGGTTGATACTAGGTAAGTATGCTATTCTGCCGGGCGCCACACGGGTTATACCCATTAGTTATTATTAATTAAAATAGATTTTCATTCTTACTAATCGTGGTCCCGATTCAGAAGTCGAACGGCCGTCTCTAGGTGACTTAACCAAGTCTACACCGCTAGGAAGAGTGGTGGAGTGGTCCCGGATCACTGGCGAGCTTACAGTGGCGATCACGGGAGAAGAGGTCTTCGGATAACGGTTGGCTCGGGAACCCACACGTATTTTTGGCACTTGCTTGACAGACTGGAAAAAGGAAAGGTTAGTAACATCGCGAGAAAACAGTAACTCGTCTTGACACGAGTGTCCCAGATACTCGGTGAAAAAATTATACAGAACAGTTTTCTATGATAAAAGAAATACAATTATAAGACTTTAAGCAGCCGCCACTGTGGATTTTCACATAATAACATGTTGGTTTCTAATTGTACCGAATTTCAAAACACTAGTCAAGCACAGGATTAAAATATCAATACAGAACTAACTTGATACTTATTATTATTGTAAAGAACGCTTGAAGAAAAATTTACTGAAGGTTTTTGAAAGCTTTAATGTTTTTCATGGCCTACTAAAATTTGAAGCCACAGTAAAAAAGCGATAATATCTTTACGTTTGATGAGCGGGAAACTGTCCATAGAAAGTAGAAAAGGACGCAAAATCATTGTAAATGAAAAGGAAATATTTTGCGGACAAATCCGGTAAGTTAAAGTAGTAAATTAAAAAAATGCTTTTATAATTTATCGTTGATCTTACCTTCATCACAGCCCTCTACATAAATACACAAGATTCAAAAATACAAAACCATTCATAGTAAGGAAAAATATTAATAAACTAAACCAAAAAATATCTGAAAAGTGTCCCTGTCACTTTTTACAATGAATGTCGCAATGACACGCCGAATTAATCTTTGATTGAACTCAAAAAAGTTTTCTATTGAATCTTAATAATCAAAGTATTGAATGTATAAAATACTCATTGAATGTAAACTTTGTTAATTATTGTAATGGAAAATGACGTCACATTAAATGCCGACCACATTTTTCAAATTTTGACGACTCTGTATGAAATATACCGGGAGAAATAAGCAGCCCTTGATGAGTTTCTTGCCGGTTCTTCTCGTTACAAGGTCTCCCGCTTAGGGTTTGCGAACGATGGCGTAGCTTCTTTGACATTCACAAGTTCTTGTAACAGCCTAGACTGAAAAAATGAGTTTTGAATTTTGAATTTATTTTATTTGTAGATTGATTGACGGTGGTCCACGGCAATTTCATTCGAGAATCACAGATTAAAATACACCGTATTTTAACACCACAACAAGCACACTACACACTCATTTTGTACTCACAAGTTGTTTAGAATTATCTCTACTTTATAATCAGGCACTTAAATAAAGAGCGTGCCACCCCAACACAAATATTTCGTTACTTTCTGACTGTCCCACCTCAAACAAAAGCAATTTTTACTTTTATTATTTTCTACAAGCTCTCTGAAGTTTATTATCGAGTACTAATCACATTGTCGTTAAAAGTTCATTAAAAAAAAAATAAAAAAAAAAGATTCTATTGAAGATTATATTTTGAGCATTTATTTGTATCAAAACATCAAGCCGCTCATACCATAGTTTAGACACTTATATGCTCATACGCCGGTCATCTACGATTAGGGTTGCCACCCGTACTTTATAATAAAGTATATACTTTATTTCGGGGTAATTGTACTCTATACTTTATGAGCAAAATAAATTACTTGAAAATAGTTTATTTCACATGGCTTGTTTATTTCTCTGGGATAAATTACCAAAAATAATAAAAAGTATGTTTTTAAAGGTTAAAATAAATAATACCTTATTTCCATACAATATACTTTTTTCTACCTTTAGCAACCATTGTGTACTTTGTTAGTCCAAAAAAAGGTGGCAACCCTGTCTACGATCCTACACCGAAACGCATTTTACATGATGTTTAAACTCGCCGTAATGCTTTAGCATGGTTACACTCACAATTCACAATCAGAATAATATATATTATTATATTATTTGGTATTATATAGAATAATATAGTATAAAACGTACGATGTGCGTACGGATTTCTTATTTTATTGTTCAGTTTCGCCTGTAGCTTCACTGTTCTTAACGACCTCTGTGGTCGAGTGGCTTTGTACACCGGTTTTAAAGGTGTCGCCATCTCTGAGGTCCCGAGTTCGATCCCCGGTTGGGTCAATTTAGAAAACGAACTTTTCTATATTGGCTCAGGTCTGGGTGTTTGTGATACCACCATTGTCTCTGATTTCCATAACACAAGTGCTTTAGCTACTTACTTTAGCAAGTAGCTAAAGCTTTAGCGGAGCTATGTATGTATGTTGTCAATACAAGGTGTTACAAAAATACCCCTAATGCCGAATATGGTATATAGGGACCATCAAACGGAACAACTTTTACTATGGGACCACTCTGAAATCGTGAAAAAAAAATCATCTGTTTCATACGTTTTGATATTTTCGATTTTAATTTTTGTTTTGTTGGGACCAACTCTGAAATTGCAAAAAAAAATCAGCTGTTTCATACAATTTGATATTTTCGATTATAATTTTTGTATGAAATAGCTGATATTTTTTTTCACGGTTTCAGAGTTGGTCCCATAGTAAAAGTTGATCAGTTTGATGGTCCCTATATACCATATTCGGCATTAGGGGTATTTTTGTAACATGTTGTATACTGTTACAAATATGACATGGCTAGGTACCTCTCGAGCTACCTAAGTTTCACAACTTCCTACATAGACTTAGGTAGGTACTCGACTTACGTGAGTAGGTACTTACTTGAACTTGGTCGGATAATCTCTAAGTAGAAAATCCTTTACAACCTTAACTTTTGAAATAAAAAACGGATTAGATGCTGATGTTCTGATGTTAGTTTTTGAACTTATGTTTGAATGAAGAGCTTATGTATTATTATGAAGTATATATACCTATTAGCACTGCCTCTACGGCGTAGTTGGTTGGTTGATCCACTCGCATACGACGCAAAGGTTCGATTCCCTGTAGAGAAGGTACATTTGTACTCAGTTTGGTTGAACTTTACCTAAGTCACACCATAGTAGGTTTAAATAGCCGGTTCTCCTGTGGTTGAGGATTTCAGGTGATTAAAATTTCAGGTGCTTCTATTTTCGGCCTTATCGTCACTAACATCAAGTCATGTTTCTCTCAGGAGTAGCCCTAGTGAAAAGTTAATCTCTTGGACAAAAATAACGGCGTAGGTATATGTAGTAGGTAAAATAGCCACAAATACTTTTTTTGTTTAGCTGTGTGTGATGTCGTAACTAAAATTTTTTCACTGTTCTGTGTATGATAATATATTTTGTTATCTGTTAGTCCAAGTGGCTGAAGTCGCAAGCGAACTCTGGCGTCATTTATTTAATCTGATAACATGCCTTGTAAGCATTATTCCTCTCAATTACCACAGAAACAACATTCGTATCTATATGACGGCTAAAAACGAAGTTTACACGTACAGCAAATTTCTAAACTTATCTAAAATGAACAAAGAAATCCTTATACAAATAAAGCACTTTAACTACTCGTGATAAAGACTATATATTTTTTATGGAACGCATTAAAACTGTTGAGGCAGATAATACGTTTAATACAATTAGAGTGAGTTGTATGGATTCCGAGTATCAAGCTGACAGTCCTACAGTGTCGAGGGTTGTGTTTAGTTGGTCAACATGGCTCAAGGTAAGTTTCTATTTTTGATAAAAATACTTACCTACTTACTTCGACGGCGTTTGGGAAAAATGGGTCTTGGCCCTCGATATCGAGATTTGAGATACGCCACTTTGTTCTGCTGTGCGCTATCTCACTCCAATATTCCTAAATAACGAGAATAACTACAAAGATAGGTATGAAGTACTCATAATACTAAACGCCATTTTATCATTATACTACAAATGTATTTTTAATGACTTGTTATAAAATTGTCATGATGACCGTTCCAACTTATTTTACTATCGGGATAAATAACTCTAGCTGCCTATTTCCACAAATTACCGAGCATTTACCCAGAAAAAGAAGACGTTGGCGGAATTTCTGTGAAAAACGGAAGAGGCCAATCGCTAAAAAAAACTCTAGCTGCCCTGCTAAAATTTTTCGAAGTCTATGGGTGACGCCATCCAATTCGGGGGACCTAACGTACCCTTAGCACGAATAGCTATCGAGAAATAAAACGCGCGTAAAAGTACTCGATAGAGAATTCTCTATGAGAAATATCATTTCGCTTTTCGACGGTAGATGGCGCTGTGCAGATTACTCCATCGAATTTTTTACGCGTGTTATTTTTTTCTGTAGCCGTTCGTGCTAAGGGTACTAAAATGCCTGTATGGAGGCGCCGCTCTTACAAAATACAATAGTACAAAAAAAAGATAGACAGTATAATATACAGTCACAGTTTAGAGCTTTGTCACTTTGTTGTAGTTGGCATTTGTCATTGATTTCCGTTCAAAAAAGTAACAGCTTTTGGAGTGACAAAGTTCTACAGTGTATACATATTTATAGACGTGACTGTAGACTATTCCATTTTAAACTACTGATAAAATTCTTACGAAACGCTCAAGCTTAAGAATTTAAAAAAAAATAAGCTAAATTTTAACGCCAAATTACCAATCGGATTTTAATAACAAGATAATTGGAAAAATATACTTGTTTTCATACACAGAAACGGGAAAAGTGGCTCTTTTCTCGAATATTTACTACGGAAACTCGCAACAATAAGTATATTTTCCTTGGAACCAATAATTGACGGAAAAGGCACTGAAACTAAGAAGAAAAACAATATAACATATTTCTCCACATCACTGATTTAATCTCCTTATTCGACTAATATCTATTATTAATATTATACATGGTAATTATTGAGAGGTAGAATAACAACGCTAACGATATGATTGGAATGTGACGTGTAAGTAATGAGAATATAGAAATAGGTACTTAAGTAATACCACAGAAAATACTTACACCAGTTTACCAATTTCCTACATAATAATTTGCAGAATATACAGGCTGTAAAGAAAGGCGGTAGTTGTAGGGGAAGAACCCTCAATATTGATGATGGAAAATTTTAATGAAAGAAAATGTCCTTTATTTTTAAAAATAAAAACTGCATCCAAAGATTTTTTGATTAATCCCTTGTCTCGGCAGGGAGTGTAATGGGTTAAACTACTATTTTTTATCTTTCTTGGGTCTTCATCCTCACTTTACATGTGGAAGACGAATCCCCACAAACAGCATGAGAGATTTTAACCTGATTAAACCCACATAATTCATTTTTGTTTTTTTTGCCAAGCATCCTTGATGCTTATATAATACTAAATAATATACTAGAAAAAATAGGACTCGCACCAGATCATGTTCTCGGACGGGAATCGAACCCGCGACCTTTGGATATCCGGTCCAATGCTCTGACCGCTGAGCTACCGAGTCACTGGTGAGAACGTCGAATTTCTTCTAGTATATCAACTCTTACGCTGCAAGCCAGCGCCATCTCACCAATGTAGAAGGAATTACCTTCGACGTTCTCACCAGTGACTCGGTAGCTCAGCGGTCAGAGCATTGGACCGGATATCCAAAGGTCGCGGGTTCGATTCCCGTCCGAGAACATGATCTGGTGCGAGTCCTATTTTTTCTAGTATATTATTTAGTATTATATAAAATAGCATTGTGAATGCTTAAATCTCAAAATTTAAAAAAATCCTTGATGCTTGATTATGGCAACATCCTCTCACGAGTTGGTGGTACAAGAAAAAAGTGCCCAATATAAAATTTATAACCACAATAAACAGACTGAGATTTGGCCATGGCCAATTTCGAGCTCACCTGCATAGGCTGAGGATGGCAGATAATCCCAAATGCCCTGTTTGCGATGTGAGTGAAGATCTACAGCACATCATTTTTACGTGTAAAACATTTGGCTTACACCGCCTAACACTCATCACGGAACTATCAGAAATTCATAAAAAAATACCAGAGAAACTAGGAGATCTTTTAGCTAATTAAAGTAACTTCATGCCGCTTTACAAATACTTCAACAACACAATCAAAAAACTATAATTCGATTTGTCCATTTATGAGAACTGCAAGCAAGAGAAGTGCTCAAAGTTAAGATTAAACTAAAATTAAAGGCCTATCCAAGACAGGCATAAAAGGGCTAGAACCCAAGGCCGTTAAAACCCTTTGAAAAAAGAGCTTAATGTCCTGCAGTGGAATAGCCAAAATATATTTAACTTTTTTTTTATTGGGGGTATTCCAGCATAACCTACTCAAACATTAACTAAAAAAATATAAAATTATTCAAGCTGATTATTATTTAAATCTTGTTTAGAATGCAAAATCAAAACAATAATTTTACTATTATCTTATATTAACAAACATTTAATAATGTTTGAGACAATATTTAACAATTTGCCTTTCATTTTCCTAACCATTATGCTTGCTAAGCGAAAACCTAATTTATATGCGAATGTTTAATTTTTAATGCAATATTTTGTCTGCGAATTCAATCTGCCTCAACTTCTTATCATTTTAGAATAAAAATAATATTATAATAACTATAGTATACGTCAAAATCATTCTTAGATTGCTTCACATAAACTTTTAACCAAGAAACAAAACCGACTTAAAAAACGAAACTTAACATAAAATAATATATCCACTCGTAATATTTATGTAATATTTACCAAACTAAAGCGACTCGGTAGCATAATTGGTCAGTGCATTGGGCCGGAATTCCAATGGTGCGGGTTCGAGTCCCGTCTGAGGTGCTACGGGTGAGTCGATTTTTTCTAATATATATTTATCTTAAACTAAATCAATTTGATTTTAAACAGTTTTTTTATTGATTGCTTTTGAATGTATCTTCCGCGTTTTTTTATATTTAGTTTTTAAATGCACCGTTACGTATAATGTATATTTTAGTACAACATAATTATAGTAGTTCGCAAGCTAATTACATCAAAAGAATAACGATAATCAGATGCAATTCTTCGTTCAATTTACTTGATATTAAACCTTATTCGTGAGTTAAGGCTGAATAGTATGCACACTAGCGCCGCCATTGAAAAAAAAACACAGTGCTTAAATAAAGACGAAATTGTGAATTATCTCTCTGTAGTGCACTCCGAAGAAGCTTTCTGGTACTTTTTATAGATTAAACAATATTTTCTAGCTTGTCGTTTAGTTGAATGGAATTTTATTGTTAAAAGTGGCCACTTATCGCAAAAAATCTCCATTAAACTAAACGACAGGATCGAACACGAACATCGTCCGCTTATCGCGATTGTTTTTGTAATAGGCCTGTGGAACTCTTTTGATTTTGATCTACGATATCTCATATTCTCATGATGCTATGATAATTATGTTTGCATATCGAATAAGGGTTTCCCTCTCAAAGTATGTCAGTAATTAGATATTTAACAATAACCGCGACTATCCCAACTTTCCATCCAGAGATTGCGACCTCCGTGGTCGAGTGGCTTTGTACACCGGTTTTCAAGGTGTAGTCATCTCTGAGGTCCCGGGTTCAATCCCCGGTTGGGTCAATTTAGAAAACTAATTTTCTATATTGGCTCAGGTCTGGGTGTTTGTAATACTACCTTTGTCTCTGATATCCATAACACAAGTGCTTTAGCAACTTACTTAGGAATCGGAGCAATGTATGTGATGTTGTCAAATAAAATATTATACCACCCTATGCATTCGTTCATTTTAATTTTGTTCTGCGTTTCGTCACTATCCCATATTCTCTTTTAGTATAATTACTTCAAATCGTCAGCGATTCAACGCCCCTGATCAGTGTAATCGCAGAATATTTAAACAGCTGTTGTCGGCGTCGGCGCCGTCTTTGACACACTTTTCACAAGAAATACCGATGTTTACGCGGTAATCGCTACATGGTCATACGATTAAAAAAATACGGAACAATATTTTGTAAAATTCTATTTTGCATTTGAACACCAATTAAACATATAAGGAACTAAAATTTTGTAAGAATTTAGCAATTCAAAAACACGTAGAAGCTCTAGATTATGATTATTTGGTCACCCATCCGATGAAGTTATCCTAGAAAAAGTTAAACGCACCTGTTTTTTTGTAAAGTAGGTAATTATTTTCTATTACAACTCACTTTTCTCCTTATTTGATTTTCTCTCCTCCTCCTTCTTTTTTTAAGTCGGTTAATAAAGAAAAACTAACCGATGAGATTGGTTTTCGATACAATTAAATTCTGGCCTTTGCCTTAGGTTTAGTGTTATTAAGATTATTTGCAAATTATTCAACTCTTATTGTATGGTCACATTGTTCGCGTATCGCGTTTTGATTCCCGTAGGTAGTAGTAGTAGTAGTAGTTATATTCGTCCTTTTCAGGACAGGCGAAGGTCTAAGCCATACTGCTAGTTCTTGAGTAGAATAGAAGTAAAGCACCGACCAAGTTTTAATGTTGACCACGGATGATCGAGCATAACTTCTTTGTATATGAACCTATTTTTAACCGACTTCAAAAAAAGGAGGAGGTTCTATGTTCGTCTGTTTATTTACGACCTCCGTGGTTTCAAGGCGGTTTTCAAGGTGTCGCCATCTCTGAAGTCCCGGGTTCGATCCCCGGTTGGGTCAATTTAGAAAACGAACTTTTCTATATTGGCTCAGGTCTGGGTGTTTGTGATACCACCGTTGTCTCCGATTTCCATAACACAAGTGCTTTAGCTACTTATTTTGGAATCGGAGCAATGTATGTGATGTTGTCAATATAAAAAAAATATATAAAAAAAATATTATATGAACCTATTTTTAAAAGTAGGTACCAAAGGCTTACAAGGAATCAATATGTAATCACAAAGCTTCTTTAAATACGCTTAACTACAAAAAAATTTTTCAGGTCAGTGACGCTTAATGATGACCAGTACAGTACTTTGCAATTTTTTACTTACTTTACTTTTACTTACAAAATTAAATTATAAGTGATAGTTCACTTATGTAGTTTTTGTTATATTTTCTGTGGGTCACGTATCACATACCAGCCGAATTATAAAGACAAAAAAATGAAATACTAGATTTTTCCTGTATAATTCCATGCCCGTAGCTGACATTTGCTCGTTGTAATAAATACGTTTTCCCGTGTAATGTCACGGAAAACTGGAGGAAATTCCATCAAATCCAATATTTTCCGGTATCAGGGTCGATGCGTAAACCACAATATTCATACTTGATCGGTCTTGTCGTTGCAACCTAATTTGTTGTACCTACAAGTTCACCTCTATCTATTTTTAACATATCGATACCTTGCGGCTCAAAGGGCGTAACCACCAAAACACGACTTTTCAGGAGAGAAAAAACTAAAATAAAAATTTTGTATTTGTCACAACTTCGTTGTTATTGATGCTACAAATATGACTCTTACACTAAAAGTTGTTATTTTTTGTGGTGCAAAATATTAAAATATAACCTTTTTAAGAAATATTTATAGAATCGATATTTTAGTATGATAGAGAACAGATGTGAAATATAATTAATATGCTTTCTTTACAATGAAATTCGTCAAAAAGTATTTAGACACACACTAAGTAATTTTCAAGCGGGTGACATAATTTGTATCAGAAAACTTAGGTCCTTTTCTTTTTGTCTTAGCTAAATTACAATAATAAATAATTGCTGTGACATAACAAAAGAATAAATTAAACTATTGTCTAAAAATAACTTGATCATTTCATAAATTATTATCAAAACTAAAAGTCGAATATGTAATTTAGAGAAATTGAATAAGTTTTCGTTCAAAAGTAAAAACAGATAGAATACAATACAATATTTTTCAAAGGAAGGAAGAAATTGCAAACTGAAATATTTACTTGCACAATTCTGTACCTTCTGTGAAAACTGATCTAACTCGAGTTATATCGATTTTGAATTTATTTCACTATTCAAGTCATCGAAAAATTAGCTTTTTTTGTGTCTAATCGGTGTATTTTTACGACTTATATCAACAGAGATAAATTTTGTGCATAGTAATATAAGTGCTTGCTTTTCTATGATTTTTTTGAAATAAAATGTGTATATTAATATATCTCTAGTTAAAACAATGTGTACCGAAACTTATTTCTCTTTAAATTAGTGTCTAGAAATATAACTCGTTTTAAAACTTTACACACAATTCAATAACAACTGACTTAAATTGTGCATAGTGATTTATCTAGAATTATATCAATACACACATATAATTTCACAGTATGCTAGTTGGTGAACATTGATTCAACTCGACTTATAGCATTAAAAATGAAGTAATAATCAAGTTTTATTTTGTGTTTATCGATATAAATTAAGTTGAATCAATAATCACATATAGGTTTGGGATAGGTGTAAAATGATATAATTGACTTATATCAAAAAATATTATCAATAAACGAAGTAAAACGTTTGATTACTTATTGTGTAAAATGATATAACTGCCCAATAAACCCCCCGCGACTTCTCCTTCCCTCGTACCCTTCCCTCGCGCCTGCGTGGATACGACAGTGTGTTGTCTCAGTATTGCGCCGACGTTCATGCGCTGCGGTCACATCAGTAGAGACTCCGCGATACTAAACAAGATGAATTGTAATGTAAGTTGTATCACTTTACACAAAGCATAATACATTGTGCCATTTTATTAATAATGGGCTAAAGTCATTGATGGGACGAAAATCTGCCCTATGTTCCTTAAAATAAGTGTGAGATTGCTTCGATGCATAATAGTGAATTGTATCAATATACACTAACTTTTACACCATTGCACGTTATTTTTTACAAGAAATTAAAAATACATAGTATTTTTTGATTCGGGCGTATTTTTTGTTTATTATTATTCTTTATTGCCTGTCTTACTAACACGTGGAAAAAGAGTTGTGTTTAACTGCTTTTTGACCCCCGACGCAAAAAGAGAGGTGTTATAAGTTTAACGTGTCTGTGTATCTGTCTGTGGTATCGTAGCTCCCAAACGGATGAACTGATTTTGGTTTAGTTTTTTGTTTGAAAGATAATTTTATCCTGATTGTTCTTAGTCATGTTTCATGAAAATTTGTTCAGCTGCTTGAAGATCATCAGCTCTTTTCTAGTTGATGACGGGATCTGACTAACTTCTTTATGTCCGATCGATTCGGAATTTGGTACAGTATTACTTCAATGACATTGAAAGAACATGGTAAAGTAACCATGACCTGATCAGCCGTTAGAAGATCATCAGCTCTTTTCTAGTTGATGAGGGGATCTGGCTAAGTTCCATATGTCCAGTCAATTCGAAATTTGGTACCGTGTTACTGCAATGATATTAAAAGAACATGGTAAGGTAACCATGACCTGAATCTTAAGCATCAACTGGAATCAGCAGAATACTCAACTCCTCACCAACATACAGCAGAGGTATAGTGTTTGGGATCACTAGTATGGTCTTTAATGAGTAAATTGCGAATAAAGTATAATAGGTGGTGATGATGTGGCATCATCTAGAATCTGAAGGATACCCAACTCTTCAACAACATACAGCAGAGGTATCGTGTTTGGGATCACTAAAATGGTCTTTAATGAGTAAATTGCGAATAAAGTATAATAGGTGGTGATGATGTGGCATCATCTAGAATCTGAAGGATACCCAACTCTTCAACAACATACAGCAGAGGTATCGTGTTTGGGCTCATTGGAATGGTCTCGATGATTAGGTTATACTCCTAGATTGGTAATCAGGACTCATCAGCTTTTTGAAATTGAACTCAAAATTTGGTACCGTGTTACTTCAATGATAATGGCCGCCAAAAATTTAGTTTAAAAAGCTTCAAATAAAATTGAAATTAAAAATTTAATAAACCCCCGATACAAAAAAGCTAACTCTTAATAAAATACCCCCATACAAAAAAGCTTACTCTTAAAAAGTTGAAAATAATGTCATCATATCATCAAGTCTTTAAATAGATCTATGAAAAAATCGTAGACGTCGGGGGACCGCTAAGTTAATGGATTTACATGTAAGCTCGTCACATTAACATCACGGTCCACCGACGTCTACGATTTTTCCATAGATTTATTTATAACTTGATAATAATGATGATATTATATTTAACTTTTTAAGAGTTAGCTTTTCTGTGTCGGGAGTTTTTAAAGAATAATTTATTTACTATCATTAAATGTACTATTTTGGGAGTAAATTAATTTATTTTAATTTGCTACTGAATGGAAATGGGACTTATGAATGGTTTTTTTAAGATCGGTTTATTGCTAGTTGTCATTTACAAGTTGGCTAATTTTGAGTCTGAATGACTGCAGTGATGATTGTGTTGTCTTTACATGAAGCACTCCGTAGTCAAGTCAATATTAAGCCAATGGGATCAATTCCCGATCAGCTCAATGGAATAAACATTTATATTATTTTTCTTTTCTCTGAGTAGGTGTTTAAATACCAGCCTGTTTTCTTTATTATGTTACGTTGAATTTCGATACAACAACAGTTTTAACAAGTCTAAACATCTGTTATGTTTTGTTTAAGTAAACCTTTAAGTTTAATATTGTTTTGTTATTTTTCAAAATTTAAAACAAATTGTTCTGCTTATCCAAGTTGATTTAAGCGCTAATGAAGCAAGATTTAGTATTTTATATGATTACCAAAGTTTTAGTAATAAATTACCGAAATGTTTTTGGGTTTTAATAACAGCAAACATTACCTCATGATATTATTTAGTATTTTATCATAAGTTATATCACTATTCACATAGTATACGTACTAGTTATATCGTTTGTGATAAAAGTTATAACAATATCCACATCGATTTTTTTCAAAAAAGTTGTGTAAATTGATATAATTTGATTTTTTTAAACGATTCTACAAAACTAAACTCTAATTACTAACATTTAGAGTGTGTTCAACAATGTTTGTTCTACAACTTTAAAAAAAACATACAATTGAAAAGGCAGACACAAAAAAATAAAGTCAGTTAACATTTTACACGAAAGCGGATTTTCATGGTGAAAAATGATATAAGTCTTATTACAAAAACAAATAAATGTGATTAGTGATGTAACTAAACAATTTCATGAATACTGAAAAACCTGTAAGACATTTCTCTTTAAATAATACAAGAAAACAAAGTTAGCTTAACCATCTACAGTCTACAAGCACTTATTTTATTTTATCATTCTCAGTTGAAGAGTGAGATTTTTTTTAACTTTAAAGTCAATTTCCCGAAAATCATGTTTTTAGAGTTATACCTCTTTTCACGGAAGGTACAGAATTTTCGTTTTCTAACTTTTTTTTTGTTAATTTTACACAGCGCCATCTAGCTTCAAACAAGATAAACTTGTAATATGGGTGCTAGACACCTAGTGCCAGTCGTCGAACAAAAAAAAACAGTCAAGTGCGAGTCGGACTCGCGCACCGAGGGTTCTGTACCATCATTCTGAAAATTACTATTTAGAGACATCATTTTATTTTTCCTGTAATCTTTACATAAACTACAATTTTGGTACGGAACCCTAAAAACTGCGCATTGATGTACAAGATAGCCTTTTGGCACACGTATACTTAAGGTCAAAATATTTTTTTTGAGTCGCATCGATTAAAAGTTTTCCATTGATTTTGAGCTCATACGCTGACTACTAAACTGATATAGTATTTATATACATTGTACTTACTATACACAGTATCACCCTGACCCGTTACAGAAAAAAATCAACAGTTCAATTTCTGCACGGCCGGGAATTGAACCTCTTGCGTTGTTGACCACTGCACCACTCAGGTCGTCAAATAAGTACAATGAAAATAGGTTAGGTTAAAAAAGTTCCACGAATACTTATCTTCTTCCTATAATAAAATTCCTTCCTAACTTACCTTTCTTTAGCAATTAACAACAACAACGCACGCTCGGCCTTGGCTTGAACAATAGACAAAAGTTTATTCTAAAAATCTTTCGAATTTTACGCATCGTAAGATGAAAAAAAACGGACATGTCCAAGTCGGACTTGCCCACTGAGGGTTCCGTATTTTGTAGCAAATCGAGTCGAGAGAGAATAACTTTTATGATATAATTACAAACAAAAATATCTATAATAACTATACTGTTTCCTGTACTTGAAGTATAAGACGATATTACTTGCCAAATTTCATAGTTCTAGCTACGAAAAGTACCCTTTAAATTTTGACTAAGGGAGAGTGTTGAAATAATATGCGTTTTTAGCGACATAACCGGCCTTTTTTTACGTTAACTTAGAAGTTTGATTTTTCTATTTTAATTGTAAAATGTATGAATGTAATGTCTGGAAACGATTTACATATTTGTAAATATCGTTCCTTCTGATAAAGCTGATAAGTTTTTTGCGCCCATTTTTCTTGTCAGCTAAAAGACGTCACAATGGGTGGTAGGGTAAAAGAATTGACGATTTAAAAATGCTTATTATGTGAGCTTATTTAAATGAAGAATTTTTCAATTTCACAGCCTAAAGAAACTATAGATTTGTGTACATGGTTTTCATTTTAACTCGATACCTTTACGTGTTTCCAAGATGAAGGTTCTTTTTAGACAGACAGACAGAGAGACGGACAACAAAGTAATCCTGTAAGAGTTGCGTTTTATCGTATAACGGAACCCTAAACCACTAATTTGAGAATGAATTTAAAAATAATGTTTTCACTCTTCTCAAAACGTCCGTCATTTTAGCGTACCAGAGCTGGGATAAAATAGCATATTTGCCTCTAGGGGAAAAAGTTTTATTTGTCTATTACCTACAAAACGAAAAAATATTAAGGGCTTTCACATCTGTCAAGTAAGCCACTCAGAACTTACTTTTTGATTGTGAAACAGGCCCTAAGTATTTATTCATAGATAGAATAATCACGAATAAAGACTCGACTTATTACTGTTTCTTAAAAAAAGAAGTTGAACATTTCATTTTTGAAAATGGAACTAAAAGCAGCGATCTCTTCGGTAGAATCCATAAAGAAAATAAACTTGACAGGTATATTAACTTTATGGTAGAATCATAGACTTAGGGCATGTTTCACAATGTGAACATAAGTTCTGAGTAGCTTAATTGACGAGTTTTTTGGCGCCATTTTGTCGAGTTCGGTTTGGTGTCTATTTTAATTATTTACAAATTGATTCATAGTGGATATTGTGTCTTAAAATTGGTGCAGTTATATGGTACAAGTGTCTACGCAACTGAACAATATGTGGGATAATTGAAATAGGCTTGATCTTGGTTGTGTGAAGCTGAGACTTTTATTGAAGTGGTGGCTTCCTCGGCAGAACTAACCGAGTAAACTGTCTTGATATACTTGGTGCCAAATGCTCCAAGCAGCATTGGAATGCGATGCACCCGCATTCTAATGAAAAATTAAACAATATCTATCACTGAAATATTTAACACTTGACACTGGCAAAAATTACTTCCAAGAGGAAAGTAGATTGCCAAAACAAAAAAAGAAGAAGAAGAAGCTTACTTGACAGATGATTTGACATATTTTTCATATCAGAACTGTCAAATTTTCTGTCAAATAAGCTACTCAGAACTTACTTTTACATTGTGAAACTGTGAAACATGCTCTTATTTATACTCTAATTTGATAATGATGATATTATGCTGAGATTCCTTGATATTATGTTGGGTAGAATTATAGAATGCGCGCATTGTGTTGCGGCGTTGCGGCCAATAATATGATTATAAAGCTTTGATTGCGACTACAACGAATATAAAAAAGCATTGGCCCGAAATCTTTATATTTAAAAAATGATAGTATTGTGTGACTGTAATTTATTTTATAACAGTGAAAATGTCATCATCTCGTGACAATGGAAACCCTCGCAGATGAAAGAGAAAGGAATATAAATCATTTTCAATCTGTTGCTGCAAGCGGTCACCAAAAAATGACAAATTCAACCTTTTTGAGTTCATCAATGTTACTAGCAACTACCTATATAAAGACGTCTTTTCTCAAGAAATAAGCCGCCGGCTACAAGACCAAGAAAATCCAAAGTTTCTCTAGAATCTGGTAAATGAGACACCAAATGAAAAATACTTGGCAGTTACGAATGAATCACTAGAACTACTAGTGGCTCAGTAAGCTGTAGACCTCGCGTTTGTGCGTTTAAAAGTAGCTCAAATTATATTTTGTTTAAAATTGAATCTAATAGATGTCTAGTAGGTAGTAGATTTAATCATTTCTGCGGTGGTATCGTTTGAGGAAAGTCATTACGTTCCCTCAAACGTGGTTGAGCTAAGCGTTGGCTGGTTCATGCGTCATGCTCGTGAACGGAATTGTATGAGTTGCATGTTTTGTCCTAGACTGATTAAATGACTTTGAATTTAGCTTGTACCCTGTAAATTGATTCATTAAGAAATGATCTAATTAAATAATGTTCTTAATTTATTATGTTAATTGTAATAAAACTAACAAGTTTTTTGCTCCCATTTTTCTTGACAGCTAAAAGACGTCATAATGGGCAGCCAATATCCCTTACTAAGTTCGCAATGTGAACTTACATAGATACCTAGACCTTCCTACCCTCCAGCAATGGATCATTAAGGCCTCTGAGCGTTACTTCAGAACGGCAGAGGACCGTCCTAACCCCCCCATCCGTTCTGCAGTGACTTATATGACCCACCTGCTTCCTCCTCCTTTTACTATATCTTTTCAAAATCTTGTTTTGTATTTTCCAACCTAACTCATTTAAAATTAAGGTAGGTATATTAATTTAAAGCTGCTTTCTCTATTTTTCTTTTTATTATTTAAATATGCAAAACAACCTCCACCTGTTTTTGAATACTTGTTTTTTAATTCATAATGATTATTTGACCTAGACTAGGCGGTTTCTTTCGTTGCTTCGCTTAAGTTTCTCCTGCATAGAGAAACGTTTTAACAAGTCGTAAATTATAATCATAATGTGACTGTCATAACCCTTTAAGATCGTTGTACCCTAGATTGTATATGAGGACCACAAATTATATAGTTATTGTACTAAATCAGGACTTTGATTTACCTACTTACTTACCTACTTCATAAATTCATTTATCTACTCTCATATCCTTCGATCATCTATTAATAGCTGGCTCATATCGAAAAGTTCGAATTATAAACTTCAAAATGAGTTTGTATTGACATAATTTATACAGGCAATACCGAAATTGAAAAAAAAAATACTCATATTATGATACAAGTGACCGATGTTGCTCATTATGCACACTAGGCTGTGGGTTGTGCCCGAGCCGTAGGCGGGAGCGTAATTCAGCCGAGTGTGTAATGAGCCAGAGCTCACGAGTTTCATACGAAGTTTTTAACACATTTGCGAGAAAAAAACAAAAGAGTTTACCACACTGCGACAAATACGATAAAAACAAAATATTAAAATAATGGGGAAAGGCCCATGTAGGTCAGTGGTAAAGGCGCACAAGTTTCTTTTTCACGCGCCCAATGCAATAATATTTTGCGAACAAAGGAGTGAGTGAACATAAAGCTCTAACTAAAAAAATATTTTTAAGAGAAAATTAGGTGCTTAGATTTTTCACTAAAAACTTTTGTTATATTTTTCATGCATGTATGCGTGCTAGATCCACTGATGAAAATAATGAAACAAATTAATGCACACGATTATTAATTGTCTTAACTAATAAAAAGTGCAAACTAATATCGACTGAAATTGCGTGACAATAAATCGACTCACGCGACTGGTAGTAACTGCGCAGTTCTTTCACATGAGTAAAAGTAAATGTACAGGACAGAGTCTAATTTTCTATTAACTATATTATAATCTCATTTGATATCAAGTAGTAAAACCACATGACTATTTATAGATGACAAAAATTGACAACACTATTGTTGTCAAACTACTGACTCGAAGAAAAAAGTAATTTATTAAAAAACACTTTTTTTTAAATCACGTTTTTAAAACTGATTACAAAGTCTAAAATAATTTCTCCCATAAAGATTTATAACCCTATACATAAGTTTTAAACCCAAAAAATGTGGGGCGCAAGCAAAAGACATTAATGACTTCTAAGTCAATAAGCTAAAACTAAAAATACACCGTCTCCTATCGGAATACTTGTCAAGACGAATGAAACGAGCCCAAAATCGATGGGGCTGCGTGGTATTATCATAGTTCCTGTAACCTTCTTCAGGTTCCATTATCAGACGCTGGACACTATTTCCCAACAGAGTACTCGTCAAGACGATTCAAACGAGCCTAAATTCGATGGAGTAGCATGGTTTCCATACTGAGTTCCATCATCAGACTCTGGACCTCGTCTCCCTTCAGAGTACTCGTCAAGACGATTCTATCGAGCCCAAACTCGATGGGGTTGTATGGTTTTATCACAGAATTTCTGTGGAGTTCTTCCGGCTCCATAATCAGATCAACTCAATGACACCATAATATAGCAATGCCTTCTAGTTCTGACCTATGTTCAAGGATGCAAGTCTCTAGCTCATCGGGAAGCTAGTATAAAATCGTTTGCACAATAATTATTTGTGGACAAACAAATAAACGAGAAAGCAACCTAATAAAAACGTTTTAAATTGAAGTATAGCGCTAGCGGCCTTTATTACTCATGTGGTGGCCGACAGGGCCACATGAGTAAATACCGCAACTGAGCTGGCACAAACCAGTTTTTACCCCGGCGGCGGCGAGCGACGGCGCCGCCACCGCATCTGTGAACCCGTTGCGAGAGGTTACATGCACATCGCCGCGCTATGTTTGAGTGCACCACTACCACAAATCTGTGGAGTGCACCTTGGACGAGTTAGGAAGTGGACGAGATAGGAAAGTGGACAAGTTGGGAATTTGGATGACTTGGGAAAGTGCACGAAGTCGTCCTGAAGGCTACAGCGGGCCGCTTATAAGCAGCTTGGACTTTGTCACAGTACTCTATTTTCTTAGCCAAACAACTAATATAACACACGAAAGGTCATTCATGCCCAATCTGGTTTTGATACAAACAAAAAATGGACGAAGACTGGTTTCTAAAAACCACCTAAAAACTAATTTTGATAACGGGTTAAGAACGAATCGCAACAAATTTTAAGGTTTCGTCCGAGTGGACTTATTTAAAAATTTCAAATTGATGATGAAGATTGATGGACGTAAAGATATGTCAGTAGTACCTACCATTAATAGTACTAGTAACGTAAAGATGTGTCATTAGTACCATTAATGGTACTCTGACATAAATGGCTGATAATGGATTCCTATTTTTTTAGCTTTATGGCATATCTTTTTTTCGTTACAAAATTAAAGTGGATAATAATTTATTTTTCTAAGGCCCAGATTATTCTTGAGGTTGGTATATAACAGATATATATTATATTTTAGCGTCCAAAAAGTAGCCTATATTATGTTAATCCATTCTAATCTTTCTACCGACGTTACGTCCAAATCCGTCCAGCCGTTTAAGCGTAAAGATTGCATTGAATGTAATCCATACTAATATTGGCAGGCAGGATGCTAAAAACTACATTCTTAGCATTGTAAAAATTGTACGCAAAGGATTGGTTGGACTGATTGAAAGAGTGATGAAGTCGCGGGCGGAAGCTAATGTAGAGATATTAAGGATTAAAGGAATAATTAATACCCTAACTAAACCCGCTACATCTAGGGTTTATATTATGATCGCCGTTTCCAATCATTACAGCAGCTCACAAAAAGACAATCCAAAAAAATCGATGGAGATTATCAGATCCTTAAGATCATCAAGTTATTGTGATGTATTATCAATTTTAATACATCTTTAAGCGGCTTGGATTATCAGAGAAATATTTTATCAGATTTTTCCAACACTTCGATTTTCCAAGATGAGAAAAAAATAGCTAGTCTATAGAGCTGCTGATATCTGCTACTTTCCGTTAGTACTCCAAAGTATTACAGTATATTTTTGATCTGAAAGCAATACATTTATAAGTATTTTTTTTTATTGTTACTTGTTCAAAATCCGTTATGAAACTGAAAGATAGCAAAAAAAACTGAAAACATCAAGTACTTAAGCACAATAGAAGTTATCGTGAAACAAAATGGAGGTTTTACAATATTTCCTTAGAGATCACCAACGACTGCCATCGCTCGGCTTTTGTCTCATTTGCTACGGAGCGTTAGTATTTATAATATGATTCACAAGCAAGTATATACAGTACATGTTACTATTGTATTTTGCTTTTAGTTCATAATAACGACGATAGCACGACGTCCTTCAAAAGCAGCCTAATTAAAGTGTTTACAGATAACGTATCGGGTGTTCATACTTCTACAAAAGCCTCTTTTCATCGCAAATTAGGTGTATAAAAACGGTTTTGATCACATTTCTGAAAGTGTCGCGTCTGCGAGTCGAGTTTGACGACTCGCTTGTACCAATTATCTAGAATCCGATTTCTAGATGTTAATGACAGAACAGTGAGGTTGAAACATGAGTTTTTTCGTGAAATACTGTATGCTGTTTTTGCTGTTATTGCTAGGTGAGTTTTTGTTGTTGTTTTAATAATAAATAAATAAATATTGTTACCTTATTCGAGCTCCATTTACAATATGAAAACATGTGTTGAAATTTATAGGTTTTATTTGAAAACCTGCTATGCGATCGTAGTTAAATATTGTAATGACTATTCTATGAGTTTTGTCATTAGTAGGATGATTTGAGAATAATAAACTTTTATTTTTATTATGGGTTAAACCCAACATTATCTTCAACATTTACGCCAATAATAATGATAATTTAAATATGATGAAAATATTTTTTTTAATAAGACTTATCTTCACTGACGTCAAATCCCTACTTCCCTATTACTTAATATTTTAATTCAGTTTATTTTTTTTTGTCTCATCTGTATTCTGCACTGCGTTGGTCCATTTAGATTCAGACGTTTCATAACTCAATAGATCCGATCAAGATTTGATCAATTTTGCAGTGAACAGCAATGTTATAAAAATTTATATGCAATAAAAAAGTTAAAAAAAAAATATTCTGCCGCCATTTTGATTTTTTTTCTTGCACCTTTTGTCCAAGGTGTACATTATTTTAGTCAAAGCACCATCTCTGCATCTTTTACCGTTGCGGCAGGCAGTTGACCATCTCCATAATGGCTAAATGGATTTCCATCAAACGTGGCTAAGAACCATCTAGATTAGATTAGCTTTCAATTTAAAAAAATGCATTGAAATCGCTTGATCCGGTCCGGCACTACGACTGTTCGTACAGACGCACAAACATAGGCTTCAAACTTATAACACCCCTCTTTGCGCTGCGTCGGGGGTTAAAATTATCAATCAATCAATTAATATGCGGGAGCGGAGATCTATCAAGGATCTATCATATTAATCATTTGGGTAGTTTTTTAAAAATTTTGAAAAGTACGAAAAAAAATTTAAAACAAATCAGAATTGCCGAACAAAAATTAGAATAACTATTTATCGGGGACCTTAATCAAAATTCGGGAAAAAATGCATCTGGAGATTGAACTGGACTACAAAATAAGCCCATTGGGTAGATTATCGGACGACAGAATAATGTGGACTACGGAGGTTCCCAAATATGGGAGTGGTTTGTAGTTCGACCGCGTTGAGGCAGTCTATACGCTGTCGTAAGGTGTCAGTATTACCTTTAATACTGCCTAATATTAGGCTGCACGTTATCATTTTCTTTGCACTGCCTAAACAAATTTAAAAAAAACCCCCTATCCCTAGATAGTTATATGTAATAAATGTATGATTTAACTTACTGAAAAAATGGGTGTCTTTGAAAAAATTAAAGGTCTTGGTGAGATCTTTATTTCAGATGACAGCTGTCAAACTTAAACTACAATAAATATCGGAAAGTACCCATCCTGATAGTGTGCTCCAGCCGAGCTCAGGTAACACGAAGCCTCACAATTCTTATTAAATAATCTAATTTAGTAGAAGTAGATTTTGAATTTAATACCGGATCTCATCGACACTACAATGTTTTAATTTACAGTATTGATCTTTTCGCTCGGAACACCTACAAACCTCTTGTGGTAAGTTCACCACAAGAGTTTTTAAAACACTGTTTAATTTAGACCATAGACCTTTCGTTGATTTAGACACTGTTTAATTAAATGTGATGTCGTCTCTTTCAAATAATATTGTTAAAAAGTGACAGCAACACATTTGAACAGTGTCTAAGTTAAACACTTGTTGAACAGTGTTTTAAAATCTTTTGTGGTAAGGCCGCTAATGTTCACCATAGTTATGACGCAGAATGGAAATAAAAAAAAATCGAACTATGATCATGATGGCCAACTATATGTCAGCAATAAAAATATTTCTGATTTTCTTTCCTTAACTTTAAAAAAGTACCTTATTATTAGTAACTCCTTTTTTTGTTAGAAGAAATGACCTCTTATTTCGTTGTATATTAGCCGATACTTATTTTTTTGAATAAAAGTTTTAAAACATTAGTGCATAAAAGTTTTAAAACGCGTTCATGGTTAAATAAATTAAGAAAATGTTAGCATGGAAAATTCAAATTGTTTAAAATTCTCCATAGAAAAGCAATTTCATAGTTAAGCCCTAATAATGTCGACTGATAATTTTGTTTGATTGGTTCAGTAATTTGTAATGAGTACGTATTATTGAGTAGGTTGAATAACACATTTGAACTAATAAACTGTGAACACTGGGTATATTGTATTAACGCTCATATTCGAACTAATTAAAAACGCAATCGTGTTTGCTTGTATACAGAAGCGCTTTATTTTCATGGTAATATGAACATGCTCCGATTTGTCAATGAAATGAAAGATAAATTCATAAAAATACATACTAAGCTGCTCAACATTTAACACTCAATGATTGCTTTAACTTTTTAAAGTAAAAAAAAAATAATTTAAATTTATTTTGAATTGGGTTAGTATTTTGGAATTTTTAGGAATAGCTTCTTTGGAGAAGCTTTGTGGTACTTTTTAACGCCTAAACAATATTTTCTAGTCTGAAGTTTAGTTTAATGGAGTTTTTTTGCGAAATGTGGCCAATTTTAACAATAAAACTTCATTAAACTAAACGACAGGCTAGAAGATATTGCTTCAACCACAAAGCTTCTTCGGAGTGCACTACAGAGAGATAATTCACAATTTCGTCTTTATTTAAGCACTATGATTTTTTTCCAATGGCGGCGCTAGTGAGAAAACAACGCTCTCTTAATTTAATTTATTGCTCGTTAAGTACATAATGTATCGAAAATTCGAAAATTCATATGTACAGATTCAGGTTCTATAGTTTATTTACAAACACCTCAGTAAAATATGGTTCGTTATAGTAGTAGTAGGCAAAAGTGCTTAAAGTGGCCACTTGTTTCTGTTTTGCCGATGTACACGCGACAGCACGTCAGGTTAAGCAGTTAAACTGCGAAAACAGCTGTTATTACGTAGGGCTTAAAGACGGTCTCAAGGTCAACATGTATAGTCTGAGGTGCTGTCGTGTGTACTAACTACTACTACTGTGTATTTTCTTTTCTTTCAACCTTAGATGCTCTAAGCTTTCAACAAGTCGGCGACCTCGTTCAAGGTTCGAGCGTTCCTACACAAGTTACACTGCCTTCAAAACATAGTACCACACTTTTAAAATAACATTTAAAATACACAAGATATTTTGAAATAAAAAAGGACTAAAAAAACATCCTTGAAAAAATCCTTTTTTTTTTAAATCGAAACTAATTAACTAACTTCTAGTGTGCAATTTTAAAAGTGTGGTACTAAGTTTTGAAGGCCAGTGTATTTTTTAATAACCTATTCGCTACATGGTAGGTGATTTAAAAATACGTATTTTTGAGCAGCGGCTTAGCAAAAATTTATAGAAATTAAACTAAACACTTTCTGTGTCATTAGTGACTAGTCTTATTGTATGGCAACACTCGACTACTTTTGTATGCACAAGCCACGTGTTGCTAATAAAAATAAGTTATAATTCCGTTTCTGACGCAAGTTCTTTTGCCGACGTTCTGACGCAGTTTATTTTTACCGACTTCAAAAGGAGGGAGGTACTCAATTCGACCCGTACTTTTTTTTTATACATACCTGTCGATTCTGTAACCAAACTTGCATCTCACTTCGAACCTCACTTCACTTCGCGTGAATTTGTTATTAGAAATTAGCTGAGTATAAGCTACTTTACCGATTGAAAAAGGTTTTAGGTAGGTACCGTAGCTATCTAAAAGCTTTGTGATAAAAAAACAGCCTATCATTTTCTCATTTATGATTTGAAATTCCCGCGCAGTGGAGTGAGATTCGAAGTGAGGTTCGAGTTTGGATACAGAATCGATAGGTAGTCGCAACTACGCAGTGTACTCTTGCTATTTAGGTACCTACATAAAAAAATTAAAAACTCGATGATATCATCGAAACTTGATGTTATCATTATCATCGTGACTATAACAGTGGTAAACTATGGTTTAGTTAGATGTTTAAACAAAATTTAAATTACTTTTTTTACACTATTGGGACCACAATAATTCTAATCAAAAAAGTCTGTGTCAGTTTACCTACTTCGTTTCAAGTTAATTAGACTGTATTTTTATGGTGTGTAGTTAAAAAACCGGCCAAGTGCGAGTCGGACTTGGGCACGAAGAGTTCCGTAAAAATCACGTTTGTTGTACGGGAGCCCCCCTTAAATATTTATTTTATTTTAATTTAATTATTTATTTTTAAAGTATATACAAGGTGTTACAAAAGTACCCCTAATGCCGAATATGGTATATAGGGACCATCAAACTGAACAACTTTTACTATGAGACCAACTTCGAAATCGCGAAAAAAAAATCAGCTGTTTCATACAAAAATTAATTACGAAAATATCAAAATGTATGAAACAGCTGATTTTTTTTTCGCGATTTCATAGTTGGTTCCAAAGTAAAAGTTGTTCAGTTTGATGGTCCCTATCTACCATATTCGGCATTAGGGGTACTTTTGTAACACCTAGTATATATCTAAATATTCTGTGAATATTTCAAGCGTCTACTTGTTGCTGTTATCAATATCGAGCAAAAAATTAAATTGTATGGAAGCCCCCTTAAATATTTATTTTATTCTGTTTTTTTAATATTTGTTGTTATAGCTGCAACAGAAATATGTACATCATCTGTGAAAATTTCAACTGCCTAACTATCACGGTTCATGAGATACAGCCTGGTGACAAACGGACGGACAGCAGAGTCTTAGTAATAGGGTCCCGTTTTTACCCTTTGGGTACGGAACTCTAAAAACCAAGCTCGGGCTTAATGGTTATGGTATTATCACAGTATATACATTTATACTGTGGTATTATAAGTATTCAGTTGTTGGTTTAAACCGCTATTATAATTAAATTAAATTATTAAATATTTGACAACATCACATACATTGCTCCGATTCCAAAGTAAGTAGCTAAAGCACTTGTGTTATGGAAATCAGAGACAACGGTGGTATCACAAACACCCAGACCTGAGCCAATATAGAAAAGTTCGTTTTCTAAATTGACCCAACCGGGGATCGAACCCGGGACCTCAGAGATGGCGACACCTTGAAAACCGGTGTACAAAGCCACTCGACTACGGAGGTCGTCAATTATTATTATATTATTATTCGCTGTTAAACTAACTTCCTTGTTTTGTCGTAAGTAGTCAGTGTCAAGGTCAAATTGCTTTCATGTCATCATGGGACTAATAATACCAAAGTAGATTCCTGTTATACAACATGTTACAAAAGTGCCCCTAATGCCGAATATGGTAGATAGGGACCATCAAACAGAACAACTTTTAATAAGCGACCAAACATATCATTGAAGGTATGTTTTACAAATCTAGAGGATCCCAAACTTGGTATGATTTGAAAATGATTTTTATTTAATTTAAAACAAGTGACTGAAATGTATTGATGTGGTATATTTTTAGAACCGCCTTATAAAGCCCTTTAAATTTGATACTACGCTTAATAGGTTTTAGAACATTTTTTTTTCTCATACAAAAAAAGATAATGTCTTAACTCCTGTCTGAAGGGAAAAATTTTAAGAACTGCGGGTCCAAAGTATACATTTACCGAACGGCTATCATTTACACACGACAGCATTTCAGACTATACATGTTGACCTTGAGGCCTTTATGCCTTAAGTAATAAAGGCTGTTTTCGTAGTTTAACTGTATAACCTGACGTGCTGCCGTCCGTACATCGATTTGTAATACTTATTCCTTCAAAATTGAGCTCGTACGTCGACCACTATTCCAGATTCGCCTTTCAGATTCGTCGTAATACAGTCGATGCCATATTATTCATCAATACGAAGCAAGTTCGTGTAAAACGCGTGCCTCAGACAGATTATGTGCACCATGATTTCAATAAGGCAAATAAGGCCAAATAAGAATAGTATGCATTTTCTATGGCATGCCGTGAGCGTGGCTCGTGCGGACGCGGCCCGGCCGAGACCGTGAGCGAGGTCGCGCATCCACCGTTCAAGACCAAAATGGTCGAGACTTGGGCCAAGTGTAAAGAGTTTGGCGAAGAAAACTATTTTTATACGACTAAATTTAACTTAACTTTTTAATCTAGAATCCCTCGCTAATCCTTCGCTACTCTCGGGATCCAACTTAGTACCTCTAATTAAATTTCCTTTTTATTTACTTGTTGTATAATCTAGTTAAATAACTAAATAAATAAAAACACGCCAATTTTAGTAAGTAGGTACCTAGGTATTTACTTTTTTGTCTATTTTTACGTTGGAAAATACAAGGTGTTACAAAAATACACCTAATGCCGAATATGGTATATAGGGACCATCAAACTGAACAACTTTTACTATGGGGCCAACTCCGAAATCGTGAAAAAACAATCAGCTGTTTCATACAAAAATTAAAATCGAAAATATCAAAATGTATGAAACATCTGATTTTTATTTCGCGATTTCAGAGTTGGTCCCGTAGTAAAAGTTGTTCAGTTTGATGGTCCCTATATACCATATTCGGCATTAGGGGTATTTTTGTAACACCTTGTATACATAATTATAATGACAGATTTCTCAGCAACAGCAACCACAAAATACGGAGACTTTGTCAAATACCCAAGTCTTATCTAATATGACTGTTTCAAAACCAAACAAGAATATAACCCAAAAAAACTGTTCTAATTTCACTATCTGTTTATATTAATTAAACCTTTTTATAATACAATAAAATGTTGTAACTACGAGTATCTACCTTCTATTTATTTTCTCGCAGTCAATGGTAAAAAGTAGAGTGAAAAAAACTCGTGAAAAAAAAACTCGGTCCTTGTATCCCTCGCTCCGCTCAGGATTCTAATCTAGAATTCCGCACTACTTCCCTACTCACGGGATCCAACTTAGTACCTCGAATTAAATTTCCTTTTTATACACTTGTTATAATTATAATCTACTATTATTCCATTCCCCCTCTATTCACTGCAAACAGGGAATAAAAACCACTTTAAATCACTATTTTGGTGTTTGAATTTAGAACACAATTCAACGTTCATCTCAATGCTATACAACCGCCTTGCGCAAAAAATACTCGATACAAACTCCTTGTGCAAAGAATATTTTCGCTTAAATTTTTCTTTTTCTCGTAATTATGGTATAAAGTATATTAGGTATGCAACTCTTGAATAAAACGGATTTATATCGAGGGCCATGAATCACTCGCGTCGCTCAGGATTCTATCTAACACTTGAATCACGACCATAGGGAGGGAGTGTAGACCGTAGAAACCTTCACTTGCTCGTGATTCATCTATGGCCTTCGCTTTAAATCCGTCCTTCATTCACTAATTGCTTGAAATTAAAGTCATACTTGAACTTGAAAAAATCCTTTTGAAGTTCAAACTTGAAGATTAAAATAACACCTCCTTCAGAAAAAAAAGAAGTCGGGTGGGGCTGGAGGACAACTACTTTTTTTTTCATTCTTAAAGTCCCACCCGATTTCATAAGACGACACAGTATATACAGAGGCGGTCACATAATTCACACTTAAAGACACCTGTCTATTTTTATACAAACGAGGTAACTTTAAAGCCTTGGTTCTCCGCCAAGGGTTGACCTAGCTGTGCTCTAATGATGGCTATCCAGGGAGTGAATAGAGGAGATTCAGATCGCTATACACACACAACTGATCTAATCAGCATTCTAAGAGATACAAGGGTCAGAGTTTTAGGTTTCAGGATTTCCACACATTTTTACGCTAATTTTGTGGTTTTTTTAAACATATCCTTTTATTGATTTTTTTTATTGTTATCATGAGTATATTTTCTATATTTCAAATCTTAATTAAAAATTAACGAGAAAGCAACATAATAAAATCGTGTTAAAATATTATGTACTTAACTATCGCAATCGCCGTTTTCTGTCCATTAGACCACAAAACATATTATCCACAACAGATTGTTAATCGGCCATAATCGCCCGCTGCCGCCGCGTTACATAATTTGTATGTTTCTTGCGTGCTTGCGGTCCGCGCCACGTAACAAGTACTTGCTAGTTTCTTATATTTTACTTCATCAATTCCTTAGAGCATGGGTCGCCAAACTTTTTAGCCTATGGGCCAGATTAACTCCTCCACGAAGTCCCAAGGGCCAGAGCCTAGCTAGCTTATCTTACCAATATACTGTAAAAAACAGTATGTTGGTACGATCCGGACTGCTTTCGCGGGTGGATTGTTGGTGTTCGCGGGCCAGAGTTGGCCCGCGGGCCGTAGTTTGGAGACCCCTGCCTTAGAGCTCAAAAGGTACTATTGTACTAATATATGCGTGAAAAGACGATCAAAAAATGTATGTATGGGATTAACAAATTGGGAAAAAATTCACGAGGATCGGTTGAAAAATGCGACCTGTAGAGGAGAACAGACGGACAGACGGAAAGCTGGACAGCCGGACAGATATACGAAAACATTTTTCAAGCTGAAACGGAAACGCTTCGCACTCGCTCGATAATAAAAAATATTATTTGCATTTGCGTGACTTCTTTTTTCGTGATATGGGTACTGACGGTCAATTAAGTAAAAACAAGTTTTTGCAACTATTTAAATTCGTTTTCACCTCTCAAGCACGAAAAGGACGATTTTGGTCTGTAAAAAACTCGCAGCAAAATCGATTTTTACTGCGAGCGTAAAGAAACGTGTTTTTAACAACCTTTTGAAATAATTGGGATTAAAAAAAAGGGAGACAAGGATGAGACTTGTAAAATTGATATGTGAGAAAGGATAGATAGATAACTTTATGTTGTCGGTCATGGATTAAAAAATATAAAATACACGGATATACCAAGGAGTTTTAGACCAGGATTGGCTAAAGTTTAACTTATCAAAACTGTTCTCAAAATGGCAAATTCTCATAAAGGCAAATTCACATGCATATTATTCCCATAATTGCGTATGGGTAAACCTTTTTTTTTACATACGAAAAAATAATGAAATATTATAATAAATTAGTGTTTTATGATTGTAAGTGAACAAATAAGATGGAATATTAATAAATAAGAGAAAAAGACAACGTGAAACAAAATGACGAGAATCTACTTAGTCTTTACTCTATGAATCATTTTTTTTCAGCTGAATTTAGCTTTTTAGCAGGAAAGTCACGTGAAAATAACACCTTTAACACTTTTCTCGCTGGTAGAGGTGAAAAGTTATATGTTTAACATGAGACCAAATATTTGTGATGTCTTAGTATATTATATTCTACAATTCTAGGTTACTTCGCTAGTCCGGGATTTAATGTCGGCACTCGCAACACAAAGTGACTTTGGTCTCTTGTAAAACAAATAACTATTGTCTAACTAAGCTGACCACAATGTCATCTGGCAATGACCACAGCAATGACTGTTAAAAATTACAAACGTTACTTTACCTTAATAAAAAATACACACCATATCAGTTAAGTCAATGTTAACGAGTATATGCACGATTAACTTAATTGTGTGGCAAAATGTTTGTGACTAGGAAATTAGCTTTAATGGCTATTACATTGCAGGAACAAAGTCAAAAGTCAAAGTCGATCACCAAATTTTTATCTACCACTTTACACAAAATACAAAATCTTCATTGCAAACTAATGTACACCAATGTTATATTAAAAAATTATCTATACAAAATCTGCATAATCCTTCTAGTACTATCCATAATATTACTTATTCTACTTCTTACTAATATTATAAATGTGAATGTATGTTTGTTTGTTTGTTACTCAATTACGCAAAAACGGCTGAGTGCAGTCAAAAATTGAGTTGTGCTTGGGACTCGGGATCAAGGCATCAATTTATAAACCATGTGTGAATAAATCTCGGTTATCAATTTGTTTCATTGAGTTTTTATTAATTTATACGATTAGTAAACGATATTAACTTTGACAGTCGCCATTGAGTATAATATTATGTTTTCTGTTATAATTAATTCAACCGGAAGTACCTTCATCTTTATAGTGTTGGAAAATCAAAGTTAGTCAAGTGGATAATTTACATAAAATTACGGAACTAATTCGGGATTCTATATAACTTCCGGAATAACCAATTATAGATATTATCAGTAAGAAGGAAACAAGAAAAACAGCAACTTTTGTATTAATATTTTAAATGATTTTTAATATAGCTACCAGAAAAATACCAAAATCTCTAATTAATATTGAAGTAATTTAAGTGTTATTATCATTTTTACTTTACATCCTCAGACAGTGATTTTATTTTAACATCGATATTTCAGTGCAATAATTTACTAATTTATTAAACAAATCTGAAACTAATTATTTTTTATACTTACTAGTATATGAGCAAATATATACAATGACGTTAATTTTTTTTTAAAGATAGGTAACCAAACAAAGCTCTTTTCTTTATTTAATAATTTCTAAAGCCACCTACTTATTAGCGAGCTGTAAACTATAACCTGCTGATATATTAACGAGATTAAAGTGATTACACATGAAATAACACTAAAACTCCATTCAAAATAACTCCGAAATATTTCATAAACATGCTTTAATTACTGCATTAATTTTACACACTTTCGAATAATGAAGATGCCGAAGTATCAATTACTAATAAACCCCGAGATTTCCGTTCTATGTCAATGATAATAAGACTTTTTGTAGCTGCGATTATCGCGGCGATAATCACGGCGTTTTTTGTCGTTGGCTAAGGGCCGGCGGCGGTATCAGCTAAAAACATTGAAGTTCATGTTAACTGTGTTTTGACAGATGTATGTGATACATTGCTATTTTTCTTTGTTAAGTTGTTATTTGTGCCAAGACGAAATAGCAATGTATCACATACATCTGTCAAAACACAGTTAACATGAACTTCAATGTTTTTAGCTGATAGAGCCCCGGTTCTTTTATAGGAATGGGGGGGGAAGTAAACCCTTGTCAGTGTCATTTCGCAGGCGATTAGTCGCTGAGCTACTTTTTAAAGGTCGTGGATGTTTACGTATTTAACTCTGTATTAAATTTAGATTTTTCGCATTCACAATGCTATTTTTTTATATTAAGATAAATAATATTAGAAAAAATACTAGAAAAAGTCGACCCCCCGGAGCACCTCAGACGGGACTCGAACCCGCACCCTTGGGATTCCGGCCCAATGCACTAACCAATTATGCTACCGAGTTATAATTGGTCAGTGCATTGGGCCGGAATCCCAAGGGTGCGGGTTCGAGTCCCGTCTGAGGTGCTACAGGTGGGTCGATTTTTTCTAGTATTTTTTCTAATATTATTTATCTTAACTCTGTATGTTCTTCTATTCTCGTCGACAAAAAATCGCTCAGCGATTAATCGCTCTTGGGTGGGAAGCCATTATTGAATATCAGACATAAATTGATGCCAATAAATTTATTAGAAACGAATTCATTAAAAAACAACACGCACGTTTTCGAAAATGATTCATATGTCAGAAAAGCATCAAAGGTCACTGGGCTTAATATACTTATGTTTAATTTATTAATTCAATAGAGTTTCCTGATCAAATATCAGTTATTTATTCATTTTACCTTGGTTTTAATTTTACTTACTGACCTAGATGTGATAAGCTCCTTGGTTTTTATTGCTTGGTTATTCGTAATAATATCTAGGTAGGTATTTGAAAAGCTTTTCTATGTAAATAAAATCAACTTATTGAAGTATATAGAACAAACATTTTCTAAAGAACGTCTCAAAATTATTTCTTATTTTTTAGACTGCTGCAATTTTAGCCCTCAAGTAGCCTTCATTTTATTAAACTTATTGCGTGCTAAGTAGGTACATAATCTATCGAAAATTCACTTGTACAGATTGAAGCTTAGATTTTATAGTTTATTTACAAACAATATCCTCTGTAAAATATAGTTTGTTGTAGTAGTAGTAGGCAAAAGAGCAAAAGTGGTTACTCCTACTTTAAGGTAAAAAGGTTTGTGCCTAAACTATTATAATGTGTTTTCTTCTTTCATTATTGTTTTTGAAGAGTGTTCTCAATAAGCTTTATTTTTTCTTGGGAGCATAGCTATTTAGCATTTGCATGTGTATTACAGATAATAAGTCGTGTCACCTTGAGTAAGATACTCATGCAACCATAGTGCCGACCTACTTTATTAAATGAGACTCCAATTTTTTACTTAACCCTTCACGTAACGAATACAATGAGCAAAAACCGGTCAAGAGCGAGTCGGACTAGCGCACCGAGGGCTCCGTAACATATATAAATACACTGCCGTGTAGAATATTGCAGTTTTAGATCACCGACATCGTTTGACCAATAGTGGAATTAATGTAATTATTGTTGATGATTTCTGAAAATCCCAGGTCGCTGGTACAGTCTGAAATGCATAATTTTAGTTTTCTCGTGTTCAACATAAGATTAATGTCCTATAAATGTTTTAAAATTGTTGATAAAGTAAATGAGATGATTTTATGCACAGAACAAAGAAAAGAAATGTTTTGAGTTTTATGCACTCTGGAAATGTTGTCATAATCGCATCGCATGTATCTGAACGTAAGGGTTGCGTCGTCAGCGAACAGTACAAGTCGCTTCAAGTCTTTAAACAAGTGCAGCAGCTAGTTCATTTATTAACCGACTTCAAAAAAAGGAGGAGGTTCTATGTTAGTCTGTTTATATGTTTTTTTATGTATGTCCACCGATTACTCAAGAACGGCTGAACCGATTGACATGATTCAAACGCCACTTTATCAGGTTTGCTCCCAAGTTGGTCCCATTTTTTGAAAATTTTAAATCGGTTTAGTAGTTTTTGAGTAATCCTGAAAATACTGTAATTTTTTAGGTAACTTTTGCATGAGTTTTTTTATAAACTAATTAAAATAGTAGGGCCGGCGCTCACTGCCGGCATTTCCTTAGATGATGGTGCGCTGTCAAATAGCGGCCAACCGGCCGTCTACACTATCCTGTCCCGGATATCAAATACTTACCAGGCTACCAGTAGTTTATGTAGTTACTACTACTAGTTACTAGTTATAGGTTCCAGACGAGTAGCGGTTAGCAGCATAACTTATATTATTTTTGAAACCTATCATGACAATTTTATGTCGAGGAGAATGACGGCGTTCGAAACACCCGTAGATTCACCCACCACAAACTAGTAATCATCTTATGATTCACTTCAATAAGAGTAGAATGTATATTTAATAGCAATTTAAAGCTTCATTACTCCTCCCTCCCCTTTTGTGCCTAAGCAATATTATTATGCAAGTTTAATAGTTAAGTGACACACTTTGTTTCTCAGGTTTAATTATAAGTCAAGCAATAGGTATGCAATTAAAATTTACACGGTTATTAATGTGATCAACGAATATAAATAATAGCGGAGAATTAAGGCGATGCGCTGATTTAAAACTCATTAAGAAGCCCTTTTATAAAACGTACGTCTCGCAATACTTACACAAGAAACCAAAAATAAAATAACAAATAACAACAATGAGGAAAAAGATAACTATAGAAAAAAATACGTATCTAGAGCTTCGATCATCTGCACCTGATCTAGAGGTACAATCTACAAATGAATAAAGACAATATTACATTACAGCCGCGGTCTGTAATGACAGCGTTGCTGGCAGCGATGATGTTGGCCGGAAGCGGAGCTTAGCTCTGATGGTGTAGGCCATCACAGCACGGTCAGCATTGCAGCCATTGATGGACAAGCTGGAATAAAGGCCGAGACCAAAGATCGAGTTCAAAATTCTGGGCCGCTTTTCCAGGGTTTGTATAATATAAAAGCTTGGTAAAGCGGTCCTGAATTTTTTAATATCTGTACTTTTAACAATAATTGTTATTATATTTACTTTTTGCACCTAACTATGTTTAAAACAAAACTCGACAACAATGGATTGTAAAAAGAAAATTGCTGGTGGTTTAAACTCCGCGTATTGGATTTACAAGCATTTTTTCGATTAAAAATTAAAAAACATTTTTTATAAATCTCCTTAAGTAGATTTTTTTTAATCTAAATTGTGTTTCTCTTCATTTTCGTTCGTTGCATTGCAATTTTCAAGTTGTACTTCGCGTAAAGATTATGACAAGATATAGATACTATATAATTTTCGAAACCGTTTAATTTGCGAGTAAGTAAAATACAGTTCCAACAAACATATTATTAACGTTGAAAATTCGCGAAAAGAGGATTTTCTCTTATTATTTGATTGATATTTCAATGATAACTTAATTTGTTATTTGGTTTAACTTTAAATATTAAGTTTCAAATTCAAAGATTTTTCATTACAAAAACCCGTTAGTTAACGAAAGTAATATTGTTAAAAATCGCCTAACTCGCTTTTATTGCCAGTGAATATTCATTGTTTAATAAACACAGCATAGCTCCTTTGAGTTCAAGGAAGCATCTTGATTGTCATCGCAAAATCACGACCAAAGCCTGAATATAGGCCCAGGGGAATCACAAAACCACATCAAGATATTTTAAGGATTACTCATCGTTTATAATTTGACCTTCGTGAAAGAACCTGCACGTACATATTCTGGTACTGAGATATCTACCTACATAATAGTAGGTACCCTTCGGAAAATCACAGTACGTACCTTTACATAGGTAGCTAGGAAGTAATTGACCGAGCGAGCGCGAAGCGCGAGCGATGCGTCTCCGGGTCAGCTTGGGCAAAAATGCTTTCGTATGTCCTTCCGGTGTCCGGATGTCCGTTTATCCTGCACTACAAGTCGCATTTCTCAACCGATTCTCGTGAAATTTTGTGAGTTGGTTCGAAAATTATTTATTATTTTTTTTTTGTTTGTTTTTCGAAATTTGTCGATAAAAAATCTCACCACTTTCAAAAAAATTTCAATGTTTCTAACATTGAAATTTTTCTACGCCATCTAGCGTCGAATAGATAAATTAAAAGAATACCTGTCTAAACAGCGCGTAGAACCGCTTTGAAAACCTCCTGGCGTATTCTATTAAAATGTTTATAACCAACCACTGGATGTTTCTAACCGCACCAGAGTCCACCGCATACCTAGGTTGCCTAGGTTAAAAATCCGTAGAAAAGTATGCCGCTAATTTTCAGTGAAACCATTTACTTTGTAAGCACATAGAGTAGCAAATGAAGAAGAAGAAGCTATAGCTCTCAATCTCCAGTCGTAACATTAACGCTCCGAAACAGTCAACATAACAACTGGGGCCTATTTCACAAACATTACAATTTGTAATTTTCGCATACATTGCGGTGTCTGTGAGTAGTTATTCTCTCGTTTCAAATTGGCGACGCAATGAACACCAAACAATTATTGTAATTTGCTACGGTAATGTTTATGAAATACGTCCCTGGAAACTTAAACAACTCAAACCGGCTATCACAGTTCACGCACAGACGCTGCGTAGAGTCACAGTATATTAGAAAATATAATTATACACTGTGGTAGAGTGTTCAACCTTTGCCTTCATCGATCGAGTGCATAATATAAGAGCGAGATCACATTAGATCGGACCGACAAACAACAAAATATGTGTCGGGTGCATATTAGCAATGTCTTTCACTAGCACCCGACTGCGTAACTATTTCACTAAGTTCCGGTAAACCTAACGCATCGAACTTTGTAAAGTCTGCCGGGCTTCAAATTAAAACAGATAAATCGAGCCCCAATCGGGCCAAAATGGCGAACCCCAATTCATGATGTCACACGAACATCGATATCTTAAAAATAACTTCGGCGAATAGTACAATACGAAACTCCTTACTTCGATTTATCTGTTTTAAGTTGAAGCTCGGCAGACCCGCCGAAGTTCGAAAAGTTAGCCGGTAGGGCCCCTGTAGGTGCGACCTACCTATGTGCACTAGCTTTCAGAACCAACAGCTATCTGTAAATGGAGCTAGATAGAATATATGATCACGTTTCCTTTTGCTCCAAATGTTTGCTCGACGAGACGACGCATTCCGCACGATCGGGCTTAATCCTAGTGCACACGACTCGATATGCGCAATATTGAAATGAAAATTGAATATTTTGTAAGCTGGTATATTGTAAGCCTACATAGCAATGATTGTAATTGACTTTAGTCATATCAATAAATAATATTTACTTAATCATTTTGATACGAGAGTTTTGAGTCAGTTTTTATAATAATGTGCGATAAAGAGTATCACAAAAACGTAACTAACAAACAACTAAAAAATTAAATAACAAGTTTTTTGGAATTATCTTAAACCAAAGAGATCGCCCGACTGCAATGACACTTGTAATTTTTCAACTTTATGTTCGTTTTTGGCAGGCAGTCGTGTTTTTAATATATATTATTTTTCACCTTTAAAAAGCGATGTTAGATTCAGACACCTTTTTTGGTCGGGTCCAAAAAGATTCTAAGCTTACGGGGTCCGTCCATCTTAAAATGTCTAAAGGCCGGTAACGATCAATTGCGATTGTCAATTTTTCCGTTAGTTATTTAGCAATTGTAAGAGCCATTGACAATCGCTTCAATTGCACATGCAAACGATCATATTTCGCGTCAACGAGCGTCAATTACGTAAAAATTTACAATCGCAAAGATCGTTACCGGAACGCTTAAGTCCATGGGTCCGTCATGCTACGCTTGCAATTATTATTGCACGTTTGACGTGCAAACCACGCCCATTGTGATAGTAGAAAAAAAATAGAACCTCAGTTCATTACAAATTACACTATCAATGCAATTAGCAAAAACGATTAAACATAAAATTACTAAGAAAAAAGTAATGGATGTTAAGCAAACTGTATCACTAACAAAGACAATCAGTGTAAGTACTTATTTAATTATTGTTTCTACAATTTCACAGCAAACAATTATTATTCTCATTAGTGAGAAAAAGTATAAGAATCTGGGTAAAGGTTAAAGGGTTAGTATGAAAACATATTCTGTCTGGCAGAACACATTTACTGAACAAGTCGCCTCTGTCACGAGCACTGATTGTAATTTGAGTGAATTCACAAGATCGGCTTTATATGTTATATGTTATAAACAAAATAATTAAATAATATGTTGTGTTGCTACGTTGCCGTAGGGAAAACATCCTGTAATGGTAATTGTATGTGTGAAATTAAAAATAAATAAATATTATTGTCACAACATTGTTGAAATCAATTTCGTACCCATTTTTTTTAACCAATTATTTTCTAATCTGTAGTTACGACGAGTCTTTGAAAACTGATCAAGTAGGTATGTATTGAAATTAATTTGGCTTTTGCAAAAATAACTTTTTCCCACGCAATTTAACACTTGATTTAACATTAACTTTAACAGACACAAACTTATCTCACTCGGTGACAGCGTCGCTGTCGTCTATGGCGTAAACTAGGTAACAATATGTAATAACACTTAGTTCCAGTTTTGGCCACCGGTTTAGATAAGTTTGTGTCATGTACTGTTATAGTTAAATTAAGATGATGCAACCGAGCCTTAATATAGGTTTTGTCAATCATTGGGAATTCTATCTTATAATCTTACTAATATTATGTTAGGGAGACTATATTATTATATTTATTATGCATCACAAATTCAAGGTTTGATAAGATGTTTTGACAAGGACTACGCCCAAGACACGCACTATGTATAATTGTAGATTGTAAACTCTATGAAATTAATTAATGCGTAATCAAAACTTAAGTAAGTTAAAAAAACTACACATGTAACCGTATTTTTCTTTTTTAGTATTCTATCGTAGATTTTATATTTTTTAGTATTAATTGTACTTAGACAAATGTTGAATACCTTTGGAAACCTAGATAAACATGGAAAAAGAATAACGTATCCATTTTTTTTTCTTTAAAATAATTGTCTTGGCCTAATAGAGAAGCCATAATATGCAAAAAATATTTTTGCGCATTTTAATAAAAAACCTGTCTTTATGCGGTAAAGAGATCGTGGTACGACCTCCGTGGTAGAGTGGTTCGCACGCCGGTTTTCAAGGTATCGCCATCTCTGAGGTCCCGGGTTCGATCCCCGGCTGGGTCAATTTGGAAAACGATCTTTTCTATGTTGGCTCAGGTCTGGGTGTTTGTGTTACCACCATTGCCTCTGATTTCCATAACACAAGTGCTTTAGCTACTTACTTTGGAATCGTTTAAAAAAAAAAAAAAAAAAAGAGATGGGTAAAGGCCGATCCCCTAACCCGTACTTATTTATGAGTTTGTATTTTTTTATAGTACCTACTATTAACTCGCCATAACTTCTAAAGAAAAAACATCGGTTAAGAATTGAGAAAAAAATCCTGTACATATACAGGGTGTTTGTATGTCTAATACCCCTGTAATCCCCAATACCAGCGGTTATTATCTCGAGCTCCTCTGTGCTTCGGAAGGCACGTTAAGCCATTGGGCCCGGCTGCATTTGCAGTCGTTAACACCCACCAATCCGCATTTGCTAGGGCACAGGCCTTAAGGGTAGACAAGGAGGATGGGCCATGACCTACCAAGCGGACCCAATGCGGATTGGTGGGTGCTAACGACTGCAAACGCTGCCGGGTTCGACGGCTTAATGTGCCTTCCAAAGCACGGAAGAGCTCGAGACAATAAATTATTGGTCACCCATCCCATGACCGACCCTTTCGAAAGTTGCTTAACTCTTACAATCGCTGGGCCAGGCTCTATACCACTGCGCCACGGAGCTCCTCAAGTTAGCAAACTCGTCCAAAATAACAGAGTGTCTTCAAAGATATTTCTCTGGCTAGCAACTAACTGAAATGCTGACACAAGGCAAAGACTGGTTGTCGATAATAGGTATTAACGTAAATCACGCCAATGGTTTGCGAACGCTCACAAATTAACATAACAACGACATTGAAATACATTGATTTTACTGTTTAACGCAAAATCTGGTCTAATGAAACTCGACTCCAAATCAGGCTTGACACTTATTGCAATACAAAATTTGTTTTTATATCTACTAATATTAAAAATGTGAAAGTTTGTATGTTTGTTTATTTAGATATTTGTATTGTTACCCAATCACGCTAAAATTGGTGGATGAAATTTAGTACCCACATAGGTTTACAACCTGAATTAAAACATAGGATAACTACTTTTGATCCTGGTCAAAGCTTCCCTAGGGATATTTTGAGTGTCCACGCAGACGAAGTCGCGGGCGGAAGCTATAGTCTGGTAAACATTTGTACTCACTGGATTAGACACGAGTGCGTGAGATGTCAAGCGACGAACGTTCGCCTAACATCGCACGATGAGCCAATAAAAGAAAAAAAAAAGTATGACAACATTGTGACGACTTCTTATTTGTTGCCGTGTCACCTCATACAAAGCCCCTTTTTTAAGAGAATATATTCCTACACAAAGCCCTTTTTTAACCCTGGTAATTTCGATAAAAGTTGACGAAAAAGAATGCGAGCAAAGATTTAAATCTTTGGATGCGAGATGGTTTCAGACCATAGACTTATTTATACTAGCGTAAAGTATAATAAGTTTATGTTTCAGACACCGAACATAGGTCAACAATGACAGTGAATACTAGGAATTAAGCTTCAAAATTTGTATTTTTTAAACCTTACCATGCCAACAGAAACATAATTTTGATTTCATTGCCGACATGATCTTAATGAAATCAATCATTTGGTACCTACTATGTAATTCGTTCGTTTCACATCAAAGTATATTATAAATCTTGGAGCTATTAGGATTAGGGCTAATAGCAAATTGTAGCCTTTGTATTTCGGCAGAGTATGTTCCATAAGTTAGATTACAGGATAATTCATTTAGCATGAAAAGTTTTGGTAACATTATTTTCCTCGTTATTACTCGACTGCAAGGAATAGGTTATGTTTTTCGGATGTATCTTATATGTAAGTATTATTTATTACCTTCATAATATATCTTTCAAACGGCTGAACGGATTTCTATCATTAATAAAATATATCGTTTTTGTCTTGACAGCACAAGCGTTCAGGTATGTGTCGTTAAAAAATACAGCATGGCGGCTGTGTCGACACATATGCTAGATGGCGTAGCTTTGTACCTACTAAAAATTATTGTGTCACTGATAGGTACACAATAAATAAATCATTTCACAAAATAGAATTTTAAGTAATTTTAGGTAGGTGGTAAGGTTTCCTACCTAACTAATTTAGGTATGAACTGTGTAGTTAGTATAATCACAACATCATCATCATTGAGAGAAGCTCGGAAAAACTTGTCCGGTTTTTTAGAATACTGGAATATGGGTATCAAATTAAAGGGCTTATTATCATAAGGATTTCAAAAAGGTAATATCATGACCGTAATATATAATAACTAAAAGACATAAATAAAATGAATAAATTCACAAAACCAATAATCCCCCTTCCGGACCATCTGACCACCCGCCTGCATCAAAAGACAAGTCAACTTAAAAGACGGAAACAAGACCAAATATTAAAGGCAACATAATAACATGCTGTCGTAGGCATAGAATCTAATGATAAGTCAAATCATAGACTTAGAAAATTTTCACTGAGTCAAATCATTCATATGATGTCACTTTATACAATACTAGTGGCCCGCCCCGGCTTCGCACGGGTACAATATAGTTACTAATGTGGTGAGTGTGAAGTTATTAGATTATACTACAGGATATCAATATACAACGTGTTACAAAATAACCCCTAATGCCGAATATGGTAGATTGGGACCATCAAACTGAAAAACTATGGGACCAACTCTGAAAACGCGAAAAAAAAATCAGCTGTTTCATACATTTTGATATTTTCTAATTAATTTTTGTATGAAACAGCTGTTTTTTTTTTCATTGTGATGGTCCCTATCTACCATATTCGGCATTAGGGGTATTTTTGTAACACGTTGTATAGTGGTGGCCACATAATTAAGGACGTCAGTCGATTTTCATACAAACGAATTAACTTTTAAGCATTGCTTCTCTGCCAGGGATTGACCGAGCGGTGATCTGTTGATGGCCATCCAGGGAGTTAATGGAGGAGATCCCGATTTCTATACACACCCAAGTGATCTGAACTGCATTTTAAGAGATGTAAGTATATGTTTTAAAAAACCGCGAATATTGCATAAAAATGTATGAAAATTTTGCAACTGAAAATTCTGATGCTTACATCTCTTAGAATGCTGACCAGATCAGTTGGGTGTGTATTGCGATCTGAATCTTCTCCATTCAGATGGCCATCATCAGATCACAGCTAGTTCAATCCCTAGCGGAAAACCAAGACTTCAAAATTACCTCGTTTGTATGAAAATCGACTTGTGTCCTTAATTATGTGGCCACCACTATGTATATGTATATACGACGTACACAACTTACGCAAGGGGTGTTATAAGTTTGACCTGTGTGTCAGTGTGACTGAGGCAACCTAGCTCCCAAACTTATGGTCCGATTTTGATGCAGTTTTTTATGCATAGTTTAAAAGATTTAAGTGTACAGACGACGGGACTGCTAAACCATTGATCCGATTATGATGAAACTTTGGTGAGTGAATTCTCATTCCTTTGTAGAGAGTGAGGTGAGTTGTTCTGCTTACGACCGAGAAGGTCCCTGGCTGAAAAAACGGAGCATTGCAATACGCATGCCGGGCGCAGCTAGTTCTAAATAAAAATATGTTGTGCATTATTAGGATTATCAATCTCGATCAGCCAACACTTCTTTATAATATACAACGTGTTACAAAAATACCCCTAATGCCGAATATGGTATATAGGGACCATCAAACTGAACAACTTTTACTATTGGACCAACTCTGAAATTGCGAAATAAAAATCAGCTGTTTCATACAAAAATTAAAATCGAAAATATCAAAATGTATGAACATTGTCCCTGTGCTTTATTAATTGTCATAGCATAGGCAACTTGACCGGATATTGTATTCTTTTAAAATTAATCTGATAATGAGATAATTTTGCACCTTATTACAACGCAATAAGGAAAAAATGTCAGCTTTGCCAACATAACGCCATAAGTACTATTCAATGAAATTGAATTCATTCTACATGCATTCTACCTACTCTTAGGGGAAATGATCAAAGAGAATGTAATACTACGTTGAGATGACAAATGGCAATTATTTTTCTTAATTAATCAATCAAATGCACTAAGAAGTTTCAATTCCGACGTCGAAGTCAATCACCCCAAAAGTAGCTTTCTATCACTTTTTAACCCTGTTAGGGGATAAATATTAAAAAAATACGAAACATGTGTTCAATTAATTTTGTGAAAGAATGTCTATGCCAAATTTCAAGTCAATCGGGCCAAGGAATCGCGTTCTCCCATACAAACTTTGCCACCCTGTTTCACCCCTTTAGGGGTTGAATTTCGCAAAATCCCGTCTTAGTGAGCACCTACGCCCTAAAAGAAGCCCCCATGCAAAATTTGAGACTCCTAGCACTTGTAGTTTCTGAGATTTCGTGATCAGTGAGTGAGTGATTTTCCCTTTTATATATATAGATTGTTAAGTATTATTGTACGTAAAAATGATAAACTCTATCACGAGGTGGCCACTAATCCTCATACGATAATAATAATAAATATAAAAATTAATATTTTTGTATTTATTTATTTTCTTTTTTAGGGTTTTCCGAAACTATTTAGATTACACTGTTGAAACTTTTTTGAAAATAAAGCCATTAAACCTTAGTTTAAAAAGTAATGTATAAATAATATCATACCACTTTAAGCCAATGCATTATCATTTTAGATTTTATTGAACCAACACAAAAGCACGTGTGATTGTCTAAAAATGTTCCGTATTTTGTTTTATTTTGTAAAATTGTGATTTATACGTAATTGTTAAATTATCCTGGTAATTAAATAAACATAATGCGCTTAAATCAGTATTATTTCCTGTCTTAACAATGTTGGCAAGTACGGACTTACGTCTGTGTTAGTAAATAATTAACGTAAAAGATCGTTAGTCCAAAGTAATCAATATCTTTTAAATTACCGGTAATTTTTGTGTCTTTTCAATCAATTATTCAAAGTAGTAAAAGATAATGCAATTTTGTAATACTTATGTGGTATTATTTATATTTAATAAGATATTTGAATTAGAGGTTCATTTCCTCAATAGCACGATTAAAAACAAAAAGGTGATTAACTAACCAGCCCCCCTACCACGGAATACATAATAGTACAAGCCCCCTACTCAAATAGCTATCTTTCTATACGTTTGAACGCTACGCTGACTTATACTTATTCGAATAATATTTTTTTAGTTGACAAGAAATGGCGCAAATAACTTATCAGTTTTACCTGATATCAGAAGTTGCGGTTTTTGAGGTAATAATCTTTTAAACATGATTTTTAAATTCATGCAAAGGAAGATGTAGGTTGATAGGGGTCTTACAGTATGAATCGCACAAGGTTGATTTTGAATTGGTTGTTTATAAATAAAAATAAAAGGCCAATAACTTTTTTGTACTTCTGCGATTTATACCATGGTATGAAACACTGAAGCATTTTTTAGACTTAGGTAAAATGTAAGTAGGTAGGTATCCTGTATGTTTGGAAATAACCTTATAGAGCCGAGTATGGTAGATAGGGACCATAGATACATAGGAAACTGATTCCGGAATTCCGAAACGGAATATCGATAATGTCCTTATGAAAATTCCGAACGGAAAATTACCGCATGTATTTGGTAGGTCCATAAAGTATGGATAAGCTGCATTCGGAATGATTCCGTTTCCGAATCAAAATTCCGTCTGTATGTGGCGGGCCTAACTCTATGTTTTGCCTTTTTTGACAGTGAATATCAAACCTATTTTTTTTTTATTTATAACCAAACGCCGAGGTTTTTTAAACATAGTCCCCGGTAACCTTTACAAACTATGTTTTAGTAGATTGGTCCATTTCCATGAGAACTTGAGATCAGTAGCGAAAAGATACAAACCAATATGTTAGTTCGACAGCAGCATCCGTGGTCGTTAAGTCCTTGACATACAGTATGTTGATTTATTGGTATTTAGTGTAGTACAAACTGTCACTAAAGTCCGCTAAGAAAACAGACTATATTATACTAAATAATTTAAACAATGCGCAGTGGTTTGTGTGCAGTGAAGTGGAGCGGACCGCGCAGTGGTTTTTTTATTTGGATATCATGAGAGAGCTTAATGGTAAGTTTTTTTTATTAGAATTGTTAATGAGCTGCGTATCGCGAGTTTGTTATTTAAATAGCAATGAACTATAATTTTTTAAATCTTAAGTGCTGACAAACAAAGATTACATTTAAATTGGTTTAGAAATGATTGTTTCTGTTTGATGTGATCAATTAACTCATGTTAATTAAATAAATGTACTTAAAAAGAATGTCTTTAGAAAACATATTTAATTTGTTTGTAAAGGTGTGCTTAGTTTTTTTTTTATTTTGTATCATCATCGGGTTTAATAAAGGTATGTACCTACTAAACTGTATGTGAAAAGTACCACTCTGCTGGATAGTGGGGAACATAAAAAGTCTTTTAAATTTTCTTTAATAGATGAAATCATTTTCTTTGATGATGGCTGAGGGTCACGATTTAATTTTGTTCAAATAACATTAACATGTAACTTATGTTACGTGTCACATTAATAACTTGATATGGAAATGATTTACTGAAAAAATTAAAAAGAGTAAAATTTGAATTTAATATCATAATTTTAATGGACCACATTAATTTGATTCCAATCTTGGAGATAATTAGGATGGTACAGACAACAGCACGTCAGGTTATACAGTTAAACTGCGAAAATAGCTTTTATTGGATATGGCATAAAGGCGGTCTCATCAAGGTCAACATGTATAGTCTGAGGTGCCGTTGTGTGTACTAACAAATTAATATATCAAAAGGTGTAATGTAGATCATAATAAGTACTAGACTGACTAATAAAAAAACCGGGCAAGTGTGTGTCGGGCCACACGCAGTATAGGGTTCCGTAGTAACCTTAAGGAAAGACGACATTTAACTTGAACAAACTTTGCACTTTAAAAGCTTAATATTTCGCAAACAGATCCCTGAATCAAAAAGGCTCTTTACAGACCTACAATTATTATTTAGATTTTATTCTATAAAGTTTTTGGAGTGGTTAATATACACATTTATGGCAAATTACTGCTTTCTAGCACTAAGGGCCTCCTCTGAGCTAAGCCGCGGACAGATGGACGGACAGACGGACATGGCGAAACCAGCGAAACTATAAGTGTCCTTGTTGACTTGACTACGGAACCCTCAAAACGTAGCTATACCCCTGCATCGTTGCATTCAATCAACCATATTAATTAACAACTTTAATTTAATTTAATTTTCACTTTGCTCAGATGTTAATCTCCAAATAACAAAACAGATAAAAGACAAAAGGTAGTTTCCTGATATGTACTGAATTCATTTCTGAGTATAGACTGTTATTTTTTTTATGTTACTTTTTATTTGACTTTTGTTTAAAGTATTTTTTTTTATTATATCTTTTTATACACTACTGTAATATTGTACTATGGGTCTTTTATTGTTATTATTATTTCCGGATTTGATTAAAAAAACGGCAAGGTGTACTCCGGCAAAGCGAAAGTGGCTTATTTTTTTTTGTTTACTTAAGCTATAACAAGTTATTTTTGTCACCATAAAATGATAAGAACCGTTTCTATAATTTCTTCTAAAATACCACTTGATAGACAATCGATCGCTACTGTTACAAAACCGAGCATTTAGGTTTTACGTAAATATTCGCTATACAGGGTGTCCCAAAGCTTTGTCACGCGGGGGAAAAGTACCTTAAATACTTAAAATAGGAAATTTAATTGGAACTGCATTCAATAATATATTTTTTCAATAGCATAGTTACTATACGATCGATACAAATTTATAGGAATACGTAACTAGGTAATTATAATTTAAATGTTAAACATAGTCTTCCTTTTGTTTAAGATGCTGTGTTACTCAAGAAAAAATAACCCTTTCGGTCGGTATCGTAAAAATAAAAGATGGTTTTTTTTTTTCATATTTGAATGGTTCGATTCCGGTTAAAGCAGGCGATTTTTCAAAACTCATTGAATGCAGTTCCAAATGTTTTTAAAATCAAAATGAAGTCTTCTTTCAGTATTTTCTACCTTGAATATTTAACTTTCCCCCTACTGTGTGGCAAAGTTTTGGGACACCCTGTATAATAGGTTCGAATTCTACCAACCTCGTACCAAAAAATCATAACTATTTCTTTAGACTATGTAAAAACACAGTATCTTAGGTAATTCTTATTACAAGTTATCAGTGGTGTTATCTAAACTCTTGCTAAGCGAATTCATTTTTTTTTTCTCAAAGCGCGGGGCCTTGTTTACATTTTTAACCGATTTTAAAAAGGTATCTATTTGTCGCGTATATTTTATTTCTAAGTATGTTCCCCGATTATTAAATTATAAATCTACCTCATCGCAAACTAAGAATCGTTGTATAACGACAAACGACTGATTATTTATACTTACACTGGCCTCCAAAACTTAGTACCACACTTTAAAATAACAATTTGTTTTAAACAGTAGAAGTTAGAGTTTTGAAATAAAAAAGGGTTATTATTCAAGAAGGTTGTTGATTGTGAAGTTTTTATTTAAAAAAGAAAGTTTTTTTAAGTCCTTTTTATTCCGAAAATATATCTTGTGTAAGTATTTTAAAAGTTATTACAATTTTAAAAGTGTGGTAGTATAATTTGAAGGCCAGTGTATTAACTCAAGCTTTGAAATGCAAAACTTAAGTTTGATAGAGAGTCACCCGGTCTATACTTTACAAAATAATAATTTAATAATTTAATAAGTGAATAATAAATAATAAGAGCTTAGAGCATTTGCTCTAACTCGTAGAGTATAGTTTTCTGGAATTCGATTTCGTTTAAACTACATAGCAAATTAGATGATAATAGTTTCAAATAGCAAATTAGATGATAATAGTTTCAAATAGCAAATTAGATGATAATAGTTTCGAATAGTTGTGATGACTTCGTATTTAATTGCATAGGTACCTAATTTACTGCTCAGAAATCCAAATTCTACTTTATGGCATGTGCCGCATGTGTACCTACTTTAACTGGTTTTCTAAAATTCCATTGCGTAGGTATTTTATTTATGATGTCGTTAATAACTAAAATTTCTAAATGCCATATCATACTAGGGCATGAGTGGCAGTGCATCCGATAGCGTTACTTTTTTCTACTGTGGCACTACCAACAAAATGTAGAGCAAAATGTTCGCTTTGTTGCGCATACAATATGGGGACGGCAAGAGAATCGCCCGCTGATGGTGCATTAACAGTATCCCGGTGAGATAGGTCCCAAGTCTTTTCAACTACCTAAAATAAAAAAGTTTTTTTTTTAATAAATGAATGTAATTAAACAGTATTTTTTCTCATGATCGTAAGACGCCTCTTTATTGTTTTGTGTGGTTGTGGGCGGATCAACTGGCAAATTTTACATGACATTCTATGCAGATCTCGATGTTAAAATGGACCGAACATTACTCACATTCATACTCATATAACCTATTCATATGCATAATATGACCTATTTAGTCACATCGATGAATGGTTCATTGTTCGCAAAAACAATGTGAAGGATTTTTCAAACATTTGAATAAACTCAGCTTTGGAATAAGGATAACATGTTTATTCACAAACAATCAGTTGAATATGTTAAAATTACTGTTCATATGAGTGCCACGTATTTTGAAATTGAATTTTCTTTGTCGCAATATACCCACAAGTACCTATAGGTCGCGGCACGTAAGCGAAAATGTATCTTATGTCTATGGAAGACCATTCGCTTATTGTTCACCGGTCTTTTCATGTGACGCAGACCAGTCTGTGTCTGTGCTGTGCCTGAAAACTAAACACGCAAATTGAAACGGTAGCTTCGCGATTTTTCCTGTGTCATTTCTAAAATAGCAAAGAGCTATATTTTGTGATTGCAACGAAGAGCATAATAATTTTCTTTTAGTGGAAACTGAGTTGGCTTATGAACAAAAACAAAGCTTTTCAATCATATGTAGTATATTGGGCTGTATGTTTCCCTTATTCAATACAATAAAATAACCTGCCCCTGTAGCATGCCTGATGATTAATTTAACAATGTACAACAGAAGTGACCAACTTCAGAGCGCCTGCGGCACCAAACGACGTTTTTTATCGTTTACGACGACGATGTTTTATATCTGTAAAAGTTTATTTTTGCCATACATACATTCTCGAGACATATTGAGTAAAATTGCAGCGGATCACTGTTTAGTGTCAATTTAATCGCATTAAGCCGCGATTACATTTACTAATCCAGTGACCAATTTAGAAATACATTTTAGAGTGGCCACCCGTATAATAAGTTCGATTTTAACAGTGAATTTACACTATTAACGGAAAGGTAAGGTAGGGTTTCTTAGTCAACCCTTATAGTTTCGCCATGTCCGTCTGTCCGTCCTTAATCACGCCGACTAAGTGGGCAAGAAAAATTTATCTCCCCTAGAGGGATGTAATTTTTTTTTGTAGTAGTGTAGGGTTATTAGCCACCCGCCAGACAAATGGTTGTTTTTGGATACGTAAAAAAATTCACGGTAGTTGTATGTATGACGAAGTTAAAAGGAAAACTATCACAGCTAAGTAGTCTTTACAAGTTTACGAGTAACAGTCGACCAACTTATAAAATGTCCAGTACTTGGCGCAGTATTTATTTTCGATTCTCATCCCCAATCTTAAACAATATTTACCTTTCCATTATTAGTGTAAATTCACTGTTAAAATCGTAACTTATTATACAATATTTTATTGTCAAGTACGGGTGGTAACCCGAAATTGGTTACTGAATTGGGCACTAGATTGTTTAATGATCGCGGCTTTATAAGAAGAGGTTTTTTTATTTCGTTCCGAAGAACAGGCTAAGTTCCGAAGAACAGGCTCATGATAGACCATACTGCCTCTTCATCAGTTATAAATAATAAGAGTTAACAAACAATGCACCAAGAACTTTATAAGTTTATAAAGATCTTGCACTGCACCAACACCACATTGAAAAATATTTTTTTTTTCAGGAATTAACGGCAATGGAGAGATGCAAATTGGCAGACGCCGAGCAGTGCCAGTGGTGTACGTCCAAGGTTCCCACTACGATGTCGGATTTGATGTGGTGAGTCTCGAATTTTAAAGTTATTTTTTCTGCTAACCTATCTCAAAATAGAATAACTAATACCAACGTCGAAATCATGAAGACATTTCATTAGCTAGCATTTATTATTTTTTTTGTTTTACTTTGTCTATTTTTGAGCTATTTTTATCGGAAAGCCATGGCAACCTTGCCGGCATGTAGAAGAAAAATCATCGAAACTCTACCAAAACAATTGCCAATTGCGATTCTGGCAACAAGCAACAACATAACAGACAAAAATATTAAAAATATACACTTATTAGGTACACACGACGGCACCTCAGACTATACATGTTGACCTTGAGACCGCCTTTATGCCCTACGTAATAAAAGCTGTTTTCGCAGTTTAACTGTATAACCTGACGTGGTGTCGTATGTACCTTGTATCACGCATTATTTAAAATGTTAATTTGCGACAGCAGAGGTTCCTTGTGTTGTCTAAATGACCTACTGAATCCTGTCAAACAGGTTTGGCTTAGTTTTTGTTATCTATTTAAAATTCTCACCCCATTGTAATTCACTTTGAATCTGTTTGATGCTTATCTAAAATTGTGTCTATAAAACTTTAAAATCTATTTGCGATCTAATAAAAACTGAATGCTTCATAATTTAGACATCTGTTGATAGGTATTATGCCTTTGCTTGTCTGTAATAGATCGCGAAATAATAAATATCGCGTGCACATATCATAAATGTTTCACACCTGAAAGATTTCTTTTTGTGTTTTTTTAGGGTTCCGTACCTCAAAAGGCAAAAACGGAACCCTTATAGGATCACTTTGTTGTCCGTCTGTCTGTCTGTCTGTCTGTCTGTCCGTCTGTCAAGACCCTTTTTTTATTGTAATAAGTACAATGCGATTAATTTAACTATGTAGGTACAACAGAAGTGGCAACTTCACTCGAAAATGTATGGCAAAGAGAAATTTTACAGATTAAAATACACCGTTTCGTACCACAAGCGCTCTGAATTTGGTTGTAAACATTACTTAATTAATTTAATCGCATTGTAAGTACCTACCACCTATTTGCGAGTTTATTAATAACTTTACTATACAACGTGTTACAAAAATACCCCTAATGCCGAATATGGTATAGAGCAGGGATGCACAGACTACGGCCCGCGGGCCGCATGCGGCCCGCCGGTCGAATACTGGTGGCCCGCCGACAGCAAAAATAATACTCTCGTACATTCGAAAATATTGAGTTCTATTCCAGAATAAAACCAATAACAAATGTTCGAAAAGTAATTTGAATCTCGCGCGCGCGCTCTATCAATCTTATCGGTGCGCCGTGCATGCGTCGGTAACAGCGGTCGGTAATGTTCGTGCTGATCTCGGTTAAATTCGTTTTCTTGAGGAAGCGCGCCGCGTTATACTGTTCGAGCGAGCGAGATAGCAATAGTCCCAAATTCCCGATAGCTCGCGTAGGTAGATACACGAAGCTTCCAGAGTCGGTTTCGAGATTTCTCCAGACAGTTTTCGACTCTATGCGCGTGGTATAAAAGCCACGCTAACCGCAGCGACCGACAGTTCGGTTTTAATTTGAGTAAAGTGTCGTTAGTTCTAGTGTAGATTTTAACTCGACTAGCCGGTGTCATAATTATAATATATTTTGATCCACATTCAACGTAGATTTCCCGTCAAGTGCCGTGTATAATTGTGTTGTGAAATCGTAAGTAAAACTTATTAATTTTATCTACATATTTTATCAATTATTTTTGGTAATTCATTAGGAACTGTAATTGGTTTTAGGTGCTGTGGTAATCCTAGTCAGGATTAAAACGCAACATGGACATGCCAGGAACTAGTAAAAACCGTAAGGTTAAAGATGAAAATCGGCAGTTTCAAGAAATTTGGACTGAGAAATACTTTTTTGTATGGTCAATTTGAATACATTATTATCAATTTTTCATTGTCTTTAATTACCTATACTTCTGGTGGCCCACCATCAGTTCATAATTTGCCCGAGTGGCCCCTAGTCTTAATAAGTCTGTGCATCCATGGTATAGAGGGACCATCAAACTGAACAACTTTTACTAAATGACCAACTCTGAAATCGCGAAAAAAAATCAGCTGTTTCATACATTTTGATATTTTCGATTTTAATTTTTGTATGAAACAGCTGATTTTTTTTCGCGATTTCAGAGTTGGTCCCATAGTAAAAGTTGTTCAGTTTGATGGTCCCTTCCCTATCTGCCATATTCGGCATTAGGGGTATTTTTGTAACACCTTGTATAATTTGTATAATATTCATGACACAGCAACACCTTTGCTTCTTTTTGCTCAATTATAGAGGATCGATATTTATGTTTGTGTGATGAAAATATGCATTTGTTTCTGAGTACCTTTTTGATGTATCCGTTTAGTTTTGCTTTACTTGTCCGGAATATTTATTAATATCAAACAAAATAAAATTACTTAGTGCCTATTCATCAATCTATTTAACTTAAGTATAAAGTTAAGTCTAGGAAGCTTTTAATTAAAATATGATTCTCATTACGCTTCCCTAATCGTCCTCAGGTACGGAATGATCAATTAGATGGTATCTGTTAGGAACAACCTTAATAATAACTCGGATTTATAGCATACCTTTCCTTAAATAGTCTTAAATGTTCGGAGATTCACAAAATTACTTTGATGTAGACTACATACTTGACGATTAATTAAATTTTATAGCCATTATTCGAATTTAACACCACTTAAAATCGTTATGTTATAATTCCGGACGTTTATTTTATGTTTTTTTTATTGGTACTTATCTACTTACTTAGTCCGTTTCTGCGACATCCGTTTCGCAATGAAATGATAGTAAAAAATTGCTTCCCTCTTTGGATTTTTAGTTCCCATAATACTAATGTTTACCTCAGACAATAGGATAATTTATGCTTTTTTCCCAAGTTAGAAGCTAATTGGGAAGTGATTTAGCTTAATTTTTGATTGATATGGGAAAAGAGACAAGCTCTTTACCATCAAGCCAATTTCCAAAAGTAACATCTGAAACCTAATTTATTTATTAAACTTTATAATTGATGTGGTATTTCTGTGTACGTGTATGTATCTCTACGTTTTAAAGTTTTAAATTTTGGACTACCTCAATCAAAATGATGCAAAATATTAATAATTATGAAGTTGAACAAAACAATTTAAGCGCGCTTATACATATTTTCTACCTGTGGAATTGTTTTTCAATGCAAAACCCATTCCATATTGTTTGAAAAGTGGTCAAGGCAAGAACATAGGTATTGTTAACTGGGGCCGTACCGGCTAACGCATCAAACTTCGGAAAGTCTGCCGGGCTTCAAATTAAAACAGATTCGAGCCCCAATCGGGATAAAATGGCGAACCCCAATTCATGATGTCACATGAGCATCGATATCTTCTAAATAACTTCGGCGAATAGTACAATACGAAACTCCTTACTTCGTTTTATCTGTTTTAAGTTGAAGCTCGGCAGACCCGCCAAAGTTCGAAAAGTTAGCCGGTAGAGCCCCTGAATGTTAAATCTACCGTCTTTAAAAACGATTTTTTAGGCAAATACCTACCTATCTATAGTCAATTGCACTGAAAATGTAAGTAAATAAGTATTTTACAGAATATTAATCCAAGCACGTGCTTCGTTGTTCTCTATACAGGCTTATTTCTCTATACGACCTCCGTGGTCGAGTGGCTTTGTACACAGGTTTCCAAGGTGTCGCCATCTCTGAGGTCCCGGGTTCGATCCCCGGTTGGGTCAATTTCGAAAACGAACTTTTCTATTTTGGCTCAGGTCTGGGTGTTTGTGATACCACCGTTGTCTCCGATTTCCATAACACAAGTGCTTTAGCTACTTACTTTGGAATCGGAGAAATATGTATGTGATGTCGTCAAATATAATTAAAAAAAATATTTGTAACACACCAACAACCTCGCAGGAGTATGTATCGACATTTTTAAAATTTTGATTCCTGCCAGTGGGTGCATTGGTAAAAAGGAATTCCCCGTACACCCACTGGTGGTGGGTGGGCCCGGTGGGTGCTCGGGTCGCGAGGGCTACCATCATAACTTCGATCATAGGACAACGTTTGTTCTACGACTTTTCCGAAAAACGACAAAAAACGACTTTCCATACAAAATTACAAATGTCCGAACAGCTGATCGAGTTTTATACGAAAAGTAGTTTTTTTTCGGCAAGTCGTAAAACAACCGTTGTTGTATATGATGTTAGAAGTTAGTAATCCTTCTCTTGCGAGGTTGTTGGTGTTTTACTAATAACCCTGTAAGTATATCTTTTGGTTTCAATTACTCAGGTGTTTAGGTGTTAGGTAGGTATTTAATTTAAGGTGCAAGTCGACCTTAAGAGTCCGACGAACAGTGAGCTACCCAAACAAACGTAATACCAAAATAATTTGCAATTTGAGCATAATTAATTGTTCTTGTTCTGTTATTCGGATTAAGACAGTATTTGTCTAGGGTTCTTTCAAATAAAAAATCCAAAATACGAATTTCTTCTTATATTTATTCTTTTATAGAGTTCAGGGTCCCATTTACCTTTTTATTACCTTTTGTGAATTTATGGTTTTAGTAACTTTCTCATTTAAATATTCCATCATTATGAATCAATTTATCAACAGGGGCGGATTTTCTCATCAGTGATCAAGAATTTCATAGCAACTTATGAAAACTTGCGAGATTTCGAAAAGGAATACAAGACTCCAGTGGGAAAAAGGGCGTATGAGACTACTCTCAGTAACATGAAGAAGAGATTTCCTTACTACGTGAAGGAAATTCAGGGGATTGCAGACGGGGCCAACGTGTCATTCTACCAGGTTCTTAAAATATTCTAGCGTCTCGTTATTTTAAATAACACAAAATATAATTAATCGATTAAAATAAGTAAGTTTAAGTACCATTGGACGCAGCTAGTCTTTATTTATAGTAATGTAGCAGTTAAGTTACTAAACTGTCCTCTGTCTAAAACACAGACATTTTGTTTTCTGTTTAGGTTCAGTGTTGGTGTTAGCGCTTATCATTAGAGCTGCTGAAATAATTATTTATTTTTTATAAGATTTAGTGATCAAAACAACGTGTAGGCCGATTTTGCTGGCAAGTTATTTTCATAATCACTTAGAGAATAAACAATTTACGTCTTGTTATTATCTTGCGATTATCCTCATACTTACAACATTTTCAATACAAATTACCAGCCTCTGATACTAATTAAAGCGGCAAATTGCTTTATTAGGTAAAAATGTAATATCATTAAGTACGTTAATTATCAACAGCTGTTCCTGTTGCAAATGGACGACCTCATCGGTACTGTAAACGACAACCACATTCCGAGAGACGACACTGGAGGCTGCAGTTCTATAGGCATAATCACTCCAGACAATGTGAGTAGGTACTTCACATAAGTACAGGCCTCGGCACGGATCTTGAGCCACGCTCGAGCGGTGACATTGCGTTGGAGTCATTTTTGGGTCTCATCGTCGGAGGACGTGGTGCGTGGCGACTGCAAACATGCGCAGTAATCCCCCCCAATTACTCTTGCGGCTCACGATTCGTGCCGGCACCTAAAGGTATTTATTTTTTATGCCGAAGAAAACGCATTTACGCGCTTCCCCTCCCGCAGGTGAGCGAGAAGGGGGTATGTGGGGCTCACCACAAGGGGACCGGATAAAGCACGTGAATTTTATAAATAAGTTGTTTATAGGCGTATTACTTATGTAGTCGAACACGTCTCAGTGAAACTAAATAGATATTGGCTCCGAAAAGAACCGTTTCAGGACGTATTATGTTTCTACGCGTCTCGTCCGTCGCTCGCCGATGCTGCTGCTCGCTGCGCCGTACCATGGGCAACAGCGCGTCGCTTAACCACTCAGGGGCCGTACCGGCTAACGCATCGAACTTCAGAAAGTCTACCGGGCTTCAAATTAAAACAGATAAATCGAGCCCCAATCGGGCTAAAATGGCGAACCCCAATTCATGATGTCACACGAACATCGATATCTTCTGAATAACTTCGGCGAATAGTACAATATGAAACTCCTTACTTCGATTTATCTGTTTTAAGTTGAAGCTCGGCAGACCCGCCGAAGTTATCCTAGCATGACCACCGAAACGCGATATGATGTAGCGATTTATCACGTTTAACTGTCAAATACAATGGATTTTGACAATACTTTGTTCGTGCAGGGGCGATACGCGCGCACACGATTTTTGTTGCTAACTTGTTAAGCGACGCTGTTGCCCATAGATAGTACAACATCCATCCGCTGTGCTGTGTCGTCGCCCGGTGAGGTGAAATAAAATGCGATTGCATCAAACAGTCAAGAACAGTGAAATGCGTAGAGTTGAATATAGTAGACTATAAAGTAATATTACTGCATCAAACTCTCAAGCACAATGGTATTGTTTTACCAAAGCAAAGACTGTGATAGTTAAAGAGCATTCGGTAGAAGAAATTATATCTGTAGAAATTCTTGAGTTTCATGAAAATTAGGTACCTATCTATTCATTACAATAAAGCCATTTTTTTTTACTATACGATTATAGATATTTTTATTAATATTAATAACGTCCGATTAATGAAACTAAATGAAATGAAACGAAATGAAATTATTTATTTGCTAAAAACATATGATAAAGTTGGTTTGATCTAATTATAAAAGTACAATACGTATGTCCCACTCTCAGAAGGGCATGCAAATTAATAAACTTACGAGCAAAACTCTAAATATTAAGTTTAATATGCCTCAATTAAATCTTACATGTACCATTATTGGAAGTTTAATTCAATGCACGTAGAACTATACAAGGTGTTACAAAAATACCCCTAATGCCGAATATGGTATATAGGGACCATCAAACTGAACAACTTTTACTATGGGACCTACTATGAAATCGCGAAAAAAAAATCAGCTGTTTCATACATTTTGATATTTTCGATTTTAATTTTTGTATGAAACAGCTAATTTTTTTCGCGATTTCAGAGTTGGTCCCATAGTTAAAGTTGATCAGTTTGATGGTCCCTATATACCATATTTGGCATTAGGGGTATTTTTGTAACACCTTGTATAAAATCAGTCTTCAAACAAAAGGAATAACAATGAAAAATCATATCGAAACGTTTCTCAAACAAACCCATTCAATATTCTCTATGCAAACTCAATCAGAGTCCAAAAGTCTGCAATAAAAAACAAAACGCAAAACTGAAATACCTTGCCTGTATGCAAAGACTTGGTTACCATAGAATTTCAAACCTCAAATAATTCTGAGCCTTAACGTGTGAGATATTAAGTGCAAAATGGATTTAGGAAATTTGAAATACTGTGGTGCTGCAATGTAAACCAAATTGTCACGTTATTAAATAGGTGTCTATGAAAAAGGTTAGGTACTAGATTAATACAAAATCAATATGAAATACATAGTTTAAGTTTAAGTACTTACTTACGTAAATAAATAGTAAAATAGTTAAACATTAATTTTTAAGTGAGAAGGTTACTAAAACCAGATTTAAAAAGTAAATATTCTTTCCAGTCGGTACTGGGACATACTGAAGACGCTTTCGGTGAAACCCTTAACCATTTCTACATCTTGTCTGCGCACATCATCCCCACACCTGAAGACAAGGAGCAAGGGGTAAGTTTAGGGATTTTGGAACCACAGCGGTCCGTTTTACAGGTCCGTTTTAACAGATACGTATTCTGTAGTTGTATGAGCGTGTTCACACTCAACACAGTATTCCGGATCCAGTAGGATCCAAACACACTCCCCGATGCGATTTTGTTACAGTATCGTATCCATAGAGACGGATCTGTTAAAACAGTCCCGTAAATGCGGTGTGATCATTACGTCAGTAAAGACGGATCCGATAAAAACGACCCTGTAACTAAAACGGATCGCTGTGTGAACAGTAAATATGAACTGTAAGGCATTTTCTGTGGTGGCTTGTAAGTAACAATAGGTGCACTACTCTCAGAGGTTCCGGCTTCGAGACCCGGCTGAGTCAATTTAGATAACGAGTTTTGGACGAATCGTAACGTCGTCCTTTCTTATTTCCATAACACAAGTCTTAGCTACCATTACTACTACTCAAAGTACGTAGCGGCTTGATAATATGTTATAATGACACTTTTTTCAGGCTGCAGAGGAACGCTTCGCTTCTCTTTGCTATGCCGGCCATCTGCCTGGTTACACAATGGGTTACAACGAAAATGGATTAGTATTCTCCATTAATACCCTCAGCCCTCTAGTACTGAAACCAGGGAACACCCGTAAGTATTTACGCCTTAAAATAATAAAACAAAAAAAACGGGTCGAATTGATAGTACCTCCCTCCTTTTGAAGTCGGTAAAAATACGTTATTTCACTCGTCATATCGCGCGACACCCACTGCCTCCCTGCGGCCTCTTCCAAGGACCTTCACCAGATTGTCATTCCTCCTTGTCGGGGGCTTGCCCAGGAGCGTCGTCCAGTGCGCGGTCGCCATTCCAGAACCTTTCCAACCTTATAGCCAACGGTTTTTCTCACGATGTGTCCCGCCCACTGCCTTAAGTGGCAGGACTTAAGCTGCGAGAATCCCTCGAGTGAATTAAAGGTCAATATACGTGAAGGGAAAATACGTGACACGGACGGGGACGTGCTGTGTGTGCACCATACATGTTTTCCCGTCCCGTCCACGTCCCGTCCTGTTCGCGTACATAGGATTCCTTGTTCACCACCTCCCCGCACGGAGAGACGAAATCGCATGGAGTCACTATAGATTTATTATGGTTTTGTTTATTTTATTACACGATATAACGCGAGAAAGCCTAGTATATAGGCTTTTTTTATGTTTAGGCGTGGGAAACCCCAGGCGATTTCATCTCTCCGTACGGGGACGTGGTGAACAAGGGATCCTATATAAGCGTCCCGTCCGTGTTCTCGTCACGTATATTTTGTTACTAAATTTTTATACACGTATATTGAGACCTTTAGTCTACTCACCGCAGGTTGAGCTATATTTTTTACCACTACTGATTTAATCACACAATCCATCCATTTTTATATTTTGTGCAGGCTCCTCCTCTTCTCCATCTATCAACGTTCATGTCCATTACTCAACTACCATACCAACTTATTATATTTTACCATATAATTTTTTCATACCAAATACCTTACATGTTGTTATACCTACTTAGATGTTTAAGTCTTAAGTAGATTAATATTATAAGACGTTTTTTACAGCACGCACTTTCATCACAAGAGCATTGCTAGGAGCCAAAAGTTTCTACGATGCTGAGAGAATTTTACTAGACGAGGGTCTTGGAATCGGCAATGGCTTCTCTGTGAACATGATATGGACAGACTCCTGGGGAAGTAGACAACTGTACAACGTGGAAGTTGCTCCGGACTTAAAGGGTGACAGGTCTTTGTTGAACATCCACAAATATGACAAAGAGCCGCTGGTACATTGTAACAGGTAATGGTTATCGTTATAGCTTATAATGTTAATGTGAGTGTATTCTCATAGTACGTAGACACACTATAACCTCACAACTCAATGCAGAATCCATCACCTGTCAGCCTTATCTCTTACTATGGGATTATAAGTTAAAAGCAGAATTCTATTTATGTGGATAGGTATAGTCGTCTATTCTGTAAGATACAACATGCACTTTGACGCTCGAATTCGCCGCGATTCGATACGCGGTTTTGGTTACACTGCTGTTAATATTGCACACGTTGCTGACGTGGCTTGTCCAAGCGAACATTGTATAACGAAACGCATCTAATTCGCGCGTAGCTTTGGACAGTGCTTAAAGTGGCTCAGTTCCTCAGAGGTTGAGGAGTCCGGGGACTTCATCTTCGGCCGTGTCGTCACTTAATGAGGCGAACGAGATGAAAGTCTGCCCGCTGTTGTGGATATAAAAAAAGCCTTCCTAGAATATGTAAATATTTTTTCACCAGGTATCAAAGAGCTAACGTGACGGAAGTGGTAGGGCCTATAATTGACAGCAGCGCCGCCCGGCTGGAGGCCATTCACGCTCATCCTGCGCCCAAGAATAGAAAGGACATTGAAGATATTATCTCCGACCAGACAGGGAAAGACTTCACAGTCTTCCAGGATAGAATTGATACTGTTATTAAGACAATTGCTGCGGGTAAGGAACTAACAATAGCTTACCATCCTCCCTACTCCAACGGCAAACTTTCTGTTTGGATCCAGGTCGCACCCACCCAACTGATCATCAGCATTCTTAGAGCTGTTTGGATAATACCTAAGTAAGGTTTTAAAAAACCACGGAAATAGCATTAAGATGTATGGAAATCCTGAAACTGAGAACTCTGATCCTTCTAACTCTTAGAATGCTGATCAGATTAGTTATGTGTGTATAACGATCTGGTTTTCTTCCTTTCACTCCCAGGATAGCCATCATCAGATCACAGTTCGATGAATCATTTTTATGAAAATCGACTGGTGTTTCAATTTTATCCGACCATGGTATTACAATATGTTTCACCAACCTGGGGCCCTACCGGCTTTTCGAACCTCGGCGGGTCTGCCGAGCTTCAACTCAAAACAGATAAATCGAAGTAAGGAGTTTCGTATTGTACTATTCGCCTAAGTTATTTAGAAGATATCCATGTTTGTGTGACATCATGAATTGGGGTTCGCCATTTTGGCCCGATTAGGGCTCGGTTTATCTGTTTTAATTTGAAGCCCGGCAGGACTTTCTGAAGTGCGATGTGTTAGCCGGTACGGCCCCAGGTCTTGGCCTAGCTTGGGCCATCCGTGAGAAGAGAATACCTTCTCTTCTCACGGATGGCCCAAGCTACGTCACGATAAAGTGACGACTACCTGGTTTAATTCTACCATGTATCTAACCACCACTGTATACCTATAAGCCGCGCAGATAAAGAATGGGATTCAAAATGGGGTTGTATACAACGTGTTACAAAAGTACCCCTAATGCCGAATATGGTAAATAGGGAACATTTTGATATTTTCGTAATTATTTTTGTATGAAACAGCTGATTTTTTTTTCGCGATTTCAAAGTTGGTCCCATAGTAAAAGTTGTTCAGTTTGATGGTCCCTATCTACCATATTCGGCATTAAGGGTACTTTTGTAACACGTTGTATATTCACTTCTCGCTCACACTATATCGCCATACCTATCACGCGCGGTGAGCCGTCATTTTTATCCCATTCTTGCGCTGCGCAGCGTTGTCGCTGATCAAACTTCAAGAACCGCCAACGCTTGACAAAGTAAAGTAATATTGTTAATAAACTAATTTAAAACGTTTGTATCTTATAATTTTAGGTGTTTTCGACTTGGCAAAACGGACATGGAGTATCTACATCAACAAACCAAACGTGTCAGAACCAGTTGCAGTTCTGCCGATAAGATTCTCAATGATAGATAATGCACAGTAAAGTGTAGGTATTAATAATGATATTTTTTTTTAACTTTAGTGAAATATATATGTGTCATAGTTAGGTACAACTCTTTTGAGATTATGAAACGTTTATCTGGTACTTATTTTAGATTTAAAATTATTAGATTAGGTAAACTAGCCAATTATTGGCCCTTTAAGAAATACGTTACAAAAAAAGCTCCTCAAATGTTAAAGATTTCCTACATTTATTCTTAATTTATCCGTTCAGATAAATAACTACATTGTGAGTATTACATACAATATGATATTTCCGGTATTTTCAGTCGTTTTAACTAATTTATTTCTTGGCGTATAATATTATTGTTAACTGTGGCAGTATTAGTACTTTTATTATTATCACTGCATAATACATTATTTAAGTGTGTGTTATTAAATAAATATTTTGTGTTTATACTATGTGCTTATTTGATTTCCATTTAACGCCATCGGCCGTAACAATGCTTACCTACTAAAAAATGTACTGATTAAGTATCTTTCAAACGCTGACGTCGGCGTATGAAATGTACAGGAATTATTCAATTTAGATTTTTCGCATTCACAATGCTATTTACATATTAAGATAAATAATATTAGAAAAAATACTACAAAAATCGACTCACCCGTAGCACCTCAGACGGTCATAATATAAGAAAAAATAATAGAAAAAATTCGACTCACCCGTAGCATCTCAGACGGTCCCGTCTGACGGGTGAGTCGATTTATTCGATTATTTTTTCTAATATTATTTATCTTAATGTACAGGAATGTTTACGCCGACGTCAGACTTTGCGTATAGCATAAAAAAGGAGACCAAGGCCTATGTACCTATGTGAAAAAAACTTATTTGAAGATAGCTCCGGTCGAGCTCCAGTTGAACTGCGTCTCGACTCCGGTCAATTTTCGGTTGATCTCCGATCGAACTCCGATACAATCGCTAAGGATGATGGGCACTTACCCACCACGTGGACCCAATGCAGATAAACAGACCATCAGTCAGTTAAAAAAACCAATATTACCAAGCTAGTGGTTCTACTGGTGAGAAATAATTACCACTAGATACAAGAATCAACAAAAAAAACTGCTTTAAAATTATTTAGATAAGATTTATTATTAGATTAGGTACGCTAAAAAATATATTATGATAATGGAAACAATTTTTATAAGTAAAATTAAGAACAATAATAATTAATATTTTATACAATAAAATGTAAATAATAAAACAGGTAAGTAATCAAATACTTTAAGATTCTTATTTTTTGGCCACGTTAAAACGGCATCATTTAAAATACACAGTTATTTTTCGTCCTAAAATTATAAAATTCTTACTACAAACCAAAAGACGGTAGTCAAACGGTTAGGAAAGAACCGATTTTATGGGTCTAGTATAATCAACACGCACGCGCTGACGATTCAACAATTTTTTTACAAAAATGTTGTCTTGTAACAAGTCGTCTTAAAATCAGACTTGTTTTTCCCCTCACCCCCTCTGGGGTGTTGGAGGCCCGCAGCGGGGCGGTAAAGGGTCAAAAGTGATATCAAAATGAAAAAATAAGTGATTCTAAAACATGGTTAGGTAAAATGTTGACGAGACTTGGCGCTAAATAACTGATTGTCAAAGCGGATGAAAACCTCTGGAATTGACGATTTGTCGTAAAACCCACTTTAGTAAGTTTAACCCTTTCTCATTAAAAGGTTAACCCATCCAAAAAAGTCTAGACCTAAGTAACGGCACGGCCCCCTAGCATGACTATCGAAATTCGATATTATATAGCGATTTATCACGTTTAACTGTCAAAAGACAAACAAGGGGGCTGCCCCCCTAGTATGACCACCAATATGTATCGCGTGATACGGCGTCTTATCGACACTCAGCTGTCAAAATCTATTGTCTTTTGTCAGATAAACGTGATAAATCACTATATCATATCGCGGTTCGATAGTCATGCTAGTGTTTTAATATATATTTATTTATTTAATTGGTCAGTTTTCTGGTTGGATATCAATGCGTCTCTTTCTCGCTGCATAGCAAATAAAAGAGACGCGTTGATAACCATTCAGAAAACTGACAAGTTTTAAGAGGTTGTAATACTCCCCCAGTAGATAATATCATACAAATAATGTATATTTGCAAATCGCAAATGTTATTTTATAACGCTCAAAAGAAAATAGGCCACTATATAGTTTTCCATACAGCTAACTTTGAAAGGGTTTTTTTGGTAAAAATTTGAATTTCATATTGTTCGGAAGCTGTAATAGTCAACTTGCGGACCTTATCATCGAATTTACTGTATAACCTCAAAATAAGTGGCCTCTATTTTCTTTAGATACATTAATAAAATTAACAACATTTAAGAAAATACCAATAAAATATTGTACTGCAACCGCACAGCTGTTCGTTATTACAAACCTTTTTTGAGTATGTCTTTTAAGAAAAAAATATAATTTTCTTAAAACCGATACTCTAAAAATAGTTCACTAACTTCAAACTCGTAATTTCATCACATTATTCAATGCTAATAACTACCTATACATTATTGACAGTCGCTAGCTTCAATATAATAATACAGGTGTTTTTGATAATTCATTAAAAAGATAAATAAATATTTAGATATGAGAATTGTCTGTTGAGAAAAGTTGTTCCACACAGAAATCGGCAGGGCATATCAACTGCCTGCGGCTGTCGAATAAAGTTAAATTTGGACCTATGCGCTCGGTGTGTGGAACCCTTTAACTTTTATTCTGTCCGTTTTAACAGTTATTAAAAATATAAGTTTAGATGTGAGGGTCGTCTGCTGTAACTAGAAGTGCAGGATTTACCAGGAACGGTTAACCGCATCCACACCCGCCCATCGGTGGCGGTGGAGGTCCAGAACTGGAAGGGCCGAAACCACCAAACTTTCTGGACGGCGGCTTCGGTGGCCTGAAATGAAACAAAGAAACAAACATTAAGTTTTGGTGTCAAACTTTCCAAAAAGCATTTGAATGCATTACATCTGACTTCTAATAGCAAACCACATAATGTCTTTTATAATAACCAAATAAAAACCGGTCAAGTGAATGTCGGGCCATGCGCAGTATAGGGTTCCGTAGCAACTTGTAAAAAAATGTTGACAAACTTAAATTTGCGGTCGTAGGCACTCATTTTAAGAATAGTACTAATATTATTATTTTTTATTTGTTTTGGAAACTTTATTTGTCTCGATGCCTGTTATAAATGTCATTGAGTATTTACTAAGAGCAGTATCCTATTTTTAACCGACTTCATAAAAGGAGGAAGCTCTCTGTTCAGCTGTATGTTTGTTTTTTTTTGTGTATGTCCGCCGAATACGACGGCTGGACCGATTGAACTGTCAAATAATTGAATAAGATTGCTTTACACAATCGCCTACCTGTCTCTGGTCTCATGCTCATACAAGTACTAACTCTGAAAGTTGTTTATTTGTTTATGAGTGTGATATTATATCAAGTAACATTACATAATACTTACCCACTCCCCGGACGCCGGTAGTCTGTTACATACTTATCGCCATGTTTTGAATAGTTAGGATTTATCAAAGTCTGGAATCTGTAAAGATATTACTTTCATATTATTGATAGTTTTAAATTTTTATAACCATTATTTTATTAGCAACACAAAAGAGTCACTTTTGTTAAACAAACTAATTAAAGTAGTACTCCGTAAGATATTAATCAAATAAAATAGTGTATTGCACTCGGTGCTTGATACATAAAATAATCATGTACTTACAGAAGGTATATGAAATTTAAGATGCCCCAAAACCATCCAAAGACACTGAATGGAGTAGATTTAACCACATTACCATCTGGAAACAAGTAGGTGTGTTAAACATTTATTTAACTGACAAAAAAATAATGAGGTTCTTAAGCTGACAGGGTCTACATTGCTAAACCCGATACCAAAAGAGTCACTTTCAATCTAGGCAAATACACTAGCGTATTCCAGGCGGAAGTATTTGCGATACTGATGTGTGCGCACATGATTAAAAGTGAGATAAGCAACTATAACATAGGAAAAATAATAATATACAGCGACAGTCAAGTCACCAGCAAAGCCCTTGACAAAATGGAGACTACCTCAGCATTGGTAAAGGAATGCAAACAAAGCATTCAGGAACTTGCAAACCTCGTTGAGGTAGAAATTGCCTGGGTACCTGGACCTGGGTACCTGAACAAAGGCAACGAGGAAGCTGATGAATTGGCCAGGAAAGGGGCTGATGTACCCTTCATTGGTCCTGAACCAAGACTACCAATCTCACATAGAATCGCCAAGAATATTATCGAGATCAAAACAACTAGAGAAATCAACAAAAGATAGGGGGAAAGGAAGGACTGCAGACAGTCCAAGATCTTCATCAAATCAGTTGACAGGAAGAAAACCAGAGAGTTGCTGAAACGAAGTAGAAGAAACATAAGAACCATAGTAGGAGTACTGACAGGGCACTGTTCACTAAACAGACGCCTGGCAGTAATCAAACGGACAGAGGACCCCATCTGTCTGCTGTGTAAAGTAAAAGAAGAGACAAGCTACCACTTCAAGGCAGAATGCCTGATGTATGCATTGCTGCGCTGGGAGCTCTTTGGAGCGGACAAGCTAAAGGAAGAGGATCTAAAGCAGTTAACGATAAGTCAACTCAGCAGGTATTGTAAGCGCACAGGCAGGTTTGGGTCCAACGCCAGTGGGGTTAATGATAACTCGCCTCCCCTGCTTCCAGCTTTCCGGGGACTTGGGGAACTGGGTGAAATGGTTCCAACTAGGGAGACTGATTACCCGTCCGGCTTCGCTGGCATCCCCCTTTTCAAAATAATAATAATAAAGCCGACACATACTTTTCATATAAATTTTATTAGGCATTTATTCACTATTGTTATAGACATAATAAATCATGATTTTTCAAGTGGTGTTTCTTTCTAGCTTAAAGAGGGTAGCTTAACCCATCAAGGCCTGGAAAATGAGACACAATAGATATTCTATTGTTGTCTGGCCACGCAATGTAATTCTGTCGCTTGGGTGTTGATGATATAAAAGCAATTTCATTATAATTCCCTACAAAATAGGCAGAACAGACATTGCCACAGTCACCACACTTAGCAGGGGTGTTGGTTGGAGATAGCAGTATCAGAGTCTGGCCAGCTTGACAAAAGTTTAGCGTATAAACACTCAAAATACTGTTTTTATATTTTTAGCTTGGACTTTTGTTAAGGCATTATATTAAAAATTTTGTCAAGGTACTGTACATAGAATAAATTGTAGTTGATATTTTGCAGTATTTTAAGTGAATAAAGCTTCAAAATTTTGAATTTGCAGCATCAATAAATGCTGCTACTATTTTATGAACCACGTAAATGTTAGATACTACCTCTATGTTATTGTTATTAGTTCTTTTTACATAATCCTAACTATGGAGTGGTATTGATGGTGGTTGGTCAACAGCTTATAGCTTATCTGCAGGACGCTTCATGGCAATCATACTTATAAGCTGTGATCTTTTGGCCCCATATTAGAAATTTATTATTTATTTTAAATAGAAAATAATGAGCAGGTTACTCATACTTTTTACATTGCTCTCAAATGTTTGCATAGAACGAACCTGACTCTCCGACCGTATTTTTAGAAAATAGGCCAATTCCTGAAGCCTGGGTTTAATTTAAAAAAAAATAGCAAATAGGGTCAAGACTAGAGATAAAAAGATACATAAACACTGACGTGGCCTTAGATATGGTAAAGGTGCAAGTAGATTATTATGACACAACTAAAATGCTTCGATTTAATTCTCACCTCCGGTAACATACACCATGTTTGAAGTTTAAACTTGCTATTTTTATTTATTCGTTGTGAATACAACACAAACAAATACAAATTACAATTTCTCCACAATTTAACTAAGAAGTCAGTCAGACAGACCCAAAAAGAATATAAATGTCAGTTAGACCATACCTCTAAGGACTACCAATCATACCATAGACTTTTTGGTACATTTTCCCGCTATTTGCAGAAAAGGCAAAGGCTCAAAGGCTCATTTGCGCCATACAGCCATGACTTCAGAGTTTATTTACAAAATATTTGTACAGCGTATGTTTACATGTTTTCAGTCTTCATTCTCCTCATATGTCTTCTATTGTGCTTTTTTTATTTATTTATTTTCTGATTTGTGCAGCAAAAAATCATTTCAGCGGCGGTATCAGCTAAAAACATTCTTCTTCTTCTTCTTCTTTTTTTGTTATGGCAATCTACTTTCCTCTTGTAATTTTTGCCAGTGTCAAGTGTTAAATAGTTCAGTGGTAATTAATATTGTCTAATTTTTCATTAGAATGCGGGTGCATCGCATTCCAATGCTGCTTGGAGCATTTGGCACCAAGTATATCATATATCAAGACAGTTTACTCGGTTAGTTCTGCCGAGGAAGCCACCACTTCAATAAAAGTCTCAGCTTCACACAACCAAGATCGCGCCTATTTCAATTATCCCACATATTGTTCAGTTGCGTAGACACTTGTACCATATAACTGCACCAATTTTAAGACACAATATCCACTATGAATCAATTTGAAAATAATTAAAATAGACATCAAACCGAACTCGACAAAATGGCGCCAAAAACTCCGCTAAAAACATTGTAGTTCATGTTAACCATGTTAACTGTGTTTTGACAGATGTATGTGATACATTGCATCTAGCTGATACCGCCGCAGGGTCAGGGGCTCTATCAGCTAAAAACATTGAAGTTCATGTTAACTGTGTTTTGACAGATGTATGTGATACATTGCTACTTCGTCTTGGCACAAATAAAAACTTACCAAAGAAAAGTAGCATGTATCACATACATCTGTTTTTAGCTGATACCGCCGCTGGTGCGAGTCCTATTTTTTCTAGTATATTATTTAGTATTATATAAATATAGCATTGTGAATGCTTAAATCTCAAAATTTCAAATAGTTAAAAAGCTTTCTTATCTTAATCAACTGTTTAAAAATATCTGGAAAGATGTTCAGTTGAATGTTGAGGTTAATTCCTTCTACATTGGTGAGATGGCGCTGGCTTGCAGCGTAAGAGTTGATATACTAGAAGAAATTCGACGTTCCCACTAGTGACTCGGTAGCTCAGCGGTCAGAGCATTGGACCGGTTATCCAAAGGTCGCGGGTTTGATTCCCGTCCGAGAACATGATCTGGTGCGAGTCCTATTTTTTCTAGTATATTATTTAGTGTTTCATACATTTTGATATTTTTTATTTTAATTTTTGTATTGAAACAGCTGATTTTTTTTCGCGATTTGAGAGTTGGTCCCTTTAAAAAGTTGTTCAGTTTGATGGTCCCTATCTTAGAGCAATGCTCTAAGGTCCCTATATACCATATTCGGCATTAGGGGTATTTTTGTAACACCTTGTGTAATAATATAATGTTAAAGATTTCGGGCCTTTTTTTAAGTATGTGCTGGCATGGCAGTGGCAGCCTGGCAGCACTGATGTGCTGTGCTTTTTATTATAACTAGTATATTCATCTGTGTCTTTAAGATCTGTGTGCTGTGCTGACTGACGTATTTGTTTACTTACCTACACTTTCTATTCTGAAATATCTGAAATTATGTTTTGTTAAATATGTTTCTTCATTGGTATAAACGTGTTATAAAATCAGTTCATTGAATGTGCCAATTTGTTTATTTTGTACAATAATAAGCTATCCTTCGATAAAATATTCGAGAGGAAGTGAGTAACACTTCATATTGTCCTTGTTTATCGAAATCTATCGAAATAAAACTACTGATAAGAGGACTACAATTTGTTCAGTTTTTGGTAAAGTAAGCCTTAGCAATGGAGTCAGAACACCACCCTAAGCTGAATCCAGTCAGAGTGTTTCAAGGTACGATTTGTAAATACGCCGAAGTGTTTGTTGGTAACTGGATAAGTTCTAAAGTAATCTTGTCACGTATACAGCAATCCATGGGAACGCTGCAGAAAATGAAGAAAATCTAACCAGTCTCTCGGAATACCACGACTATGAGCCGCGACTAGAGTTTGACGATTCTGAACTGATCCAAACAGCAGGCCTTGGTAAGTTTTAGTACCTATATATGTATATTTAACATGCTTACCTAATAAGAGTCAGGGTTTGATTGCAAATAACTTGAATTTGGCCATTGTAAGTAGTTTGGAAAAACATAATTATATGTTCCAATTTCGGAGAGTGTGCAGTGGAATTGCACAACCTTATTCCGCCATCTCCCTCCTTCCATCAGACAACCTGACGTTTGAATCAGTTCCACCGTTTTTTGGTGGTTAATCCAAAGCCTCGCACTAAGAGTTTTGCTTTGAATTTTATAATCCACTGTTACTATGGTATGTTTCATTAAAAACTGTAGTGAAACACACACAAGTTGGTTTAACACTAGTTTATTGATATAAAAAAATGACCTACCTACATGTTTGATAAAAATAACCACCCACAATATACTACATCTTTCTCCTTAATAAAAGAATTGTTGACAAACATAATCAATTAACAAAATAATGTTTATGTAGAATAACAGTCAAAATTTTAATTTACATGTGAAAATTCAGATATAGGCTTAACAAAAAAGTTTTTTATAATCTAACTAGTAACAGCTGTATGTACAGTATGAGTAAGTATCATAAGACTTAACAAACTATTTGGTATTGGTGATGGGCACTTTTCTCCGCATTTAGACCAATTTGGTCCATTATGTGTGAAACCTCATAGTATCGCTATGGCTAATTGAGCCATCCCAGCTCCTTCCAGAAGCGCAGAAGCCTCCTGGGTCATTCACAGGCTTCTAGGAGCGACCTCACCTCTGTGAGGATTTCTGCCCGTTGTGTGGCCAGCCCCACGCACTCCAGGATCACGTGGGCGGCTGTTTCCTCTGCTTCCTAGCATCCCCTGCATAGAGAACTGTCTGTCGCATTCATGATGAATAGTTGTCGGTTTAAAGCTATGTGACCTGTAAGTGTACCTACAACTAACCGGAGGTCTGGGCGATTGAGGCTGAGCAGCCTGCGGGTCACACGCAGCGAAATTGCAGTCATCGCCATCTTAGACTGTCTACAGATTGTTAAATCTACCCAACGAGTATTGTGTGCAGCTTAACAAACTAGCAAAGTTTGTTTGTTTGTACACATTATAATTAATAGTAACGCTTTTTTATAACACTATATTCAACTCGTAACAATATAAGTAAATAAATATTGGAAGAATCAAAAATCAAATTTGACAATATTCGTGCCACTTGCTCCCGAGACCTTTTTAGTGGAACATTTGGCGGTGACTGCGATGGTGATACACACACAGCAGAGTCAGCTGAGACATTTAAAGTAGTACCCTCTACAGAAAGCGGAGTCCCTACAGAGAGCATGGATGTTGGCCTATTAAATTAAATTGTCATTAATAATTTATCAACTTTTTTCGCAATCAGTGTGTGTAAAACCATTTGTTGTATTTTCACAATGAATATTTCTATAAAGAGTTGGGTGAAAATTGTTTACCAAATAGGACAAGTAAGGATAAACAGACTATAAAAGATATTAATCTTTTTCTACAAAATAAATAATTTAGGTTAGACTACATTGGATGGGCACTGGAGCACAGTATTACGCAATAGCCAATTTGCATGGTATTTTTTGTCACTAATATTGCATGGGCTAGCTACCACCATCTTACCTAAGCCTGACGCCATAACAACAGTTGTGTTCCGGCAGTTAGAGGTAAGATAGCCAGTTCCTCAGTGGTGAGGATATCGGGTGTAGTGCGCTTCCATGTTCGGCCTTATCGTCACTTAACATTAGGTGAGGTGAAGGCCAAGCGCTAACCCGTTGTGAATAAAAACAAACATTTAATGGAACTATAGATCTTTTTTGGATCTTTTTAACATTGCACAATGTATTATGTATGATTTATTATGTGTTTGTTTCCTAAATAAAAAAATAGGATTTATTAGAAGTAATAACTAATACACTAGTAACTAATAAGCTTGTAAACTAATACTTTCCTGAAACAGGGCACTGGCGTGATAGATTTTTTTAATTTGGATAGTCAAGCGCTTAACTATCTAAATTAAAAATTCATATTAGTGTTACATACTCACTCCACATTTCAATCAAATTGACATTGAAATACTTGTCAATCTGATGATTAGGATTAATAAAGCTTTCCTTGCAGTTGGGTAAAAGTAGGAAAACTAGGAATTGTTCAGATACTTTATTAATAATAATAATAAATAATAAATAAATCATTTATTTATTGTGAACAGACTGGAACCAGTTTGACAGGAAATGAGCTGATGATCTTCATACTGGTTCTAGTATGGTTCTAGTCACAAATTTATTCTGTACACATTTCTTAGCATTAACAAGTGCAAATTGAAATCATATCGTTTGTTTGTTACCAATGTCACTGATTTTTTTTTCAATGAAGACTTCTTTTAACCCTCATTCTTACATCTTCAGTTCTTTATCTTGATTTACAGCACCTCTGCCCCCGGAGTTACTTGACATACCTGATGAATTCCTCGAACGATCAGCTAGTGATGGAACTATAGAAGAAAACTTTGAAGAAGAATTAGCACGAGCGCCAGAAGTTTACGCTGAGGTCCGTTCATAATTATAAGCTCTAATAATTTGTTTATGAATCATCAAAATAAAATTATATTGTGATAATAATAAGCCACTTTATTAGCTATTCAATAATAATGATTGTACAAAACAGTGTGTTATAAGTTTAGTTTTTGTAGCTTCAGGCATCATTCCCATCAAATTCGTCATGTTCTTTTGCACAGTGATGTAGCTAATAGCTATTGCAAGATGAGACACACACACATCACTGCATGCAAATAGTCTTATTATTTATTTTGCGTCCATATTATTCTCCTGTGTATTTAATGAATAGTCATAAACCTTCTATTTAATGTTTATGATAATGCACGAGCACGTAGGTTGTCTTTACTCAGTCTCTACTTTGTATAATAATTATTTTTTTATTTTCTCATTTGACTCATTACGATGAAATCTCAAATTTCGATTTACATCTTTTCCAGAAAGGTCGTTATATCGGTTTCTCTACTGAAACTTTACTTTACTTTTTCGTGTCAATATTAATTTCACAGTGATTTTAGATATAAACATTACACATTGATAAGCCCCCGTAATTGAGAAATATGTTTGATCTTCACTAAAGGGTGGCGTTCCACCAGAGATGTGCACTAGCTACGTAGCTAAGCTGTAAGCGGTCAAAGCTAAGCTATGAAATAATTAACCGTTTTCACAAAATGATAAGTGGTGTAGCGGAGCGGGTAAAATAGCGGGCTAAAGGTACTTAGCTCTCATCCGTAGGTACAATCCTTAGCACGCATCTTTCCTAAAAAAACACAGCTTCTTTAAATAAATATTTAAATATATAAATATTTGACAACATCACATACATTGCTCCGATTCCAAAGTAAGTAGCTAAAGCACTTGTGTTATGGAAATCAGAGACAACGGTGGTATCACAAACACCCAGACCTGAGCCAATATAGAAAAGTTCGTTTTCTAAATTGACCCAACCGGGGATCGAACCCGGGACCTCAGAGATGGCGACACCTTGAAAAGCCACAAAGCCACTCGACCACGGAGGTCGTATCTATTTCGACCAGTAATCTAAGCTACGCTATTAAATTAAACTAAAAAGGGTTCCATTGTTACGTAGCTTAGCTTTGACCTCGCTTGCAGCTTCGCTACGTAGCACATTTAGTGCACTATCATTATTGCACTATCATTATTTTTTATTACTAGATCTCCGGTTCATCACTGGACGATGAGGTGTTCGCTGAACTCAATGGCACTGGATTGATCGAGGTGGTGGGTGATGATGAGATCGGTCGGCGGATCATCGTGGTCTCCGCCTGCAGGCTGCCGCCCAGCAAGGATATGCACCCTGATAAACTGTTGAGGTAATTATACTGAAAATGAGCGTGACTAATCAATTTTGGGCTATATGCTGCGTTGCCTGTGCTATGCTGACTGTCGTTTCAGGTAAAAAGTGTACAAGTGCGAGTGAGATAGATGAAAGACACAGACATTTTCTTTTTGTATTGCTACAGATAAATCATTGGTATTGCTCAACATGCTCCGTGTTGATTTGTCTGTCACTCACTATGAAGGTCCTAAGGTGTGATAGAACTTGTTGTCTGTCTAATCAAAACTTTATTATTTGAATACAGCCAAAAGGGCAATGCGTTTCATCTTTAGACCTTTGTCTTATTTGCTTTAAACAATTTTGTATTTAATAAAATTTTTATTTTGTAGAAGTTGTATATGTATGTAAGCTTTGCTTTCAGGTATTTCATGTTCACCTTAGACAAATATGTGGAGCAGGACTACAGCGTCGTTTATTTCCACTGCGGGCTGAGCAGTAAGAACAAACCGCCTTTATCCTGGCTGTGGAAGGCTTACAAGGCGTTCGACAGAAAGTACAAGAAAAATTTAAAGGCTCTGTACCTCGTACACCCGACTAACTTCATACGGATCGTGTGGCAGATGCTTAGACCAGCCATCAGTGTGAAGTTTGGCAGGAAGATGATGTATGTGAACTATCTCCATGAGCTCAAACAACACTTGAATCTGGATAAGCTGTGTATACCTCGGCCTGTGCTTGAGTAAGTTTTATGCAAATCTAAACTATCACTTCATAGTTGAAAAGGAAATTAGTTACTAAAATTATTTACAATTTGTGGTCAATTGGCGGTTCGGAAGATCTTGCGAGATGTTGCGCGGAACACAATTTCGATGTAAGTGGGTGATAGGGGCGAGTGGTGGGGCTATGCGCATAGTGGCTAACTTCTCATTCGCCAATAACATTACTAATATTAGTAAAAAAGACATTAAACTACAGTCACGTCTACAAATATGTATACAGCTTAGAACTTTGTCACTCTAAACGCTATTATTTTTCTGAACAGAAATCAATGACAAATGACAACTACAGCATAGTGACAAAGTTCTAAACTGTATAGGTATATATTTTTAGACGTGACTGTACACATGCAAACTACTGTGCTATAACTTCAGCCAACTTGGTTAATGTTTACTTACAAATATATTGTTTATATTACAATAAATACTTTGCAGATACGATAACCTGCTTTTATCAAAGAACCCCCGTGCGGCAGAGACGGCAAGAGTGACTAAAGAGTTTGTGGAGAAGCCGTCAGACGCAAGCGACGCTAAGGTGGAGCCGGTGGAAAGCCTCTCCCCTCCCCCCACACAGCAGTTCGGGGTCTCCCTCCAGTTCATCAAGGAGAACAATGCTAATATGGTGGAGTCCATTCCGCCGGTCGTCCGGCAATGTGTGGAGTTCTTATCGCAACCTGACGGTCAGTGATAAACACATTAATTAGTCGATACTTGATTAAGGATAAATATTAATTGATTTGACCTTTTTTGGTTTTGTTAAATAAACGGCAATGTTTTTGCTTCTGTCGTGAAAATATTAACTTTGAGTTTTTGAACTAAACTTAACAAAACTTTTATAAATTCTAATATAAGACTAAGACTGAGATAGGAAACATATTCAGTCTTGCTTTGTTCGGTCAAAAATGTTGCATTATGTTTAGTAGAAAACTGATTAGTATGTATTTTTGATTTTATACATTTTGTTTTAGTTTTTTTTTTTTTTGTAGCTTTGGAAACCGAGGGCATATTCCGCCGGTCCGCAAACATATCGGTGATAAAGGAATTGCAACGCGCTTGCAACAGAGGAGAGCCAATCTCATTCAAGAACGACCCGCACAATGCAGCAGTTCTCCTGAAAACGTTCCTACGGGACCTTGAGGAACCGCTGATGACATTTGAGCTTTACGACGAGATACTTAAGTTTCAAAGTAAGTTTTTTGTTTCTAAAGCTTCGTATCCACTTGCGCAGTCTCGTGTTGAGCTGCCTCATCCTGAGCGTGCCGCGGGCTGCGGAATCTTCATGCATCTCCGGTTGAGTCTACATAATATCGTATCTAACGGCAAGCATTTTTTTTTGTATGCCGAAGAAAAATGCCTTTACGCGCTTCCCCGTGGAGGGACCGCAACATTCAACGTTGCGGCTCCCTCCACGACGGCCTCCCGTGATCCCACCCAGCCGAGTGGTTCGGTGGGATCTCGGGAGGGGGGAATACCCACTATAAAACTCCGGCACTTGCCCATTAGCCACCAGACGGTCATTTGGGGGCCATGGGTGGATCTAACGGCAAGCGTCAACCCGAGCCACGATTTTCTCAGTTTATCATTAACCACTATGGTTGACGCACATAAAGTCGCTGCAGCATTAGTAGTAATTAGTCCCTACAAAAGGAAGCAACGTCAGAAACGAAAACATCGATGGTGAATTAAGGAATTATATCGTAAGTGAAATCAGCGAAAGCCCGCGATTTCGTCAGCGTGTACAATAGGGGACCTTTGACCTTATTATGTCCAATGGTTTCGGCTGGGCGTTGATAGGTCAGTCACTCTTCATTTTTATGCAAGAGATAACATTGGTTTTGTATCTAAAAAAACACATCGTTACAATAGCCTAAAGTCAAACAAACTTAAACAGCTGTGGGTGAAATGGAAAATGTAACTAGTGTAAAAATCTATGGCGTACAGCCATAGAATTTTACACTAACTAGTTACTAGTTACATTTAACGAATTGGTCGATTTCGATTGTAGTCGCAATATGATTGGCCCAATGTGGCGACACTGTCGCACATCAAGCGTAAGAAACGTTACAATATTATCATAAATAAGAATCCTAAATCAGCTGGAAAATATTAATAGTTTGTAAGCAGCTGATCAGGGGCTTTATTCGCTTTTAATTTGACAATCATGTTCATCAATTATTGGTTCTCAAAGACTGTCTGTCACAGTTCCTTGTAATGATACAGCAATGGACGTAGCATTCGTGCCAAATTGAAAGAAATTACGATAGATGAGCTTAGATGATCTTCACTAAATTAACCACTTGTTTGTTCATAAATATTTTCCAGCGTGGTCCCATCGAGACAAACCGAGGCAAGTCAAAATACTGATCTTAGAAGGCTTACCGTTGGATAACTACAAACTGCTCAAATATATCATCAAGTTCTTATGGAAGGTTGGTGGTTTTTCTATTATTTTTAAGAGTACCATAAATGGTACAGTCTTCCTCAAAAGCAAGGTTGACAGCTATTGACACACGCGACTAAACGAGCACACGATTCAGCACATAAACTCGCGGGGTGTGGTGAGTAATTGATCCCAGGGCGGGGCGGGGAGTGCCCTTTCTGTGCGTAGTACTAATATCTATTCTGTGGTATTATTTCGCAGCAACTACTGGTCATGTGCAGTAAGTTTGAAATAACCATTATATACTTACCATTTTAAACTGACAGGTCCAAGATAGAAGTTGCCTGAACAAAATGACGAGTAGCAATCTGGCCGTTGTGTTTGGGCCTAACTTGGCCTGGCCGCCGAAGGGCCAAATGTCACTGCAAGCGATCGCGCCTATCAATGCATTCACCGACTTCCTCCTTGAAAACCAAGAATCCATATTCATCATATGAATCACTTATTTTTTAAACTGTACCATATTATAAACTTAGGAGTAGTTGCTTATGCGACTCAAAGAGTACTATTCAAGATAGACATAATAAATTGATTCATTGTAAAGATTAAACTTTTAAATCAGGATTACTATTTATAATTTAAAAAATGATTTTAATATAGTAGAATTTTTTCGATTGTTCCTTTAAGACCAGAGTCTTTAAAAAAATTAGATTCATTGATAAAATTGAAAATGAGTCGAGCTCGGTGACGCCGTGTTTTAGCGTCTGGCCTTGCGATTGTGGAGGTCAAGCAACTTTCGCAAGGGTCGGTCATGGGATGGATGACCAAAAATTTATTATCTTGTTCCTCCGTGCTTCGGAAGGCACCTTAAGCTGTTGGTTAAAATTTTGTCGGCACTTCTCGCGGCTGTCTGTTCCGCTCATACCGCACTGATTTGAGCGGGACAAACATCGCCATACGAGCGTCAAAAAAAGCTTCTTTTTATAAAAGAAAAATTCAACCGAACTGAGAACCTCCTCCTTTTTTTGAAGTCGGTTAAAAAAGGTCGTGTTACCCATTTAAGGCCGGCAGAGTGGGTTACTTATTTGATGTTAGTTTTAAATAAACTTTATTTGAAACCTGATTTTTTTAAATTAGCTCTTGAAGGATTCTGGTCTTTAAAGAACAAATTTCGTAGTCTACTGCAGTATATCCTTTAAAATATTATAAATAATTCAACGAATTCCTGATTACATAAAATGTATGTATGTTAATTCGAGGTTTGAAGTAAGAATACCTGGTATCAAAGGGTCTGTTTACACAGAAAGCGGTCGAAACCGCGTTTGCTTTGCGGGTACGTGTTATAAAGTGCAATGAACTGACGAACGTAGAACGGCCGAACATATGCCGTTTTCTGTCTTAGCAAAACCTAAAAATCTTTGATGTTATCTTCTCTTCTAAACTAGTTCACTCCCTATAAAAGTTTTGTTTGATGAATATTTCGTTGATGCCATTTTATATGGCCATTGTGAATATATGTACCTAGCTTTGGTCATTGAAGATTTAAAGATATAATGATGAAAGAAAATTATAGTGTATAATGTTATGTTTAAGTTACTAATGATAAAATATGTAGTTAAATATTAAGTTTGTTATTAAACATAATGGTCTATTAGGTTTATTGTTAATTTTATCTACTGGGGTATTTTAATGAACTTAGAATACTAAGCATGTATACCAAAAATAACAAAGAGGTTAAGATAGGTTTAATGTAAAAAAATAAATATTAATGTAACTATATTAATCGAGTCAAACAAAAGGCACTTTCTTCTTCTTTTTTTTTGTTATGGCAATCTACTTTTCTCTTGGAAGTAATTTTTGCCAGTGTAATAGATAGTTCAGTGGTAGATATTGTTTAATTTTTCATTAGAATGCGGGTGCATCGCATTCCAATGCTGCTTGGAGCATTTGGCACCAAGTATATCAAGACAGTTTACTCGGTTAGTTCTGCCGAGGAAGCCACCACTTCAATAAAAGTCTCAGCTTCACACAACCAAGATCGCGCCTATTTCAATTATCCCACATATTGTTCAGTTGCGTAGACACTTGTACCATATAGCTGCACCAATTTTAAGACACAATATCCACTATGAATCAATTAAAAAAAATTAAAATAGACACCAAACCGAACTCGACAAAATGGCGCCAAAAACTCAAAAGGCACTTTGAAGACAATTTTTGGTCAACACTTAAGTTGTCAAACTGTAGACAAAAATATCCTTATACTCTTTTAAACTTTCACTTCCATTGTATTAGATTCAAATCACAGGTATTAAACGCGTAATTAAACTATAGCCGTGATATTACAAAAGATTTTAAAACACTATTTAACTTATACACATGTTTAAATGTGTTGCTGCTGTCTCTTTTTGACGACCTCCGTGGTCGAGTGGTTTGTACGCCGGTTTTCAAGGTGTCGCCATCTGTAAGGTCCCGGGTTCGATCCCCGGCTAGGTCAATTTAGAAAACTCACTTTTCTATATTGGCTCAGGTCTGGGTGTGTGTGTTTACCACCGTTGTCTCTAATTTCCATGACACAAGCTTTAGCTACTTACTTTGGGATCAGAACAATGTTTGTGATGTTGTCTAATATTTATATTGTCAAAAAAGTGACAGCATCACATTTAAACTGGTGTCTAAGTTAAACAGTGTTTAAAAATCTTTTGTGATAACACGGCTATTGTTTAATACCTGTGATTTTAATCCCCGTGATTTTTATCTAATAACATTTACATACAATCTAGAAAATCTGTGTGGTTGTTGCGTAATAATTATATCTATCTACACATCAAACGCTACGTTTTTTCTCTAAACACTTATTTATATTATACTTTTTTTGTTTGACTCACAGTATTTTAAAAATAAGCTTAGCATGTAGAATAATTTTCTTTTCTATGTATTCTTTTTAACTATATTATAAATTATTTTGAATTTCGTTTACAATATTCGCCATGAATTCTGCGTAAACGTTTTTTTTTTTAAAATTAACTGACTGATTTTATTAGAGAGGAGTAGTTACCAATACGCGCATTCTCTTAAGTACTCGAAACGTTGAAGTCGTTATTTCCGCGGATGTAATAAAAGTATACTAAGAAAGTATAATTTTCAAGCGGGCCAAAATGGCGAACCCTAATTTATGACGTCACACGAACATCGATCTTTTAAATAACTACACTGGGCAGCAAAGAAACCGGGCCACCACATTATTTTCATACAAACGAGATAACTTTGAAGCCTTGGTTCTCCGCCAGGGATTGGTCTTGCTGTGACCTGATGATGGCTATCCAGAGAGTGAATGGAGGAGATGCAGGTAGATAGACACACCTAACTGATCTGATCAGCATTCTAAAAGATATAAGGATACGTTTAAAAAACCGAAAAATTTGCATAAAAATGTATGGAAATCCTGAAACTGAAAACTCTGATCCTTATATCTCTTAGAATGCTGATCAGATCAGTTGGGTGTGTATACCGATCAAGATCTCCTCCTTTCACTCCCTGGATAGCCATCATCAGGCCACAGCTCGGTCAATCCCTGGCAGAGAACCAAGGCTTCAAAGTTGCCTCGTTTGTATGAAAATAATGTGGTGGCCCAGTTTCTTTGCGGCCCAGTGTACAATACAAATCTTCCTACTTCGATTTATCTGTTTTAAGTTGAAGCCCGGCAGACTTTCCGAAGTTCGATGCGTTAGACGGTACGGCCCCCTGATCTACTAGAACAGCAAAGCAAAGAAATGAAACCGGTAGGTCTAGGGCCAGCCTTAGGGTTTGCGAACCGATGGCGTAGCTTCATTGATATTTTGATTTATTTTTATTTTGAGACACACTAAATTCGCTCTATCAGCTTAATTCACTTGATCACTTTATTGTGTCACTCAAAATATAATACAAATTACCTAATTAGTCGAAAAATATACCAATCATTGTTTTTAATTTTATTTAATTGTACCTTTTATTGTTCCCTTATGCATATTCGACTAAACCTTGTGTTATAATGTTATTAATAAGGAAATAAGTATACAAGGTGTTACAAAAGTACCCCTAATGCCGAATATGGTAGATAGGGACCATCAAACTGAACAACTTTTACTATGGGACCAACTCTGAAATCGCGAAAAAAAAATCAGCTGTTTCATACAAAAAATAATTACGAAAATATCAAAATGTATGAAACAGCTGATTTTTTTTTCGCGATTTCAGAGTTGGTCCCATAGTAAAAGTTGTTCAGTTTGATGGTCCCTATCTACCATATTCGGCATTAGGGGTACTTTTGTAACACCTAGTATAGTGTTTAGTCTTCCAAAAATAATTATTGTAATGCGTGTATTGTGTTAACAATAGTATAAAGATTCGTCAAAAGATAAGCGTCTACTGATCGACTGATTTTGGTATATTTGTACGGCTTAGAAGCATTTAAGGCAAGCCAGTTCACGAAATCTACTCTTTCACTATGTCTTTGGAATATGGTTGATTATTGCATAGCTTTTAGCTTTTCAGTCTACAGTAATTTTTGTGAAGTAGAATTCTACATAAGTTCTTCACATTGGAAGCTTAAAAATCAATCTTTTCGTCAGATCGTGAACTGGCCTCTCCTTAACCTATGGAGACGGCAAGACTAGCACCGAACAAATTTATCCGCCACTTTTAACGGGAGGGGAGGTAAACACGTACATCAAACGTACGAAAAAGGTCGTAGTGTGATGTTCAAGTAGGTCTGTACTAAGTAACAGCTGTATTTTCTATCGTTAACTTGTCGTAATGGCTTTCATTTTATTTCAATATAACACTTAAATACAAACAGATGTGTACATGAACATACTCACATATTATTATGATAGATAATACTATGCTCTCTTAGATTTGATGTGCCAGGTCGCTTTTTACGAGATCAAACAGCACAATTTACCATTTATCCTGGAGAGCACTCTTGCGACATGAGGCGATACAGAATTGCAATGGCCGGCCTCGCTGAAGCAGTTTTATTAAACTTATATGACTAACGTATTGGCGGAGAGGGTCGCAAGTCTTTGCCGTCTCCATAGGTTGTATGCTCAAAGTTGTATGAGAATTAAAACAAATGCGTCCATACATTGTACCGCCCCTTAAATACGTAACTGTTGCAATCAAGAAACTGTCAGAAATCGCAATTACATTGTTGCTTTATGTAACATAGTTGTCACATTGATTCTTACTAAAACAGCAATGTAACTGCGATTTCTGTCAGTTTCAATCAAAAGTTGTTAGAAACAGAGTTACATAATCAAGGGGCGGATCGCACGCAACCAACGGCTTGTTGGCAATGCCGATGACGTCATACGGAATACCTCATCTGACGCATAGCACCTTTATAGGGCTCAGTGGATGGACCCATGTGATTATGTACAGTCGAGTTCAATAATATGTACGCACCTTTGACATTTTATCAACCTTAAGGCTGCATAGTCTGCACACTAGCGCCGCCATTTAAAAAAAAGTCAGTGCTTAAATAAAGACGAAATTGTGAATTGTCTCTCTGTAGTGTACTCCGTAGAAGCTTTGTGGTTCTTTTTATCGCTTAAACAATATTTTCTACCCTGTCGTTTAGTTAAATGGAGTTTTATTGTTAAAAGTGGCTAGTTATCGCAAAAAATCTCCATTAAACTAAACGACTGGCTAAAAAATATTGTTTACGCATTAAAAAGAACCACAAAGTTTCTACGGAGTGAACTACAGAGAGATAATTCACAATTTCGTCTTTATTTAAGCACTATGTTTTTATTTCCAATGGCGGCGGGCGCCTGTCAAAAGTGCTTACATATTTATGAACTCGACTGTACTTGTCTGTGCACACGCTTTCCTAAAGACGAGGCATAGAGGTAGATATCTCTCGGTGATATTTTTTGCCTTTTATCTTCTTGCGGAACCGCCAATTTTTTACTTCCTTGAGCACATTCGTATTGTGAGTATGCTTGAGAGGTAGATCTCGAACTGAATTTGTACGAAATAAGCGTGCCATTGATTCATTCCAATACTTCCAAAGTCACAATAATTGTTATAAGTATAAGACAGGACACACTTGCATAATGTCTCTGGAAGCCTTTAATAATAACTATATCAACTAATATGAATTACTATTTACGTTTTTAGAGGTGTAAATATTTAGCAAAATGCAACGAAAAAAATATAAACTAGTATTTGAAAACTTACTGTTGCACACACAACTTGTTGTATACCTACTTAATTATTTTTAATTAATTAAACACTTCTCTGAGTATCTATTCATGTTCTTCCGCCTGCATTCAATGAAACTTATGGATACACAGGGCTTTTGGTGACTAGTTTGATTCTGATATTTATCCAGTGCGCCTAGCATGCGCACTACGATATGAAAAAATCTCGACACTTCTCGCGTAAGCGCAGTGTCGGTCCTGCTCATAACGTACTGCTCAAATGCCCAACATTCTATACGTTTGGTCGCTACGCTTACTTTTAAAGCTGAAATATGCGTAATAGACAATTAAATCATGCACACGTCGCAAACTTATACTAAATCACAGACTGATGTATTGTATGGAATTGGTAAGCTTATGTCACGTATTTTTGTAGTATACTGCTTATTTTAAAGCTTTCAGTAAGCGTAGCGTTCAATCGCATAGAATGTTGGCCATTTGAGTAGGGGGCTGATTCGTTGATGTGAGTAGGACAGAACAGACATCGCACGTGATAAGTGTCTATAAAATATAGTCGTGGTGAGCATGCTAAGCCCTGTGTTGCTGGGGCCACACTTTAACCTGTTAATAAACACATACGCTTTAATTATTTAAGCACATAAGTTATGCTGTAATTGAGATAGAGGTATACATTGCGTATAGCGCCCTCTCACTTACAATATAACTTTGATATTGCTTTTAGAGTCCGGCCTCTGGTAATATTTTAAAATGTGATTTAATGTTTTATTTCTTTTGAAATCTCACTAAATTGTATGTTTGTTTTTTAAATAATTTCCCTGTTTTACCTTGTGTGTCTAACAAAGTAAATTATTAAGGGCCTGTTTCACAATGTAAAAGTTGACAGATGATTTGACAGTTGTGATATGAAAAATGTCAAATCATCTGTCGAGTAAGCTACTCAGAACTTACTTTTACATTGTGAAACAGGCCCTAAGTATCTTTAGGGGTCTGGATAAACACTTAATGAATCTCTTTCTTGTATCATTCCATGTTTTTTGTAGGAACCTAGTTTACACATTTATTTTACCAAAATATTATTATAAATTCACACCCGAGTGTTACAAGTTTTCGCTGGATTAGAAATGGCCCAGCCAGGATGTGTCACTTACTTTCCCCTATAATTTATTATCATATATTATTTAGTTAATAGTTGTTTCTGCAAATGGATTGAAACATTTAGAATACCACCTGTATTAAGAGATTTGCTTTAAAAGCAGTACCTATTTTAAATTAATAACATTATCATGTAGTCACGTCTTTAAATATGTATACAGTTTAAAACTTTGCCACTCTAAGGGCCTGTTTCACAACCAAAAAGTAAGTTCTGTGTAACTTACTTGACAAATGATTTGACATATTTTTTATATCACAACTGTCAAATCATCTGTCAAGTAAGCTACCCAGAACTTACTTTTTGATTGTGAAACAGGCCCTGAAGTTATTAATCTTTTTGAACAGAAATCAATGACGAATGACACTACAACATAGTAACAAAGTTCTAAACTGTAGCTATACATATTTTTAGATGTGACCTTACCCACATAATAATAATATTATCATGTACCTAGGTTAAGACTATATTTTTTATTTATAGATAATTATAATTGTTTTTTCATACATTATATACGGCCTGTTAACAGAATATAAAAATGTAATGATGTCAATAAATCTTGATGCATGCAAAGTTATTTTTATTTCTCAAGAGTCCGGCGAACAGTGATCTTCCCACACAAACCTACCAAAATTATTGGCAATTTGGACATTTGTCTAGGGTTTTAATAAAAAAATCCAAAATACCAAACCAAATAAAAAATTAATGCGATTTACAGTTTTGTCACAGTTTTTACCTACTAGTTTTGTATGAAAAAATTAAGTAATTGGCATTTATTTTGAATGGGTTTGTCTCACTATTTTTGTTGGTGTGTCTCACTTTTCCTGTCGGTTATCGCTTTTGCTAGTATTATTATAGAATTGCAGTAATCCTTTTTGTCCTAGATCGGCCTTTTGAAACATAGTGGCGTACCCATAGACTTAGAATAATTTTCGCTGCGCTCAAGGGCGTACCTATATTTTTATTTTGTTTATAAACAACATACAATTTGAGCTACTTTTTAACGCGAGGACTACATAATAGCTCACGGAATCGGCCAGTATAGTTATTGTTCTTAAGTAAAGTAAACAGAAATAAAATGTGGCAAAGTTTTGGGACATTCTGGATAATACTCCTTTTAATTTAATAATAATTCTACCGTGTATTTTGTATGAAATATCTCTAAAAGTTTTGAGATGTTTAATTAATCTATAAGCTCATTTATTAACTCATTAAATTAAGTCCGTCTTTTCTATACAATAAATAGAATCATAGCTTAGATGAGTTAATGAATTTGTTAGCTAGCTAGCTAGACATGATGATTCGAAGGCTAGCACACACAATGCAAGGTGAAGAAAGCCGCGAAAGGAAGAGATGACGAGTCACGACGCCAAATCTATGGATGGACGACGCGACGTCGTGTTACATGGTAGCAGCTGCTCAGTCAGACCAAATGGTCTGAACTCTGAGGGTAACTGGCATTCAATTCAATCAAGTAGAACTGTAGAAAGAATCACTGAGCAAGCAGGTAATCAGTACTTTAATTATGCTACTGTTAGGTAGAATATAGATTTTTTTTTAATGGGTTTAACGGCACTGGGTTCTAGAATATAGAATAATATAATCAGTGCTGCCAGCACATAAACTAAATTAAAAGGGCTGGTATTTGGCAGGAAAGACCAAATTAAAGAAAAAATAATTACTAAAAAAACATAACCTTAAAAGAAAAAAAGTCTAACACGAATGCATACAGCCTATTATTTTACCTCCGACACTGAGGTGATTGATTAGCTACTGCATGTATTCCTGTACTGCGGGGTGAATAACAACAGCAACATTATCGATAGAAAATAAAACAAACATTCAAAATTACCTTTTTATTTTATAGAAAAATAATATAAAAGTGTGTCTTCATGCGCTGTTTCTTCTTGCGCTTTCAACAGAGGCATGCCTGAGGTCATGCAATAGCGCATGCCCTAACTTCTAAAAAACGTCAAAACTGTATTGAAAAGTTCAGTAAAGTTGAACGTGAAAGCGCATGGTTTGGACACAGTATTTGGTTTGGAGGCAATCAATATTGAATGTGTGCGGGCTTTGGTTCCTGCCCGCACTATACTTGTGTTCGTTGTTAAAACTATGATGAAAACACTTCCAACGTGTGTTTATTATTTACTTCATAAATGCTATGTACAGTGTGTATTTACATGGAGGAGTCACATTAAAATAGGAAGGAACATAGACGAGAAAGGAAAGAATAATATTAATTTACAATAGCATAAAAAGCAACGATAAAATTCTGTGACATCAACGTAAGACAGAAGTCAGAACTACCTTTCTTCTTCTCTTATTAACCATAGAGGAGTGGCGACCTTTGCAGACGCCACAAATGCAGCGCACGGTTTGGAGGCAATATTCCTTAAAGCGACACGGTGAAGACAGACAATAGGTTTAGTAATAAATGCTTGGACAATTTCACACAGCGCCATCTCTAGCTCCAAACTAAGCAAAGCTTGTAATATGATTGTGTGCTAGACAACTGATATACTACTTATATACTTTTTAAATAGGTCTAATACTTATTATACATAGCATCACACAGACCCGTCACACAAATAAGTAAAAATCATCATTTCAATATCTGCCCGGCCGGGAGTTGAACCCGGCACCTCTTGCATAGTACACCGGCATGTTGACCACTGCACCAGTCAAGTTGTTGATTGATATGAACATATCCAAACAGTTAATTTTGTTTTTATTTATTTTATCTACAGAAAATGTTGCTGTTGTTAGTTGTTATTCACCCCGCAGTTGTTAATCATATTCAAATCAAATTAATAGAATATAAAAATGCTAATCAATTACTTTGATTGACATACAAGTAAACCACTTGTATGTTTATATGATTCAATTTGGATGATTCATACAAATCGAAAGGCAAAAGTGATAGTGAACCGAGTAGTCTCAGCAAAGCTGTGAAAAAAATTCAAACGAAACGTGAAGTTCTCTATTGATTTATTGATGTCAACATAATAGTTCTTCTTCTTTTTTTGTTATGGCAATCTACTTTCCTCTTGGAAGTAATTTTTGCCAGTGTCAAGTGTTAAATAGTTCAGTGGTTAAATAGTTCAGTGGTAGATATTGTTTAATTTTTCATTAGAATGCGGGTGCATCGCATTCCAATGCTGTTTGGAGCATTTGGCACCAAGTATATCAAAACAGTTTACTTGGTTAGTTCTGTCGAGGAAGCCACCACTTCAATAAAAGTCTCAGCTTCACATAACCAAGATCGCGCCTATTTCAATTATCCCACATATTGTTCAGTTGCTTAGACACTTGTACGATATAACTGCACCAATTTTAAGACACAATATCCACTATGAATCAATTTGAAAATAAATAAAATAGACACCAAACCGAACTCGACAAAATGGCGCCAAAAAACTCAACATAATAGTTATAACAATAAAAAGGACAAAAGTGGTAAAATTATACAAGGTGTTACAAAAATACCCCTAATGCTGAATATGGCATGTAGGGACCATCAAACTGAACAACTTTTATTATGGGGCCAACTCTGAAATCGCGAAAAAAAATCAGCTGTTTCATACAAAACTTAAAATCGAAAATATCAAAATGTATGAAACAGCTGATTTTTTTTTTTCGCGATTTCAGAGTTGGCCCCATAAAAATATAAAAATGTTCAAAAATGTCAGGGGCTCTATCGGCTAAAAACATTGAAGTTCATGTTAACTGTGTTATGACAGATGTAGTTGATACATTGCTTCTTCGTTTTGGCACAAATAAAAACTTACCAAAGAAAAGTAGCAATATATTACATACATCTGTCAAAATACAGTTAACATGAACTTCAATGTCTTTAGCCGATACCGCCGCAGCTCTTCAAAGTCACTATAAAGTTCGTGCGCGACCCTCCTGTGGGGCGACAAACGTTGGTAGGAGGGTCGCGCACAAACTTGTCTGACATAATTATTTATTTTTAACGAAAATTCTATCTTCCGTCGCCAAACCATCATAATATCACACCCATAGTATAAATAAATAAGTAAGTATGATCACATCTATAACAAAAAAAATCCAAATCTATGATTACACCGCAAATTATGTTGTACTAAAGTACACCCACCACACTCATATAATAATAATTTTATTAATATGCTTACACAAGGCTTGCACCAAGTAATCACTAGGTAGCACAAAGTACTTTTAGGTAGGTACCAATTTATCATTTTATATGCTTGCAATACAATCTGTTTTTTTTTCAGAACAGCGCCAACTGGTGGCCGATTACGGAAACTGCTTATTGATATCTTTCGCTCTATGTTCATGTTGTAACAAATTCTTAAAAAATTGTGTTACTTTCTATCAAATTTGCAGTTTATTGAATATGTGCTTGTGTTTTGTATATTCTCGTTTATTTTAAAATTAAAATCTTATCTCAATGTATATGTTATGCGGCAAGTTCCATTCGAAGCCTATGACATTAGATGAACTCGATGTGCGTTTTGGCCATTTTACTTGGCTTGCGTTGGTGATTCGTACATAGTCACGTGACCAAAGTGGTTTTTTGGATCAATGGCGCCAAATGTCTGTTACAGAAAATGTATGTTAAATGTGAAGTACTTATTTGATCTTATATATTGAAATTTCTTTAATTGGTGATACTAAATGCTTTGAAGTGCACATGCCCTGTCCTAAAGAAAAAGAACCAAAATGATGCGTAGGTCTCATGTCAATCTGGCAACAAAACAGTGCTGCTATCTATGTTGTCAATTTTGTTATGTAGTCTATAATGGAGACTATCCGTGAAATAAATATTTGCGGTTATTGTTGAAGAATGGGTTTATTTGGCAATATAGAAGTGATAAGTGAGTGTATTTCGTAATTTACGATTCATGTAAAGATTCATGCGTGACAGAGATTGACAGCGTCTCGTCCGCTGCTATATACCTATCCAATCCTCGGGGCTCTCAGGCCCGCCATACATTTTACTATTGCAATAAAAGTGAAACGTCAAATGGGAATTTCGATCATTCCGTAAATAAAATGTATTTTTCTGATTGCATTCGTGAACTATATTCTTGGTTACTCGAAGATAACATTGGATCTCTGATAATTAACACCTGCAGCTGCAGCATTGTTGAACCCAAGATTGACATTTTCGTCCCATACGTCAGTTTGGTTTTTATTGTAAATTATCGTGTTTTAATGGATTTGTTTCCTTTATTCACTTAGATAACCCTTATAATAGGTATATAGTATTAGTAAATACTGTTTGATTGCTAAATATTTTGGATGAAAATGCCTTTTGACTTGCTAAAGTTGTTGTCATTGTGTAGTCATTTTGAACGTATTTCGTCTTTTTATGGTAAATATCATAGCATTTGCATGCATTATGTAGTAGATATGCCATCTATGATCTAATTTGAGATTTGACACTTGTATTTGTTTCTTTATTTTCAGGTTGCACCATTTGCATTGTACCATACTAAAGTGCCATCATGTAGTGAACAATGTGACATTCTACACAATGTTGCTTCCACGTTCCAAGTGTAAAGTAGTAGACGGATCGTGAACATGTAGGTTGTGAAAAAAAACTAAGAGCTATGTCTATGAGAGGCACCAAGCGGGCTACTGGTGTGCGTGGTGACGAACCAGGCACATCCAAGCGCCGCAGAACGGAGCCTGAGGACACCCCCTGGCAGCTCCGGCCAGATGTCAAAATGTCATCAATATATAACAGAAGTGCCTCTGAGGCACCAGCAGAACTATTCAGGTTTGTGTGCAATTTCCCCCATTGTGCTTAGAATGTTATTATTATAGTTTTAGGCTTATAGCATTTAATAAGTCCATGTATTTATTTATTTGTAAATGCAAGGTTGCTACAGCGAAACTATTCACCTGTTTAGCTACATTGTTTTTATTTGTAGTTCATAAAGTTGAACAGCAGTAAATTTCTGTGTAAAACACAATTATGACTTACATACAGTAGAACTCATTTTGTAAATGAAGATTCATATATTAATTTTTATATAGATTTAGATAAACTAACTTATTTTTTCTGTTATGCTGTGCGAATACATTTAAATGGCTAAGCTAGTATAGTATGAAAGTTTGTGAAAATAAAATTAAGGCACTCATTGATAAAGCATATACTGAATATGGTTTAGATCAGTACTAATCGATTACATCCAATAAACATCTAGTATAAGCAAATATTGTGTGGTTCTAAAGCTAAGCAATGTTATTTCCCTTCATTGATGTTATCGAGAATCAAATCTAGGATACAAGTGCTGCATGATCCAATGCTGATCACTTAATTGGGATTTGAATATTCTGTACAGTCCAATAATATTCTATAGGTTCTATTTGAGATGAAAGTTTAGTTAAAAGGAAATAATGTATTTGTATTATATTTATATATATATATATTATTATTATATTTATATATATACTTTTTTGTGCTGTGTCTCATAAAAAACATGTTCTTACATCAACAAATAGTAATATGATTTGAATTCTGTGGTGCTGACAAAATTACTATTATACAAACTGCAAATGTTGAACTGCTTGCGATTTATCTTAAATATGTACTGTTAATAATAGTTTGGTGTATTCTAAAGAATGTTAGAAAGTAGTTTCCATATAAAGTTATTTACTTGTAAGCATAAACAATACTATAGTTGAAATAGGAAAAAAAAAAAAATAATAAACCTTAGAAATAAAATTTATAATGTTGTTTTTGTCATAATAATATTCTATTCAATTTATAAGTATTTAGATTAGAAACAGTTTGAACTGAACTGTGTATATACCACCTGAGAACTCCCTTTTGTCTGATTATTATTAAAATTAAGAAAATATTATTAGTGACTGCATATGTAACATATTGGTTACATGTTTTTATACTGTTTGGTGATACTTAAAGTTTAACAGCATTGTGTGTGTGAAACAAAACTTTTATAGAATAATTTTAATGTTTCTATGAGCAATGTTATCAAATTCTTGTGCTATTGTGTTATTCCTTGTTTTGTTAGTTAGGTGTAGAAAGTCTTAAAATCATTATTTGTATACAAAAAAGCAAATGTCAAAAGTATTTTGTTGAAGTAATAATTGGTCTTGTCTATTAATTCATGGAATATCTATTGTGTCTCATTTCTGGGCGTTGAAGGGTTAAAACAAGAATGAAAGCATTTTAGAACTGTGTTGCTTTACACTATGCGAATTATGCAAAACTGTTTTTCATAAAGCGAGTGTGCACTATATAACCAACCAGATTTTCTCACAGCCTGGCTTGCGTCAAATATGATTAACTAACTACTTAAAATACCAATCACATAAATACTTTATCAGGTACTAAGTAATTAGAAAGCTGTAAAAATACAGACAGACAAGTATAAATATGAAACATGTCACAGATGATGTAATTATAGAAGATAAAGACTCTTTTTCTTATACACTTTAATCAAGTATGAATTATGTTTGTTATGATTTTGGAAAGAAACAATGTTGTAAGCTGTAACTTCATAAAATAATTGTGCTATATTATCAATTTTTTTATAATGCAAACTTGTATTTTACTAAAAAGTTACTTCTTAATTTGGAAAAGTGTTCAAAAGGGAAAATGACAATAGTATAAACATAAATTAATTGTAGAATTTTTAATAAATTTCAAGGCCTGTATCCAATGTTTATTCTTAAAACTTTGTTTGTGTATTAAACTTAATAAATGAGAAATATACAATAAATACTACAGAAATGTAAAGTGTAAATTTCACTTGATAAAGTAACAATACTACTTGAATCTAACCTAATAACCTAACCATGTGTACCTAAAAATTCCAGGAAAGATCTCATCAGCGCCATGAAACTACCAGACTCAGAGCCTTTGACGCCAAGCGAGTACTGGATAATTACGGACACGTGGAAACAAGACTGGGAACGCGGGGTCCAGGTGCCCGTCAATCCTGACTCACTGCCCGCTCCCAAAGTCACAATTATTGACAATCCACGGCCTCCTGATTTTGAAGAATTCAAATTGTAAGTTTTATTTGGATATGTAATTTGGTTTGTTTTGTATTCTTTGAGTTCCATTAGGGTCACTGTAACAAAAGTAAGGTGGAGGATTAGGGGAAGGGTTGGCAACACATTAGTGATGTTGGTTCAAGACTACCACCAGACCAGATCAACCATATACTAAGGTTTTGTACAAAACATACTATTTCATACTTACGACGACTTTCATATCTCACTTCATTGACATCTATTTTGAACTTCATAGGAATCTCCAACGATGAAGGTAGCCAAGTATTTAGGTGATGCAAATCGTCCTTATTTCCCAGGCCTAAAGATAAGTACATCCATTTGACCCGGGATGCACACTTCCAAGCGGACAAGCACCACCTGAGTTCCACTCCGGCGCGGGCAGAAGCCGCCTGTGCGTACGACCTGGACGCCATTGACACTGAGTGGTTGAATCTCCTGAACGCCGAACGAGCGAGGGCCGGCGCCCTGCCCATCAATGAAGACCAATTGGAAAAGGTCATTGAGGAATTGGAGGTCAGTAGAAGAACTTTTAGGGCCTGTTTCACAGGTTCCCAATACTACTACTTTCTAATTATTTGAAAAGTGGGACAGAATTTCTATAATTATATCTGCCTATACTTCATCATGATGCCATGACCCCATTCCCAACCATTTTGAAAAAAAAATTGTAGTAATATGATTTGGTCAACTATGTCTCTTTTTGACCGACATCAAAAATGAAAATGAGAGATGAAAATGAATGATTACTTGAATTCGGCTGAACTGATTGAAATGATTCAAACGTTATTAGATCAGGTTTGTTCCCAATATGGTCCCATTTTTTGAAAAATTGAAATCGGTTTTGTATTTTTCAGTAAATCCCGAAAATACTGTCGTTTTCTTTCCTATTTTTAAGGTCCCGTACCTCAAAAGGAAAAAAACGGAACCCTTATAGAATCACTTTGTTGTCTGTCTGTCTGTTTGTCTATTAATCAATACCCTTTATGTTGGGAACGTGTGGAGGTATCGACTTGAAATTAAAACCATACTGTACTCAGGCACAGAATAACTAATAGTACCAAGTACAGAAGCAACACCCCGCAGTCATTTAAAGAAATAGCGACTTTTGCTCCGACACAATAAAGTTCAATTCAGGTCGCGCAGCGCTAATGGCTTACAGTTATATCCTAGTAGTTGCCTCTCTTTCTATCGCGTGCTCTTACCTTTTGTGACAACGCATCGTTAGGGTTGTCTTCTTTTAAATGGACTGCGTAGCATAATATATCATAAAAGGAAAGCGATTTTACGTACCATGGTTAAAGAAAGTTTTTATCAACTCGTGGTAGAGCTACTGGAGTGATGAGAGTCCACGTGTGGTAGTGCGAGTTTTGCCGGTCTGCACGTGGTCAACTGTGAATGGCTTATCCTCCTAAAAAATCTTACACTGCAGCAATTTTTGAATTAGATGATTTTTATGCAATTGATTTTATATCATTATTTTTCACACATCTAGATAGCTATACCTACCTTTACAGTTGGAAAAGTAATCCTCCCTCATTTTCGTAAATTCACATTTTGGGAATCTTGACATTTCATTTTGGGAATCTGACGTTTTGGGAACTTGACATTTCGTAACCGCTTGACATTTTGTGAATTTGACATTTCCAGAAAACTCTGTAATTCGGTACCATATAAAATACAATATTTAATTGTATACAAATCATACAATACCTAGGTATAGTATACAATACCTGGGCCGTACAGGTAATATATAAAATATGAATATTATTGTCATATAATATATACAATCCCCAGGGATCGGGGCTTGAGGGGCGAAGCCCCCCGCCATGAAAAAAGTCTTAATGAGTTCATTAGGTTAGGTTAGAACTGCGACCAAAAATACCAGAAACGACGTTTCTGTTCTAAATTGACCCAGCCGGGCATTGATCCCGGGACCTCAGGGATGGCGACACCTTAAAAGCCACTCGACCGCGAAGTCCGTCAATGTCCCATACTATCATCGTCATCGAATACTGCGCCCATTAGACAGCTCAACAAGGTTTTTGTTGCCTGGAATACTATTAGATCTCCTCAACATGTTAAACACAACCATCACACTTTTATTGTGCGTGAAAATTTTTGAAATGCTCAAACAAATCCTATGAATTCTTCACAATTTTGGACATGGAACTGCTGAAATAAAGCTTTTTCATCTAAGCGCGAATTTGTGGGCCGTCAAACTACTTTAAGCTTTGCTGTACTCAAGAGCAGAAACTCAAACTCAATCGTCATCTGAAGTACCTCCTTAATAAAAAAATAAAAAGTTTTGATGTCGTCATGATAATTACAAAGATTTATCAAAAAATAGTTGTATCCCAAAAACTAGAGGTGCTAGAGAAAATCTAAGTGTAGATTCGGGGTCAGTGGCCTCGAATTGAGTAAACAATAACTAAAATATTTCAGGCAACAGAAAAAAAGATTTTAATTTTGTTCAGCCTTGTAATATGATGTCTTAGATTGTCATAGGGTACCCTATGACACGAAGGAAGTTCGCCCGTCAGATAATTTTATTTAACCCTTTCGTAGCTGGATGGTTTACTCTGGTATAGTCATTTTTGAAGGATCAGTATAATTTAAATTAAGTTTTGATTTATTTTGTTTGTTGTTTTTATTGTATTAGTGCAAGTTGCATCATATCTCAAAATGTAGTGTGTTTAAAAGTAATTAGCATTACAGTTTTCACATTAATCCGTTTTACATAAACATATTAATTTGATTCGTTTTTTATTATTTAAGTAATACAATTATTAAAACTTCCGAATGCAAGTAAACAGTACTTTTGAAAGTGCTACAATATTCACTCGTTTACAAGCGTCTGGCTTCCAATATTTGCACTGACACAGAGTAGCGAATTATACTTTAAAATATTTAATTAACTCTGTCGATGTCGTGTCCAGTAGAATGGCTCGATGCACGCCCGCCCACCGCCCGGGTTGATTTTCGAAGGCCAGTATTGATTTTATTAGTGCTTTGAGTGCAGTACAGAATAATAGCATATCGCGATTGGTTTACAGATAAATAAACACTAGAACAAAACTATATTTAACTTATTATAAAAATATCATTGTGAATTGTGAAATGATAAAAATCTAAAATTAAGTAGTTAATGTAGTTTACTATTATTTGAAAAAAGTTAACGCATCTAAATTTTATTAAGTTCTTATCTCATAGACGGAAAAATAAAATTTTGATCACTTAATTTCTATTGTTCGGTTTCATTAATAATAATAATAATAGTTTATTTTATACAATTTTATATAATAAGTATTACAATTCAAAGAACTATAATTATGCGGACAATACTTGTTTGTGGAGACTGGTGAACCATAGTAAGTAAAGATACTTGTGTTACAGACCACCAGGTCTCCACCCTCAGATAACATCTCAGTAAAATAATAGTTCATTACATTTCAAGTAAGTTTCAAACCATAAGTGGAAAAAATATGATTACACCAAACTATTAGATTTTTTATAATATAGTATATCTTCAGTCTCTTGGTATGACAGATTTTTGGAATATATGCCAAGATGTGAATTACTTTTATTATACAGTTTTGGACCTTGACCACAGAAAAACCTATGAGTTAATACTCTCTTATAAGATTCAGTATGGCAAACCTGCCTCTGTCTACGGCTAGTACCAGTGATTGTCAGATCCCTTCTATAATCTGTTTCTTTATGGTGTTTTAGAATGGTATTTAAAATATAAAGTTGGCGAACTGTTAGGACTTCACTATCAGCATACAGCATTACAGTTGGATATAAAAGAGGTTTGGCAAGGCAAATTTTCAGTATTAATCTTTGCGCCCTTTCAATCTTTATTAAATGAGTTTTCGCCGCTCCCCCCCAAACAGTTATACAATACGAAATCAATGACTGACATAGAGAATTAAAAATATCTTTCAAAGTTTTACCGTTCGCGACATGTTGTAGTTGTTTAAAAATATATATAAATTTTCTAACTTTTTGAGCAAAACCTATTATGTGTTCCCGAAAGGTGAGGGTACCAGCAAAACTCCAAGATACGTTATACTCTGCACCCGCTCTAACACTGCACAAGAGCAGCTATTCAGTGTAGGCTGCGAACAGGTATGAGCAGTTAGTTGGAGATTTGAGTTCAAATTTTGAATGCAACGCATAGAAAATAGTATATATTTAGTTTTCTTGATATTTAGAGTAAGAGAGTTAGAAACCAACCAGTGACATACAATATTAAAACCTGCTTGTGCTTTTGAATAAACTTCTTCCCACGTGTCATTTCCCATCAGCATATGCAATAACCTTACAGTTTTCTAGTTTTAAGCTACACAGTTCATTTACATAACAGAGAAATAGTGTCGGCCCCAACACACTCCCCTGCGGCACACCAAATTGTTTTAAATAAGGTTTAGGTTTATTATGACATTATGGTTTTTATCCTCTCCTCTACGAGGTTTATAAGATATAGGCAAAGAAACCTTATTCTTGATAATATTCAAAAATTTTAGATTTTTAAAAATATTAGTTTCAAGAATAAGGTACACTGTAGAGTGGCGATTCAAGATGTCGGAAATATCCTTAACCTTAAATATATAAAATCAGTGACTGTTGTGTATATAAATATTTAAGTATTTAAGTAAGCAAAACATCTTGAATCCCCACTAGATTTTATTTCATCACCAAGCTGTTAGGCCATTAGGTGTTTTTATAAGGCGCGTGTCAAACATACACCCTAACTCGTCCAATTACAATAATGCGCCTATTGGTATTAAGATTATTTGATGGCTAAAGAGTAGATTAAAGCAACAGTTCAATCCTCATGTCCATATCATTTAATATTTTTTTTCTCATGTTCATTTCAATAAAACCACCAATGTGCAGTACATTAACAATAATATTTTTTAAACACAATCTCGTAATTCAGGTCTGAAGGGGATAACGTGTATTTCACAGAAAATATTTCGAATGTAGTGTGACATAGTTGTACGGTGTGTACATTTCATTCATTGCTCGTAACTGTACAGTTGTAAACGTGATGCTGCACAGTGAGTGATTTGCAAATTGTGTATAGTGCAATAAGCCAATTTACTCAAGTACTTTATGTTATTTAATAATGGATCAATCACAACGGTCAGTTCCCTCTTTATCACTTCCGTGTAGTTCTAAATCAGTTGATTTGTCTCCTTTGCTGTGGGTGCTATCTTTGTGTATTTATTAGTTAAAAATACAGAAGAAGAATCTCCATGGGGATGCTATGGAGCATTGCAATAAAATTGTTGTCGGCTATATGTACTGCTACGTGATACAGAAAAATAACCTCTCCATAGCATGGCAATTGTTGTCGGCTATTGTACTGCTAAGTGTGCTTTTAGACCAGGGTTTACTTACGACTATTATGGGGTAGTCTCACAATATTAATGTTATGTATATTATTTTTAGGGTTCCGTACCTCAAAAAGAAAAAATGGAACCCTTATAGGATCTCTTTGTTGTCCGTCTGTCTGTCAAGACCCTTTAACTCGGGAACGAGTGGAGGTATCGAGTTGAATTTAAACCAGTCTTATATCTACAGTTCCTTGAGGCTGTGAAAAAAAAATCAAACTTCTAAGTTAACGTAAAAAAGATGCGGCCGTTTATACAGTTAAACTACGAAAACAGCTTTTATTACGTAGGGCATAAAGATGGTCTCACAAGGTCAACATGTATAGTCTGAAGGTGCCGTCTTGTGTATCTACTTTGTTCGGAAACCTCAGTGGGCGAGTCCGACCCGCACTTGTCCTGTTTTTTCTATAATATTAGCCGTTCTGTTACACTTACGTATTATAAAGCAGACTCATCATATGAAATGAACGAACGACTGCCAGCAGTCAACACAACATAGCAAAGCTGTTGAGCAAAAAATTTTATCTATCGTAAGGGAAACGACAAATTTTGATTAATAAAACTACAACTATTTAAGCTAGTGGCTCTGCAGAGCAGTAGACCTCGCGTTTGTGTAATTTCTGAACATTTTTCTAAACGGCTGAAATATGATTTTCCCCATATCTTCGCCATTTTGAAAAACTGAATCAACAAAAAACAATTAGGTATATAATTATACAACCAGCCCCCGTATTAAAACTTGCCAGTTTTCTGAATGGCTATCAATGCGTTTCTTTTATTTTCTATACAGCGAGAAAGAGATGTAACTAGCAATTTAATATTCCCCCCCCTGCTCACAAAATTTCACGAGAATCTTCTGCGACCTGTAGAGGAGGACAAAGGGACAGCCGGACATACGAAAGCATTTTTGCCCAATCTGAAACGGAGACGCTTTGCTAGCGCTTCGCGTTCGCTAGATCAACAACCATACCTAAGACTAATAGATTAGGAGGTCATGACAAATCTGGTAAAGATCGCGTAAGTGACTGGATTTGGGTTCACAGGATGGAGTGCCACTCTCTGATGCTAAATATGTCGGTCTGTTTGTGTGAAGTATGCCAGATGAAAAATGTGTTATCGTTACCAAAGAAAGATAATAAGGTAAATGGCTGAAAATGTCAAAGCTTGAAACAACAAAAACATTATGCACTAGTTTATTAGTTATGCACTAGTTTATTAGTAAAAAAACTGAACAAATATTCGGTTACATTACGTAGGTATGAGCCGTATAAGCGATTTCGGAAACAATTAACTTTTTGTTGGTTTGTAATGAATAAACTCGAAAACTACTGATCCGATTTTAAAAATTCTTTCACTTATAGAAAGCTAAATTATCAGCGAATAACATAAAATATTTTATTATTGAAAAAAAAAATAGAGATCCCTACGAAAATAGCAATAAATAAAACCCACAAAAAATCCTATAAAAGCAATGTTAAGTAATCGAAAACTATTGATGATACATAAAAATAATGTACTGTACGTTTATAGTTCTTATCATTACCCACAAAAATGTCCAGGAGGCTATACATCTAAGGCCCAGCGCACACCGCTGGAAGCGCGGCGAAGCGCATTTAGCCTTTACCAATTGAAAAGGGATCTTAGATGCATTAGCAAACGGTTCTCCACGCACATAATCACCGCGCGACCAACCGTATGCTGAAGTAACCAAAGTAGAATTTCGATTGCTAATGTATCTCTTCGCCGAGCCTCCGCCGGTGTGCGCTGGGCCTAACTATTGTAGTTTAGTCACAATAACCACTTTTTGTTCAAATTAGTCACAAAACTCGGGTAGAATCGAAAGATCATTTGTATCATGATATTAATGAAGGAAGGAATTTTTAAAGGTAAGAACAAAAAAACATTTTAATGATTAATATTTATGTAAGTATTAAAATAGATTACTCTGAAGCGAACCGAGGGCGATTCACTAGTAAATAAAAAAAAACAAGAAAGTTGATTCCATGTTTTATCACAGGAAAAAAGTGAGGAGTACCATTACAAGAATTATATTTGTAGCATTGAGAATTAATAATAATAATAAGAAATATTATTTATTACGTATAATCCGCGCGCGATGAGAAAGGGATGGAACCTTGTCGAAGTGAATAAAAATTGGCTAATAAGTTAATTTTAATTTAATTAATCAACTAATTGTTTACTTGTTTTCTTACTTGAAGTTGCTGTAGCAAAAGTTCCCTTCCTCGGATGCGTAACACCGTGTTTTTGAATATCCCTGTGGCTGGCCGGCGAACAAACGCGTCTCAGTTTGACAAGGTTCCGTCCCATTCTCATCGCGCGCGAATTATACCTATGTGCAATTAAAGCGATTGTCAATAGCTCTAACAATAGCATTGATGGAAAAATTGACAATCATCATCAGAGAGTGGCTCTTCATCCTGTGAACCCAGATTCAGCCATAATTACGCGATCGTTTCCAGATTTGTCATGACCTCCCGGAATATAAAGTGTGGTACGAGAACGCAGGCACTAATCAGAAACTTATTTGTAAAGGCTTTCTTAAAATACATTCTATTTATAAAAGCTACTCAAGTTGCGAAAAATCGTTACGATCACGTTTACAACAGCATGCCGGTGACACTTCGCACTTTAAGCTATAAGTACATGGCGAGTTCGATCAAGCCAACGTAGTGGGCTGCCACGCGCCGGCCGGGTTGCACGTTAGTTCGATACTAAGTCACGCGCGTGCGACTAGGTATTTAACAAAATGTTCCAATATTTTTTGTAAGCTTTTCTTTAACCATAGTACGTAAAATCGTTTTCCTTTTATGATATGCTACGCAGTTCATTAAAAAAAGACGACCCCAAAAGTCGTTAGAAGAGATGAGAGTATTGTGATAAAAAGAGAGGCAACCTCTAGTACGTCAATCCTATATTATTATAATTTATTGTGTGCTTCTAGGTGAATATAACTGTAGGGAAAGGAGCGCTGTGCGACCTGAATTGCATTTTATTATGTCGGAGTAAGAGTCGCTATTTATTTAAATGATTTTGCGGAGTGTTCTTTCTGTACTTGTACTTTTATGTATTCTGTGACAACAGAAAAGTCGAATCAATAACGACAAATCTGTGTGAGCACTTTTTGTCTGCCTGAGCAAAATATCTTTACACATAATCAATTAAAACGAAACTTGCCTTTCGCACTTGTGATAATAATCGAGGCATCAAAATGAGAAATTTTTAATGTTGGTTATACAGGGTGAAATCGATTTCACCCTGTGAATGACTTCGAAGTCATTGGCAATCTTTTAAACTAAGAATCTAAAGGCGATATTGATAACTGTCGCCCGAAAAATTAACCGTGGGAGCCTGGGAGCATAACACGGGCTGATTTTCCGGGCGACAGTTGTCAATATCGCAGTTAGGTTCTTAGTTTAAACGAATGCCAATGGCTTCGATTTCACCTTGTATAAATGTTTTACTAACTAAAACAATCATTTTGCTATAGGTCCGAACATGGGATAAAATTCAGGCGATCATGAAGTCAGAAGAAGGCCTCGGCATCGAATATGACGAAAATGTCATTTGTGATGTCTGTCGGTCACCGGATTCCGAAGATGGAAATGAAATGGTTTTCTGTGACTCGTGCAATATCTGCGTGCATCAAGCCTGCTACGGCATAACAGTAATTCCAGATGGTACGTATCTATTTACGATTGTTCACCGAAAAAGTGGAAAAAGATTGTTTTCAGGCTATATGCTTCATATCCGTATGTCATCTCTTTTTACAGGGCAGTGGCTCTGCAGACCATGCGGCGATGGTGCGCGGCCAACCTGTGTTCTTTGTCCCAACCTCGGTGGTGCTTTGAAATGCACTCCTTCTGGCCATAAATGGGCCCACGTTAGTTGCGTGCTTTGGATTCCCGAGGTTTCTATTGGTTGTGCTGAAAAAATGGAACCTATTACCAAAATATCGTCTATACCAGCGTCTCGCTGGTCATTAGTGTGTGTTTTGTGCCGCGAACGCAAAGGAGCGTGCATTCAGTGTTCCGTTAAGACTTGTAAGACTGCTTATCACGTAACGTGTGCATTTAAACATGGACTAGAGATGCGTGCAATAATTGAAGATGAAAATGCTGACGATGGCGTAAAATTACGATCGTATTGTCAGAAACATAGTGTCAATTCTAAGAAAGAAAAATGCTCGGGTTCTGGTTCTGAGGAGGAGGAGGTTAAGAGAAAGCGTCGTAAAGATATGACTTCTGAAGAGAAAACTCAAGCGCGTGCTGCACGCTTACAAGAAATCGAAAGAGAATTTGATCGACACGTCAATGTAAAAGACATAAGTACACATCTCCTTGATGTTGATCAAGATGCTATACAATACATATACAATTACTGGAAACTGAAAAGACGAGCTGGAAACAATCGTCCATTACTGCCGCCAAAATCCGATGATAGCGAACTTTTAACTCACCGGCAGGAACAAGCTGACTTGGATAAAATGAAGATGTTTGTGCAACTTAGGCAAGATCTTGAGCGAGTGCGGAATTTGTGCTATATGGTAAGCAGGAGAGAAAAGCTTTCTCGCTCATTCTTCCGGATGCGCGAACAAACCTTTCACAAACAAGTAGCTGTACTATCAGCAGATCCAACAATTTCGGGCCCAGACCTTGCGGCTATCATAGAGGCTAATCATGGTCCTTCCATATATGATAGGCTTTATTCTCATCCAGATGCGTCTGATCACAAAAATGATTTCGATGAATTACTAGCACGCATTGCCCCAGCAGAATCAGGGGATGAAAAGAAGAAAGATCGTAATGGGCTAGTGAAGACATCAAAGAATGCAAATCCTTATAAGAAACATTATGTTAACGGTTCACGTCGAAATGAGAGCATGTACAGCGGGCTCTCGAGTGAAGAAAGTGCTCCTGAAATCAGTCGTCCTGGTAAATATAGGGGTAAGGCTATTGGTTCTAGCACAGACGACGATGTCAAGAAACCTAATTCACCAAAGAAAAAGGTATCTCCTAAAGCAAGAGCAAAGAGGTCACCTAAGAAGACAGAACGAAGGAAAAGGAAAGTACCACAATCTAAAGCTGTTATTGAAAATAGTAGCGAAGATGAAGGTGTGAGTTCTAAATCCAAAAAGGATAGATCGCGTAGTAAAACTCTTCAACAAATGGAAAAAGAAATGGCTGCTGGCACTTTAGGTCAGTCTGGTACTGATAGCGATGAACTAATGCCAATAAGATCAACTAGAAACAGTAAATTCCCGGTTGACATTTACTCGGACAGCAGTGAGGACATGTCTACATTGAAATCCGAAGTAAAATCTGCAAAAGATAAAGTCAAATCTGAAAAGGTGAAATCAGAAAAGTCAAAACCAGATAAGTCACCCAGTGGAAACGATTCCCAGCAACCACTTCCTAGAACTAAAGCAGCAATGAAAGAATTTGTCCCAGCTCATTCAGAGAAAAAGAATGTAGTAAAAGAAGAAGATAAACCTGCTCCCAAGAAAAGAGGAAGAAAGCCTTCTAATAAAGAGAAGAAGCCCCCAGTTAAAAGTGGTGAATCTGATGACGAAGCGAAAAACAAAGAAAACATCAAGTTTGCGAAACAGAAAGATAATCCTACGGATTTGATAGTACCACAACGACAAGCAGCTAAGAAAGCTTCTGAAAACATGCGTTCAACCACTGTTGTTAAGAAAGAAGAACCTATTATTGAGAAACAATCGTCTCCTGAAGACCCGAAAAGTAAGCCCAAAATCAAATCTAAGGGTAAGGAGGTAAAAGAGAAAGAAAAAGAGAAAGAAAGCTTAACTATATCACCTGCTAAAGTAGGCAGAAAGAAATCCTCAAAGGATACCGAAAAAGAAACAATTGCTTATGTGCCCCAAAGACAGGCTGCTAAAAAAGCAGCCGCTCACATAAAAAGTGGCCTTGGTACTAAGTTACCTGTCGTTGAAGCTACTGAAAACGACAAAAAGATGTCGCCTAAGAAAGAAGATATCAAAAAGGCTCCCGCTAAAGAAAGCTCTAAAGAAAGTTCGAGTTCTTCTTCGTCAAGCAGCAGTAGTAGTTCCTCATCAACAAGTTCAGAAGAAGAAACAGAGAAGCCTGATATTAAACCAACGGTTAAAGCGCGCGAGATCAAACCTGCCACGACTAGACCGCCGTCAATGTTTTCCCCTCCTGGTACTAGGCCGACAGTGGACTTGCCCTTTCTCGACAGGGTGTCAAGACCTTTGTCATCGACTAGTGCCTCGAGTGATGGTGACAGCTCTAAAGGTTCAAGAGCTTCCGGGTCAGACAGTCCTTCTCCGAAACGACCGCGTAGGCGACGCAAAGCCAAGAGTACTTCATCCGAAACATCCCCACGCAAGGCCCCTGACAAGAAGCTTAAAACTTCCGAACGGGGGCCCAAGTGCAGGGTATCAACACCGCCTCTTGAAGGAGAGGAACCGAGCCGATCCAACGCGTGTGCTGCCACGCGTGCTCGGACCAGAAGCACTGCTACAAGCGGAAATATGCCTAATAAGCCTGACGCCGGATCGAGAAAATCGTCTAAAGACGAGATCAGTTACACCCCTGTGCCCATCAAAACTCCCAAAGAGAGCAGCCAGTCCCGTGAATTTTCATCTGCGGAGCGGCAAGCGGACAAGGAGATAAAGAAAGACGAAGAAGAGTCTAACACATCTGATCTGCCTATTAATAACGTAAAACCGAAGTCTAGTAGGCCCAGCAGGAGGCAAAGTGTATATCATGATGATAAAGTTAAAATACCCGATGAACCGCCACCGAAAACTAGCCCGAAAAAGAGTGTAGAGGTCAAACAAAAAAGTATTACTAGCAGGCGAATTAGTATTAAAGATCCTCCTAAAGAAAGTGAACCTTATTTGGATGTTAAATGTCAGCCTATCACCAAAGAAAGAAGGCAAAGTAGACATGAGTCTTTGAATACATCTAGACCTGATAGAAACAGTCTATCGCCAGTCAAAAAATCAATTTACGTTGAGAAACCTCCGGAGGTAGTTGATAGGAAGAGCCCGCTGCAAATTCACGATGAAGATCAATATCAAGATAATGATAAACATTGGCTATCGAAAGCTCCAAGCCCTAATGTTAACCCTCCACCAGTAGAAAAGCCAGATGGGCCTGAGAAATATATGACTGATGAAAAATCAATGGATTCGGATTCTCTTGACAAGAGCAGTGCCAAGATTGCTAAAATACAAGCGAATTTAAATGAAAACACGATGATTAAATCTCCTAAGACTCCAATGGATGCAAGGACTATGTCATTGGAAAATATTGATATGGATAATTCAGTAGCTCGAAATATCAGAAAACGTTCCATATTAGACGCAGAAAAGAAATATATTACTCAAGATGCCAGTCATGTTGGGCAAGGTGTTGAAATATCAAAGAGTGCTAAGATTCCATCGGCAGTTAATCCGTTTCCGAATAGATCAATCTTTTCGCCACAGTCTAAAGACAATGAGATATTTGATATAGACATGCTTGCTGTTGATGATGGATTCAATCATGAAGATATTATGAAACCTTTTACATCCTACCCTGAATTTTTCTTCAAAGAAGATTCCAAAGAACAGGGTGTCCAAGAAACACTTAATTTAGTAGATAGACTGCGTCTGCAACTAAATTCCAAGAAGGTGCCAACTGAGAATTCTGCACAAGACGAATCAATTCAGAATGATGATAAAAACCAAAGAGAAGATGAAAATAACATTGCATCCAACTCTATAGACACTGACCATGACCGTGAAATTCCTACACCTAAGGAAGTTGCTCTTGATTTACACGATAAAAGAATATCTCCAAAAGAAACGCATATTACAGCTAATCATGTGTCACATACATACCCGCCTTCAGAAATATCATCAATGGGCAATTTAATAGAAAGTAAAGAGTATCATCACCAACCTGTTCCTATGACAAGTAATGAAAAATGGTCAGACATGCCAGTCGCCCAAATAGATCCTCACAATGAGCAAACTGATGACAGAAAATATGATCACATGCAATACAATGATGATGTCAAAGAACCCGTGACAGTGCAGTCAGATGTCCAATCTATGTCTGAAGTAGGAGATACAATATCTTTGTCTAAACAAAGCGATGATTCGCAACCGTTATCTGTAGTTGACCATTCAGTTACTAGCAACGATCAAGAATTAACTCAAGATAATCAAAATTATGAAAACAACAATTCTATGATACACTCAGATTGTGCTACTATTTCATCGCCTTACGTTAGTCAGGATTCCAAATGGAGAGAGAGTAAAATAACCACCCGAAGGTCTTCAGCTTCGAGTACAAATTCAGAAGCTTCTGTTTGCTCTCAGAAAACCGATTTGAAATCTCACATGAACAGTTGTGATTCACATCAAGGCCCTGTGATGCCTGAAATTGATTCCTATCCTCCTCTACCGGCTTATTCATGTGCCGTAGAGCCAGCTCTTCCCTTGAACCAGTATAGCGCTTATCCGTCGAACGCGTCACCATTTTTGAGTACATTGCCATTCACGCAGCTGCAATTACCGTCTCCTGCCCCGGGATTATATGCCACGGGTCTACCATTCACTACGACGTCTCTTATTCAACCAAAACCATTCCCGTTATGCGCCGCTTTTACAACTTCCTCGCAAAATCTTGCACTCACTACAGCCATGATAGCACCACCAACGCCAAAGCCGACTGATTCTCCTCGTGATGACATTGATGTATCTTGTGGTGAGAAATACATTCATGTTGTGTCTAGTCCAAGTATCAGCGTTGATTCGTATAATGACTCCAATAGCACTAGAGCTGCCACTAAAATGTCTAACGATAGTAATGAGACTGTGTCAAGTGTAATTCCACAAGACGAGAAGTCGCCTCCTAAACCACCAAAATCGACATCTAGGTTTCCGGGCAAGTCGCCTGGTAAAAGCCCTGGAGTATCATGTTCACCGAAACAAAGCGAAGCAACGAAAAATTCAAAGCGAGCCAACAATAAAAACAATCGAAGCCAAAGAGGGCGAGGTCGCTCTAAGAGTAGGGCCCAAGGTGTTCATGGTTTTCCAGTGGATTACATGGGCAATTCAATTCAAAATAAACTTGTCGGTACTGTATATGACTTTGATGAAGAGATTGCCGACGGAGTCGATCTCAAAGCTCTCCGGGAAAGGCGAAAGTCTGTAGACGTAAGAGATGATCGGAAATCAGAACATTCGTATAAAGATGCATCACCATCACCATGCGTCGTTAGTCCTCTACAGGCAAGCAAGCGTACACCGACAATAGAGAAGGACATTAAACCAACATCTCCATCACCCTCAGAAAGAACCTCGTCTCCGACTAGTAAAGGTCCTGGCTTTTCCAGTGTACAACCGGTACTTCCGGGACCAGTCGACATGCGTACTTACCAACCCTTTGAAAACCCTGTCCCTGCTGCCGGTGATTCCTATCACAGCCATTTATTAGAGTTTGCTAGTGGCACCGCCGAACAACAACTAATAGATATTGATGAAGAAGTCGAGAAACAATTACATAGTGCTCTGATGGCCAGTAAACCACGTTCGGGTTCACCTCCGTCGACAGCGGTTATAGAGCCGAAAGAACCTCCGAAAGAAACTTTCACTCCTCAGCTACCCAAAGTATCGTTATCAGACTCAAGAAATCAGTTGAAAGTAAAAATAAAAGGTCCATTCTTAGACGCTAACTATTCAGCCAGTTCTGTTCAGCCGGTTGTGCCGCAACCACCGGCTCCAGTGCACGAATCCAACACTAGTATGTATGGTGCGTCCAGCGGCGCAGCTTCATCGATGATGACTGGATCGACGAACTTGCGAAGAATGCGCAAAAAGGAGTTATTGCGCCAGTATTGGACCCAAGATATGAACATGGACGATCCAGCTAATGCTTCCAATATCGGAGCCATACCGCCGCCCGCAGCGCCGCCGACCTTGGCTCGAGCCGTCATTACCATCCCGAAAGCTGTGGCGTCGATGACTAGTATACCCACGAGAGAAGACTACAAATTCAGTGATGCACCAATAGATAAGAAGAAACGTAAAACTACCAGTAGTCTTTCTAGAGAGCTAAGGCATCTGGAAGTCAGCATGAACGATGAAGCGGATCCGGCAGATGATGTCAAGTTATCGAATTTCGCTACCAGTGTCAACCAATCATTTAAGAGAAGGGGTCGTGTTTCCACAAAACCAACTCGACCTAATACTACGTCACCTGTGACTCCTAAACTAAAAATTAAGATCGGATCTAACATCGTCCAACAAATCAACGATGAGCCGTCAAGATTCCAATTCCGACCACCTAAAAAACGTTTGATGAGCATACCAAAACCTAGTTTAGAAGATCTCAGACGGGAGAGTATGAAGTACAGACGCAAGGTGATGGCAGACTTCCAAGAGACCGAGAAAGCGAAGAAACACAAGCCTAGTAAAAGTGAGAAACGTAAGAAAAAGAAGGACAAAAAGGCTGAAAAATTGCAAGTGGTTAATAGTGAAAGTGAAAGTGCTACTAAACTGATTATTAAAATAAAACGTACTAAGGAGGAGGAGGGCGGGGTGGGACCTAGTGCGCGTGAAGGGGGGACGCCGGAGATTAGGACGGGCAGTGCGGGGCCCAGCGGGTGCGTGGCGGTGGCGGCGGCGGCGCCCGAGCCGGCCGTCGATCCGTTCGAGTACGACCCGACCGCCCCCGACCCGCTCGCCATCGACCCGCCCTCCTACTCGGAGTCCTCCGCCATGCGCAAGATACGGACAGCCAAAGTGACGCCAATCCGGTTAAAACTGGCGCGCAGCTCGCAAGGGTCCGGGTACGTGATGAAGGAGGCGGGCGCGGGCGGCGGTGACGCCGGCACGTCCGCCACGCCGCTGCCTCTCGCCGTCAATAAACACTGTGAAGTGAGGTGATACAAACCGCGTATTCGCTGTTAGACATAAACTGATTTGTGCGTCAAATATCCTGTATAGTAAAAACTCTTATTAAAAATAGTATCTGTATAATAATAAAAATAGTATATATGTATGTCGTAAATTAGTTTAATATATTATTTATTTGTATAAATGGAAAGCTCAATGATTAACTTAAAGTTATTCTAAGTATATTATTATTGTGCATTGAGTGATGCACAAGTAAATCTTAATAATATTAATAAGCAATATATATTTTTGTTATTGTTACAGTTTTACTTTGTGCCTCATGTGGAATCTCATTAGTTTTTTCATGCATTAAAGTGTGCAAAATTCATTTTTTTCATAAACTGAAATAATATTATTTCTGAAAGCTCGATGATCACAATGTACATCACACTGCAAAATAATTCATGTACCAAAATGGCATAGCGCCCCAAGTAATCCTCCTAGAAATCAATTGAACAAAATGGATTAAATTATTGGCTGGTTGTGATTGACTGTTCACTTTATATTTTTTAATTATCTATACTTAGTATGTACATATTAATTGTAAATTGAATATATTATTATTTTCATGACTATTAAGATGAATGAAGCTGTGCTTCCTCATATGTGTTTTAGAAAAGAATTTATGTAGATCATTAATTTACTTAAAACACATTGTTTGTTACTATCATTTAGTTATGAGTATGACATAAAATAATAATATATAAATCAACTGGTACTGTAAAAATTTCTCTAAACTGATGGTAAATATTTATCAAAGTTTTGGACAATATATTCGATTATTAGTAAACCCTTATTTATTCAATTTTGATAAAATGTATTCATAGGCAAGTATGTAAGTGCCGTCATTTATTGTATGTGAGACTGTTCTTATGAAGTCTAATAATGAAAAACAATTGCATATGAACAGAATGTAATGATTACAGGTTTTTAAGTATTACATTCTGTTGTTCCCAATAACACTATTAGTTTTAGTACAATATTTTTTTATATTAATATTTTGCTGAATCATTCCGTCAATAGCCTAAGTGTCTAGCCAATCTTAATGCCAGCCAGACATTGCTATTAATTAGTAAGTGTTTAATTAAAGTAGCGTTTTCATTCAGTTCTTTAAAAAAGATGGCCTAAATTTAATTCCAACTTTGGTAACACTTAAAATACATTGAAATTATTAAATTCTCCTGAACATGGTGATTTACTCACGTTATTTATGGTTTGTTTCTAAAAAATACCTAATATTTCGACATAATCATCTGCATTATATTTTATGTTAAGTTTAAATAATGGTAGAAAATGTCACCAGGCGTTTATTTTACTGAGTTGAAATAATAGTTTCAGTTATTTTAAAGCTGTTCCAAAAATATTGAGAGAACAGATAAACAAACATATTCTCTTTGAATTACTACACACTGGTTTACTCAATGTATTTAAAACACATATTTTTCAAAATTCTATTTGATAACATATTATTTAAAAATCTTATTGAAAAAATTGTGACAAAATGTAAATCTACTGTGACAAACAATCCATAGAATCTATTCTTAAACTGTTTTATGCAATCATTTAATATTTAATTCAAATTCACTTATTTTTCCATTCTTGGGTTTTACTCTATTCCAATAAACCGGATTATTCAATAATATATAAATTCTGATAAGATCTTATGATGAACCAACTGTGTAGTCAGGTGCAACATGTTTGTTACCTTTTCTTCTCTCAATACTTTGTAATGTAATAAACAAAAATAAGGTTATTTTGACATAAACACTATTCCTTTTATCAAACGAGCCTCTTTGCATAGGACACTCACATACAAACGACATAATCACATAATATAAAGTAGACAGAACTCTTAACAAATCTCTGTTTTCCGTGCTCGCACACATAGACAAATCGTAAAGGCAATCTCGGGCCAAACCGCGCTCTAAGTCAGTACTTTTGTAGGCGGGGGGAGGAGGTACAACCGATGAGATCGAGTTCGAGTCTGAATCGAATAAACGTCAAAACAGTACAATGGAAACCATGGCAACCGTTTCCAAAGTACCAAAATAACAGATTTATTTTATTTTATCGCCTAAACAATATTTCCTGGCCTGTTGTTTAGTTTAATGGAGTTTTATTACTATAAGTGGCCACTTTTTGCAAATAAATATCCATTAAAGCCTGTCGTTTAAGGCTAGAAAATATTGTCTAAGCGATAAAAAGTACCACAAAGCCTCTTCGGAGTGCACGAAGCATTATGATTTTTTTAAGCACTATGATTTTATTTCCAATGGCGGCGCTAGTGTGCAGACTACGTGCTCTTAATTAGATCCTGATGTGAACTCGATCCTGACGAGAATAGGGGGTCCCGTTGAAAGTAGGAGGGCAGTTTTCATGCAGTTACCAACCTAGCGCAACAAAACAAACAAAAGTGTTTTCGAACACAGCAAGAACGCGGTGCTTCTGTCTAGAAACACACAGACTTTGTATTTAGTGACATTATTATTCTGTACTCACATACTGGTTCATGATTACAGATAGTATACAGTTGAGTAGCATGTTTAATAAAATCATGAATCAATTTTATTTTCTAAAAAAATATCCTTACCTTTTGCATATCACTTGAAACTATTTTTATTATTTATAAATTATTATTTAAATTAGTAAATTGAGGATTGATTTCGAGGTTGAAATATACATGTTCACATAATTTGTGCAATATTCGGCAATACTCATCGTATAGCATCGGCAGTGTCGTGTGACTGTAGGCGAGGTGTGTTAGTATTAAGTGCATGTTCGTTAATTAATATAGGTACATAATTATCTCAGAATGTTTACTTCACACCATTGTAAATAGTGATATTTCCAATACCAGGGCCAGTGTTCCTAAATAGGGACTGCCATGTTTTTGGCTTGGGGTATTTATGTGCGCATTAAATCGCAAAATATGTAGTAGTTTCTTGTACGGTAATTATAAAATATAAGAAAATAAAACTCGTATGTATGCCCATCCTTAAGATGCAGGGACAGCCGAGTCTATAAAATTTTATGTCTAGATAATATTAAACATAAATAAACAAATGCAGGTAATTTTGAAACTGATTCCTGCAAACAGGATCAGTTTATGTACATAACCAGAATAAGTCAGTGTGTAAAATGTAATACAATAAAACCACGAAATAAAAAAATGACACATTAAATTAGTTGACTGGTTGTTACCAGTCAGTCGAAATATAGATAGGACGATATTTTTGGATATCCGATAGGGGCAAGTAGCTGTCTCTAATTATTCAGTAGACAGTACATACATTCGTAAGGGTCACCCTTATTTCTGTTTTTGCTTGGGAAGTAATTTGGTAATATTGATTTGCAAATTAATTACAAATCGCTTCATTCCTTTCGTAGTAATCAATGCTTATTTTTCCTTTGTATGGCTGCTTGCATGAGTTAATAAATGTTGTTTTTATACTTTTGTATTTTTTATATACTCTATTAAATTTTTTGTGAGTAGCTTACTATTTTGTAGCCAATCCATGAGAGTAAACATTATGTGAACGATTCCACGCTTGTGCATTTAGTGATGACTAGATTATCACGTCTCAAAAACAGATGAATTTGACATTATTTTTATTATTGATTACTTATGAACACATGGGTGTAATAATATCTTTCGAACATAAATGTATATGTTACGGAAGCTTGATATATCGCATACACATCGTTCTCGATTAATCACCGTCCTAGAATGAGGTAGTCTTCATTACAAGGCAGTTTTGTAGAACGACACAATCATTACAAGGCAGTTTTGTAGAACGACACAAATATTGTGATCGTTAAACATCAAACAATTAAAAAGAGACATTATTAGCATTTTTTTCTGTTGGATATATTTAATATGATTATGACAGTTAATGTGATTGATTACTAATTAAAATTTATTAATAATGATTTATGCATAATATTGTTGAAATCGGTTAATTAATCAAAACTTAATATGGTATGCGTTTTGCTTGCACATGCAGTATAAATCCGCCATAGATTAAAATCACAGGTATTAAACGCTTTTAGTACCTGTGATTTTAATCTAATAAAATGCAACGCGAAAGTTTAAAAGTACCTATGTAAACCCTCATGATTTATTATTTTGACAGTATACTTTCAATTTGAGTTTGTTTGTACTTATAATCTAAAATTTATTATTTGTCATATTTTGTTTAATATTAATGAACCTCATTGATTTATGAAAGTATTTGAAAATATTCCTTAATTATAATCGGTGGTGGGAAGAATTTTTGTTGCATCGTCTAATTTATTGTAAATATCGCATGAGAACGTGACTAAGTCCAAAAGGAGATTGCTCAAAATATTAGAATGAAAAACTCGCATAAAAATCAAAACAATACCTGTGCCGATCAAGCTATGGCGATTAATAAAATCAGTTAAGAGTGGCAATGGTTAAATCCATACTGCCTTACTAATAAATGAAGAATAAGTTTATTACCTAGAATAACAAGAAAGTTTGTTTAGGAATCGCTTTGAGACGTCAAACGTTAGGAGTAATATTGCCAAGCAAAATTTTTGGTTAACCTAGATATAAACTTATTTTTAAATTATTATTAAGGCAGATAAGGTTTGGTAGCTATTTTATGTGTAAGAAAGATTAAATCTGGCATTGAAATATTTAAAAAAAATATATATTAACATTAAAAATTTAATTACAAAAACTTCAACAGAAGTGAATTTCAATTTTTGGGGTTTTTGAGCATTGTCCTTTGCTTAGTTTTGATTTCACTCCGCGTTCGCTGAATTAACACACTTTATGGAATTATTCCGTTATAAACGGTATTACTTTAAAAGTCTGACTGAAGAAAGAAACCAAGTATATCCAACTTTTTCTTTTTTCTCTTAAATGCAATCTGACACTTTGTCGTTCTGTATGACACAGTTGCAGTTAAAATATATACCTGCCTAATATTAAAATCGATTATAAAATTACAGATAATCACATTTCGATTGTAAAACATTTAGTAATGCTGTATCTTTTATGATGTGACCACGAGAATGAAAGTATTCTGCTGTTAAACTTTAACGTGTTTTGCTGCTTATTATTAAATTATTTGCATTAGGTTTTTGACTATCACAGTCACATAACTAGGCCTGAATTAGGTATTGCAACTTTCGTTACCATAAACTTAAAATTATTATTTATTTTATTATATTATAGTTAAAGAAGTAATTTTAGAAACTCCGTCATAGTAACTTGTGTAAATAGATAAGGCAAAATGGATCGATTATACATAATTACTTAAAAGCGATTAGTCTGCACACTAGCGTCACCATTGGAAAAAAAAACTTAGTGCGTAAATAAAGACAAAATTGTGAATTATCTCTGTAGTGCACTCCGAAGAAGATTTGTGGTACTTTTTATAGCTTAAACAATATCTTCTAGCCTGACGTTTAGTTTAATGGAGTTTTTTGCGAAAAGTGGCCACTTTTAACAATAAAACTCCATTAAACTAAACGACGGGCTAGAAAATATTATTTAGGCGTTATAAAGTACCACAAAGCTTCTTCGGAGTGCACTACAGAGAGATAATTCTCAATTTCGTCTTTATTTAAGCACTATGATTTTTTTACAATGGCGGCGCTAGTGTGCAGCCTAAGCGCTCTTAAGAGAGCATTGCGAGCTTCGTTCTAAGCTGTTTGAATTAGTCATACAACAGGCTTAATAGATCTGGTCTAATTAATGTCATAAGGTTTAAAGTGTAATCTGAGTCGCTTTCCCTATCTAGATAATTTGTAAACAAACACGTTAGAAGGTTTATGTATTTTTAGAAGCATGATTCTGACTTGATAGTTTCATATTTACGGATGGGCATTTTTTGGAAAACGTTACCGCAATATAGTGCGTATGACGTTCGCTCCATTATAATATAACACAATTGTTTAACGCCAAAATATTTGTCTTGCGCGCACCCTTGAAACAAGCAAATTGACTGCATTATAACTTGAACTAATCAGGGATGTTAGGGATATGAAATTTCAGATCTGGATAAGGATATAGAAATAATTTATATCGGTTTCGGATACGGTTACGGATATTAGATTTCTAAAGCTTTGGTTTCCTAGGGTAGTACAGCCGTCACATAGCGGCCGTAATTTTACGGACGTAAAAAGACAGCCGTCTTTACGGCGAAGTTATGTGGAAAGTAACAACACCGCTAAGGCCGTCTACTTTTGACGTTACTTGATACAGAAGAAAATTGTCAATCTTGAGTTAGCATTAACAATGTACTTGGAGCATGATCAGTCATCAGAAGAGGAAAATAATTGTACAGAGGCAGATGATTGCCATGTATTGTATTTGAAACTTTTTTTGGCATCGCTGTCTACTGTGTATGGGTAATGACGAGAAATTGCTTTACACCAGTTTAAACCCATTTTCCTTCACCGTTGCGGACCGCTATCCTAAAAAAACTGTGGCGAACTGTTCTACACAGTCATGACGGCCGTCACGAAAATAGCGGCACAGCTTTTGGACTTTACGGTGTCCAGTACCGCTGCGCGGCTCTAGGAAACCGCGCCGTATAGTTCAACGTTGTAGTATATTACGGCCGCTATTATTATGACGACACCGTCATCTTAGGAAAACATAGCTTAAGAAATTTATAAAGTAAAACTAGTGTCGGTTCAGCTGGTCAGAAAAACCTGTCATAAAGTGTCTCATTTAGACTACGCCCTTATCCGAAATTATCCCCATCTTTTATATCGGATTCGGTTACGGTTACGAATAGATTTTTGTTTCGGATATCCGATAGTTTCAGTTTTTGTTACGGAGCTCCTCAACATCCCTAGAAAATAATTCCTTTGATTGTTGCATTCATCTATTTTGGAGTTACGATTTGTAACCTTCTGGTCTCTCTATAAAGTTATTGCAAAATCGTCTGACCAACTTTAAACCTCTTATTTCATCTTTGTCTGTGGTTAAATGACTAATTTAGAAACCCCAAAATTAGAGCTTAAATATAATAATAACACATTAACTTTTTGAGACGTTTTGTAGAAATTGTAAAGATAAAACTGTAAATACTTTCACTTCAGTGTTTAATCATAGACAATGTATGACGAGAATAATTTATGACTAATAACAATCACATTATTAAATCTACGTTAGCATTTAGGAAATAAGTATCCTAGGTAGATATATTACCAAGATATAATTAAACAGCTATCAGAATAGCATTCATTAAAATAGATAACGTCTATTTTTAATTTCAACATAAAAAAACGTGGAATCGTTGGTATAGTTCAGATTTCCTAGTAACAAACCGGCACTTTAAGTTGTGTGTCGACAGTTAATAACATCGCTCAACACCACCGTTTTGTACGCAAATACTAGTAGCGAAAGAAAAAAGTAATCTGTGCCCCAACTATGAGTTGATGCAAACTGTATTTGCCACCGTAAACTATAATGTTCTCTCTTTCACTCGCATTGACTGTGAGCAGTATATCCGATAGTGAATGGTGACAGTTTGCATCAACTAATGGTAGAGCTACTGTTTCCTGTAAAAAAAGTTTGCGGAATGTTTGTAATTCTATGTCTGCACGAATTTGGTCACTTTGTGCGGTGATTAAGTAATAAGATTCTGCTGAGTCACAAACATTGGCTGCAATGAAATGCTGAATGAAATCTCAACAGTAGTAAATTTTCATGATTCTCGTAATGCATTGAATTACAATCGGCCCGGGTTCACGAAAAGTTAGGTTTGAAACCTAAGTTTTCAACATAATTTAAAAAGGTTTTCGCGCACAATACCATTTGTCTCAAGATCCACATCACATTTCAATTGTCGGCCATTACCTTGTTACTGTGATCTGTTTTTTTACTGTATATATTGTATCATTAGACTTGTTAGATTAATTTTGTATTGGAGATTCCGATCGTAGGGAATTAAAAATTATATTACATTTTATAATGTTTCTTAAAGTGTTTCTTTTTTAAACGATGTATGTACTTTTTGATATATCGACAAAATAACGGAATTATTTTATGGTACTTTATAAATACATGTTATTTAGATTTCGTGCTTTAAGCGCATGACTTTATATTGAGTAATTTAATTTACCGAGTGTTGATCATATTATAAAGTGTTGTATGGAACTGTAATTACTTTATTACGGCGTTAGTGACGTCTATAAGAGTGCATGATGTTATTCTAATTGTAGGCTATAGGGGACGTTCTCGCCCGCATGGTTCTTCAACTGTAATACAGCATTCATGCGAATACCCCTGCATTGCAACCGAACCAACCACCACTTGTATAGGCTATTATATACCTATTGCTACTCCCATATATCATATATTGCTACTCCCATAGAGACGGCTATGCTTCTGCGCGTTAAATTTCTCCGCTCAAGATCCGTGCCGAGGCCTGTAACAGACTAGTTGAAGGAAGCTTTTACATGATTGTCCCGGTCGATCAGTGTCTGTAAATGGTATTATGTAATCCTGAATACTTCTATAAGTGTATGTACGGTACTATTAGATAATGTGCCACAGTCGCAGGAAGTTATCAATGTTAGACGTAAAGCCATGGCTGAGCGACTCGTACCAGTCATTAGGATAGTTAGTACATAACATAACTATTTATATTTAGATGTTATAATCAGTTAAGTGTTAGCATTAAGAGATTAACTTCTTATACCATTATCCGTATAAGTATTACGATCAATATTTCCATTGTTTAAAATCTAGATATTAGATGATAAGGTTAAAAGTAACTTGTACAAACTACTTATGTACAGCAAATAGAATAGGTGGGTGATGCTATTACTGTGGCGATCGGCGAGCGATTAGGTGTAACGCAGGTTTTGTAAATATTGTACAAGTTGTCTTGTAATATAACAAGTGTTTTCAATGTGCACATAGTCGCCTCATTTATTAATAATTTTTTTAGATCAATTAATCTTTCCCTTTATTTTTTATTTCCTTTTTCGTTCCTATCCTTCTATTTTTATTTACTTTTATCTGTTTAATTATCTGATGTTGTATAATAGATGAAATAATTACAATGTGGCTATTATACTAAATGATCCATGAATGAGTAAATTATAACTGTCTATTAAAATTTAAATATCTAAGTATCCATGGTTTTAATACTTGGTCAATTCCTCTCCTTCGTCCTTGACTTAGCCCTCGTACGCACTGGCGGTAGACCGAGGGGACGACTGGCCCAATTCAGAGGGGTGGTCCGCAGAGCAAAATTTCCTCGTTGATAAAACGACCGTAACGTTAAGTCATGAAAGCAAAACGTCCGCAATTTAAAAGGGCTGCAAGAAACAAATTGTCGCGCGGCTAGGCGCTTCGCTCGTGATCGTAAGTGCGTAAGAGGGCTTAAAAGTTTGTTAGTTCGTGGTCGTGGTTATGGAAGAACCCATGGACGTACCCACGGTGGGGCAAGGTAGGGTCGCCTGCCCCGCCCTCCACCCTGAATAAGCTAGATAGACCGGGAGAAAAATAAACTTTTGATCACATTCACTCGTACAGTTCGGTTTTATTTTTCTAAATAAGGTTTAGGTTTATTATGACATCATATAACGCAGTTCGGTTTTATTTTTCTAAATAAGGTTTAGGTTTATTATGACATCATATAACGGTTTTTGTCCTCTCTCGGTGTATCCCACTTGTCCCCTCTAGCTTTGTCCCCTTGGGGGACAATTGGGATTTTTTTATAAAACTATCCCAGTTGTCCCCTCTATCAACGACATGGCGGACAACTGGGATTTTAATTTTTAGATGTCCCAGTTTCCCCCTCCTTGAGATGTTGCCGTGTAATTTTGCTAGAAGTGACAAATAATATAGCATTTGTTAGATATCCTATACACTGGCTCGGATATGACGAATAATGAGGAACAAGAAAAGTCAATTAGAAGAAAATCATGAAATCAGGCATAGTTTTAGTATTCTATGTAAAATAAAACACGAAAAATAATATTGTTCTTTTAACTAACTATACTCGGGTAAAATGACCTTATAAATATTATAAATAGGTAAAATTAAGAAACTAGGCTTTTTATATTAAATAACTACCTATATTTTACCCGCGGCTTTACTCAAAAGTTAAAATCAAATATTTTGGTAAATAAAAAAAAACTAAAAGTAGCTATGTTCGAGATGACGGCTCCCGCCATTATAAAAATATTGTTTCTATCCCTTTTTCGCACATGTAAAAAAAGTAAACAATACAGTTTGTCGGGGCTACATGATTTTACCACCACGATCATTTGAAATAAAGCATAATGCCGTGGGACGTAAATGACGTAAAAAAATCTTAAAATAATGACTATTTTTGATTTGATTTAATATTGTCAATGAGAGAAGTTTAAAAAAAATCCTACCTTTTATTTAAGGCAAGTACGTATATCAGAGTTTATTTTTGAACGTTTTAGATTTTTTTATAAAACATTTCAATTATTTACTTAATTGTTTAATTTAACATACATACACTACAACAAAAAATGCTCATTTCAAAAAGCAGATTTGTATGGGACAGCCAAAAAAAATCTCATATTTCTTGACATATGAGACTTCTCATATTTATTTTTTGACCAAATCTGAATACATCTTTGATTTTGCGCTACAAAATGTAGTATGAGATATTGTAATACAAGAACTATTTTTTCTTTATAAAAATTGTTAGCAGGTTAGCGTCATTGATTATGGTGAAAAATGTTTGAAATAAATGATTCGTTATTTACCAAATTCCTTATCAAATCTCTATTGTTCATAAACTCTAAAATCAGTCATTTGTAGAATCAGTCAATTGTAGAATCGGTCTTTTGTAGAATCAGTCATTTGTAGAATCGGTCATTACTAGAATCAGTCATTTATAGAATTGTACATTCCACGAATCGGTCAATAATAGACTACGTAGTCATTCTGCGAATCAGTCATTCCTAGACTAAACCTTTTTTGGACTTCCTTTTTAATAGTACGTCACCAAAGTACAAGTCATATTAGTTTTCCGATGCCTTAACATGGGTAGCCTAAGTATGTCATGCTCTCTATAAGGCGACTATTCCCACTAGCGCCGCCAATACATTTATTAAAAAAAAACCACCATTCCCTCTTAAATTGTCTCTAATTTAAAACAATTCTTTTAAATTAGAGACAATTATTATTTAAGTCTATTCTTTGTACTAGTTTCAAAACGTTTAGTTTAAATTGATTTTAAAACTTACAGAAAGAATGAAAAGCGTTAAAAATCTATTCATAAAAATAATTCGATACAATGTAAGCTGGACAATCATTATTTTTTAAATATTGACCTGGTTAATAAATTATAAAAATAAATGAATTGGCGGCGCTAGTGAAAGAGTATATTCGCCTTTTAATCATTTCTGCGGTGGTGTCTTGTGGGGCGGGTAGTTACGTTCCCTCAAATATGGTTGAGCGAAGCGATGGCTGGTTCATGCGTCATGCTCGTGAACGGGTGCTGCCAGTGGGAAGGGGTCTGCTTCTGATTACCTATCTTAACGCATATTGAATCGTATGAATTGCATTTTTTTGTAACAGCCTAGACAATGAATGACTTTAAATTTTGAATTTAGCTTGAACCCGGTAAATCGTTTCATTAAGAAATGAGCCAATCAAATAATGTTATGAATGTAATGTCTGAAAACGAATAAGTACCTATTTATCTGTGAATATCGTTCCATCTGACTGATAAAGCTGTGTGTTTTTTGTGCCCATTTTTCTTGTCAGCTAAAGGACGTCCATAATGGGTGCTAACTGCGGCGGTATCGGCTAAAAACATTGAAGTTCATGTTAACTGTGTTTTGAAAGATGTATCTAATACATTGCTACTTCGTTTTGGCACAAATAAAAACTTAACAAAGAAAAGTAGCAATGTATCACATACATCTGTCAAAACACAGTTAACATGAACTTCAATGTTTTTAGCCGATACCGCCGCTGGTAGGGTAAAAGAATTGAGTAAGCTTATTTGAATAAAGAATTTCATTCATTCATCCCCTTGAAAAATCTCTCTTTTTACAGATTTTCTCAATTTTTAGGAAAACCAAACAAGCTAGGACAAAATAATAAAAACCAAAATTATATTTTAGTAAATACTTAACCTTCACATAAGTATTCCTATTCATTTTGATACGAGTTATGGTTTCCAACATATGGTACGTGATGCGTCAAAGTTTATAGTGGTGACTGTACTTACACGACAAAAATACGAAGAATACGGCTCTTGCTGGACCAAAAGCTTCCCTCGGCAGGATTGATCATTGTGTTGAACATTGGGTTTACGAAGTGGAGCCGCCTGGATTTTTCATGCAGGTGGGAGAAGGGGGAATACAGCCTCTTAACGAAGTCAGCTCCCTTAGTATGAGCACCGAAACGCGATGATATAACGATTTATCACGTTTAACTGTCGAAAGACAATGGATTTTGACAGTTGAGTGTCGATAAAACGCTATGCTAGAGGGGTAGAGGTTAAATCATTTTCGGATAAATACCTAAATAACGTAGAATTCATTTTTGGTATAAAAAATGCAATTAATTAAGCAGTTTCTTAAAAGTTACACAATCGTAAATATTTAACAGATGTTCTCATTTGCAAGCAAAAAATATGCAAATATCATACGTCCAGTAGAGCGACGCGGAGACCTGCGCGCGCAGACGGAAATTCGTCCTATACTTAAATATGTGTTGTAGGACAGTAGTATAAACCGGATCTTTGCAAGAATCCTAGGTCGATTTAAAAAAATTGTAAACTTGAATGCTGATTGAATAATTTAATACCGGGTTCACACGAGGCGATGTTAGTTGATCAATTATTATCGGTCAACGAAAAATGTACGCGGTCGCTTGCTATTTGCGATTTAGCAAATATCAACGAAAAATATTATAATTCGCTATAATAGTCGATAAATAACATCTTCAAAACATTACTAGGACGATTGCAAAAACCTCTGATTCTAGTTATCCGGTTTTTTGTAATCATACTAGGATTTTTGTAAAGATCCAAAATTTACGAATATCCGACGACATTTACCTCTATTGGGATTAACAGCAAACCCATTTAAAAATTAATGACAACTTAAATAAGTAGTACTTATTTAAATAGACAGGTTTTTATATTCAGAATTATATTTCGGTATGATAGGATAAACATTTACTCAGGTAAGTAATTGAATAGTGTAGTGAAGCCCAATTTTATTTGTGTGTAATGTGCAGTAATTGTTAAAAATACCTAATATTCATTATTTAAACATTTTGTCTTTTATTGCAATTGCTCCTGCCATCAGCTTCTCTGCCACTGTATTGCCTGATGCGGCCAAATTTTTGCTCACCTCTTCAAAGTTTTTTTTCTAAAATAAAGCAAAATATTATACTTATATTTATACAACGTTTTACAAAAAGCCCCTAAAACCGAATATGGCAGATAGGGACCACCAAACTAAACAAATTTTACCACGGGACTAACTCTGAAATCGCGAAAAAAACCGGCTGTTTCATACATTATTATATCTTCGTTATTAATTTTTGTATGGAACACCTGATTTCTTACAGGAAGTAATACTTTTTTGTGAACATTGGAAATGGACAATGAGGTATTTGTAGGTAGGAAACGTTTTTAATTCTGTGACCACCACTCTATGTAAGTATCCTGAAAGAATTAGATAACCACCTGATGCGCGAGAGAATTAGTTTTGTTACCTGGTCAGATGTTAGTTGCTGTAACACTTCTTTGAATTTGGCGAACGATATGTCTTTTTGTGCGCTACCAAAGAGTTTTTTAACCTTTTCCTCTGCTTCCTTGGTCGCATCCATTACTTTAGCTGGGGATATAAAAAGAGTCGACTAATGTAGTAGGTAAGTAAAACTTGGTAGTATTTCGTACAATACAATGATACAATACTTAATTGCGCAGTTTGTTGGTTTGCGCGACACGCTGAAAACGTGTGTACCTACATCTGCATCTGCATGCTTTACAGCATGGAGACACTGTAATGTATTCATACTATATACCTAGTTATTTAAGGGGTTACAACTGTGTAGACCGCCAACTTCGCCTGGTAACAGGTATTACCGGTCATGGACAATTTAACAGACATCTTTTTAACTTAGGTGTCACGGTCAGTCCCCTATGCAGAGGCTGCATGGAGGAAGAAGAAACAGCCGCTCACATACTGCTGGAATGCAGATGGGTGGCCCCCTACCAGGCGCGATTATTCCCAGTTGTCCCCTATAGCCTTGTCCTCCGGGGTGACAGCTGGGAATTGACTTCCCGGTTGTCACTGAAGTGACAATTCGTGCCGACTGTTCCCTTTGACGTCTGACTAGGGGGGACAAATGGGATGTCTTTTTCTCAGTTGTCACCTGGTGGGGGGTGACTATTGCTACGATGGGAATAATCAAGAAAAAAACATGTAATTACCATAGATTTCAGCTTTTTTATTTGTTGTGTTACATAGAATCAAATAAAAAAATCAAGAATGTTTGACTTACAACATTAGAAAATATTAACTATGAACTAAATGTCAAGAAAGTATATTATACAATCAAATAAAAAAATAAATATTATGTTTCCCTTAATAGGCACTTCCTTAACCTACTCCCTTAACATGCACTATTTGCGGACATTTTTTGTAGTATATAATATGAGTGAGAACAGGAGAACGCAGCGGGCGAAACAAACGAAGTTTATCGTAGGAAATGTATCATCAGTTTAATATATTTCTACCTACATTTTGAAAAAATTCAAACATCGGTGTTGCCGTACAAAATAAATTACAATAACAAACCCAACAAAAAGCCTATCTCGAGTTTTCTGCTTAGCAACACATTTGGCGATTAATTTTTATTTATATAGATTAAAGAAACGATTAATATTAATTAAAGATAATAATCTGTGATTGTACCTATAAAGGGAAACATAGTGTTGTTTTTATTTTGTTTTTTTTTTATTTGATTCTACAAATAAAAAATGGTAAAATCTATGGTAATTACATGTTTTTTTTCTTGATTATTCCCATCGTAGCAATTGTCACCCCTCACCAGGTGACAACTGAGAAACATACATCCCATTTGTCCCCTCTAGTCTGCCGTCAAAGGGGACGGTCGGCACGAATTGTCACCCCGGTGACAACCGGGAAGTCAATTCCCAGCTGTCACCCCGGAGGACAAGGCTAGAGGGGACAACTGGGAATAATCGAGCAGGCGAGGTACCTCCGCTCGCCGGGCAGCGTCCAGGAAGCGATCATGAATGTGAAAGCGCTTGGGGAGTTCCTGGCTGAGCTGGACTAGCTGGAGTGGCCGGCCCCTCCAGACGCAAAATAGGCGCAACAGACGTCGAGTTGCGGAAAAGATGGTGTAATTAGGTAGTGTAGGTACATAGTAGTTGGCGTACTTCGTGAGACACATACCTAGGTTTTCGCAAAAACTGAAAAACTTGTATTTTTTGTATTTTTGTTTCATTTCTAGGGTCACAATAAAACAGAACTTATTTTAGTGAAAAGTTACTTTGCCAATTTCAGGGTTAAGATAGGCACTAGAAGCACAGTCTTCTTACCATGGTCTAGAACTCTAGAAGAAGAAATATAGCAGTTGTGTAAAGTGAAGTTGCTATTACCTACACGAATGGTTATATTTCTTTAAAAGTTCATAGTAAGAACATAATAGGTAGGTACCTACCTACCTACACACAATATCATACAATAATTTTAAGTAGATAGGAGCAAAATTAAACTTGTAACATTGCTGATCAAGTTCTTGTAATGTTCTTGTACTTACGTATTTGAATAATTTTATCAAAGTTTTTGAACATGTAATTTTGTTAACCTTTGTTGTGAGTAGATGCAGATTATCAAGTACCTTTAGGTATATACCTTCTTTCATCCAGCCGATGAGGTCATCCATGTTATTTTTGCCAGCTTTTTGTAATTTTTCGAACGCTTGTTCCATAATAGAATTATATCAATAGGTACTTGAACATTTAAGTAAATTGCATTTAAGTAAAAATGATTAGAAGCTATAGACTTATTTATACGTATAACTTTGATTCGTATAATAAGTTTATGTTAGAAGTTTACATTCTCTTTGATTAATCATAGACTTAGAAAAATTTTCACTGCGCTCAATTTCTATGGTTAAAATCATAGATAGTGACTAATATAAAAATGACGTAATGTAAACCACATACAAACAACATAATAGTGTATTATCCATAAACTTATTATACTTCCGTGTATAAATAAGTGTATGGTATTATCTATGACAAGAACTTTAAATTCATTCTTTGACATGGAAAATTAATTATTAGGCTATCACCTCTCAAGCTTACCAGCTCACTAGACTTGAATTTTTGGGGTTCCGTAGTCAACAAGGTACCCTTAGTTTCGCCATGTCCGTCTGTCCATCTCCAGCCTAACTCATAAACTCTTAGTACTAGAAAGCTTTTATTTGGCATGTATATACAATACATATTAATAACGCCGAGAAAGCGGTGAAGAAAAATTTTGAAAAATATTTTTTTTGAGTTTACCTTCACTACACGTGAAATGGGAATGTATTTTTTTTTCTTGTCAACCCCATAGCGTGGGGTGTCGTTGAATAACAATTTTAAAAATACTGCTATAATTTTATTTTTTTAGTTTAAATATTGGTTTGTGAAAACAGTTTTTTGATTGAGGCGCCCGTTTATGAATTATTAAGCTTTAAAGTGCAGAATTTTGTTAGAGTCAGTATCCCCGTCCCCCCCTGCCAGCCAAATGGTTGTTTTTGGATACGTGAAAAAATTCACGGTAGTTGTATATATGACAAAGTTAAAAGGAAAACTATCACAGCTAAGTAGGCTTTATAAGTTTACGAGTAACAGCCGACCAACTTATAAAAATGTACTTGGCGTAGTACAAAATATATTTATCAATTTATTTACAAAAGCAACTAACTGTATCATTAGATACTGCAGTGTGTGTTCGGGGCTTTAACCTGTGAATTTTGGGGCCCCAAGCTGGTGGAAATTTCCAGCCATCATCTATTGGATATTTACTGATTGCTAGGGAACATAGTTTCATTCTAGGAATAAAACTATGTTCTCTAGCAAGGATTTGGGGTTTGTCAAATCTAATATAATGGTTGGGCCTCACAAACGCGTGTTCACACACTGCAGACATTTATCGCGCCTATGTATCATGACATGTCAGCTTAGGTCAAAATCTGGAAAGGAGGCCAAAAACTACATGGTGGCCAAAATTTTGACCATAGGCCCAAACCTAGCAAGGAGTCTGAGTCTAAATCTGCATGAACGCCAATATTTGGCAATGAGGCCAAAACCTGAAAAGGAGGCCTAAAAACTAGCAATAAGGCCAAAATCTGGCAAGGAGGTCAAAATCTGGCACAGGCCAAAAAAGTTTCATCACAATCGGATGAATGGTTTAGGAACGCATAGATAAAAAAATACAAACATTCACTTTCCACATGTGGCTAACCAAACATTGTTTATCCATCTACTTGTACTGTTTATCACTAACACTCTGAAGTGGCGGATCACTATAGACGAATTTACATAAATTATAACGAACAGCCTCGTATAGTCACTTATATAATATATACAGTTTAGAACCTGTCACTCTAAAAGCTATAACTTTTCTGAACAGAAATCAAGTGACAAATGACAAACTACAACAAAGTGACAAACTTCTAAACCTACTATAGACGTGACTGAACATTTTGGACGTGACTGTCTTTTAACAATTCCCTTATCATTGATAAGTAGACGAGTTATATTGTAAAATTATCGAACACAAGACGAAGTAATAATCTATCCAGTTTGTTTAGTATGATAAAATGTGTAGACTTATTGGTCGTTATAAAATGTATCTATCAAAGTACAATAATTGTGTGCAAAAAGTAAATGAAATAGATTCATATAGGGTTGGTTACGTTGATGTAATGAATTATTGTTAGTTACGAAACACTTGACGTTTAATTAGTTTGTATAGTTTTTGTGATGTTTTTGACTGTTTCATCGTGGTTTGATAATCAATGGAATCAAACGGAAGCTATTATGAGCGTAGATTTGGAACCACTAGAAAGTCACCGAAGGTATACGTAAGTGCAAAATATATTGATTTAGCTGTGGTGTTTAGGTAATCGTTTTAGAAACTTAGCGCGATTTTATGTTACTGATTTTTATTATTTTTAAGCAACCAAGATGTAAGTTTATTATTAATAACTATCGTTTAAAAACGTGAAATAAATGAAAAATAAATCATTGATACCTATCAATAGGTAAGTTAAATCTCTTGAAAAATACAAACGTATTCACTAACTTCCTGTTTGTTTGTATCGGTATCATAAGATAAGCGTATTTGTTACAGATGAATTACGTGTAAGTATAATAATACTTAAAGTAATACTACGATATGCGTACCTATCATAGGTGTATCAAAATTATTTAAGTGAGTAATCATCGATTGTGAAACTGCTTTGAAGTACACACGACAGCACGTTAGGTTATACAGTTAAACTGCGAAAACAGCTTTTATTACGTAGGGCATAAAGGCGGTCTCAAGGTCAACATGTATAGTCTGAGGTGCCGTCGTGTGTACCTAAGTACCTAGTATTAATAATAAGCTTTTTAATACATATATTTTTCGCTATTCTATTAAAGTAAAGGAAAGTATTAGACAACATCACAAACATTGCTCTGATCCCAAATTAAGTAGCTAAAGCACTTGTGTTATGGAAATCAGATACAACGGTAGAACTTCAAACACCCAGACCTGAAACAATATAGAAAAGTTCGTTTTCTAAATTGACCCAGCCGGAGATCGAACCCGGGACCTCTGAGATGGCGACACCTTGAAAACCGGCGTACAAACCAATCGACCACGGAGGTCGTCAAATCACCTTGAAATACATTGCTTACAATTTTGAGTCTTATGACACATTAATAAGCTCCGGTGTAATGTTGAGGTGAGTTTGAGGTGAGGTCGGGTTGAGTTTGAGTTGAGTTCGGGTTGAGTTTGAGTTGAGTTCGGGTTGAGCGCGGGGCGGGTGCAGTTGCATCGACAAAATATAACGGAGTTAATTCACGTGTAAGCGATGTATTTCAAGGAGTGGGCTGCGGTTGAGGTGAGTTTGAACTGAGTTCGGGTTGAGATCGGGTTGTGTGTTATCGTCCGAACTCAGTAAATTAAAATTGAAATTGAAAATGAAAAATTCTTTATTCAAATAAGTTCACATAATAAGCATTTTTAAATCGTCAATTCTTTTATCCTACCACCCTTTATGGCTTTTTTTATCTGACAAATAATAAATACCCACCTCTCGTGCTTTACGGATTTCTGAGGTAACAACATTTAATAAATTGAACAGACATAAGGGGAAATAGGAAATGTGTAAAAAATAAATTAATTTAGGAAACGTCTACATGTTCCTGTGAAAAAACGTCTTGACAGAGAGTCAGACAGAAGGATAACCTATAAGTGGTCCTGTGGAACCCTAAAAATACATGTAAACTTATCAAATTCTTTTTGAATATAATCAGATGATAATAAACATTAATTTTGCATTGAGACATAATTATGCTAGTTGGTACAATATAAAGTACAAAAACTTTTTATTTAACAAACTATAATTTATGCATCTAAATTTAATAAGTATAATTTATGCTAAGTATACGAATGACCACGGCTTCTATTTTAAATTGAGGCCAGACATTATTCAATACATTATTTATAGAGCTTAAAATTAGGAAGCTACATCCATGCCCATCGTGCTAATTTTCAACGATAAATTATATAAGATTGTTTAGCTAAGCCAAATTTTTTTAGGCACCTATTTAAATGTTACTTAAATGACAACGTTTTGATTTTGCTGACAGTCTCTAACTAAGCTTTGGTGAGTGAAATTAAGCTTTGTGTTGCTAGCCGTACTAGAGAGGCGATGCAGGGGGTGCGGTAAGACGAAGCGGGCCGGGAGGTAGCGGCAATGATGAAGTGAACGCGTCCTACTTAAAACTTGAATGTGGGTTTGTCTGCGACTGCGTTTGGCTCAGACGGAAAACGAGCCCTTTTATTTCCCCTCCGGACCATATGGTAGTCAGGCCACTGCTCTGATCACCAAGCTGCCTACAGCATTGTTTCGTTACTTTGAGACCCTTATTTGACAGTATCTGGATGATGCTTCAAATGGTTCAGCCACTCTAGCATGACCTCCAAAAGACGATATGTATCGCGTGATATCGCATTTTATCGACACTAAAATCCGTTGTCTTTTGTCAGTTAAAAGTGATAAATCGCTAATATCTTATCGCGTTTCAGTGGTCATGATGGAGGGGCAGGAGTTTAGATTTAGAATACTGTCCCTAGAAAACTAATTATTTGTTTCCAGAAAATTCAAATGTTGAATTTTCAGAATAGGTATAATAATTTAGCTTGTATATCAGAATACAGAAAACCCGGCCATGGATCTGACATAAAAATAATCACCACCTAACAGGTAGAGTACTTCCAAGAATGTTGTTTGAGATTTTACCTTAGCGAAAGTTTTTATATCTACTTTTATAAATTAAGTATAAACAAGAGAAAAAGTATATATGAAATGAAAATATAGCTACATCAGTACTAGGTATACTAATTCTGTGATATAGCTTGAATGACTTATAATATCGTAGACCAAAGTGTAAAGTAATAATAATAGCATTTAAGTGTTCTTTGTAAATACGTATAGGAAAATTAAAGAATATTAAAAATTATTGAAAACACGATTGCCCTGCCAACATAATGTTTAATACATAGGTATAACAAAGTCGCAACACTTTTTTATTATGTAAATTTTTTCGTTGCCGATGAGGTAACTCCACTACCTAATACATAATCATATTCAGTCTTATTTTTAAAATTCTATACTGCCCTAGGGTTGAAAGCAGTGCTTTCCACCCGCTGTTTGGTTTAAATATACATCACTTTCCAAGTATGAGAATTGAAATAGTAGATTACGCATCAAGGGGATAAAGCAGGGTCTTACATCGTAGCAGTTTGGACCCTGAGCGTAACTCTTGGGACTTGAGGGAGTTATGTAGAGTCCTGAGTGAAGCGAGGGGTTCTAGCCACCCAAGACAAAGACAGGCTTTATTCCCGAATACTCTGCTTTTCAGACAATCACTATCGCTTGAAGTAGTACCATCAATTAGTCATGTTGCAATTTAAAATTGACGGAAAAAATAAGCTTTGTTTTTTTACGTCTTTCCGTACAATTTTTTGAAAATTATCTTTTTTACAAACCTGATAATAACAAACACAACAAAAAAATAATTATCTTATTTGGTGCAGTCGTTCTGAAGTTATGCACTTACATACATTTCGGCGATTCATTTTTATTTATATATAGATAAGATTTTATAGATACGGAACTGTTAAGATAACTCCAGCAAAAATAGATTTTGCTGCGAGTTTTCACGCGCCGAAAGCAGCCTTTTCGGTGGGGAGCTGGAGACGTGAAAAATAATTTATTCACTTTTTACATAAAGTGAGCCTTATTACATCGCTTGTAGGGCCATAAACGTAGCTATAAGAAACACAAGCGTAATATATTATTTTATACTACCTGCTCGTCAATGGCATATTATGTATCATGCAAACCTTTCCTAAAGTAAGTCATTTTTCCCATGGGGAATAATGTGATTTGAATTTAGAATGCAACCCTTGTAGTCGTGCTTGATCGATGTTGGTTTCAAAAAGTTTATGTGCAATGAGATCTTATTCTGAGTTATTGTTATCATATTATATATATTGTTATCATGAAAACTTTTTACGAAATTCATTTTCACCCGCGCACCAAGAAGGATTTATTTGAATGTCAAACTGACCACTACAGAATAGACGACAAAAACATAAACTCTAACCCAACTATAAATGTACCAAAGAATGTAACTTTGTCGTTGCACAATTGGTGTAATGTTTCTAACATAACTTTTAATTTTCAATAAATATTCTTAATTTTTCATATTTTATTATTCTAACTTTAAATAATTACTTAAGTACTTTCTTTATAACAGTCATTGGTTTCAATTGCCTCGCAGAAAGTATAAAAAGTAGAGTATGCATCGCGGGCTTAAATGTGTATTTGTCATGGGCGATCTTGAACACGTCGTACTCAAGATTCTAGCCTTAACTCCCTCGCTCCGCTCGGGAGTTAACCATAAGATCCCTCGTACTCGGGGTTCAATAATAGCGCCCGGGACACAATACACTACTTTAAGCCCTTATTGCATAATCTACTATTATACACTAGTGCGTAATATAATTATTCCTATAAAGTTAAATTAGTACCTTACTGCAAGTTATATGCGAGTAAACAGAGCATTCTCAATTTAACCGGGTAACACAGTACAGTTATTTTATTTAGTAATAACAAAGAGGTTTTATGCCGCTGAAAATCCATATACATTGGAATAAATAAATGTGTACGTCCTTAATTAAGTCAAACAAATATTGATTATTATCAATTTTTTCCCAATTCACAATAATTTGTTATGAAATACTAAAATATATACATTTTATCACTTAAAATTATAATTTTGAAGTGGGCTGTATGTTCGCACTCACCCTTTTGTTCGCGAAATATTCTTGCATTGTGCGCATAAAAAAATACCTGCGCGCCTTTTCCCATAATTTTCATATTTTATTTTTATCTGTGTGGTAAATTATTTTGTTTTTTCCTCGCAAATGTGTTGAAAAACGTCGTATGAAACTCGTGAGCTCTGCTTAAGCTCACTTGTATCATAATATACTATTTTAAAATAGTATTCCATTCCACCACAAATTCAATTAAAGCCGTTTAGAGAGTAAGTGCTTCTTACTTGTATTCCTAGAAGCTTCGCGCACTGCTACGAGATAAAGAGGATTAGCAGTGCGATTAAGATCCATCACGCAATTTAAAAGTAATTGAGTTTCCGTAGCCCGTAGCATATCGTAGCATAGCTTGTAGTTGAAGTGACTTTCGTAGAATCTCGTAGCAATTGCTAAATAATTCTGAATTTGTGGTTATGCCATTTTGTGACAAGTTTACTCAGTGACGTGGTCTACACGTGCCTTCCCGAGCACGGAGGAACTCAAGATAATACATTTTTGGTCACCCATCCCAAGACCGAGTAGGTAACTAAGTCAAAAAAATATCGATTCTCAATTTTCAGCCATACGGTTTTAGTAAGAAGTTCTCTCCAACTGCATATCACAAACGTGTAAACCGTATAAAAAAATATTTAAACAGACGAATATAGAACCTCCTCTTCTTTTGATGTCGGTTAAAAACAAATAAGTTTACTCAGTGATGTGGGTCTACTCGCGATGGTCGTGATTTTCAGAAGGCAGTGTAAATTCGCGCCCTTGGCATTAGGGGGCGCAAACAAACGACGTTTAGTCTATGATGCGGGTGTAGGGCGCGTGCGCGGGAACCGACTTGGGCGTACGACAGCCCGCAACCACGGCAGAGGGCAGTCACGCGTGCGTGCGGTGCCATCGATCGCAGTCCGGTCGCCACGTACGAACATTATCGCTGGGGCCTAGGGCGCTGCGGCGACCCTTTTCAACATGCAACCTCCACCTAGGAAGGTAAGTAGAAGAAGATTTACAAACAAATACAATAACTCGACTGGAGGACGGTGAGCGTCAAACATCAACATTAGTGTACTTGGAAAGTACAGCGACCGAGCTAACCGTGAATGAAATATTACAAACACTGTTTATACAGCTGTCCTTACACCTTGCCCCTTCTTGGGTCACGTAATTATATAACTTGAAGTGACCAAATATTATGCTAACGTTTTAATTCAAGGCGCATGTTGGGTTTCGTTGGATCACCAAAAATTGAATTGATCGTAGCTTGTCCTTTAAAAGGAACGCGTTAAGTAACGCTTCGTTATTTATAAGGAGCTACGGTTGTATGTGACTTTCAATTAAATCAATAATTCCCAAAAATGTGACTGAGTTTAGAAAATTCAGGGGATTCAAATGTTATCAGTGTTTCTGTATCTTGGTTTAGGCTAAATGCATATCGTTTTGGTTAGGTGGTAAATATGTGTTTTATTTGTGTTTTGTAAATCACCTGAATTTTCGAAAGCTACTTTAATATAGTCAACGCTAAGCATTTCATACAAATTTTCAAGTCTGTTATTTTCGAAATGAATAAACCGATTATGTAGGATACATAGGTCTCTAAAAAGTTATTAATGAACATTTTTTAAAAATAATAATAATGCGAAAGTTTCTGTTTCTATGGAGAATTTAAAATCGGTCTAATTTAGCTGTAACACTATTTTTCGAAAATGTTTTCTACTAATTTTTTGTGTTATGTATTCTGCTTATGTGTATGACGTTTCATTAACATCGGTTCATTCATTTCGAAAATAAGGACTTGAAAGTTTTTATGAAATGCCGTTTAACGCTCTTAACAAACAATAGTTCTAATCGTCTCAAGGGCTTACACGATTTATAACACTAAACATTTTTGGATCTAGCTAAGTTTCAATCAAAAAGAGCAATCAAATAATATGTAGTTAAAAGGACAAAGTAAAAAAACACAAATAGGTGCGTTTGCGTATGCGTTTATTTATTATATCGTTATGTATTGCTGTAACATGATAAATAGATAGTTATAATTTTCAAACAAATTAACTGCAATTAACAACTACTGCACACTATTTAAATATTTTTTTTCTCGTAGCGAGTTTTTGGCATTCCCGGACGAGAAATGGTTCGATTTGAGCTAGATAACCATATAAAATTTGTTAATTTTTCACCATATAAATTCTTATATTTAAACGATCGCAATATTTTTAATCTTTGCCACATAATTAAATGATTGTTTGGCGGTGCAAATGTAGCACAAACATAACATAATTTTACTAAGTTGCAGTCATCGTTTCTGGGTTTAATTATTTAATATGTAACATTAAATAATCTGAAGTGTGTTTAAAATTTGATCTAAGTAGGTATACTTTTTTCACGGTCTTGTTCAAATATAATCAAATGTTTTTCTAACTAACTAAAAGCGTTCTGGGGTTATATCAATCAAAACTTTTGACGTAATCTACGGTTTGTTACAATATCAGCTTAGAGTATTTTTTATCATTCCTGTCAATAACGGGTGGTAAAAAGCTTGTTAAATGTTTTATGAAAACTTATGCTTCTCAAAAAAGATAAAAAAAACTATGACCATCAGCCATTTTTAACGTCCCCACTGCTGGCGCACAGGCCTTCCTTATGGGTGGACAAAGAGGGCCATAATCCACCACGCGGGCCCAATGCAGATTGGTGGGTGTTAACGACTGCAAATACAGTCGGGACCAACGGCTTAACGTGCTTTCCGAAGCACGGAGGAGCTCAAGATGATAAATTTTTGGTCACTCATCCCATAACCGACCTTTGCGAAAGTTGCTTAACCTCCGCAATCGCTGGGCCAGGCACTATACTACTGCGCCACCGAGTTCCTCAAAGAAACTATAAAAAATACTAAATAAACTCGAATACTCGAATTCCCTTTAATGAAATCGACGGTACTTTACACCTGCATCATGCATCGTTAGTGCTCGACAGTTCCAATTTCGTTATGAATGCACAAACCAAAACGTATTACTTATGTGAAGTTAGGCGCACTATTAGGTATTCCGTTTCGGTACACAGTCAACTGTAAGCTGCGATATTAGCCGCAGCTGCTTACACGACCGCTCTGGTTGCACAATTGAATTAGGTCAAACGAAAATGAGAGCTGCGAAGGTTGCATTTCACGACCCAATTACATCGGGATTGGGCCCTATGACTTTGAAATGGATAGTGTCAACTATACAACGTGTTACAAAAATACCCCTAATACCGATTATGGTATATAGGGACCATCAAACTGAACAACTTTTACTATGGACCAACTCTGAAATCGCGAAAAAAAATCAGCTGTTTCATACAAAAATTAAAATCGAAAATATCAAAATGTATGAAGCTGATTTTTTTATCGCGATTTCAGAGTTGGTCCCATTGTAAAAGTTGTTCAGATTGATGGTCCCTATATCCCATATTCGGCATTAGGGGTATTTTTGTAACATGTTGTATAGTGTCATTCATCATAATAATACTAAATATAGTACGACACAAAATATAAAATCTGTGTGTTGTGTTCCAGACACAAACTCCACTGGTCGTAATTGAAAATATATCCTCCTGACAAACCTGTACACACGACAGGTTATACAGTTAAACTACGAAAACAGCTTTTATTGCGTAGTGCATAAAGACGGTCTCAAGGTCAACATGTATAGTCTGAGGTGCCGTCGTGTGTACATTAACTTAAACTCATATGTGTAATTATTGGATGAAAAACAATATTGTGCGATAATCGTTTTGTGCTAAAGATCGATTGTGCGATTCAGGTTCGTGCGAAAGATTGTTTGTATACTCACCAGTTGGCCTTTATAAAGGACATTCTGATATAAACTACATTTTTCCAGAGTACCTAAATACGCTGGGCAGCAAAGAAACCGGGCCACCACATTATTTTCATACAAACGAGGTAACTTTGTAGACTTGGTTCTCCGCAAAGGATTGACTTAGCTGTGATCTGATGATGACCATCCAGAGAGTGAATGGAGGAGATGCAGATAGCTATACACACCCAACTGATCTGATCAGCATTCTAAGAAATATAAGGATATGTTTAAAAAACCACGAAATGAGCATAATAATGTATGGAAATCCTGAAACTGAAAACTCTGATCCTTATATCTCTTAGAATGCTGGTCAGATCAGTTGTGTGTTTATAGCTATCTGGATCTCCTCCATTCACTTTCTGGATAGCCATCATCAGATCACAGCTCGGTCAATCCCTGGCAGAGAATTAAGGCTTCAAAGTTACCTCGTTTGTATTAAAATAATGTGGTGGCCCAGTTTCTTTGCGGCCCAGTGTAGTTTGTAGTAACTTACCTCATATTCTTGAAACACCATTCTTCACTAAGTTAAAAAGTAAGTTTGTACTTAAAGTAGTCAGTATTAAGTCCCCATGTTTAAATTACTGTTATTATCGGCAAATAGGTAGTGAAAGCATGTTTGTAAAGATCTGGCAACTTTTTTTAAATAACGATATTATTTAAATAAAGTAATCTATAACGTCAACGGCAAAGAGAAACATACAAAGACTTCTATGTTTGGAAACATACTTTAATTTGCGTCGTCGTCAGCCAATCAGCGGGCGCAAAATGATGATCATTCGCGATTTACCTAAGATACGCTGGATTTTTGCAAAAATCCTAAACATTACTCGGACGATTGCAAAAATCTGTCTCAGATTCAAATTACCCGGTTTTTGCAATCTTACTTGAAATTTTGTAAAGATACGGTTTGTACGAATATCCTACGACATATACAAGGAATAAAAAAGGATATTTCGAAATTCAACCCCTGAAGGGGTGAAATGGTCATTCAAAGTATGGGGGAAAAAACACATTTCGACTTCAAACTTCGTAGAAGTACTTCTAAAAACGAATAAGCTACCACGTATTTCATGATTTTTCGAAAATTAACCCGTTAGGGATAAATGGAGTAATCAAATCTAAAAATCGTTTTCGATGTCGTTATTGAGGTTCTATAGAATGTTAATTGCTAAAATGGCGTTTATTTCGAAGTCATATACGGTGGTCATGATTTAACCCCTAAAGTGGTGAAAGGGTTCATATTTTTTATGGAAAATTAAAATTAAATACACTTTTCGACGAGAATCTTCGTAGAAGTACTCCTAAAAAAAAAATTACTAAACACAAATTTCGTGTTTTTCCGAAAATTAACCCCTTAGAAGTAAATGGCGTAAATAAACCTAACAATCGTTATGGATGTCGTTATTGCAGTTTTATGGAATGTTGATTGCGAAAATGGCATTTATTTTGAAGTCCAACACGGTGGCCATGATTTAACCTCTAAAGGGGTGAAATAGGATTTATGTTTTGTATGGAAATATAATATTAAATACGCTTTTCGACGTGAAACTTTGTAGAAGTACTTCTAAAAACCTCTATAAACAAACACAAATTGCGTGTTTTTCCGAAAATTAACCCCAGTAAATGGGATAATTAAACATAAAAAACAATACGAATGTAGTTATTTAGATTTTACGGACGGATTTGGAATGGGATACAGATAGTTTATAGCCTGGGTTAAAATATAATGATACTTTTCATCACAGTCGAAGGATCCCTAGGGATTTTCCGTATGTCCACACGGACAAAGTCGCGGACAAACGCTAGTCTGCAATAAGTATATTCGATTTAAATAATTGAAGCGTGATAATTTTATAGGCGAAGGTTTAAAAAAACGAATGAATATTCTAACTTATCGTTTGCTATTTTTACAAAAATTAAAGTCGTTTTAGGAATAAAAGCACCTAAATCACAACCAACATGACTAAATGACTGACGTGTCAATGCTAATTTAGTGAAGTCACATTACATAAGTATCTGTAGGATATTCCATAAACTTATCATACTTTACGTTAGTATAAATAAGTCTATGGGATATTCACGAAGAAGATAATATACAGTAAGGATGTATGCGAACAAGGCTAAGCACTTTAGTATTCCCCACCACGGGCGATAATAAATACCGAATAATTAGAGAAAATCCAACTGATCGGAGCGAACACTTTAACTTTTGCATTTATAGCTTTCTTGAGGTTCATAATAGAAATGATTGCTGATTAAAAAGGTTTGCTATAGGAATTATATCCCCGTCTCTTTCTAACATCGGGCTGCATTGGGTCACGCGCGACTTTGAGTTAGGGTTGATGAGGAATTGGTTATGCATAAGAGGAAGTGGAAGAGGAGGTGGAAGAGGAAGTGTCAAGTACAATCTTAGTGGATATCGGATGAAGATGAGGATATATTGGTGAGGAAGAGGTTGCGAATGAGGAAGCGATAGAGGAAGCGGACGAGGATGAGGAATCCTCATCAACCTTGAATAGTTTCCAAATAACTATGGATTAGACTAGACTCCCGAATTTACTGAAGCTATTACGTTGCTTTTTTAAGTTGTTTTGTAATGGAACCAAACCCAAACACGAACTTGGTTATAATTAAGTTGTGCGGTGAGCGAATTAAGTTATAATTTTTCCAAATCGTCCTGGCTAGGAGTCGCTACAAAGATATGAGTTTAGGTAAACCGTCAATGATATTCAGCTCAGTCTGTATTGCTAACTTATCGTCTGTCACTAAACAAGATTGTTCACTAACCGTAAATTAATATTTCAATATTTAAAATATTGTGCACGTGTCCTACTGAAAACTATAATATATATAATAATAAAATATTAAAAATATAATATTTTGTGTTTGAACGTTAGGTGTAACAACCGCCTAGCATACACGCGAACGTGAACTCAGTAGTTTGAGTTCACAATTTTTAATTAACCTGTTGTTATCATGGAGTTTTTAACAAACTTTTTCACAGACAGAAAAAAACCGTTGTTTACCAACTTTACCTGTTAGGAAACACCTAACTTTGGTACCATAGACTATTAAGGCACACGTTTGAATAGAAAATTAAAACTTTAGATGGGAAGGAAGGGCTAAAGATATTGGTTGTTTGAAAGATAATCAGATTAATCAATCAATCAAATTATTAAAATACGACAACAACTACATAGGTATTTTATTATTTATCAAATACATCTAAAACAAAGCACTGGTGAAGTTAGTCAATTTCTGATTTTTCATTTCGTTAATTTTTTTACATAATTTGTAATTGTGGGACCATCAGAGCACTAAAACATAAAGACTATAAAAAAATAATGAATCTGGCGCATAATTTGTCCCGCCATGCAGTCTGGCAGTTAATTAATTTGTGACTCTTCGAAGCACCAGTCCATATCTCATATTCGAATTCAATAATTAATCTTGGATTTGTAAGTCAATAGTGTTTATGTTTGTTTGAATTAACGAATTTTGTTGCAGAGTAACTACACGAAGTTCTTGAAGAACCTGCACACAGAGCAGATAGCTAAACTCCACGCGAAGAACCAGCATGAGTGTGACTTGCTTGAGGATCTGCGCACCTACACCATCAAGCGCTCAGCTATCGAGAAATCATACTCAGAGGTAAGAAAACAACTATCTCTGATAACGCCCATGCTAATAGTAGCATGTCTGCTAGAGCCCTTAGGTAATTTTCAGACTTTTACTCAAAAATAAAGTAATTCTTTGAGCAACCTATCCTCTTTTTCATTAATTTTCTTTCTTATGGAATTTTATTGCTGGTGAGTTTTAGCAATCAATAATTTCTTTTGAAAATTCATTAAATTCAAAATTTGTCAAACATATTAGGTGCAAAAACTAATATAAAACCTGGCGGCGATCCTGGTACAGGCGGTCCTGAATTTTAATAACTGTAGGTACTTTTAACAATGATTGTTAGGTACTTTACTAACCTGGTATTATTTAAATTACTCGGCATTGTTCGAGTAAAGTACTACACAAGAAGCCTTGGTCCGCAATAACTGCACTGCTTGCCACGTTATGATGGCCTCGAGCCAGCTTTGTATTTAGTAAGCGTCATGATATAGTGCTTACAGAGTGATTTCTATTAAATTAATAATGCAGTTTTGTGGAGAAATAACTATAAGCTATTTCTAAATTTTCTTGATTTCGGAAGCAATTTTTTTTTTCTTTTTTCGGGTTTTAAACCTTTCTCATGTAAAGTTTGCCAAATGGCGGTCAACCCTTTTTGAGCCGTCAGCCATCGATATCCATAATGTTAACGAAACCTACATTTAAACCAATTTTGCAAATCCATACCTATTTCAGCTACTCTATTTATTATAATAATTAATTTAGTTAAGTGCCTGCTACACGGCTGCCAACCACGTCCGCTTTGGTTGGCAACCGACACAGATTGTTTCGAAATTAAGTTGTAAACCTCCATCTACACGGCTGTAAACCACCAAGATCACCTTGGATGGGAAGTGATCGCCGGGTAACAGGCACTTTAGAGCAATACATCCATCCACTTTCAATATACTATATCAAAATACAATATATTAATTTTTCCACATTTTTCAACAAGTAATTTCAACAAACAAACAATCCATTTGCCAACACCAATAATTCCGCACTTATTTTATTTTACTCTACCTACTGCCTTTTTTCTAATTGATTTTGTTGTTTGTAATTATTATTAATCTTCATAGCTTAATTTTAAGTTTGTTTTTGTAACAATCGATAACATTTAAGGTACACGTCCGTAGCCTAAAAAAGCTTGTGGATAATGCCGTGCTATTTTATAATTCATTAAGAGTGCATAGTCTGCACTCTAGCGCCGCCATGGGAATAAAAATCATAGTGCTCATAGTCTGCACTCTAGCGCTGCCATGGGAATAAAATCATAGTGCTTAAATAAAAACTAAATTGTGAAGTATCTCTCTGTAGTGCACTCCGAAGAAGCTCTGTGGTACTTCTTATCGTTTAGACATTATTTCTTAATGTATTGCTGCTAATTGCGAGTTTTATTGCTAAAAGTGGCTTTTCGCAAAAAAAACTCCGTTAAACTAAACTACAGGCTAGAAATTATTGTTAAAACGATGTAAAAAAGCTTCCTCAGAGTGCATTAGTGAATCGTACATACAGTGGGCTGTTAAGAAAAGTCACCATAATATAAGAAATTTTCTTTTTGAAATCTCGAGTTTTCAGTTCACAATTTCAAAGTTGTATATAAGGACCAAGCGCACTAGTAATAAAGTTTGAGGTTGTAATCAAGTTCAGAAAGCCAGGATGCAATTCGGATTAGGTTATGGAGGATGACGTTGGCGGGAAATTCAATATGTAGAACGGCGGTTGCGGCATCCGCCCCGGAACAGCTGCCACAGAATAAATATCCGCTGCTGCAACGAAGATAAAGTTTGTTATCGAGTCTATTAATAAAATTACATTAAAACTCGTTTACAGGTCAGCCTGTTTATTTACATATTTATTTAACGCAGTTCATCAGTTTTATTTAAGGGTTTCATTGATATACGAGTACTTTTTTAAGGTTAAGGGAAGATTTAACACTTTAATAGTAAGATACTTCATTATTCCGATTGTAACTTAGGCTGCGTTCAGACGATACACACGACCCGAGCTCAGCTCAACCCGAGCTCAGCCTGAACTCAACTCAAAGTTCAAACGCAGCTCGTGCCCAGCCCTTGCCTTGATATGCATCGCTTACAATTTCGAGTCTTATGTTATGTATGACATGGCACATTAAACTCGGATATATTTTGTCGATGCATCTGCACCCGCCCCACGCTCAGCCCAAACTCAACTCGACCTCAACTCAAACGCAGCTACTCGTTCAAACTGCGCTTCGGCTAGTAAGTGTGGTGCTGACAAGCATTACACGCTCGAAAATGGCGCCCGAAAATATGCACTTTTGTTTTTCTTCCTATATTATTTTTGTTTTCCACTTTTATTTTCGTACTTTATAAGAACATTGCTTTTCGGCCACTTTTGTAAATTAAAATTGAGTTTAACTATTATTGACTTTATCTTAGTAATTAGACCTAAGTAAATAAATGTAAAATTGCTGTTATTATCCCAAATAAACGAAAGTAAAAATGGAAAAGGTTATTTATGATTAAGATTATTTTCCTACAAATGCTTTGACGCTTTAGCAATAATACGCTTTTTATACTACCTGCTCGTCAATCTCATATTATGTGTCATGCAAACCTTTCCTAAAGTAAGTCATTTTTCCCATGGGAATAATGTGATTTGAATTTGGAATGTAACCTATGTAGTCGTGCTTGATCGAGGTTGGTTTCAAAATTGTTAAGGTGCAATGAGATTTTATTCAGAGTTAGGCTGTATGTCGACGACCTCCATGGTCGAGTGGCTTTGTACACCGGTTTTCAAGGTGTCGCCATTTCTGAAGTCCCGGGTTCGATCCCCGGCTGGGTCAATTTAGAAAACGAACTTTTCTATATTGGCTCAGGTCTGGGTGTTTGTGACACCACCGTTGTCTCTGATTTCCAAAACACAAAAGCTTTAGCTTTTATGTATGTGAAGTTGTCAAATATTTATTATTTAAAAAAATAGGTTCTGAGTTAGGCTGCATGTTATCATTTTCTTTGCACTGCCTATACAAATTTAAAAAAAGAATAACTAAACTTTTAAACGAAATTCATTTTCACCCGCGCATCAAGAAGAATTTATTCGAATGTCGAACTAACCACTACAGAATAGATGAAAAAAAAAAAAACTTAAGTACTTTCTTTATAACAGTCATTGGTTTCAGTTGCATCACAGAAAGTATAAAAAGTATATGCATCGCGGGCTTAAATGTGTATTTGTCTTGGGCGATCTTGAACACCTCGTACTCAGGATTTTAGATTCTAACCATAGGATCCCTCGTACTCGGGGTTAAATATAGCGCCCGCGACATAATACACTACTTTAAGCCCTTATTGCATAATCTACTATTTTTAGGTTAAGTATGGAGTATAGATAGATATCAAGTGGCGAAGGGTCCATACAAGCTGATTCCCAACAGCTTACCTTTTATAAATATCACGGCTTACCCTTGCCATAATTTCACCCCTCGCCACTGATAGATATAGGTAGAGTACGGTACAACGTACCAATGAGCAGTAAGAATCACCACATAAAACTCAGTTGCTATCACCACAGAAGAATATTAACGCTAACTGGCTGTATTTCGAATCGATAAGATAGAGTCGCGAACCGGTGGCGATCTGATAAGCATGAGGGAGATTGTATAGGAAGTCGCACAGTCTACATTTGTCATTCGCGGAAATTGAACGTGGCGTCTGGGGGAAAAGGATCTTAAGGCCAGTATATTCAAAAAACTCTGTCTCTGTCTTTTTCTATATGGGTGAAGAGTAATAAAAATAACCTCATTTTTTAATTTTTTTGTTGTTATTTTGAGCATAAGTCACTTTTTGAAAAAGTAACCGTTAAATATTCCTCTATATGTCATTACCTATTTTCTATATATTATTCGTGAGTTAAAGATGAATAAACTCTAAGTATTATTCAAAATATATAAAAATAATAAACATTTTCTTTATCTTTGCATATTTTTATAGTCGATTGAAGATACGAATATCGTGTTTTTACCCGTTAAATAATCAAGATAGTTTATGAAACTACAAAATATATTTTTATCTGCTCAAAATAAAGAACATTTAATTAATTTTAGATTAATTTCGATGATTTCGAATATACTGGCCTTCAATCTGCGTACTTTGTGCTTTAACTTAGGTAAAGTCATCCTCAAGAGGTAGACCTTCTAAAAAATATTACCTATATTTCTCGGTAAAATGACAGGAAATTACAACAGTTGCTTATGGCATCAATTTTTAATGTACGTTTGCATAATAATTACCTACCTATTTATTCTGTGGCATTGGCTCAGGGTGAGTTGCATATTTTACATTTCAGTCAATCCATAGTTTTAATTAATATTTGAATTTCTTTCAATTAAGTATTATTCTATTAGATTAAATTGATGATTACTTCTCCATAGGTCTAGAGGTCGATCTTCAGCTATCTGGTTAGTATATAGGAAAATTGAGTTTAAAAACTAAAACTCAACTACGGAAAAATCGCGCTCTAAAAGTACGAAAGAAAAAAATATTCGAGTTATAACTACTGGAGGTGGCATGCGACTACGGTTAACCTTTTAGGATTACAGACTCGAATATTTTCTTCTTTCGTACTTTTTAGAGCGCGATTTTATACAGTTGGGGTTTTAGTTTTTAACACTTTTTTATTAGGTTAAACTCCTTTTAATATTTAAATTATTTTGGGGTTGTAATTATTCCCATTATCGGGTGAATGCAAGCAAAGCCGCAAACAACAGCTAAAACGATTATGTATATTTTTAAAATGTGCTAAATTAATCCCTTTCATTTAGTACCCAACACGGCATCAGTAAGAAATATGTTTTTAGAACATGACTAGGGCGCCATATTCAATGTAATGTAGCATTACATATCCGAATGCTTAAATAACCACTGCACGATCAAGACACTTCTATCATTTGACGACCTCCGTGGCTTTGTACACCGGTTTTCAAGGAGTCGCCATCTCTCAGGTCCCGGGATCGATCCCCGGTTGGGTCAATTTAGAAAACGAACTTTTCTATATTGGCTCAGGTCTGGGTGTTTGTGACACCACCGTTGTCTCTGAAACAAGTGCTTTAGCTACTTACTTTGGAATCGGAGCAATGTATGTGATGTTGTCAAATATTTATTTATTTATTTTCCAAATGTTTCGAAGTTTATGAGCAAAAACTAATATACTAAACTAACACTATGTTATGAGGGAACAGAAAGAACTTACATACATACACACCGATCAAAATCATAACCCTCCTTTTCCTTCGCTGTAGTCAGGTAAAAATGATTATGTAAGTTTGTTTATAATAACATAAATCTAGAGTTAAAACGATTTCTCAAGTGATAGCGCTTATTTTCTGTACAGATTTTGGTTATTAAAAAGTTTAGTTTAGTGATATTTGAGTTAAAAGTTATGTTTTTAACTGACTTTAAAAGGGGATGTTATCAAGTCGACGGTATACTTTTTTATGTTATTTAATGTTTTTTTCTCAAATGTGCAAATTAACCATAGGTGGGTACTTATGTAAAAAAATAATCTAGATGTTTCCTATAATCTCGCAACTATGATTGCTTGGCATAAATTCATATGCACAACTGTATCATCAATAATGTACAGTAATAGCACTTACTTACTTACTTTGTAGTACGCCGTACTTAATTTGTAGTAATAGGCAATTTGCTGAATAAAAAAGAGTTTCGAATCATATTGTTATATACCTTTCTAGTAACTGACAGATGTGTCCTTTCCCAGGCATTGCTCAAGATATCGTCCGCGTACCTCAATAAGAAGATACCGAACATTCCCGATATAAAGGTCGACGGTGCTGAGGAGAAATGGTACGTAAAACTTTTATTATAAAGCTTATAGTTGTGTGTTGTTTATGTAACAGTAACATGAACTATTAGATGCAAAAGCGAATTTGGGAATTGCAATTTCTGTGTATGTTTCCTGTAGGAGATCATTAATGCTAAGCTAAGCACCATTGAACTTGACTGACTAACCCACTTTGGTATCATGTAAGTCTTTACTGTGCTATAAGAAAAACGAGCAATAATTGAACTATTCCAGCCAATTATTTTTCATAATCTCTTAATAGTTCTAAACTTCATTAGAAATAAAACACTTTTTACGGATTACAGCGCGTATATTATTAATTCAGGTGTTGTTTTGGAATTATTTAGTTTGTATTTATTGGTTTTTTAGAATTCCCGACGTTTCGACACCTTTCCAGGGGCCGTGGTCACGGGAGGACTAAAGCAAAAAGGGGCTGCTCATATTTTTATGAAATTACCAGCTCGAAATTTTATAAAAATGTATTCAAGTTTATTAAATTATATTTATTATTTATATTTTATAGCTGCGTTCTGATTTTAATAATTATTACCGAATTAAATTGAATAAAGTTAATTAGAAAACAAGATCTAGCTACTGAATCTACTACCAGTTCACAAATTCTAAACTTAATCGAAGGTTCTAAAGTTCCTAGAAGAAAATCTAAGAATGCTTGCAATATTTCAGCCGAGTGAAAAGATGTAGATGTTGCCTACTTAGTTTTACTTGTTCACTTCTGAGAAATAAGCGCGTAATATGTGAATACAGCTGCTTATTTGTTAAATGACTTAAAAATATGTCATTTATCTCTTCTACGTTGCTCCAAATAATTCGAACTCAAAAATGCATAAGTAAATTCTATTATCTGCTTAGGGAAGATATAGCTTCAATTCCAAGTACCTAAGTTATGCCACTATCTAGGTCAGAGCAATGACATAGACAAGATGCGATATATATTAAATATGCATCATTCAGTATGGGTAAAAATATTTATTATTAAGGCGCTGAAACATTTTCCGCAAACTAGATAACGGCGCTCAAAGTTGTAAAATAAAAACCAATAGCAAATCGTATATATTTGGAAATGGAAACAAATGGCACCAATAAATATGAATAGTGGTTGAAAGTTATTTCATGGAGTGCTCAGGTTCTCAAAAGCTAAGATCGTGTGGGCGCTAAAATCTTTTTCACACCGTTGCCATTGGGGGTACGGAAACAAGCAAGCTGGCTTTACTCCAACGGGTACAAGCGTGGACCTCGAGGTCATCATATAAGACCACACGGAAGAACAAGAATGTCAGATTTTTTCAGATATTAACTTACCAATGCTATTTAGCTTCTTTTTGTATAATTTATCAGTAAAAAAACGAACAGTCAATGACAATAATTTTAAGTTTTAAAAGACCGAATAAAAAATATTTTTTGCCACAAAAATGTAATTACAGACATTTGTTGTTCTTCCCGCGTGATCTACTAGTTAGAAGTTTTGTTTTGATTACGTTTTACAATAACAAATGGTCTTCAGTAATAATGTATGCCCTTTGTTGAGTTACTGTTCCTGCATTGGAGTTAATAAGAGGTATTATACTGAAGACGTTCAATTATGTCCATACCACTTAATACATCATATTCTATTTAGTCCTGCACAACTCCATATTTACTGACGTACTTATGTCGACGACAGACAGCATTTACAATTAGAAACAAAGTTTCGAAAATATGCCATGCTACATTCAAAACATTGATACCCTACTACGAAAACCCAATTACGATCATCGGACGATGTACGTTGTACGCTTCGTGACATTACGGTACGGTTGTTACGGATTCGGGCTCAGTAGCCGAAGCCGTAGCAACCAAGACGGTTCATCCGTCATCGGCCGAAGTATGCTCGGGCGTCGTTGGCCGATCAAAATGCGTACGACTACCACGGGGTAAAAAAATATTACCTAATTCCTGTGCTACTACAAACTACCGACATCGTCCACGCTCTCATATAACGGCTCTCGTACACCAAAACCGTCTTCGGCCGAAGTTTGGTCGGACGACGACGGCCGAACTCGGACGATTGAATCAAACACGTCTTGTAAACGAATGAGAGCGCATACACCAACACGACCGTCATCGTCCGATGACGCCCGATCAACCGTCGAGTCCGAACTTGTTGGGATTTCTCGCCAGTCTGCCGGCTACAGTGCAAATTGAGTGACGCAGCCAATTAGTTAAATCCGCCATTCATCTACAGAATACCGGCAACGGTACACTGTTGCAGTGTAAGCACTTAGACGTCCGAGTTACTCGTCCGGGTAGTTCTGTCCGCCATCGGCCGACAAAATCGTTTTTGGTGTCGTAATACTGTAATACTTTCTAATTCTAACCGATACCATGTCATTACATTTAAAATGATAATTTATTAAAGTGGTAATGTTACCACTTTGATAAATCAGCAGACATTTAAACGGTACGATTTAACAATTCACATGCCTCTTAATAATATGCCTTACTTTTATGAAGGACACAATGCATATCGGGTAGAAATCGGTTTTGCTAATAGGTATTTAGTAATTCATAACGTCTGATAACGTCTTTTACCGTACTGCCAATGTGAGTTTCAATAAATAATTTCACTAAAGAATTTCAAAGAGACGCAGATTGATTTTTTATTTTATTTAAGTATACAATATTTTCGTGCACGTAAGTGTCCACCCATGTTTTGTGGTTGTGGTGCGTGGTTGGTTTTGTATGTACACACATCAGCATTCTAAGAGATATAAGGATATGATAAAAATACCGCGTAATTAGCATAAAAATGTATGGAAATCCTGAAACTGAAAACTCTGATTCTTATATCTCTAAGAATCCTGAAACTGATCCTTATATCTCTTAGAATGCTGATCAAATCAGTTAGTTGGGTATAGCGATCTGAATCTCGTCCATTCACTCCCTGGATAGCCATCATTAGAGCACAGCTAGGTCAACCCTTGGCGGACAACCAAGGCTTCAAAGTTACCTCGTTTGTATGAAAATCGACTGGTGTCTTTAATTATGTGACCGCCACTGCATAATTATACATATTATCCTTTTTTACTTTGAGGAGTTTCCTTGTGTATCTTCGAAGTCCAAGGTCCAATACCAATGAAATTAAAATGTGACCACTCTTGGGGTATACCCTTTCAAAGAAAAAAAGAATCATCGAATTCGGTTCATAAATTTTTGGTCACCCATCTCATGACCGACCCTTGCGAAAGTTGCTTAACCTCCGCAGTCGCTGGGCGAAGCGCTAAACCACTGCGCCATCGAGCTCCTTAAGGCAGGCTGATTAAATATAACTAAATGGGTTAGAAATCTATCTAAAAGTAATTGATTAATGATTTAATAAATAGAAGAGTAGTTTAAAAAATTGCATAGTTATTTTTGATTGGCCTTCTTGATTTGGCCTTTCTATGACTTTTAAATACCGATTGCTACGGCAACAATACCGATTGCTCGGGAGAAGACAAATCCTGCAGTGGGCTGTAATGGGCTGTCCGTTAAGAGTAGAAGAACTTGAAGATTTTATCTAAATCGAATTGAAATAAGAATAAACAAGTTACATAATATTTTTTTTAACCGACTTCAAAAAAAGGAGGAGGTTCTATGTTCGTCTGTTTATTTGTTTTTTTTTTATGTATGTCCACCGATTACTCGAGAACGGCTGAACCGATTGACATGATTCAAACGCCACTTTATCAGGTTTGTTTCCCAGGTGGTCCCTTTTTTTGAAAATTTTAAATCGGTTCAGTGGTTTTTGAGTAATCCTGAAAATACTGTAATTTTTTAGGTAACTTTTGCACGAGTTTCAACGGATCTTCAGACATAACTTCATTGTTTATAAACCGATTGAGATAATTCTTGTTTTGTTAGAAAGGGGATACTTTTAGGGTATTTTCATTAAAATTTCCTGTACATTGGACCTTGGACTTCGAAGATACTCAAGAGAACTCTTCAAAATCAAATTGGATAGTGTATTAGTGATTACTCTACGGTATTGAAAGGTTTCGCATCAGCCATTTTTAGTGTCACTGTTGGGGCTAGAATACAAGCCTTACTTATGGGCTAATGAATAGGATGGACCATAACCCACCGCGCGGGCCCAATGCGGATTGGTGGGTGTTAATGAGTGCAAATGTAGCTGGGACTCCTTGATATATGATTTCTGTTGACAATTTGGTGATTATAATTGATGTCTTAATAATAGTAATAATAGTCTCCATAGATAGCGGACACTTATTAATGATTTAAAGCAGAATATTGTTGAAACTTTGGATTAGAAACACTGTCATCCATCTCAATGTAATAAGTACACAATATTGTGCAAAAAAATATTCTGATTTCTGATTTCTGTAGTTTATCGTTGTAATACTTACACGGTATTAAAATAGAACCTCTTCCTTTTTTTGAAGTCGGTTAAAAAATATAGTTAAATGTATGATTTATATTTGGTGTTATCAATTTGTGTCGAAAAAAGGTAGGGAAAATTAAAAAAAACTTAGTTCAATAGTTGATTGTAAGTACTGCTGTTATAGAATGACCTTACAAAATTTATCAATGGGTCCAAAAATTACCCTGTATGTAAGTAATTTATAAATAATTATATTCAATGCTTTGAATCTCCCATAGTTTATTGTTTGCGAGAATATAATATTAAATGGATTTCTGCGAAATCGGTTTACTTATTTCATTTATTAATGTGTGCACTTGCGAATGACTTCATAAACCTTTCGTTTTTAATTTTCGCCTTTTGGCGGAATGTTAAAGTCGATTCGTGCTTTTATGAAAATCTATTCATGTTTATGAAGGTAAAATAAATAAATTTAACATAATCTGTCACGGACTTAAGGTACTTTAGACACATAGCTGGTCTCCATGTAAAACACTTTTTACGGATTACAGCGCGTATATTATTAATTCAGGTGTTGTTTTGGAATTATTTAGTTTGTATTTATTGGTTTTTTAGAATTCCCGACGTTTCGACACCTTTCCAGGGGCCGTTGCAAAAAGGCTGCTCATATTTTTATGAAATCACCCGCTCGAAATTACGCGCATAATTATTATTAATTAATTATTAATAATATACGCGCTGTAATCCGTAAAAAGTGTTTTATTTCTAATGAACTGTACGCGCGAAAGTCTTAGAAGTGTATATGGTCTCCATGTTTTAAAGTAGGTGATGGTATTAATAATTTTCAGCTTTGGCGAAGTTTTTCTTTTGTTCTTTTTATATCACTATAGAGGTATAAAGAGCTTACAGACGATCAAACAGGAGTCTGTTGCTCGACGAGAGTTCGACGACAGCTTGCGATAGTGGTAGGTAACTGTCGACGACATACAGGCGTTAACAAAGGTCGCCGATAGTAGCGATGCGTCGTTATAAATATATATTCTGTTGTTACAATGGCTGTTGTATGTATAACAAAGATAGATACCCGGGTACCCAAGTTTTCCCAGGTATTAAAATAAATAATACCCAAAATCCAGGTATTAAAAAAGCCCGTGTACCCAAAAACCCTATGTGTATAACAAAGATATCTTCATTAAATGTTTTCAAGTCATAAATAAAATATGTCGAGTGAATCATCGTCGTGCATGTGCTCATGCGAAATGCATAGCGTAATGAATGACGGCAAATGGTATGTGCAGGCATCAACAGCTGATTGCGGTTTTGCATTATTTATTCACGAGCGTGAGAGGTAACCACTTACTTCTATCTAGTGCTGCAACACTTTCGATAACATCATGCATGAGTGAGTGTTAGATGAGTATTAGTCTGTAACTAATATAGAAACTGCTTCATAAAATGTCAGTAGTATTATTATAATATCTAAATCAAGTACTGTCAATAATTCGAGTAATACAGCATAAAAAAAATATTAAAAAATTGATATAGTGTTATCAGCTATGCGTTGTTTGCAAATGAGGCATCAGACATTTGTAGTACGATGATAAATTTACGGATTTCAGAATGACGGCCAAAACCTTCTTCCTTTTCACTATAAGTAATTCGTTTTACTAGGAACATGTGGAATGTGTGGCGCACGGTGCTGGAGGAGAACGAGAAGCTTGCGCGTGCGCGCCTGGCGGCCGTCGAGGTGTTCCAGCAGCAGATCGCTGACGAAGCCAAGTTCCTGCGCCAGCACAAGCTCAACGTCGCCAAGAAGGTCAGTCACTTTCAAAAGCCAGTTTCAGCCGGTTCAGGAGACAAAGGAGTTTCGTTGATCGACAACAGTTTCGCGACTGGTATTTTTGTTGCTGAAAAGTTGATAGTTTATTCAACTAAATCATGGGTTCCCAACCAGTGGGGTGCGTCCCACTAGGGGGGCGTGGAGTTATCCAAAGGAGGGCGCGACGAGCGGCTCCAGATAAACTGTACATAGTTAGTACTTAGTAAAATTAATATTATGAATTATCCGATGATAGTTTTTTTAAAAACAATAACCTCAGTAAAAAGTTGCCACTTTTGGCAAATTTGCCTACGACTACTACAACGAACAATATTTTACAGAGGTAATTGTTTGTAAATAAACTATAGAACCTTAGCTTCAATCGGTACGTGTGAATTTTCGATACATTATACAAGGTGTTACAAAAGTACCCCTAATGCCGAATATGGTATATAGGGACCATCAAACTGAACAACTTTTACTATGGGACCTACTCTGAAATCGTAAAAAAAATATGCTGTTTCATACAAAAATTAAAATCGAAAATATCAAAATGTATGAAACAGCTGATATTTTTTTCGCGATTTCAGAGTTGGTCCCATAGTAAAAGTTGTTCAGTTTGATGGTCCCTATATACCATATTCGGCATTAGGGGTACTTTTGTAAAACCTTGTATACTTAGCGAGCAATACATTCAATTATGATGCCACTGTGAGGGCACTAATCACCTTAAGTGTTTGTGCAGGCCACTGACTGCCTGGCGCAAGCGCACAAGGAGCTGCAGCTGACCGTGTCCGACATTGACAAGACCAAAAAGTTGTACTTTGATGAGGAGCACACCGCCCACGACGTGCGCGACAAAGCCAAGGATATCGAGGAAAAGTGAGTTGCCGTATTAAAATCTAATGCCAATAATATCTCATAAAAATCCCATTTTTCATAGGTAAACTTTTTATGAATAATATTAGTTAAACATTTCGTTATATTTTTAAATGGCGCTTCACTATTAATACTCACTAGTGGACCCTGTGAACTTTTGTATCACCTACAATTTTTTATGGTTACAAATTATACTATTTCTATTTAATTAGTAAATAACAAAGCAGTTGAATACTAAAACGAAAGCGACACTACTTAGGTATACTTTATTTCATTGAGTGCTTTTTCCATGGATTAGCACTTACCTTTAGGTACTTACTTACTTTACCCGCACTTATCATAGAGGTATTTGTAAAGAAAAAATAATCAATTTTTATTATTGCTATTATTTTTATGATTAGTTTTGAGTTTAAGCCAGACTAACGAACAGCGATTCATTTTTATATACTTATAATTTCTTTAGTTAAAAGGTTGAAAATCTTCTCTTATATAAAACAGAAGAGGTGACTGACAGATCAACGCCCAGCCAAAACCACTGGACCTAGAGAAATTTTGTACATATACATACACTTTATACAGTGTAACCATCAACTTAGAAATGATTTTTTGAAATTCCTCCTCTACAGGGGTGAAATGGGAGAACAGACTTTGTATAGAAAAAAACATTTATTAGTCTATAATTTAAAATATATTTCGTGAATTTCTAAAAATCAATCATTGTTGAGTCAATGAAGTGTAAAGGAAAATTAATAATAGATTTAGATCTCTTAGAACAACAACGTCAACATGACTAACAAGAGGGTAACTCAAACGGCCATTCTACTAAAATTAACGTTAGTAGAATAGAATGACAATGTATGGGATTGACAGGGGCTAAGCGTTAGCTTATGTCATTCCCATACATTGTTATTCTATTCTACTAGCGTTAATTTTAGTAGAACGGCCATTTGTGTAGGGTACTGTACTGTACTTTGGTACATCGTTATCAAAGTACACGAAATGCAACTTGCGATAAAAATAAGCTGTGACAGGTTCAGCCGAAAAATGTTGGATAATTATTCAATACTTAATAATAATTAGTATTACCTATAATAATAACAATAATAATATAAGTCTGATGTAGGTGTGTAATGTAATATCTTATTCATGGAAATAAATTTGAAGTGTTTAGAAAATAAATTATGTAATTCGTACAATAACAGGAGCATTTTTTGCCTCAGGTTTTACAGAGGATCAAAATGATTAAAATATTACATATAAACAATAATTTTGATGATTAAGTACGCTGCTTTATTTCTTACTTCATAGATTTTGGCGTATTTTTGGAAGTAAATCTTTTAGCTACTTACACATTAATAAAATACCTATAATGAACACAGAAAATTTAAATTCAGATTCAGCTATAAATTCTTGAAAATCATTATTTCGAAAGAAGTTTAAAATCTACGCTTTCTGACAAAACCTAACGATTTCAGGTATTCTTATTTCTGCCAGACGAGTAGCAATGTTCTAGACAGGTAACAATTTCAGCTAAAATGCAAGCATATCGATAAAGCTACATTGCCATTTTAAAACATTGTTTCATTTCTATCTAAGCTAACCAGCAACCAGTATTGAAACATGCTAGCCTATTAAAAAACTTAAATTATCAATTATGAACCATTTTTCAGACACTTTTTGTAGAAAGTAGGTAACAATGTTTGTTCAGACTATTCGATTGTTTATATCTTGAAGAAAAATGACTCTTATTACCAAATTGATGGCTTGGAATTTTCAATGTTGGTGAAAGTATTTGTTTAAGTTTCTTTCTGTAGCATAATCTCATTAAATGCATTTTATTATTACCTAAAATAGCGTAAATTACCTTGACTTTCTTAAAAGATAGGTATGTGATCACTCGCAATGAAAAAATATTTTTTACTTAATGCTTCATATTGTTAATTGTTATATTATAATTAGAACTGTAGGAAAGAATGATTTGCAAACATCATATTTACACGTTTTCTTTCTTCTTATTAAAAATAACAATGACAATAACATACATTTTAACTACAGCAGTCGGTGGCGGAGTTAGCAATTATTATATTTATTTGAAAAAAACAAACACATAATAACTGAATGAATAACATGAAAACAAACACTGTAGCATTTTCAGGCGGCAGATAAAATCTTAATTTGCTGTTTTAAATACTTACGCCCTTACTAATAAAGATTGTATAGCAGATGTATAAGTTACACAGTGGTGACTCTCTGTCAAACTATTTAAGTTTGATATTAAAAAGAAAGGGACAAAACACTGTGTAACTGATACATCGGCTATACAATCATTGTTAGTAAGGGGGTTACTATGTAAGTGATGATTATAATGACATCAGCATTTATTACTATGTAAGTATGTAGAGATGGTTATAATATATGATATCATATAAATAAAACAGATGCTTTAATTAATTAGTAAACTGCCTTTATTAATTTGCCCTTAAGAGATATCCTTTCTAAGAATCTTGTGTTCTGAGTTTCTCAGTGAATTCGAAAAGCATAGCGCTTATATAGGTACGCTGGTATTCCAATTCCTTTGAATAATACAAAACACAAATAGCTTAAGTCTGCAGAGTCAGATTCTGCCAAATAAATTGAAATTTTTTGGAAAATATATCAAAGTACTCAATAGCTAGTTTTATGTTTTCACTAACATTAAGTCAATTGAATTTAGACTGTAGTCTGAACTAACTTGCAACATCGTCTTTTTTGTGCAGACTAAAGAAGAAGAAGGGTTCGTTCTTTCAATCGATCACATCACTGCAGAAGAACAGTGCCAAAGTGTCCTCTCGGCGAGACCAGCTCGAGGAAAAGTCTACCGGTGCTCGTAACGACTACCTTCTGAGTATCGCGGCTGCTAATGCCCACCAGGTAGGATATGTTGATTTTAAACAAAGGAACCAACAAGCATACGGATTATCAACAGAAACAATAAATTAACTTGGTTGATGTTTATAGACAAATTGAACATTCCACTAACTAAAACCTTTCTCCACAGAACCGCTACTTCCTAGTCGAGCTCCAGTCGTGCATGCAAAACATGGAGTCGTCGGTGTATGAGAAAGTGTCGGAGTTCCTCACTCTGATGGGCCGCACGGAGCTCCTGACCTGCTCCGCCACCCAGCACTCGTTCGGCAAGATAAGGGACCAGGCACAGCAGTTGACCAGGGAATATAACTTGCAGTGTGTGTACCTGTACTACCCGGTGCTGAAACAACACATTCAAGTGAGTCTTTAACACAGATCATACTAGCTAGCCGATTTGTTCTGAATTTGTCTTGTTCCTGACTTTCTGTATTCCAGATTCGTCATATTCCAGATTCGCCGTATTCCAGATTCGTCGTATTCCAGATGCGCAGTATTTCAGATTCGATTTAATACAGTCGATGCTATAATATTTATTTATTTAAAACACTATTATTTAATCTGTGCTAGTACAGCTGTAAACGTAAGACTCAATTTAATGTAAATTCCTTGAACTGACGAATAAAGTACCTACATAAGTACGCGCTAAACATAGTAGTGGTATAATTATTATGTGATAGACAGCCCTTTCACAACACTCCATTCGTATCGGTCGTCGATAACACGACAAACAATTGCAGATAGGCGATAATTATCCATTGAGTAATGATAGCTCCCTTCCAATGTGATAATTTACTGAACCATATTATAATAATTTATATAAGCACAACAAGTTAAAAAAAAAATAGTTTGTGACTCCTCATTCTCACGAATAAATCTGTTGTAAAAGTTTATGCTATGCAAATTGCAGTTTCGAAGTTTAGTTAAACAATATTTATTGTATCGAGCTGCAAGAAATTGATACGTTCTGCCCCATGAAACTTGTGAAATCGTTTGACAAATTACAGAGTAGGAATTTCGAAGTTGGTAGACAATTTCTTGAATTAAGGGACCTTCCTATTTTGTATTCAAGTAGAAATCAGGTTAGGTCAAAATTTGTTGGATCACACGAATCCGCATTTCTACATACCTATCTTACTTTTTGCCGTTCAGAAACATCGTTTGATATTCTATTGAACGATGTTTCTGTGTGATAAAAATATATAGAGCTATACAGTTATCCACACTGATCCACCTGGCGCACCGTAAACTATATTATGTGCAGTATGAGTACGAGCCGTGTGACAATGACCCTATCGACGTGGTGACCATCGAGCATGACTCCGTGGCCCTCACTCTGGGCCAGGAGGCCCGCCGGTGGGCCACGCGCGTCGTTAGAGAAACCGCACTAGTGCGCGACGCTACTCGCAAACTGCATCTATATCAAGCCATGCGAGATGCTGGACAGAAGGTAAGCAACGCATATTACAGCAATTTATTTTCAACTATGATTCGGTCCCCAGTTTCGAAACCGCACAGTAGCATCAAACAAGCCATGAGGGATGCTGGACAGAGGGCGAGTAATTAGTCGTGCGTGGGGCAATTAGATTTAAAAAGCAAAGGCTTGAAAATAAAGTATGAGCTACTTTTACTTTCAAACATTTTAAACTTAAACTAGTTTTATCAATTGATTATTTTTTGCAAATGTTTCTATTTTAAATATTTACTATTTTTATTTGTCCAGGTTGACCCAAATGACCCAAACGGTCCCGAGTTAGAAGTAAGAATGGATGAGCTCCGAGCCAACATTCGTCGCTCCGAGACCTCGAAGGCGAAGTACGAGGCCCGACTAGAGTGCCTGCGGACCAGCGGCGCGCCAGTGGAGGAGTGGCTGAAGGAGGTCGACTTGCTGGCGGTGCAGGAAACACTTCCCCGTAGCAGTAGCCTGCTCAGCGTGCGTACTGAGGCTTCTGGAACTGCTGTAAGTATTAAGGAGATTAAAGGTCTTTTTCATACTGAACTAGAAGTAAGAATGGATGAGCTCCGCGCCTATATGCGTCGCTCAAAGACCTTGAAGGTGAAGTACGAAGCCTATGAAACTGCTGTAAGTATATATGAGATTGTGGGCCATTTTCACACTGAACTAAAAATAAGAATGGATGGAATGGCTAATCTAAGGCGCTTGCAGGAAACATTGCGCCGCAGCAGTAGCCTGCTGAGCGTCAGAACCGAGGCTTCTGGGACTGCTGTACTATTTGGATAAGAGCTAAGCTGCACAGACTCTAGATAGGTTTCAAATACTTTGACAAAAAACATATAAATACTGTTTCATTTTTGAATTAAAATAGAATATGATATTTTCTATCCAGAATCTATGAAATTGGATGCCAGTGTCGTAAATTAAAGATTGCTACGCAAGTTCTAAACACCGGTTCGATTGAATCTTTCATGTGATATTCAGTCAGAGTTGAATTTAATTATATTATAAGTTACTATGAATGATGAGATCTTTTGAAATTAATGCCTCTTCCTCTTGGCTACAAACAGTTTTAATGTCATTAAAAGTGTGCCTATTGTTACCTATAATCCTTATTTGACTTCATATTCATATTGCAACAGGACCAGCCGAGCTCTGACTCATTCTACGACAGCGACAACACTGAGGGCGAGGCGGGACCTTCAACAGCACCCACGGGTGGTCACCAACGCACCACCTCCGGCTCTCAGCATGAAGAGGACCACGATGAGGATGTCGATGGTAACTACTCACATTATATAATAGCCAGAAGGGCCACGCGGAATAAATCTCGATTATCCGTGCACGGACGTATATTTCTTGGCTCGAGCGGTAGCTAGTACTACAGTCTTATTTAAAAAGTCCTCGAGTCTTTTGATGCTTGACGCGTGACTTTTGTTGAAGAATGCGATGACTGGTTTGGTGGTGATTAACGTGCAAGCCAGTAGTGAGTCGAAAGTGATGTATAATCTGCCATGTGCATAATAATAGGTAGTCACGTTTTGTAGTAAAATAAAGCGTCTAACTGAAGAGAATGTGTTTATAACTAATAGTGGATTATAGGTGTTCGATACTCCGCACCCTTATTCGCTAAAGGGCAACTTCTCAAAATGACAAATTCTCAGGGCAAGTTCTCATAAAGGCAAAATCACATTGGGCAAGAGTACAGCCACCAGTTTACTTAGCAAAACAGTTTTCTCTACTTCTCTTTTGATACCTCGCCCTGTAGGTGAATATTACCACTAAGTGCATACTTTCAGCGGTTTTGGAAGAAGAGCGCAAGCGCATCGAGCAGTTGGCCGTAGGCTGGGACGACCCCACGCAGGTCAACTGGGACGAGCCAGAGGCGGAGGCTGCGGCGCCGCCCAGCGAGGCTGAGCCGCCCGCCCCGCCACTATACAAATGCATGGCTCTCTACTCTTATACGGTTAGCCAGCAAAAAAATACCTGTTCTATGTAGCCAACAATACACAACACTTCATGAATTTACACACACTTAAATAAACAAGACAATACTTATATACTGTTTACAGAGTAAATAGTACCCAATACTTATATTTTTTAGTTAATTACAAAACTGTGACCCCGTGGCCACCATCCCATGAAAAGGTGATGAAATATTAGGAAAAAACGTAAAATATCTAAATATAAAAAAAAACATTTCGTTCAATTACGTATTTACAGGTTTCATGTCAATAAATACGACTGATTAATTAACTGTTAATAAATTCGCCCGTGACTGAAACCTTGTATAAAAATTTAAAAGCTTTAATCAAGTTGATAACGCCGTTTTTGACACTCTAACCGGACATCTAGGGTATTCATTTATTCGGTGTACGCAAATTATTGACTTCAGACATCCAAAGTAATAAATATATAACTTATGTGGCAAATAGAAACCTGTGTACGTTCAACATTCAAACACATAAATATATAAGCAAACGATATAAAACATCTAGTTGGTGAACGATATAGTTAGCAAAGTTAATATTATTCGTTGCTCTAAAACTTTGCTGTTTCCCGATGACAAAAATATTGCATGCCAAAACCACATAATACGAAAAATACATTAGTAACATAAGTCATAAAGTGTTTTCCTTAAAAATAATAACGGAATGCACGCCTCTGCAACATCCAGCTAATGTTTAAAATTAATTGTTTTTGTCAACTCAGGCGCAAAATCCAGATGAGCTGTCGATAATAGAGAACGAACAGTTAGAGGTGGTCGGCGAGGGAGACGGCGATGGTTGGCTGCGCGCGCGCAACTACCGCGGCGAGGAGGGGTACGTGCCCCACAACTACCTGGACGTCGACAGGGAACAGGTACGTACCAATTATACAACTAATGTATGCCGTTGGCTGCTATGTACTTGTGCCGAAATACAATTTGGTACAAATACAAGTTTCATTTTTATAATTTTTAACTAGGTAAGTTAAAATTATGTTCACAGCGTAGGCGTTTAGGTAAGTATGAATTATTAATTATGGCAATAACTAGATTGACATAAACCCTAAACACATAACATTTACCCTCAGCCGTCCAGCGCGCCAGGCCTGGCGACCCAGATATCGTTCTCCTCCGTGGACTACACAGTGGAAGGCGAAGACGCCGATGTGGTTCAGTCTCCAGACCAGATCTCTGTGATCTCCGCGCCGACCGTCAAGCCCGAGGAGCCTAAAGTTGAGGAGCAAAAGCCGGAACCGCCTATTGTCGAAAATCTCCCAACATTGGGATACTGTTTCGCTTTGTATGACTACGACGCCGAAGCAACTGATGAGCTCAACCTTGAAGAAGGACAGGTATGTTTTCAGTACTAGTCCTATAAGGAATTTACTTCAAAATTTTATATACCTTTTTTATTATTAATCTTTAGTTTTTTGGTAAAACATACGACACTGGCTTAGGTTTTCCATGTACAATGACCCATTTGCACATAGCTGTCTTCTGAATACTGCTTTAGCAATCTGGTCTTGGTCGGCTAGGATTTTGGCTGCCCGTAGCTACATGGTCTCGATATCTGCGCAATGTATGTAAATGATTATTTAGTAATAATTAAACATAATTGTTGATGATAGTCTAATCAATACATATAGGTTACCTTCCTAGTCTTTGTTGTCAAAAAATGCTTGTATCTAATAACATTATAAAAGTAAGTAAAATCCTTTATTACGCAGATAATCCGGATCACATCCCGCGACGCGCACGGCGTGGACGACGGCTGGTGGCGCGGAGAAGCCAACGGCGTCATCGGGAACTTCCCCTCACTGATCGTCGAGGAGTGTGATGAGGTGCGTCTAATTCATTAATTGTTTGAATTTACTACATTGAAATTTGTTCTGTTTTTGTAGCTACGCCGTAGCACACTCAAGTTTGTTTGTTTTTTGTAGCTACGCCGTAGCACACTCAAGTTTGTTTGTTTTTTGTAGCTACGCCGTAGCACACTCAAGTTTGTCTGATCTTTGTAGCTACGCCGTAGCACATTAAAGTTTGTCCTGTTTTGTAGCTACACCGTAGCACACTAAAGTTGGTCTTATTTTTCTAGCTACGCCGTAGCACACTAAAGTTTGTCTTTTTTTGTAGCTACGCCGTAGTACACTAATGCCCAAATTTTTGTCTGATTTTTTGTAGCTACGCCATAGCACACTAAAGATTATCAGATTTTTGTAGCTACGTCATAGCAATTTTTCGTAGCAGCTGTACGCTGTGTGTTACACGTAAGTGTGCTCATGACGCTACCGTGATTCGGAACTATCCATTTGCAAAGCTAGTTCTAATTTTAAATATTGATGATGATGATCACAGACCTCCTTGGCTGTCAAGAGTCTTAAAAAAAAATAGTTCCATTTTTTGATAACACGTGAATAATGAATTTTAATAGTATTATATAGACATTTATTGTCACACGCCTCCAATTTTGTATAGAATCTATTACTGCACGATAATAAGGATTTAATAATAATAATAATAAAATTGCTTGAGCCTTTTAGGGATGTCCAGCTACTCCGATTTAGGACGAAGAAGGCTGTCAAAATAATGTTCGAATTTTCAAGCATGTTTGAGAAAATATATTTTTGTTTACCCTTATAATCCCGAAAAATGGTAGATAAGATTTACAATAATTTTAAGGAGTTGTTGTTATGTTCTGCGTATTACCAGATACTCTGTATTAATTCTGTTAAAAATGACATGATGGATTTGTTATAATATAGAATGGCGAGCCATTGAGCGGCGGCGACGACTGGACCCCGCCGGGCTCGGCGCCGCCGGTGTTCGCCTCGCCGCCGGTGTCGCCGCCGAACGACGGATTCGACAATGAAAGTAAGAAAACTAATAAACTGGCCACATTTACCATTCTTCTGTGACGCACTTCGATGTCGTAAGAGGATAACTTTGGTTTAGTTTTAAACGAAATAAAATTTTGTAGTTATTACGGAGATTCATTAAGTCTAAGGTTTGCCTGACGAAAATAGTTCTTCAATTAATTTCGACTATGTGTAATCGTTCTACTTATGTAGTACTTAAAGACAATTTAAGACAATTAATGTCAAACGACACTATGTTATAAAGGTTATAGCCATAATCGAGTTCTTACGTTCACACCGATCTTAATTAAAAAAATAGTGTTTTTCTGTAAAATCAAATTTATCCTCATTGTGTTTTAAGTTTTTTGCACTCGTATTCTTACCTTTGTTCTGTGAAAATTAAGTACCTCATATGAGACTGTTCATATGAAGCTTGCATTTTCCATTATTTGAATATTCTTGAATCTGTGGTAGGTACACTAACGAGTAGCTAAAGATTAGCATCTCGTAAATTGTAAGCTTAAAAAATATGTACCTACCTACCTAATTAATTTAAAACTGGCTAGAGGAATTATTTTGTTGTAATTACGTACACACGGAGTTATTTTCTTTCAATGGTAGTTTGATCCCGAGTATATCAGAAATGTTGTGTGCGACCGCTTCTGGGCAGATTAAAAGTTCCGTGCACTTAATTAACAGGAATTATTAGGTCTCGTTAAGCCGGTAAACTTTCGATCATAGATTATATGGTCGAAGCGGTAAACCGATGGTTAATATAAGAAGATCTAAGATGAGTTAATAATTAAAACATCTTATGAACAGTCTCACGTCGCCGACCACTAAGTCGCGCTGGGTACATAGCTTCTTGGCTGATTGGGTATCGTTGTGGTTTTAATTCCCAATTGGCATGGTAATGCATATCAGTGTATGGCACTCTTCTATCGCTAGTCTTCGCGCAGCCTCCAAGCATGACCACCGAAAAACGATATGTTATAGCAATTTATAGATACTTAACTGTCAAAAGATAAAGAATTTTAACAGTTCAGTGTCAATAAAACGCTTTATCAATATCGTTTTTGGTGGCCATGCTATGGGGGCAGGAGTACCTAGGCCCATTTCACGTTGACGTCACTGCATGTACTTTGCACGACCCCTTTGAATAGAAGGTAACACTGAATCAGGTGTAAATGTTAGAACATCCTAGAATAAAGTGAGACAACTAGATGTAACCATGAAGTGTTTATTTTGGATTGCGTATAGGGTTTTGTTCTTGGGTTTTCGATCCCGGGAAATTTTTACTTGCAATCAAAGAGCATGTAATCACCTACGTTTTATTTGCTATGTGTTTCGAATTTTGTACTATTGAATTTACCATTTATTTTAAAGAACAGATAATAAAATAGGCCAATAATAATCAAAAGGACAGCTCGCAAAGTAAACATTAATGTATGGCATTGACTAATACTGTATTTTTGTCGTAACTAGCTCAAATGGCAGAGAATGTGTTGAATTTCAATACCCATATAAAAAAATTCATGATTGCGTCTACTAGATTACTTATAGGTATATGACCACTTGATGTTCCCCAGTGTAAGAAATATGTGTGAATGCAAATGTACCATTTGTAAGGACTTCTGCGTCGCTTCATGTCGACTTGAAGCATGTTGCTCTGTGAATGCCACGCACATCTTTTTAGTTTCATTGGAAATGGTGGTGTTTTTTCTTGTTCTCGGGCACAAACGTTTCTTATAGAACTATAATTGTTTACTATGTGTTTTGTGTTCTGACAATATTCATTATGTATTTTTGTTTGCATCAATCAATCTAAAAATGTGGCTATGTATCGGAATATGTTGAATTCTTTGATAAGTAGTGAATAATGTACAAACTATAGGTACATGCTACTAATACTTAAATCTACAAATATAGAGAAGAAATGATCTAATTAACGAGACAGCTAAGGAACTAAATTTTTGAGCGAATATCATTACTATTATACTTCAAGGAAAAACTAATAATCTTACGGTGGTGTTTCAATAATCCGAGCAAAAAAGAACTCTAATTGTTCACCCTAAATAATAATAATCTATCTAGGTAAGTACCTATCTTATTTTCATAAAAATTCAACATATTCTTAAAAGAGCGTCAAGTAAAAGCAAGCTGGCCAAGGCCGTAGCCAGAACGTTAGGGTATCAAAAAGTTGAACAAGAAATTCATCCGAAGTCGGAAAAGACCATTTGCATCAAAATTGGGTAGCGGCTTGCTGGCTACGGGCTGTCGGGTATAATGTGTGTTGTCCGGGACGCCGCCATCCGCAGTGATAATGGGAGAGAACAACAACACGAAAAGTGCGGCGCCGCCTGCCGACCCGCCGCCGCCGCCGCCCTCCGACGCCGACGCCGACACCGACCCCGAGCCCGACTTCAGCTTCAATTTAGAGCTCACTAGGAATCAGCAGGAACAGTATGGCACCCAGTTCTCCGGCGAAATGGCTGTCGCGCCCGCTGTTACTATCGTCGGTGAGTATGTGATTCAAAGCGGCGTGGCTACCATGATTCAAAGATCGCTGATGGAATTTTTTGTCAAAGGATTACAGCGAACTAAAATCTATGGAACAAGCATTCCGTTCCAAAAATAGCACCACACAAAAATGACAACCAAGTTGTCGGGGCTAAAAATGTTGGCATTTAGTTATACAACACAAAGCGACTCAACACTGGTTGCAAAATAGATATTTTCTATACTTACTTAAACGAAATATATTGAATACTTTGGATACGTTCTCACTTCACTATTTGACTACACAAGACGTCTATTCTAATAATCTCTCTCTTTTCTTAAAAAAAATAAAAAAAATCGACTTATTAACCTCCTCCTTTTTTTGAAGTCGGTTAACAAACTGCAATTGTAGTTTGTCACCGGGCGCGAGGCTGACCCGTCTTAATGATGTGCGAGTTGTAATTTTTTAGCCACAAGGTTTATTTAAGCAATATTTGTTTGCAATTACACTTCAATAGATTTTAGTTCGCTGAAGGATTAGCTATTTGATATAGAATAAAAACTAACCCTTTGCTTTCATTCTACATTTATTTAGTAAGAGGTATGCCTATTAAGGTGCTGTAGACCGGAAATAACAACAGCTTAGTTGTCTATTGACCTAGAGTAGGTGACTAATAATGGCCGTTACTTAAGTATCCCTCTCAAGTGAGCAGGGTTTCAAAGTAACTCTAATAATTGAATCTCCTGACAAAGTGGTAGCTACGCCCCGCACAAACGCAAAGCATTCTAAGGTAATCGATTCAAAACAAAATTTGGTAAAGCGCCTATGATGAAAACAGGGAAACTAAAACTAACCAGTTGTCAATTATTTGAAACGAGGTCTCTTGTTTGAAACTGTAGTAAACGGTAACCATGTTTGATATTTTTAAGAGTAAAGCAAGGTATGATATCATAAGTTTGATACCAAGTAGATAGTTTGGGTGCCATAAAAACGTATTTTGCATTATACAATGTCTTTGGTCTTGTTCTAGCGATAATTTATATGCATGAAATATAGAAAAAAACACCCACATGGGGTCCATCCCCGCTCCTTTTCTAATTACCGCCATTTTGAATTTTACTTTTTATTTTGGATGACCCTGCCTAAAAATATTAATTTCTTCGGATCTAGAAGACCTACAGATTAAAAAAAATACTATTCGAAAGGTAAATAATAAATACAACATTTCAAGTAAACAAACTTTTGTGTAAACTTTCAACTTTAATTTGTATTATTGTTATTTAATATGTATTTTATAAAAAATTACTAAATTCAATTTTAATCCGTTGTGCTTTTTTTAGTCTTTTTTACATTAGGTTCCTTCAGATTTTTTTTTGTGCAATATTGTGATACGTATGTTGACTACATCCGTGGTCGAGTGGTTTGTACACTGGTTTACAAGGTGACGCCATCTCTGAGATCCCGGGTTTGATCCTCGGCTGGGTCAATTTAGGAAACGAACTTTTCTATATTGACTCGGTTGTGAGTTCCACCGTTGTCTCTGATTTCCATAACAAAAGTGTTTTAGATAATTACTTTGGAATCAGAGCAATATTTGTGATGTTGTTGGTCTAACTCATATTTCCCACTCTAAAGCAGCAAATGACTGCATTTTCCACCCGTATAGCGCCTATATGGGACCTAGTTGTAATTTAGCTGCAATTAACACTGATGGGATGGGAATGTTTCCATGGCTAATACAAAATTTTTTTCACTTACTTACTTGATTATGTGGTATTATTACCTATTTAGTAATAATATCTAAAAAAAAGTAAAATTTAAATTGGTGGTCATTCCAAAAGGAGAGGGGATGGACCTTAACATGAGGGTGTTTTTCGACAGGATTAGGTATATTTCACCCCTCTTAATTATCGCTAGTGAACAAGATCAAACACGTATGATTACCTTTTTACAAATTCTTCTATAATCCAAACTGCATTCTTTTCCATGCATCAGTCGACGAGGTTATCGGCGAAAATTTAGAAGACGAGGTTTGATTCTTGTTTGGACATATTTCATTCAGTGTTGTTTCATTGTACAAACGTCTGCTTTGTTGTCGCTTCTTTGTTTTTAGATAAGTACTTGTATACATATGCTTGTTGCTGTTGTTTGTTTTTCTATGCTTCTCTCGTACTTTAGCATAGGACTAGCTGTGTTTTCTAAATGAGTCATGATTATTATGTTTTTATTTTAAGGTGATAGAGGAAAATGAAAGCAACAATTAATACACGTACGAGTAGGTACTGTACTACCTCTTAACCCTTTGAATGGGAAACCCCCTTGATTTTTTTAGCATTACTTCACCTAACCATAGGCATGCCGCTTGTTGGTTCTATCATGCATGATAGAGGTTTCCAGTTGAGTACCGAAACCCACTTCAATACTACCTAGCCCTTGAAAATACGTCAGTTCCTTCAGTAAATTCCTAACTAAAAGCACTCCCTCCTCAATCAAAGAAAGTATATTAAGACAATAGAAAATTGATAACATCTTGTGTGGTGTAGGACGAAGAGCCGCCAGCGCCAGCCCCGGTCCAGGCGCCGAGCAAGCCTGTGCCGCCCAAAGTTGAGCGGCCGGCGGACGACTGCGGGCTAGGAGTGGCGCAGATCGTGATCACCGCCGCCACACCGATGATCGAAGAGCCGGAGCAGCCATTCCCGCCGCCGGAGCCAGAGCCGGAACAGGGCGCGAGGGCGATCGACGCGGACGACAACGACGACGAGGAATCCTCGCTGTCAGAGCAGACGGCGGTCTGTCTGCGCGACTCGGACGAGGGGCACGCAGACGCGGCGCCACACCCTGCCTCCAGTTCGACCGCTTCGGAAGGGGAGTCGACGGGCGCGTCGGTGGCGTCTGGGCCGCCGACCGCGCCGCAGTCCCCGCCCGCCGCGCCGCGCGCTGGCCGCGCCTCTATACCAGACGAACTCGAACCGGCGCAACTCGCGAGGCTCACCGACCTCAAGGAATCCAATGCCTAGGCCCAACGGTACTGAGACTACAGCGTCAGGTCGACGCCAGGCAGACGATCAGGCGTCCGTCGGTGGTGGCTGCTGAGCCGGGCCTCTATTCTGCTATTGTTAACGTTATAATCGTGTCTCAATGGTGTTTCAATAGTATTGCCTTTTGTGTTTTAAGAAATGTTTGTCACAGAATACATAATAGTTGTTGTGTCAAAAGTAATACCATTGAATCACCATTAAAACACGATTATTACGTTAACATTATCAAAATTGAAGCCCTGATCGTCTACCGATGACCGTTTCTCTGCTCTGCGACATTGAATTTCAATTATGATCTGCGAATTTTTATACAAACTTCACCTCATTACACAGTTTTTGACGAATTATTATTACCTAGTTAGTGTTTCCCACTTTTTTATGATCAGTGACTCTATACCTACTGTGAGGAAAAGTTCACTATTATTTTTACGGCACAGTCACTTTAATGCATAATTATAGATATATTTATTATTACATATAGATGTAAACCAAAGTATATTACTAGTGAATTACAAACCATTTCGACCATTTAGAAAAATATTGATATTGGAATTTTGTTAGTAATATTTGATGTTAGGATTAATGTTAACTTTTATTACTTTGTTACCTATTGTCTAGACAAATGTACCTATCTGTCGTCTTTTACCTAATAGTGGTACCCATGTAGGTAGTACTATAGCGGTCGGTGCCTACTTGTTATGCGCGCTCTACACTTAGTGCGCGATTCATGGCGCGATTCGCGGCGCAAATCCGCGATGACTTCGCGGCGTGATCGGTCAAGACTCCACATACGCAAAATTTCACGGTAAGTTCGCGTCCATGCATCAGTGAAGAGTAATCTTTTTGTTTCGGGTCCCACAACACAGGTTTCGATTGATAATTGAATCTCCTCGCCATGTCACGCTCATTTTTCCGGCACTGATTACCTACTCAGATGACGTCTCAATCAACACTGACCGCGGTCCGCGCGCGAGTGTGGAGTCAAAGAGTGTTCGCGTTGCGTTCGCGCTTCGCGGTTTCTTTGACACGGGACAAAAATCCGACAAAATTCGGGGAACATGCCGCGAAAGTGCGAAAAATATGCGAATCGGCTCCACACTAGCGTTTGCGCCCTGTCGCGGCTTTCGCGCGCGATTCGCGCACTAAGTGTAGAGCGCGTTTTAGTATTTTACTTTGTACTCACCAGACAATATTTGATGTGCAAATGTCACTCAAAGCGCAACTTTTGTTAAGCGAGTTTAACAAGGCTATATGCTGCCACCACGCTAAAGTATTCGAAACATAACGAGGTGTAAACTTAAACGCGACGGCGAATGCCCGCACCGCAAACAGCCATGCTCAAGTCTACGATGAGAGAAACGGTCATAAACAATGTAGAATTGTATATAAATATAGTTGATAAAACTTTTTACTATAGTGAATTATTGGCACATCTTGTACCTACCTGCTGTCTAGGTATGATAGAGAAAATGATTCGCTGTTGCTGGCTGAACAATTAAGAGCGCGTAATCTGCACACTAGCGCCGCCATTGGAAAAAAATCATAGTAATTAAATAAAGACAAAATTGTGAATCTCTGTAGTGCACTCCGAAGAAGCTTTGTGGTACTTTCTATAGCTTAAACAAAACGACAGGCTAGAAAATATTGTTAATGCAATGAAAAGTACCACAAAGCTTCTTCAAAATGCACTACTGAGAGATAATTCACAATTTCGTCTTTACTTAAAAGCACTATGATTTTTTGTAATTACGGCGCTAGTGTGTAGACTACGCGCCCTTTATTGGTCTAAAAAATTGTCATGGCCGTTTACTTTCTACCGAACTTTGTAATAGAATTCTATAAAATACTTATAATAATTTTACATCTACTCACATAACAGCAGATTAATTTTCGATTTCTGTGTAAAGCCACTGATAATTATTAATAGTTCTAAGATAGAAAAACTTAATAGATTGCAGAGAAAATGTATAAAATAGACTATAGATGTACCTCTATTAGCTACCTACTTATCCAATTTTGTTCAACAAACATAATATTATCGTTAGGCTTCACGTTATGTTCGATGAACACATATAAACTACACAATGAAAATGTTTTTCAAGTACCTAATTTCGTGTTTGATGTTTTACCACAAATTCAACCAATATTTTGACAGTGAATAGTTTCATTCTTTAGCCGAAATATCACTGTAACAAAATATGCACAGGCAAGGATGGCTGTTATATTATATAATATTATATATAGCATACATCAAATATTGTGGTTTGTGGAACGTACCTATAATTACGTACTATTACACCACCTAAGTGTTGCTTTTCTATAGTAATAAATTGACGATGGATATATGACATTAGCATAATGTGCTGGGATTATGCCAAATAAATACTTAATACACCTATACATTTTATTCAATGACAGTATTATCGCCTTATGTGCATGCTTGCTTATTGATATTTGCCCACTAGCATAACAACCGAAACACCATATATGTCGCGTGATATAGCGTTTTATCGACACTCCACTGTCAAAATCCATTGTCTTTTGACAGTTAAACGTGATAAATCGCTATGTCATATCGCGTTTCGGTGGTCACGCTAGGGTCCTAAGTTTTAAATTAAAAAAATGTGTTCAGAATATCGACCCCATTTGGTTCAGCTATAATGGCGCGTGCTTGTCTTTTTTGCTTTGGTGGGTGTTACACTGTACATTCAATACCTAATTAATTGTCCAGAAAGCATAAAAATACTTTAATACTTCTATAATATTTGCGAGGATGTCATGATACCTGGTACCGCGGTACGCGTACCTCTTTTTCTACAGGTACTTTTTTAACAAAAACACAATATACAGAAAACATACGCGCGCGCAGTCTCATTTCAGTTGAGCACGCTAATAAACTGCGCGTCATTTAATAAAAATTTTGAGTCGTGTATATACATTCATTGTCAAAAATATTTAAGATACGATTGACAGAATCTGACTTTCTCTCTGGTTTGAGTGGACTATTATTTCGCCTAATCTCAGCAGTGTTGAATCTTTTTAGAGCTATAGATAAAATAGAAATGTTTATACAACTACAAATAAGATTGTAAGTACTATATCGCGTATGGATTTACAGTTTCGTATACAACAAACTTGTGCATTTAATTAATTAATGAAAATTAATTCTAAGCATTTTTCTTTTTCTTATTTGCCTAAATGTGGCCATCCACAGCGTAGTAAAGTAACGCTATACAACGTGTTACAAAAATACCCCTAATGCCGAATATGTTGGATAGGGACCATCAAACTGAACAACTTTTACTATGGGACCAACTCTGAAATCGCGAAAAAAAAATCAGCTGTTTCATACAATTTTATATTTTCGTAATTAATTTTTGTATGAAACAGCTGTTTTTTTTTTCGCTATTTCAAAGCTGGTCCCATAGTAAAAGTTGTTCAGTTTGATGGTCCCTATACACCATTTTCGGCATTAGGGGTCCTTTTGTAACACGTTGTATAATGGAACTAGGAAGATTATTCAAACATTGTTTTTCTATATTTTGTTGAAACCCATTAACATATCTAAAAGCTGATTCTATAAAAGTATGTATTACTATGCGGACGCTGCACGCTCAATTTGACAATTAATATAGGCAGTCGGTATAAACTAACATTTAAGTGACAACCGTATATTACTATTTTTGCTTACAATTTTCTATAAAAGTCACTATTCCAACCAAAATAAATCATAAACTGATTTAGCAAATGACGAGTATCTACTAAATAAAAAGATAACAAAGTTTTTATTCACTAGGCAACATTTGACACGCAACATGATGAGCGACGACGCGCACCTTTTTTTTTATCAAGGTGCCATGTTTCGTGACATCTGGCAACGTCGCGCGTCATGTTAAGCAACACGACGTGTTGCGCATCAAACGTTGCCTTGTAACTACGAGGTATAAAGCTCATTGTATACGGAACTGCAGGTATAAACTAAGGGTTAGTTTGCGAAGACCACGAGGTCACAGTTTGATGTACGATTGCTTTAATGTTCCCCAACGCCTTTTCGACCTGCAATAAACTTTTCAAAATATATTGTGATGTTTTCGTTTTACCTACCCTATTTACAGGTAACAGAACTAATTGTACAAACTAACGATTTGTTCAAATTCTATGGAATGTAACATAATCTATGGATCTTCATTCATTCTGTGGTAAAATGTGGTTAACCATAGACAATCGGAGCTTTTTGTAAAGTCAAATTACAAATCACTAAGGCAAGTGGAATTGCACGCACAGTCTAGTTTATTTGTTGAGAGGAAGTCCAATGGCAATAATTAAAAATAAACCATAAAATATAGCAGTAGGCCAATTTTGATCCTCACGAATCTTAGAGCATTAAGAACGGGAGATGCCAACAGCACTCTTCTACACTAGATTTTGTTCACCGATTTTGGAGGGGGACGAGGTAAACACGCACAGCACACAACTTCATATTCACGCACACTCTTGTAGAAAAAAGTCTTGTTGTTACACACGCACACAAAAACAAAATCCCACACAGTTATAATTGTGGGTGGTCAAATTTGGAACTAACAATCTCAGTACAAATTCTGACAGATCACGCTACGGCAGCGCCAAACTGACAACAAACAGCTAGTGATGTGCCGTCAAAAGACCGATCAAATTGAATGATTGGAAGATGAGTGATTGATTACGAACAAGATTATGTTAAATGGTTTTCATTTGATTTTGTGATATACACCAACAATCACTAAATGCGCTTATAATTAAATGTTCAACATACATTTTTTTTTATTTATTTATTAAACAAAGTAAAACATACAATTTATAGAAAAACCCAGCGACTAAAACGTAAAACCCGATTAGGTTTGTCCAGTCACTACGTATTCGTCAAAATAGATAGTCGGTATACAACTAAGCAGTATTGAAAAGAAAAAACAAATTGCTTCATATAATACTAAATAATATACTAGAAAAAATAGGACTCGCACCAGATCATGTTCTCGGACGGGAATCGAACCCGCGACCTTTGGATATCCGGTCCAATGCTCTGACCGCTGAGCTACCGAGTCACTAGTGGGAACGTCGAATTTCTTCTAGTATATCAACTCTTACGCTGCAAGCCAGCGCCATCTCACCAATGTAGAAGGAATTACCTCGACATTCAACTGAACATCTTTCCAGATATTTTTAAACAGTTGATTAAGATGAGAAAGCCATATAACTTTTTAAATTTTTGAGATTTAAGCATTCACAATGCTATTTTTATATAATACTAAATAATATACTAGAAAAAATAGGACTCGCACCAGATCATGTTCTCGGACGGGAATCGAACCCGCGACCTTTGGATATCCGGTCCAATGCTCTGACCGCTGAGCTACCGAGTCACTAGTGGGAACGTCGAATTTCTTCTAGTATATCAACTCTTACGCTGCAAGCCAGCGCCATCTCACCAATGTAGAAGGAATTACCTCGACATTCAACTGAACATCTTTCCAGATATTTTTAAACAGTTGATTAAGATGAGAAAGCCATATAACTTTTTAAATTTTGAGATTTAAGCATTCACAATGCTATTTTTATATAATACTAAATAATATACTAGAAAAAATAGGACTCGCACCAGATCATGTTCTCGGACGGGAATCGAACCCGCGACCTTTGGATATCCGGTCCAATGCTCTGACCGCTGAGCTACCGAGTCACTAGTGGGAACGTCGAATTTCTTCTAGTATATCAGCTCTTACGCTGCAAGCCAGCGCCATCTCACCAATGTAGAAGGAATTACCTCGACATTCAACTGAACATCTTTCCAGATATTTTTAAACAGTTGATTAAGATGAGAAAGCCATATAACTTTTTAAATTTTGAGATTTAAGCATTCACAATGCTATTTTTATATAATACTAAATAATATACTAGAAAAAATAGGACTCGCACCAGATCATGTTCTCGGACGGGAATCGAACCCGCGACCTTTGGATATCCGGTCCAATGCTCTGACCGCTGAGCTACCGAGTCACTAGTGGGAACGTCGAATTTCTTCTAGTATATCAACTCTTACGCTGCAAGCCAGCGCCATCTCACCAATGTAGAAGGAATTACCTCGACATTCAACTGAACATCTTTCCAGATATTTTTAAACAGTTGATTAAGATGAGAAAGCCATATAACTTTTTAAATTTTGAGATTTAAGCATTCACAATGCTATTTTTATATAATACTAAATAATATACTAGAAAAAATAGGACTCGCACCAGATCATGTTCTCGGACGGGAATCGAACCCGCGACCTTTGGATATCCGGTATATTATTCTAGTATATTATTTAGTATTATATAAAAATAGCATTGTGAATGCTTAAATCTCAAAATTTAAAAACAAATTGCTTCATTCTTATGAATAAAAAAGAATAAAAATAAAAAACATGTATACACCATGTTACAAAATACCCCTAATGCCGAATATGGTATATAGGGACCATCAAACTGAACAACTTTTACTATGGGATTAACTCTCAAATCGCGAAAAAAAAAAAAACAGCTGTTTCATACATTTTGATCTGATTTTTTTTTCGCGATTTCAAAGTAAATTTTTTTCAGTTTGATAGTCCCTATCTACCATATTCGGCATTAGAGGTACTTTTGTAACACGTTGTATACATATATATATATTATTTTAAGGTCTTAAAAAATACTTAATAAACACAATATTTGATCGTAAATGCGTGTGCACAGGATGATGTTAAGAAAAAGCTGACTATTGTTTAAATACGAGAAATTCTAAGGCAAATTTTTGGTAGAAAAATAAATTTTGAGTTTTTGCTTCACACTTTTGTGTTTGAGGTCATCCAGAATAACCTATAATTCTTTAGGTAGATTGTTAATTATGACAGGAAGAAGACAAGTAAATTTTCTCTTTCCGTAAAAGTTATTTGAGCGGCCCTTGAGAAGTTTCTTCTGCGTAATCTGTATTGTTTGTATTCTATGATTAATCCTCGGCAAAGAAGCAACGTTATCGAGTTGTTCAGTTAGAATTGCGTAACTCACTTTGTCACGAACCGACATAACCTTGCATTACCTAAAGTGTTCGTCATACTTATCATTATAGATATGATTTACTTTCTTACACTGCGCGCGGCGAGAGTTTGGCTTTGACCTTCGGGTGGAGGGGATTACTGCGCATGGGTTACCCCGCTAATTGCCCGTTGATACCCAATTTCTGATTTCTGCGCAATAACGGTCAAAGCCAAACTCTCGCCGCGCGATCTGTACTAACGATAAACTTTAATATTCGTAATTGTAGATTATAAATTTTCTCTAAGTAGGTTGAAATGTGCGTCCATAGCTTGAAATTCCATATGAAATTATAGGATCTACCAAGGATTTGTACAGGATTAATAGAACTTGGAACGGTATTTTATTTTTGATTATGACACATTTAGCTAACAGAGCACGAAGTTTTTGGCACACAGTTTCGATATGAGGACCCCATTTGTGGCGGTTGTCAATTGATAGGCCTAAATATTTTTGCTATTGCGCCGTTTCTATTGGTTTGCATTGGCAAGATGATAATTTATTATGCATACAATCGTGATTGTATATTACTATTTAAACGTCGTGGTCTCTACAATATAAGTTGTTAATAAAACATAATAGTAAAAAAAAGTGAAATAAAATAATAAATGCTTGGAAAACAAGTGATTTGTGTTTCATTTTTATTAGGTATTATTAAATTTTTGTATACATGTTCTGCCAAAACATGATTATTCGTTCCAATGCCAAGGTAGGCTTTATCCAGAAGCCTTGTGTAGATGTGCTGGAAGGCTCACAGCTCCGCTTTTCAAGCCAAAATATAAGCAGTAGTGAATGCTTGCAGCCACCTTAAAATGAAAAAGTTGGTATGATAATATGTTAATACCTATCTACAAATAAAAATGTAAAGGTTGAATTGAAAACCTCCTTTTTGGTAGTTAGTAATTTTTTTGCAAGGAAAGTTTAAGTAAACCAAAGTTTTGAAATTTCTTACCTGCAGAAGCTGCACAATCGGAACAATTTGACTTGAGGATCTCGGCATCGGTTTCTTTTATTTTGGTTAATGATTTTTGTGTCCTATGCTCGGGCTTTGACAGGACTGATTCATAAGATTCTCTCCACTTCTACATAACCGACAGACAGCCGAGGACTAGTAACTATCCCGGGATGACCTAAAAGAAAGAGAAGATTAAAAAAGGAGAACTTCACACCCGTAAAACAGTGTCTCAAATTAATACTATGTATAGATTTTGCAAAAAAGTCAATACCTACCTATTACATATTAATTATAAAAAATAATATTTGTAATTTATGTGCTGGTCTGATCACATCAAAATAATAGTTAAAACTCATTCACTTGATCATTCATTCGTTCTTAGAGCATAAGCATTTGTTCTCTTTGTCGCAGCACTACGACTTTTATTATGGTATTCGACATGTGTTTGGTATCGTTTTGCTATCGCAATGTCGTCATTTTCTTACACAATCAAAGTGCGTTTTCTTCGTAATTATATTATAGTTTGGTAATAAAATTATACTTACGTGTGATAGAAAATCCCGTTCTTAGTAAAATTTGTATTCTCAGATCGTCTTTTGCACGAAAATACTGCACAATTCACCATTTTTGCGGAGCTGCGATCGGCGACATGTGTTCTTACAAAATGACGGGTGTTCGAGACCAACTAGTTTTTATAAACTGTCACGATCAAATTGGTCATGTACTTTGGTGAAAGGGGAGCGTGTATTTGCCATCTCCCGTTCTTAATGCTCTAAGTCACGAATCATAATGGAAACATTACATTGGTTACATATTGGCTCTCATTGCTAAGGGCACCTCAATAAAATCAATACTCGAAGTAACATACCAACCAACTTTATTTCAAAACATATTAGCTATTAATAAGTTATTATATTACAAGTATCATACTTAACTTAAAAGAGCACTTTAGTTACCCGGACCTCAAAAAAACTAAAATTAAATTAAAACAATTAATATTAGAGGCCGACTTTTAAAAGTATTATTGTTGTTACGAAACATTCAGAAAAAAATGATCGAATGTTTAGCCTGAGCCCTAGTAGGACTACGGGTAATGCTAGGCGCCCATGGTCCTACTGATAGAACTACAAACAAAACTACAAAAATTTGCCTGAGCCCGTGGTCCTACTGGTAGAATCAGTAGGACCACGGGCTTTGAATGACCCCAACATACTCGTACGTATTATAGTTGATCGTTGTGGCTTAGTTTTAAACATTAATATTAACTTATTGTTATCCCATTTACGTAGTGACTCGAATTTGCCTAAATTGAAGCAAGCATTCATATACACTCGTATATATATTGATTTACTTATTGCAAAACTAATGTTACCCATCTCTAATGAGTTCTTAAACGTCATATTTGTTTATATTGTGGGAATAGTGCGTCTTTTACTAATCTGTTCTTGTGACGAAAGTATAAAAAACGAATTTCCAAAAACAATTTAAAACATAATGACCTATACAAAATTGTATATAATTTCTACATTCAACACATTCGGTCCTTTGTAAATAGCATTCATTTTAATTTTAACTCATATTCACTAATTACTTTGTTTTCCTTTCTTTCAATTTGTTATTTGACTTCAGTATTTTTTTGTTAATCTGTTACCTTAGATTATACTTAATCTAAGTTTGTCACCTTTTGTCAGATATATTACTGTTTAAGCAGATGGCTATGTCGCCAAAGATTTAATAAATTTAAAAAAAATGTGGGTATAGTAAATTAAACGAAAGGGTGCATCGCTCTGAGTACTGAAGTGCATCGTGAGTCCACCGCGCCGCCAATCGAAAAAGAACATGATAACGAAAAAACTGTTTGATAAAATTCTGAAAAATATAAAAACTAGTGTTATAAACTATTTTTGTATGCGTTTATTCTTAGTTTAAAAGTGTTCGTGTAGTTACAAGCTGGATTAATACCTATTTTTTCTCGATTGGTGGCGCTAGTGGCCCTGCGAAGAAACATTCCGACTACGTATTCACGAAATATGCCAACGGAATAGACCAATAAACTAGAATCTAGGTGGCGAATCAAGATATTCAAGTCAATACGTAAATGTGATAAATACAGTCATAGTTACTAAGTATTTATTTAAGTTACAAATACTGGTCAACATATTTAAACCTTGTATTCACTAGGAAACATTTGAGGCGCAACATGTGACACAGCATGTTGCGCAACAGCTAGCGACATTGCCAGATGGTGCGCAACATGGCACCTTTTTTTAAAGTAGTTCTCGTTCAATATGTAACTTAACGTGTTGAGATGTTGTGCGGTTTGTGGCGCGTCAAATGTTGCCTCGTGATCGTGAATACAAGGCTTTACAGAGGTAGAGAGGTGTCACATTTATTTTAAAATTCAGATCAAGTTCAAGAGTTGTTGAACTTGAAAGAACATATACGATGAATAGAAGAAGAACGCACCAGACGTAAAACCAACCAACAAAATAATTCATATACAATTTGTACGACAGCTATCTATCACAAAATATACAACTCATTCATATATATTATTTAATGGTAATATAAAATTGGCTTTTTAATACATTTAAATTGTTGTTGTCAACATCATAATTATATTTCATGCATCATTTGGTTAATTTATTACAATTATTGTCGTTAGATTGTATTTGGGCATTACTATGTTATGCAACAAATAGTCGTTAAAGTAAAGATTTTAGTAAGCTCGATTCTGTTGAACACTCGAGTCTAATTTAAAGTATAGCACCTCTCACTATTTTCCTTAGAAAAGGACAAGCTTATACAAGGTTTTACATAAATGATGTGATAAGAATACATAAGTTTAATTTATATTGTGGAAACTAACAACTTATTGAGAAGAGATCCAGATTACAAAAAGAACATAGTAGTAGCTTAGCTACAAAGAATATTAAATTAAAAAGCAGTACTAGTGACTCGGTAGCTCAGTTGTAAGAGCATTGGACCGGAATTGCAAAGGTGCGAGTCGATTTTTTTAGTATATTATTTAGTATTGTATAAAACAGTACTAATTCTGAGTGACAGAGAAACATGTCAGTTATTTTTTATTGCCATTTTATCCTTTAAAGCAATTGAATCACTCGAATTACTACTAGAATCGAGCTTTCTCTAATCTAATACTTACTTCAGCTGTCCCGTTTGTACTGATCATAGATTTCATTGAACATATCCCGACAATTCATCCTGACCTTCATTTTAGAGCAGAGTAGGAATACCCCTGATAGTTTCCTGTGCAAAGAGTATATCTCTTCGGGTGGGGGGCAAAGTCTGTGGGTTAAAATGGTGGGAACTAAAGACTGGATACGACGTGTCGTCTTCTGAGTGCCGAAGTCGAATTCCCCGTCCCCTTCACCGGTGAACACTTCGCCCATTATCATCACAGTGTCGACGTGGGTTTCTTCCATTATCTGGTGATGGTATAAGATTTTTTTTATACTTCTGTGGATTTAGTGGAGTGAAACGAAAAATAAGAGATTGTAAGCTTCTATATACTTGATTATTAACATCGAAAGTGATTAATAGTGTAAACTTAAGACTTAAATATTGGTATCAAATTAAATTTTAGGCTGACATTTCATAGAAGCAGAGAAATTAACAGAGATGATTTATTTTCACACAGAACGGAGAAGAAACGTGAAAATAAGAAACACTAATCATTATTGAACTATTATTGCAGATTACATGCTGTGTGATGATTAGTTTCCTTGTAATTCCTTAATGGGCGATTTTCCAGACAAAAAAAGAAATTAGTTCAAAAAATCTCGATAGACGGCGTTATATGAAATCCTTCGTCGTAAAGTTGCTTATATGTCTATCGCCGTTTTAACTCTTCCGACTCGTTTATCACTCTCCAAGGCGGAGGGCATTTGCGATTGTTGCCGAGCCGGCCTGGTTTTTACTAGTTTATGGTTTTTTACTTTTAATTTATATTTTTGAATTCTGTTCTTTTTATACTATAACATATTTTCCTTTGAATTTGTACTGTGTTTTTATTGCTTATGTCTAGTTGTGTTCGCTATCACTTTTAACAATCATTAAACTACATTCAAACCCATATCGACTCTAACTCATTCATCAGTTAACTGCCTCGGCCCACTGTAGCTCAGTTTCAGCGATAAAACAAAATAAAAATTGCATGCGATAAATTGCTTAGTGTGAAGGTGGTTAACTTTACGGCTCGGCTTTCATAAAACGCCATCAATCCTTTTTTTTTAATTGAGCTGTCAGAAAATCGCCCACTACCATAAAATATAGACAATTCAAAATCACTTAATCTCGTAAGTTTGTTAGAATAAATATTTTTTGAATTTTAATTTAATTTGTTTCGCGATACTAGTGCCAAACTTCGCTCTAAAGTTGGTTCGCGCATGCGCAGAGTGTATTTTCCGTACCAATAAATTAGTGTTCAGACGGAGCTAGAAGTTTAGCGTGATCTAGGTATATTTGATTGTATTTTTTCACATTACACCAACCTTAGACTCGTATCCAGTGAGCAGCTTCAGATCTCTTGACATATGCAGTATGGCGCTCCGGTCGCCTTCGGACGCCGCCTTGATAATCTCAATGTACTGGTCCATGAACTCCTTAGAGTACTCCCGGGTAGCGCCGAAGTCTAGGAGGATCACCTGAGAAATGATAAAGGTTCATCATGACACAGTCGCTTCCTCGTTCCTCTTGCGCTTTCAACAGAGACATGCGTCATTGCATTCAAAGGCGCATGCCCTATCTTCTAAAAAAACGTATTTATATGGCTGGAAGTTGAAACGAAAAGCGCATGGTTGCTGGTCGAATCGGTGTACAGGATAATAGTTTATTTTATTTGATAATTATCCATGCTGGGTCATTTACTTTCCACTTATTTTTTATAATTATTTGGATTGTTTAGCAAAAGAGCAATCTTAATCAAACCATAATTTATTGTGCTCACATCTACCGTATTTGTCCCTGTTATATCTTTGGTTTCTGGTTTTATTTTTGGTTTTGTATCGATGTAGAAGTGATTTTGGCACTGAGAAGGGTCTGAACTAACTGAATCGGAACACACCATGATCGTATTGCGAGTGAGTTCGGACTCACGGCGTGAGAGAATTTACTCATTTGTCGGCGTGGTACAGATTCTGACAAGCTGATGTTGCGCCGACAAATAAGTAACGCTCTATTGAAACGAAATTAAAAACCCAAAAACAAAGTAAGCTTTAGGTATGTTTTCGGTACCGCGAATACCGAGCGTGGTGATGTACACACAAGGGCACTTCAGACTATACATGTTGACCTTGAGACCGCCTTTATGCCCTACGTAATAAAAGCTGTTTTCGCAGTTTCATGTATAACCTGACGTGCCGTCGTGTGTACCGATGATGCGCCGACAAATGAGTAAAGGCTCAAAGCTAGCGCGTTTTGTTATTCCTACTCATTTTATAATTATCAAAGTATAATAAATTATCTTGATAGTTATCGTGTCAATTATCAAGTGAGCCCGCGTGGTGGGTGTCCATACATAAGGAAGCTGTGTCTTTTAAAATGGCTGATGATGATGATAAATACCTGTTTGTTTGTGGTGTTATAGAAGAAGTTGGCCCAGTTTGGGTCCGTCTGCATACACCGCAGTACAAACATCTCTCTGAGACAGAGTCGCATAATTTTGGCGGCGATGTCCACGCGGGTCTCATACGGCGCGTCGAACAGCTTGTCCAAGGGCATTCCGTCTATGAGCTCTGTTGTTATTACTTCGGCCGCGCAAAGATCATCTGAAAACATCACATTTTACTATCCATCGCAGAGAACTAAACTATATGGAAGTGTCATTGCGAACAAATATTGCTTAAAACATGGGACCACAAAAATGACAACTCGCACAGCATTTAGTCGGACCAGCCACGCGCCCGGTGACAGACGTTAGCATTCTTTACAATAATTGCAGTTTGTATTGTAAAGAAAAGAGAGAGAGAGAGAGTTTATTAGAAATAACGTCCTGTGTAGTCAAATGGTGTTAAAGACGCAAAGAAGGCAGTAAAAGATGCAGAATTTAATTTAACATATTTTTTTGTTTAAGCATAGAAAATATATATGAGTACACAAATTATGGTCGCTATTATGCAACCAGTGTTCAGTCGCTTTTGTGCTGCATTGTTTAATGCCAGCATTTTTAGCTCCACCCATTGAGTGGTGCCATTTTTTGAGCCCAATGCTTGTTCCATAGATTTTAGTTCGCTGATTCATCAGCACTGTTAACCACTAAATATAAAGTCTGTGTGTTCTAGACAGAAGCGCGCTCTGGCCACATTCGAAAACACTAGACAGTTTTGTTGTGCTAGGAACTGCTAGCTACAGTACTGAATATAGCCTCGTTTGCCCTGTGTGCGTGGAAAGCCGCGATTTGTCTATTCCAGCTTGTCCATGCCCGGCTAAGCTCCGCTCTCAGCCATCATCGTCGCTGCCAGCAACGCAGTTATTAAAGACCGCGGCAGTAATGTACACTATTACCACAAGAAAGAGGCTTCTTGGAATCTGTGAAATAGGGACTTACCAATAACTTCAGGTACAAAATACTCGGGGTACGGTTCCAGTAATGTTTTGAACTTCCTAGTGCACTCAGCTTCGCGAACGTAGTCCACTTCCCAGGCCAACTCCTTCTTGGCCACCTCTACGATATTGTCTATGAACATGCCTTTCGGAAATACGTTCCACACCTGCAAATGAAATGTGTATTGTGTGATATTCTATAGCCTTCTCTTTTGTATTGCTATATTTACTAATAAACTGAAAATCACATGATTTATCATACCTTCAGCACACCTACGAGGTTGTCAATATCACTGTTGATTCCTTTGGCTACTCCCGGGTACTGAACCTTCATCGCTACCTCTTGGCCGTTGTGCAATACAGCTAGGTGCACCTGACCTGCATTCATTTAATCAGTAACAATTTAGTTAGGTACATATTGCGACTCCAATAATAATAGCTAAACTAATACTAATAGCGGCAAATACTAATGCAAACCTTGGTTGAGGAACAAAATAGATATTAGTACTACGTACAAAAAGGACACTGAATGAAAAGAAAGGACTGTAGACAGTCTAAAATCTGCAGCAAATCAGTTAACAAGAGGAAAACTAAAGAGTTGCTGAAACTAAGTAGGAGAAACATAAGAACCATAGTAGGAATACTGACAGCAGTGCCGGCGTTAGAGGGACTGACACCCTGGGCAAGAATATTTTGGCGCCCACTTAAAGAAATCAAAATCGAGTATTAATTTTTTTCTGAACCAATGTGAACGTGTATTAAGAATTCTATATTCCATCTTCCATCGAACGCTTAGCTATCCCCACCATCCACCACGCGTTCTAGTTTGGTGGGGGAAGTATCCCACCTCCACTAATCGCCCCCCCAAATTTGGCGCCCTGGGCCGTCGCCCCATCGCGCCCCCCCCTAACGCCGGCATTGACTGACAGGACACTGTCCACTAAACAGACACCTGTCTATCGGTGATCAAACGGACAGAGAACCCCACGTCATGTCATTGACGACCTCCGTGGTCGAGTGGCTTTGTACACCGGTTTTCAAGGTGTCGCCATCTCTGAGGTCTCGGGTTCGATCCCCGGTTGGGTCAATTTAGAAAAACGTACTTTTCTATATTGGCTTAGGTCTGGGTGTTTGTGATACCACCGTTGTCTCTGATTTCCATAACACAAGTGCTTTAGCTACTTACTTTGGAATCGGAGCAATGTCTGTGATGTTGTCAAATATTCATTTATTTACGTCCACAATATAAAGAAAGAGAAGAGACAAGTTACCACTTCATGGAAGAATGCCCGACGTACGCATCGCTGCGCTCCAGCCGAGCCGCTCCAGCTCCAAAGAGCTCCCATCTTTGGAGTGAACAAGCTAACGGAAGCGAACGGAGCGCACAAGCTAGAGGAAGAGGGTCTAAAGCAGTTTACGATAAGTCAACTCAGCAGGTACTGCAAGCGCACAGGTAGGCTCGAGGGTCCGACACCGGTGGGGTGAATGATAGCTCGCCTCCCCCTGCTTTCAGGAGATTTGGGGAACTGGGTGAAACGGTTCCGGTTAGGGAGACTTTCCGGCTTCGCTGGCAACACGTAGAACAATGTTGCTCTTTATGATGTAAGTAATCTACTCCTGCGAGGTTGTTGGTTTACAAATAACCAATTATATTGACGTACCAATAGAGGCGGCGGCGAACGGCTTTTCCTCGAAGTGTTGCACCCTGTTCCGCCAGTCAGGGCCCAGCTGCGAGCTCATTACTTTTTCCACCTGCAGCAAACAAGTTGTTACAACTTAATAACGAAAAAATCCATATCATTTAACCTTACAATTAATTCGACGGAGCCTTCTATTGGACTGGGCAATTCCAAATTCAACAACAATTAGTTTATTCAAAATAATTCAAGGAATGCATAATGTTGGCCAAGAGTAGGAAACGTTACAGTTTTAATGCCAATCGACCCAGATTTCATTTCAAGAGTTAGAAGGCAGGCTTATTTGTCTCGTTTAACTCATAACGTCAGATTCGCTCACCTGCCACGTTGGCATAAAATCAGCGGATTGCCGGACCCGCTCGAAAATCCGCTGTAGTTCTGGCGATATCATGGTTTCATCTTGGATACTTAGCAGTTGACCCAACTTCAATGCAGCACCTATTCATTATAATAGAGATAAGATAAATTGTAAACATAGAAATATTGTGTTCTACACTTCGATCATATAAACCCTAGATACACAATCCCATATTAAATGCGTTCGAAAAAGTGATTCCAACAGTGCTATACAGTTGTATTTATAATATAGATATTTCACTTCCGGATACTGCTGCTGCCATATTTGATATTCGACCTCACATCACAGTAACTGGTTTTAAATTCAGACGGCAGTGGTGGTACTTACGATCTTATTACATGAAATGGTCAAGAGGTCGTCGGACGCTACTCTTTCTTACGCATCTTTGTCTTACTAACGCAAAAGCGTCGCAAATAGAAGAGATTATTTAATTAATGAAATTAGGGTGGTTTCCGTACATGTTTGAAATTAAAAATTCATAGTGAAATTATGTGTACACTCGATATTTACTAAAAATATGATATTCCATCTTCTTTTTCTCTTTTTTCGAGTTGTTTTTGCACAAATTCATTTAGGCATTGATATGCCCGGGCAGTCAAATTACTACTGAGATCGATCTAATGCTCACTTTCGATTGGAGCATTCGTTCGCGGCGTCACTTTTAATGCGTTTACGCTACATCTAGGGTTTAAGTGATCGAAGGTTATTTAAATAAAGTAAATATGTAATACCTTACCTCTCACTTTACACAGTGTATCAACAATGCGCTCAGCATTTGCTGGTGACAGGAATGTGTTAGCGGACTCATCGACCTTGCCAGTAACTGATTGAATTGTATTGCGAGCATATTGAGCTACTGTACCAACACCTAGCCCCGCTGCTAATGATCCAAAGGATATCATTCTGCCTATCCGAGATGAAGGCACTACACGCGCCTTGGAATTCTCACTTAGCTGAAAAAGGGAAACTATTACCATCCAACTTAATGTTATGTTTATATTTCTGCAGGATATGACGAACTAATCAAAAATTTTGTCTAACATCATAAAGCCGTATTTGACAAATAAACCTTATAGGCTATATTTGTCTACATATGTAATATACATAATTTCAGAATACTTCGATAATGCTATAGCTACAAGAGTAGATTGTTGTTGTCTAGTCTTGCATTATTACAAAAAATCAAGTACCGCCACTTTGATAGCAGTAAACAAAATTATCACACTGGATATCTTTGCGACTTTTTTTAGATTATTTTTATAATATTGGTAAGATGATGCACAAAATGGTTTTTTAATTATAAAACCTGTATTTTTTGATATCACTTAACGCCGAGGTTATATTCTATAAATAAAAATAATATTATAAAACTCCTAGAATGTGTGGTCCAACAATGCATAGTTTTGGAGATATTGTCGATCTTAATTAAATTAATTCAAAAGTTATTGCCTTATGACCCTTATGACAATTATTATTTTTGCATAAACACACATACAATTTCAAGATTGATGACTTAATTTATATTATAGGTATGGGTATATAACATATGCCATATTTTACATGAAGGGTATTTGGCATAAGTAGTCTTAACTTTATTAAATTATTTTGTTAGACAAATGAAAATAAAAATAAAAATAAATTGAACAATATTTTCTATACCATTTGATTTTATTTCATGGTTTCATAGATATAGATCTTAGAGTTATGTGATATAAAAAAAGATATTGTATACATGTGTACTTACTGCTACTCTTATTTTCTTCTTTGCTACTGGTTTGGGTGGAATGACTGTATAACTACTTGCAAGATTGGTTCTCACGGCTTCAGGAGCAGGAGGAGGTGCCTGTACCTTTGTTGACGATGCTGGTGTGTCTTGTGGAGTAGGTGGAAATTGTGACAAAGCCTTATCTTGTAGTTTTACAAGGGGTGGCACATACTGATCACTCATTTCAGAAGGACTTGATTGGTTATCCCGCGACTTCTTCAATGTTTCAAAAGTCTTATTGAACTCCCTATTCAGTTCCTCTATTTCTTCTTTGAGTTCACTATCCATTACGCTAGTTGTTTCTGTTTCACTACTAAAGTTAGGAATGTGCAAGACAGCAAACTGTCTAAAGCCTTGAGCGACAACAAAGGCTCGCTCAAACAAGTCTTTAGCATCTTCAGGCTTGGGTTTGTAAGCTGATAGTAGGTTAGTTGGACAGTTCTGTACAATAGTTTTGACAGAAGAGTTATTCCATATTATTCTAGAATTTTCCTGTTGCAATTTTAGGCCTGCCTCAACCACTAAACGTAGACCCCGCACTAAACCTATTAAATCGTTAATATGCGACATTGCCTGAAATGCATAGTTTAGTTGATGTTAAGCAGTTATTCACAGATTTATTATGACGAAAGTAAATAATCAATTAAATGACTAAATATAAATTAAGCTTTACTTATTTAAATGCCAAATGTGTGTAAATCTTGTTAGTTCTAGTGTATATTAGGTGTTTTAAATTTTTCTGAAGTTCATTAACGCTCATAAAGCTTTAATATATGTAATATTATGAATCATTATTTATTTTGTAGGTGTTTCATGAAAGTAGGTACTTACTTGCACATTCATGCAAGTTATTGCATAACTACTTTTAAAGTTCCCGCAGATGCTTTTTTTTATATTTGCTAAATCTTTAAGTTAACGCGGTAATACAAACATAATTTTGCATCAATAAAAGCTTATTAATTTAAGCAATAATGTTCATTTATTTACCATGTGTGCAAACTTTAGTTTTGAAAAGGTTATCTTATAAAAACGTGAATAATTCATACTTACTAGATAATTATCTTCTACTCATAAACTAATTTACTAAATCAGAGATTTATGTAATGGTGATTTAGTTATTTATTCTGAAAATTCCGTAACAATTTCTAGCAATTTTCCAACATACATACACAGACTACACCAGTGTTGCCAGTGGCAGATAGTCAAATATAACATGAAACAGCTCAAAAAGTTTCACGAGAAAAGTAACATTACCTACCTTGTATATTGTGGAAAACGACACAATACTAAAATATGGCATTTTATTACACAAAAACTAAAATAATATTCCTGTCCCATTTGTTAAACATCGAAAAAATCGTAATAATTGTTGATCGAATAATCGACTGGCGATGCTGCGATGAAAAATGCTAAATTTAAGGTTTAAATTAAATTACAGATTTTTGGCAGCTTTGTATAACCTGACGTGCTGCTTACTGTATTAAAAATAAAACGTAGTAAGTGGAAGAAGTGGACGGACTCTATGGGACTAGACTAGCGGGAGCTTAGTATAATTATGTAAACTGTGTTTTGACAGATGTATGTGATACATTGCTACTTTTCTTAGGTAAGTTTTCATTTGTGCCAAAACGAAGTATGTACAATGTATCATATACATCTGTCAATGGACGCCAAATTTTGGTCACAGGCTTCAGTCAAAATTAGGAATGTTCATTAATACAAAATCACTACCATACATACATTTTGTTAAAATATAAAACGACCATAAAACCACAGGATTTTTAATAAAATAATCGAGTTGTAGGCAAACATTTACCTACAACTTCGTGAGCAAAGACGATTTTCGCGCGCGTAATGTCGGACTACGCATTCCTTTTTGAAAACTTATTAAATAATTGTGAAACATCAGTGTGTTTTACAGTAATGAATTACAAATTGTTGACCCCTGGCACAGAATATTATAATAGTACTAACCCCGTTTCAGGTCTTCAATAAAACAGAACTTTTTCATGAATTTTATTTATTGACTTATATCTAAAACATATAGTTATTATATATTAATAAAACAATTTTTCCAATGTAGATCCATTAAAATTAAGACGGTCGTTAATTAATTCCATAATATTATTGAAATCTGTTTATAACATAATGTTATAATAAATAAAAGATTAAATTTTATAATAAAAGATAAAACACGACCGTAATACTAATACTTATTAAAAAAATGTGTTTATCACAATTCCTCGGTCAGTATTAACACAATATTTATTGGATACTATTCTGTGACACGACATGGTTAGTACTCGTATCATCGTATGACATTCGCAATAAAATCTATATTAAAGTAGGTACACCGAATTTACTATTATAATCGGTATGATTATATTTACTTCGGTCAATATAATCATTGTACCTACATGATTGTACATGAAGAGTCATTTAAAGATTTAAAGATCTGGGCTCATGAACTATGACCTTGTTCAGAAAGAGTGAATTCGCCGCGAATCTCTTGCGCGTAATTTTGCGCCCAGAAAGAGCGTAGTTAATGTGCGAATTCCGTATCAAAATTTTGCCGCTCCCATAGTGTACTCACTCTGAAATTTGTGTGTAAGGTGGGCGCAGCCTGGGGGTCTAGCCAAAGTAACATTTGCAAATCTTCGTTATCGCTTCGCTTTTGAAACATGTATGGGATCGACATAAAGTTTCGTTATTAATCGAAATTTAAAACGTCAAATCCATACATTTTTCGAAGCGTAGCGATAGCGAAGTTTTGCAAATGTTACTTTGGCTATACCCCAAGGAGTCTCTTGAGCCTGCGCGATTTACGATTTGCACGCGATTTGCGCGATGCTTGTGGACGCAATTTATTGGTGGCCAGTACCTCTACGAATTGGCGTGAAACGATTCGCAGCGAATTCTCCCTTTCTGGACAAGGTCTATATAACAAAATTAAAAAAGAAAAACAGTATAAAAATAACGGTTGTTTCTGTGTAGACTTCTGCATATTGTAAAATGTTTAACTGTCCTGAATTTTAAAATGGTGCTTTTATTTCATTGATCGAAAATTAAAATGTTCTGGACGAATTTCAAAAGTCTCATATTACTAAAGCTTTAAGTTTTATAGTAGGTATATCAACTAAAGATTGAAACAGTTCCTTGAGCCATATTATACTATCAACATCTAACAAATATTTCACAAATTTGATTAAGCATAAACATACATATACCTGCTGAATTTGATTCAGCATTCGTTTACTCAAGGTACAATATGTGTGCGTCCTGAGTGGCGGAGTATCGCGCAAGTGGCATCCGCGTGTCGGAGGAAACAAATTCCTGCTTGTCATAACTTAACGCCTTGTGTGCGCGTACGCGTTCTGAATCTGTAGCGTGCACTTTAAGCCTCGGCCACGACAACACCGCGCGCGCGTCCTGCGTCTTGCGTCTCCGCAACTACTGCGCGGACGCGACGACGATCTCCGGGAGCGCGGCGATGTCGTAGCCGAGGGGTTAGACAATAGACAGTTTTCCGCGTGTCCCTTCACTCCGCAATCCGCGATGCGCTGCCACTCATGACATGCGCATAGTTCTTACTTCATTACTAATGACGATAGGGTCATAATTTCCATCGCGAATAAAATGAGCATACATTAATACGGCTTCATTCTGCATGCACAACATATAACACCAACTTTGATTATTGATTAACAAACATTGATAAATGCGTAAACATCTAACATTTAGCTCATAAACTGCACTAACATGAAGTATTTAAGAACATACTGCCTGACAGTTTTTTGCAACTGGCTAGCAAACTCCATGAAATAAATTGGATAAAAATAAATGCATTAAAAAAAGAAAAGTTTATGAATGACATGTTGAGCTTGGGACAGTCTCTATGACCAAATGTAATAAAAACTGTTTTCGTAGTTCAACTATTTAACTTGATGTGCTGTCGTGTTAACAGTAGGATTTGATTAAAAATTAAAACGAAGTGAAAATACTTTGTAAATCCATTGCTACATTAAAAAAAAGATTTGATTTAGGTAGAAAAGTATCGATGCTACTCGTAATGTTTTTCTGCGTTATCTGAATAATAAGGCATTTTTTCCGATGATGTGCCTTGTGCCTTATATTTTTCGATAATTGACATTAATGAGTTGTATCGTTCGACGTAACTTAACCGAGTATCGATAAATATTGGGCAACGCTAAAAAGTAATTGTCTCGCTAAAAAACTATTAAGGTTGACTCGTGTGTAAAAGGACCAATCTCCCAGTCGCCTGTCTCATTCTCACCGCCCGCCGCCATATTGAAACTATTTGTTAGCCATGGCTGTAATGTTTTCCATGGCAGCTTCGAAGTGCTGCTCCGGAAGCGGCATGCAGTGCGTCGATTTGTAATCGCGCATGTAAATGGCGATCTGTAATTTATATAGCAGGTTTAATAAACTTAATGAATAAAACAATTTAATATACTTTTAGAACCAGGGGGTCTAGCCAAAGTAACATTTGCAAATCTTCGTTATCGCTTCGCATTTGAAACATGTATGGGATTGACATAAGGTTTCGTTATCAATCGAAATTTAAAACGTCAAATCCATACATTTTTCGAAGCGAAGCTATAGCGAAAATTTGTAAATGTGACATTGGTATGTCGAATAAATCCTTCTTGGCTTGGTGCGCGGGTGAAAATGAATTTCTTAAAAAGTTTTAATGTTTTTCTTTTTTTTAATTTGTAGGATAAGATAACGTACAGCCTAACTCAGAATAAAATCTCATTGCACCTAAACATTTTTGAAACCAACCTCGATCAAGCGCCACTACATGGGTTGCATTCCAAATTCAAATCACATTATTTTCCAAGGGAAAAAATGATATTCAGTACAACATTATGACAAAGCTAGACCGTGGGGCTGAAATGACTTACTTTAGGAAAGGTTTGCATGACACATAATATGCCATTGACGAGCAGGTAGTATAAAAAAATACTTTTTACCAAGCGCAGTGCACGTAGCTCGTTCTCGTTGGTGGTGGTGTAGCTGAGTGATACCCTCTGGGACTCTTGCAGCGCTAGGAAGCGGTTCAGGGCGTCGCGGATGTCCGAGGTCAGGTTTCGGTGGCGACTCTCCACCAATCGCATCAGCAGATGGTTGCCCCTGTTGCTAGCTAGCTGGCCCTGCCTTTGGGAAGTGAAGAAAGATTACAAGTTTTGAAAAATATTAAAATACTTTTTTTTTAATGTTTGCGTAAGTTAAAAAATTGTGCATGCTGTGTACGCTCAATTTGGATTATTGTCTTGTCTTATCTTCTAGTATAGTTCATAAGTTCTTGTAATGACTCTAATCTGTAAGTGTACCTACAACAAATAAATGAATAAAATAATGATAAGACGCCGAAGCCTGTGGTAGACCCGGATTCTCCCAGTAAATGGTACTAACAAGTAACTTTTTGTAAGAGGTTTGACGAACTAAATATAGTAACATATTTTAGTAGTTTTAATAAAGTAAAGTGGGTCATGATTCAGTTGGATCGACTGTACTTAGCAAGCAATAAATTTAATTAAGATCAGCCCTTCTATTGTCTAATTTCAAAATCTATCGCAATCGCTTTCAAGATGTAAAACATTGATGCTTCTTTTTGGCATAAATAAAAACTTACCAAAGAAATGCAGCAATGTGTCACATCTATCTGTCAAATGAAAGCGATTGCGATAGATTTTGAAATTAGACAATTAGCCCCCTGGTCGCCACTTGAGCATTACAGTCGTCTTAAATTAGAAAATGCAAAGCTAACAAGCTCCTTTACCTTAGGCAGATAATCTCGTCATCAGTACGGCGGATCAGCTGCACTGGGCCATTGTACTTGATCACCCGTTCGGCCACATTAAGGTCCACGTAAGAGCGAACTACTTCCTTCACCAGGAGAGACCAGGAGGCCGGCATCTGATTCTCGGCAAGCGGCAGCAGATCGTCGAACGTAGCGTCCAGTACCTGGTAAATGGTAGCTTATTTAATCCAAGCTCATTATAATAATAATGTTATCAGCACGCAGCTCATTTTAGTTGTATTCGATGTAAATCGTAATACAACTTTTAATTCGAGTCAGTAAATTGTAATTTAGAAATATCTGGCCCCTATTTTATAAACGGGACAATTGTAAATTACAGTGATAAATTGATGTACACACGACGGCACCTCACTATACATGTTGACCTTGAGACCGCCTTTATGCCCTACGTAATAAAAGCTGTTTTCGCAGTTTAACCGTATAACCTGACGTGCTGTCGTGTGTACGTTTCGGTGTCTGTGAGTAGATCAGTGATTATATTTTCTAATTTCAAATTGGCTGACTTCATGGACAACAAATTGTCATTTACAATTGTCACATTTATAAAATTGGTGCCAGATATATATGAGCAAAGGGCCAGGGCCACAGCCAATACATATCGAACCGTTTTAAATGTCAATTTACTGACTCGAATAAAAACTCCTACGTTACGCTCACGCTTCCGAAATCCAAGAATTGATTGCAAATACTATAGCAAATTAGCAACAAAATGACAGGTATACATCTAGACTAGCGCCAATTCGGCCTAAGTGCGCCGACTTGTGAATCCGTAAAACTATTCTGCCGTTGTGGCAGCCTACCTTCACTACCTTGCAATATTCAAGTAGATTTTATGAAGAAAGGTAGATCTCAAACTGTTATTTACAGCATCTACGAGTACGCCTCCACTCCGTAACTAAATGTAAACTACCAACTCATTTTCTAGAAGTTTTACGGCCTAATACTCAAACGAATCTTAAAGTTAAGGCCACCTTAATGCCAGTATATTTGAAATTATCGAAATTAACCTATTTTTAACCGACTTCAAAAAAAGGAGGCGGTTCTATGTTCGTCTGTTTATTTGTTTTTTTTATGTATGTCAACCGATTACTCAAATACGGCTGAACCGATTGACACGATTCAAGTTACTTTATCAGGTTTGTTCCCAAGTTGGTCCTATTTTTTGAAAATTTTAAATCGGTTCAGTAGTTTTCGAGTAATCCTGAAAAAACTGTAATTTTTTAGGTAACTTGCACGATTTTTTACGGATCTTCAGACATAACTTCTTTGTTTATAAACCGATTTAGATGATTCATAGAAAGAGGATACTTTTTGATTCAATGGTAAACAATCTAGTAGTCTTTATTTTAAGCAGATAAAAATATATGCTGTAGTTTCATAAACGATCTTGATTATTTTACGGTTAAAAACACGATATTCGTATCTTCACTCGACTATAAAAATAGGCAAAGACAAAGAAAATTTTGATTATTTATATATTTTTTAGATAATACTTAAAGTTTATTAACCTCTAACTCACGAATAATATCTAGAAAAATAGGTAATGACTTAAAGAAGAATATTCAACGGTTACTTTTTCGAAAAGTGACTTTATGCTCAAAATAACAACAAAAATTTTGAAAAAAATGAAAAAGTGAGGTTATTTTAATTACTCTTCACACATAAAGAAAAGGTCAGAGACAGAGTTTTTCGAATATCTGGCCTTAAATTCTAAAAAAGTTGTCAGATTTGACAGAAACTCTATGAGACTGACAGCTTTCTTAATGTAAAGGAAACCTTAACTAAAAATTTTAGCTATGAAGCTTTTGAGTATTCGGCCGTTAAACAAATGGTTCCTCACCAGACCCTTCATGGTAGGGTAGCTGACAACAGCCCATGCAGCCGAATAGCCCCCGATGCTCCAACCATACATCACGATATCTTCGGGCTGGAAGCCCAGCTCCGAAATCGCATACTGAATCACCGCATCTATAGCGTTATGCTCTTGACGCGGATAGGGGCGTCCCTGACAGGAAAAGGAAATAATCTTTTCATCTTTGATGCTTTAAAATGACAAATATTTAATTATACTCCGGCACTAGCCCTTTAGGACACTTTTTCAACCCAGAATAGAAGACTGGACATCTATTGTTGTATGTAAAAGAATATGAACAAAGCTTCCATTAAAATAATGCAGAAAAGTTACATTGTCTTTAAAATAATGCGGGAAAATTATATTGCCTCATGGAAAAGCTGGTACGTCATTTCCAGGTACGGGCATAGCTAGAAAACCTTTTCAGTTTGCTTCAAAATCTTATTTGTAATTTTCTCTTGAGGCCTTTCACCTTCAATTATTTTAAATCCGATGCGTAGGTTGTGAAGGTCTAGATCGAGAGGGTATTAGGGCTCTTCATAATATCGTTTTAGAAACAATAATGTTAAATATAAAGAAAAATAAGTATTAAAAATTTTTTATTTATTTAATTTCTAATTAAAGATTGTATACCAGATGTATAGTTACAGTGTTTTGTACTTTTCTCTTTAGTGTCAAAGTTATAAAAAAGGGGAGTTGACGTCATCGCGTCAAACGATAAAGTTTGCGTGCAATCGGTGTCGACATATACGTCCCTGATATTCATTTACGCCTCTCCCTCTGTTCGTCCTGGACCGTTTACTGGAGGCCCAGAACAGAAGGCAGCCAAAGCCCCCTCCCCCGACCCTTCAGGTCACCCCCAACTCTCTACGCCTCGCCTAACGTCTGGTAGTTAGTCGATTTAATTTTCAAAACGGCCGGTGACCCCTTGGTTGTCAGTCGTCCTCTAAGCGTAAGCTCGCCTAGGTGAGTTACGCCTCCCCTCGGGGGGCGGTCGCTTTCGATGAAGGTTTCAAGGCTTGTCCGGTCGAAACCAACCTCAACTAACTTGACTAATTAGTCAGTTTTTATTTAATTAATCAACTTATTGTTTACTTATTTAAAGTTGCTGCAGCAAAAGTTCCCTCACCTCGGCTCCGTGACACCGTGTTTTTGGATATCCCTTTGGCTGGTTGACGTACCGTGCGAGTCTCAGTTTGCCAAGGTGCCATCCCATACTCATCGCGCGCGGATTATACCTACTATTTGAGTCATTACTTATACTTGCATCATCAAAAACGCGACCGAAGGATTGTAGCAAGTGGGAAGAAGTGATCTCCCCGCTATGGGAGAAATTCATGTCTTGTCGTGTATGCTACTCACCGTGCTGCCAGCGAACCCTGGATGGTTCCACCCGAGAGAAGAATACCCAGCCTTTGCCGGGGTAGTCATTATGCCGATCTCGTAAAATCCAGAATTGCCCTCGCAACATATCACGAGAGTTTTCCCTTTAGTCGGGTGGCTAGATCGATTGTCGATGAACATGGTGTCGATAGTGTTCAGATCAGCTGTCTGAATCTTGGCCCGGCGCCCGTTGAAGTTTTCTACCAGGTATATCCTCCCTTTGAATAGTTCGTGCGCTTAAAAGCAAAGATATTGCAATTTAAAATTATAAAGAGATATGATGCTCGAAATGTGTACTTTCGATGACAGTAAATGAAATGAAGCAGTGAATTGTTTTAATTTTCAATAAATGTTAATTCAATCATTTTGTTTTTTTTATCTAAGTAGTACAAGGCTGAATGGTTGGAATCGGAAGGTCTTCGCCTTTCTTTACTTTGAAAACAAACTTTTTGCATGCGTACAAAAGGCGCTATTTTTATAAATGTGGTTTATTACACTGTAAAAACATTTTTATTTCAGTAGCTACCTATAAAGTTTTCTCGCAAATGTATTGTAAAACATCGTAAGGTACACGGTTGTCAAGGTTTTTTAAACTCGTGACTATTATAAGCCCGAGTCGCAAGCGAGGGCTTAAACGTCAACTCGTTTTAAAAACTCCTTACCAAACTTGTTTCTATTACCACGGTAAAGTAGATATCTTTACCGTGCTATTACACAGCAGGCAGCGGTTGGAAATCCTAAATAATAGGATCTTGTTCTTTGTTGGCAAATATAATCGGTCTTTGCTGGCTTTATTTACCAACAAAGACCTCTTATTCAACATGATACGATTTAACATTATTTACAGTTTTGATACATCTCGAGAGATTTTTAATACTTTTGACCCTTATAGAAGAGCATAAAATAAAAATATATACAGTTTGACCATAAGGGGTTGATAAAAATTGAGGGCGCCACTAACTTAGCAAACACTTCAAAATGGCGAATAACTCTCCCGCTGATTATATTTTGTACTGAAAAAATTTAGTTCCATTTCATTTAATTTTTAATCGGTCTGACCAAGACTTACATTTAAAAAAAAACTCCCCAGATTTTAAGCTAATTTTCAATAAATTTTGAGGAACACAGATCAATTCATGACTCACTTTACCTAGTGTTTTGTAATGTCTACTGGCATGAATCTGTTACGTAGATATACAAAATACTGTAAATGGTGATACTTACACAGAAGATGGTGGATAAGCGAAATGGAACCAGGGTAAATAAGTCGCAGGCCAAAAGTATGGGTGGCGAAGTAAGCTAAGAGCTGAACGCCAATGCGTTGGTAAAATGGCAAATCAGGATTAGCAGTACGCTGGAACGGATTCTGAAACCAGGGTGAGCTGAAAACAAAAGAATATCATCAGATATTTATTCTGGAATAATAAAAATACACCAACCCCAGCTTCGACGCACGCTTTATACGGATATTGTAAGCTACAGCGTCAGTGTAAACTTCAGCGACATAAATAAAATTAAGGACGTCAGCGACAAATATCGCTTGGTTTGCGGCGATTTGGTGACATAATTACAGTTTTCGTGGTGTCCATATTGTAAGTGAGCGGATGATATTATGTGTAAAATGGAATGAAAAAAATTACTTTTCTTCCAATAAGTAGTAAATAAACAAAAATTCAGAAACCAAAAAAGAAGAGATTTTGCATTGGTTTTTTTTAATAGAACGTTACTACGACGTGTATTCAACGCTTGATTGTGCCGTGGTGGTCGTGTGCCTCTGCCCGCGCCGCTGCCGTCGAAAATCACTCAATGCAAGGCAAATCAAGTCACGCGTTCACCGCTCGCGAAGCTGACCCCTTGGCCACGACATCACCGCGCATTCATTCTGCCTCTTGCGTCTCGGCAACCACAGCAGCCACAGTCTCGGCAACCTCTCAGCTCGTCGGCGCGAACGCGCGACGACGAGCTGAGAGGCCGACATCGAGACAGCGCGCAATAGTTGCCGAACAACAAGTCGCAGGACGCGCTCGCGGTGATTTCGTAACCAAGGCCTGACGCTGTGGTTGTAGCTGAAGCGGGCGTCGAAAGCGGGTCCTGATACTTACACAGCACGGGTGTTTACGGTATAGCTGATAGGCCAATAGCTGAAGTCGAAATCGTATTGCCTGATGCTTTCGAGGAAAACGCGCTTCTCGCTCGGCGGCAGCGACAGGGCTCTGACAAACGCGACGTATTTCGGGTTAGCAGCGCGCCCTATGCCGCGGGCGATGTAGCAGAAGGCGAAAAGACCGCCCAGACTCCAGAAGCAGCGCATGAGAAAACGAGTTTCTTCAGATGAGAGGAATCCGCGGCGGTACACGTAGAGACAGATGAACGGCGAAGTGTAGAGGCCGATGTTGAAAAGAGTGTTCGTCTGCAAACAATTTGACTCGACTGATGTAACAGCCCTTTCACACTAGCGTTCCTTCATCATAGGCGTTCGTCGAAAACGCGACTTGACCATCCTAAGAGTTCGGAAAACGAATACGCCAAAGAAATGTTAATGTGAAAGGCTGTATTCCTAGATAACGCTTCATTGTAATAAAAATATTCAATAAATCTTGGCTATCTATACTTGACCATAATAACTACAAGCGACATTACAGGAGAGCCGTTCCTCTACAGAATACCGCAAAAAAAATCTGCATTATCCGGAACCTTTGTTTGTTTCTTTTAAAAATGACAATATCAATGTAGAAATGTTTTTATCAGGTGCGTCATACTACATCTGCGTCATATCCTAGGCTGCTTCTACATATCTAATAATTTATTATACTAACTAACTAACTAGGTAAATAGTAGTATTTCCCAATAGTAATAAAGTCAGTGCAACAATTTAAGGATCAGTCATCCATCTACTAAAACTGTACGCGAAATATATACGGAGAGAGTTCTGGAAATGCTTTCTCGAATTCTGCTTTTGAAGCTGAACACTTGGAATTAATTAACGTAACAATTATAACAATCTGGAACCTGGTTCTGATATAAATTATTTGAATTGAATTGTTACGACAATATCGTTTAGTTGGTCAGTGCAGACAACATCAGTAGACCAATAGCCCAAAATATGAAAAAGTGAAGTTCTAAAAGCAAATCATATTATTTTTTGGTAAACCATTTAGGTTTACCACTGTTTGAGGGGGTTTACAATTTTTTTTTGTGTTTTTAATCTACCACTTTTTGGGCGTTATTAATATACACATTCATGCTAAACTACAGCTGCAGCAGCTTAGTACCTACTTAGGGCCTCTGAGCCAAGCAGTGAACGAACGAACAGACGGACATGGCAAAACTATAAGGGTTATATTTTGTTGAAATAATAATGACGTAACAATATAATACAAGAAAAAAAAATTAAAATATTAAATGATCGTCAGATTAAGCCTTTATAAAACCTTCGTAAACAATCATAATAATAATAGAGATTTTCCTTCAACTAGTTTAATAAACAACATTAATAAATCAAAAGCACTTTGATAACCGTTATTATTGCCTAATCACTAATCTACAAATCACATCATAGCACAAAGCTACATGCGTCAAGCGTGAAATTGAGTCACTCCAGCGATGCGTAGAATCTGCCCGGCATCAATCGATTAGCATCGATCGTCGATCGAAGACCGTCTATGCAGTCACATAATTAAAGACAGCAGTCGATTTTCATACAAACGAGGTAACATTGAAGCCTTGCTTGTCCGCCAAGGATTGACTTAGCTGTGATCACCAGTTTTAGCGGCACGCACATTTTGTACAATTTCTTTTATTATAATAATTATAAATTGATTAGATACTAAGATAGACCGGTATCTGTATTACTACTTACTATGTACTTTCTTTTTAATCATACCTACAACAATGCACAGCTTTTTAGGGTTCCGTAGTCAACAAGGAAACCTAATAGTTTCGCCATGTCCGTCTGTCTGTCTGTCCGTCCCCAGCCTAGCTCATAGACCCTTAGTACTAGAAAGCTGTATTTTGACACGGATATACATATTAATCACGCCGACAAAGTGGTGAAGTAAAATATTGAAAAAATTGTTCTAGGTTACCTCCCCTACACGTGAAGTGGGGATGTAATTTTTTTTCTTGTTATCCTTTAGTGTGGGGATTGGATAGCAATTGTATAATATAAAAATATTGCGGGTTTGTGGAAACAATTTTTTGATTGAGGCAATTTTTTTGATACGTGATAAAATTCACGGTAGTTGTACTCGTATATACGAGTATATCGAAGTTAAAAAAAAACTATCACAGCTAAGTAGGCTTTACTACTTAAATAACGTTGTCAGGTGTTTGAAACCGGTAGCATCTGCATTTAAGTATAAACCCTACACTGTGCGTAGCCTGACACGTACTTGGCCGGTTTTTTTCACTTCCAAACGGATATTTTTATTATTGTCACTGTCAATAAAGCAAATTCAAACGCGAAACGAGCTTATCGAGCTTTTGCAATTGGATTTAGAAACTTTAACGTGATCAAAAGTAAATACAATCCCAGCATTTTTATTTTATCAAAGGATGTTTTTGACGTGATGATTTTATTGTTTACAATTACAAATCGTCGCAACTCACAAAATTTCGAATATTCCGCATCCGCAACAACCTTACAAATCATAGCAACTACCATTTTTTTTATATACTATATGAAAATCGTGACTACATTACATAGTAAGTATATTATTATTGAAACTTTGTTTTTTGAAATTGTATCGTATTAAGGTTGTAATTTGAAAACACTGATGATTCAAAACGTAAAAACAAAAGTGTCATGGTACTTACAACTTATAACACACGAAAAGATTTCTCCCAGTCACCGGAAGTCAAAAATGTTAGAGTTCGCGTAAGCAGCTGTGTGTTAAGTGTTGACCTTAAGTTGTTTTAAAAAAATAATCATTATTACTGGTTAAACAGTGAAACATATGGGATAGTTCACCGTCATGAAAAAAGTGATATAGTCAAAAAGTTGCAATACACATGTTGACGCTGAATGTAAAAATTCGCATTAGCAAGTGTCTGGTACTCACGAAATCATAGTTCTCGATACACTCATGCACCAGGATATGTCTATCTAGAAATTAGACACCATAACACCCTTTGAAGTATGTCAACAATTCGCAAAAACATCGACAGGTACTGGTGGGACCACTATAAAGTAGCACACGTCACTTCATTTTATTCAATTCAAATATGCACATTTTAGGCCGATGTTTGACTCGTACTGCAGCGCAGGCACTACGAAAACTATCTAAGCACAACGAAGGCTTGCACAAAATAACGCATGCGCGGAACACGAAAACCTAATTAATATAAAATAATCAAACTAATTGATAGGGATCGCACAGTTGAGACGTTTGCAATATATAAATCAATCTAAAAATAAGTATATAATGCCATGTGTACAATAAAAACCGGCCAAGTGCGAGTCACACTCGCGCACGAAGGGTTCCGTAAAAAATCACGTTTGTTGTAAGGGAGCCCCCTCATAATTGTTTTATTTTAATATAAATATTTATTTTAAAAGTAAATATATAACTAAATATTCTGTGAATATTTGAAGCGTCTACCTGTTGCCGTTATCAATATCGAGCAAATACGAGCAAAAACATCACGTTTGTTGTATGGGAGCCTCTTAAATATTTATTTTATTCTGTTTTTTAGTATTTGTTTTTTAACCCTTAAAAAACAGGTCATTATTTTCATAACAAACAATAACAACTTACCGTCGATATCACCTTGTCACTCCACTTTTCAAGCCCTTGTGGCTCATACATATTCTGTAAAAAAACGTATTAAATGTAGTTTAATTCTGTGCATTCTCTTCTAATGGCTGGTTTAGATAGTGCGAGCTAGCGTACGGTTAGCCTGCCGAGTAGCTGCACTGCAGTAGCTCGCACTGTTTGGACATCATTTACGAGTAACTTGCACGTGCGAGTTGGGCAGTAGCTCGCATCCGAGTTACTACAACATTTTTTGTTTTACTCGCTCGCCCGCCAGAACTAGTACATGACAGCAGCTCGGCCGTCACTCGCATCGCTTAGACGCATTCGGCAGTAGCTCGCCAGCGCAAGCGGGACAGCCGTGAGCGGAACCCGTGTTTTTTTGTGTGCTACGCCTACGTACGACTGGACAGCAGCTACTAGGTGTCGTGTAGACAGCAAAGGCGAGCCGAGCTACTGGTGCACGAAAAGACAAGTCGAGTAGTTGTCTACTAGCTAGGCAGCTCGCACTATATAAACCAACCATTATTCTCTTATTTCTAGCTACTGCTGAACGTGTCTAAACGATGCGAGTGATGACCGAGCTGCTGCCATTGCAAAGTGCTGCCAGCACGGACCTGAAAAAAAGACGGACGTAATATCACACTAAAAAGAAGTGAAGCATGCAAGGTCTTACAATTTCGTTTGTTGTACATGACCTACACTCAGACAAATACACCTGGAAAGAAAAGACCGGTGTATTTGTGTGAGTGTAGGTCATTGTACAACATACGAAATTGTAGGACCTTGCATGCTTCACTTCTTTTTAGTGTGATATTACGTCCGTCTTTTTTTCAGGTCCGTGCTGGCAGCACTTTGCAATGGCAGCAGCTCGGTCATCACTCGCATCGTTTAGACACGTTCAGCAGTAGCTCGCCTGTGCCAGCCGGACAGTTGTGAACGGAACTGAAAATTTTGTGTGTGCGCCTACGAGCGTTTATCGAATTTTGTAAGCATTTTCCAATTCTTGACATAATATTGTTGTCATGACCTTATCACAGTTTTTTTAATTAATACACATTCACTCGACATCGCGACAACTCGCGAGACTGGCCTGGCCAGCAGCTATGTCGTATAGTCAGCGGCGAGCTGAGCTACTGGCGTACGAGTAGACAAGCCGATTAGCTATCTACTGGCTAGGAAGCAGTTCCGCTGGATATAAGTTATGTGACAAGGACATAAAATCATGAACTAAAAAAAATATTTTTAAATGATGCCGTGTTGGGTATCAAATAAAAGGGGGTTAATTATAACGCGTTCACTTCGTGATTGCCGTCAATGACCGTCATTACATCACAGCTAACGGTACTGTAGACAAAAAAGTAATCATGTTTTTCAACTGTTTTTCATTTTTTTATTGTTCAAAGAGTGTAATAATTTATATAACAAGTTAGGTTCGCCATCATGTAGGAACTTAACTCGAACGTAATTATTAAATCAATAGAATCAAAAATTAAGCTTTGCGTTGCTAGCCGTACTAGAAAGGCGACGCGTGGGGGTGCGGTTTGACGAAACTTACGCGTAGTAGCACATATACCTATATATTGTTAGCTGTTGCTTGCGGTTCTGCTTGTATTCATCCGATAATTGGAAATAATTACAACCCCAAAATAATTTTAATAAATAAAGGAGTTTATAAAATAATAACACAACTACGAAAAAATAGCACTCTAAAAAGTACGAGGTACAAAACAAATAAATATTCGAGTTCGAAATTTCAAAATTAACCGTAGTCTCATGCCGCCTCCAGCCTATTGTCGTTTGTGTCTAGGCACAGAATACATAATAGGACAAGGTGTCTAGGATAAAGTGGCATGCGATGAGACTATTTTAGAATTCCGGACTCAATATGTTCTTGTTTTATACTCTTTAGAGCTGGATTTTCGGTAGTTGAGTTTTAATTTCTAAACTCATTTTTTCACAATCTAGAAACAAAGAACTACTAACTTAAGTAGGTACTAGAGGTTCTCAAATCTAAGGAACAAAAAATATGATCCTCTTCTAGAGGAAGAAAAGTTTTTCATTGGGTAAGTATTTTCTTTTACAGAAATTATCGATGGTTGTAAAAATAAATCCAGAAAGCTTTCACTTTAACTGATGTATTGTAATTGTATTAGTCAAAAAAATAGGTTCCAGGAGATAGATATATAATCCGCCCGCGATTAGAATGGGATGGGACCTTGTCAAAGTAAATCGAAAATGATAGTTGAGGAGTCAAGTAGCGTTAGCAAAAAAAACTTAACATATTTAAATAAAAATTAATTAAAAATAAAAGTAAAAAGCTTTACCCCCTTTTTCCACTCATTATTAATTAATCACTAAAATAATCACACAATAATACAACATGTTACAAAAATACCCCTAATCGAAAAAAAATGTTGTTGCTGTTTCATTCATTTTGATATTTACGATTTTAATTGTTGTATGAAACAGCTGATTTTTTTTCACGATTTCAGAGTTGGTCCCATAGTAAAAGTTGTTCAGTTTGATGGTGCCTATCTACCATATTCGGCATAAGGGGTTTTTTTGTAACACGTTGTATATAAATCTCGCATTTAAAATAAAACTCGAGCAGAAATCCACGCGCACAGTTCTACACAACTTGCACTATGTGAGCATCTACGCGAGTTTGCCGACGCTACGTCTGTATGGTTTGCCCAGTGTCCGGCTCCCCTGATCCTATTTCCGGCCCAGTGGACTGGCCACCTTTCAAAGAACATCACGGCCGGATACTAAGCGGCCTGTGACTGTTAATAAAGTTTAAATAACGTTCAATATTATATGAAATTCAATTTCATAAATAATTTATGTTTCTTAGATTTGATAGTATCTACTTCACTAAGTAGGTAGTAACTCTTTTGTGAAAAAACGGAGTTTAGATATTAAAACTCAACTACCGAAAATCACGCTCTAACTAAAGAGTACGAAACAAGGAAATATTCGAGTCGATTCCCCCTGATTATGTAACTTTGTTGCAATCAACTCTTGACAAAAATCACAGTTACATTGCTGCTTTAGTAAGAATCAATGTGACAACTATCTCACTTAAAGCAGCAATGTAACTGCGGTTTCAATCGAGAATTGTTAGCAACAGAGTTACGTAATCAGCCCCCAGCCCCCTGTTTATGTAGCTTTGTTGCAATCAACTCTGACAGAAATCGCAGTTACATTGCTGCTTTAGTAAGAACCAATGTGACAACTATCTTACTTAAAGCAGCAATGTAACTGCGGTTTCATTCGAGAATTGTTAGCAACAGAGTTACGTAATCAGGGGGCTGGGGGCTGATTAGCCTGGGGCCCTATTTTTGAAATCATTCGACAGCATGCTGTCCAGTGAAAATGAGTACCTAGTTAAGAGCGCTCGACGCCAGCCGAATGATCGTCGAATGACTTCAAAATTAGGGCCCCTGATTATGTAACTCTGTTGTAACAATTCTCGATTGAAATCGATTGAAACCGCAGTTACATTCCTGCCATTGCTGCTTAAAGTAAGATAGTCGTCGGATTGGTTCTTACTAAAGCAGCAATGTATCTGCGATTTCTCTCAGAGTTGATTGCAACAAAGTTACATAATCAGGGGGCAGAATTCTAAAAGAATAACTGTAGTTGCATGCCACTTTGTTTGTCCTATTCTCCAGCCAACTTAGGGATATAATGTTTAATGGCAAACCGTTGCCTAGCAACCAATGACAGGCATGTATTCAAAACCTTTTTTGATAAAAAATGAAAAAAAAAGTGCTTTTTAAGGGGCTGACATGAACCAATTAGCGCCGCCAGTCGATATTATTTTATTTTTCTAAATAAGCCCAATTTCTTAAAAATGGAATCAGTGAAGGTCTTGTGAATGAAGTCTAATATTTATTGAATAACGTTACAACATTACAAAATGCATGCAATAGTTTAAAAACGGGTTTGAACCAACAGTGGCCACTTTTAACAAAATCACGCTTTAAACTGTTTGAATGCCTTTTCAAACTGTGTAAAGTTATTCAATAAATATTAAACGCTATTAACAAAACCTTGACTGATTCCTTTTTTAAGAAATTGGGCTTATTTAGAATAAATAAAATAAAGTCGACTGGCAGCACTAGTTGGCTCAAGTTAGCCCCTTAACAACGTAGGTTTATAATACCATGGATAAGCAGCTGATTTAAAAAGTGTTTGTAGTTAGCTATAATATATGGGAACCATTGCCACTTAAATTGGAAGGATAAACAAATCAAGGAAATGTTATTAACGACAGCTCCTAGTGCATGAATAGGGCTCTCAAATACAAGAAATAATTATGTTTTTATTCATTTTTGTTTTAACAGAAGAAAATAGACATTGTGTGAATTAATCCAGTGTTAAGTAAAAAAAAAGGAATCGTCACTATACATTTATAGTGTTATGTGCCCTAATTAAGTCATTATAACGTTTAATAATAATAATATAATAATAAAAGCCTTTAATCAGACATTCACACATTAAATACATACATTTTAGACCATCATTTTGCATATTAAATATTTATAAATCACAAATATGTATTAATTAAATTATTTATTCCATGTCTGTTTGCCTTTTGTAGACAAAGGCCTCCCCCAACTCTTTCCACCTCTCCCTATCCTTGGCTATTGTAGTCCATCCTCCACCAGCTGTAGTTCTTATTTCATCAACCCATCTCGTTAGTGGCCTGCCACGTTTCCTTTTTCTATTTCCAGTAAACCAGGACATTATTGTTTTCGACCATTTTTCCTTTCCCCTAATTGTATGTCCCGCCCATTTCCACTTGAGTTTCCTTATTGTTACTGTAACATCTTTGGTTCTAGTGCATTTCTTTATCGTTGTAGTTCTAATTCTGTCAGATATTTTCTTTCCCATCATGCTCCTTTCCATGGCGTTTTGGCAAGTTTCAAGTTTCTTAATGTGGGTTTTGTTAGTTGCCCAGGTTTGGCAGCCATACGTGAGTACTGGTAGTATGCAGGTGTCAAACAGTTTTCTTTTAATGGTCATACTTACGTCTTTGTTTTTCATAATTTCTTTAAAACTCCAATATCGTTTCCATGCATTTTCAATACGTCTATCTATTTCTTTTGCAGTGGGTTCGATAGGAGAGATTACTTGACCAAGATAAATATATTCATTGACATATTCGATTGTGTTGTTATTAACGTATATTGGTTCTTGCTTTCCATTAGTCATGGCTTTAGTTTTTTGTATACTCATAAACAATCCGACTTCACGACTTACTCTATCCAGGTCGTTTAACATTGTTTCTAGTTCTTCCTTAGATGGTGCGATGATTATCAGGTCGTCTGCGAATCTTAGGTGCGATAGTTTCTCGCCATTTATTGTTAATCCACAGTTGTCCCAGTCCAGTTTACGAAATACATCTTCCAAAACTGCTGTAAAAAGTTTGGGTGATATCGGGTCGCCCTGGCGTACGCCTCTTCCTATTTTAATTTCTTTGCCTTCCTCTTCCAGTTTGATTTTAGCCTTGCTGTGTTCGTAGACGTTTTTCAGGATCCTGATATATTTCTACGCCTTGGTTTTTAAGCGCTTGCCATATCTTGTTGTGATCTAGTGAGTCGAAGGCCTTGCTGTAATCGACAAAACAGCAGTAAAAGGTCATATTAAATTCTTTTCCTTTTTCGAAAAGTTGTTTCACAACCTGAATATGGTCCAGTGTCGAATATCCGGTCCTAAAACCCGCTTGCTCTCTCGGTTGATTCTCATCTAACGTTTTGGTTATTCTGTTAAGAATAATCTTCGCAAAGATCTTATAAATGTTTGACATTAGACTGATAGGTCGGTAGTTGTTGATGTTGTTCTTATCTCCCTTCTTGTACGTTATATATATTATAACGTTTAAGAGATTTTAATTACGTCAAACTGAAATTGTGAAAACCTATTACGGTTTTGGTTGCTTGGCAATGGTTTGTCATTAAACATTCTTTCCCTAAGTTGGCTGGAGTATAGACACCTTGTCCTAATTGTATTCTTTGTCTAAAGTCTAAACACAAACAACAATAGGCTGGAGGAGGCATGCAACTACGGTTATCCTTTTAGAATTTCGGACTCAAATATATTTTTTGTTTCATACTTTTTACCCTGCTATTTTTCCGTAGTTGAGTGATAGTTTTTAAACTCCTTTTTTATTTAAATTATTTTGGGGTTGTAAATATTTCCAATTATCAGGTGAATGCAAGCAGAGCCGCAAGCAACAGCTAACAATATATAAGTATAAATATATAGTATAATGTGCTAATTAAGCCCTTTTATTTCATTTATTTATTTATTCAAACATGCATTAAAAGCTAACAGATGACTCCATCCAAGGCGCTTATAAGATTAATTAAGTAACAATATTATTGATTAGTACAATTTTATCTTGCTAGGATATTTAATATTTAAGTCAATGAATTAAATGTAAGAGGTTAATAACAGGTCAATAACAACAAAATAATAATTAATTTTAGAAATTTTTTACCCAACATGACATTATTAACAATTATTTGTCTGGCTCGGCAGAATGCAGAGCGGCTACTGGACATGCATGCCGAGCCGAATCTGTACAGTTCATGATGTTGCAAAAATTTCTAACCTATCATGTGACCTACAGGGGAGGGGTAAGGCAGGTTAGGGGTATTAAAAGAAAGTTATTTATGTTGCCTGATAAAAAAAAAATCATGAAATTTAGGGCTCACGCTCTACTGCTCAAATAGTAACTAATCCCTTAAAGGTAGGGAAATTGAACTATTTCGCTCTTATAGGTACAATTAGGTAAAGTATCAAGGGTAAAAATCTGAAAACTAAGCCATTTTGGCTCAGTATTTTTTGCCTCACTTGACAGTGTGCTTTGTAGGGAACTATTGTTCTAGGTAGTTGTGGAACCTTATTTATAAAATGATTGATCGATTTTTGCTTACCTCTTTGGGCCCATCTCTGTAGATTTTGTACAACCGCGGTGTCAGCATACACTGGAAGGCTAGCTTCATTTTTATTTATGAGTTTAAAAATCACACAGCAAACCCGGAGTTTAAAAATTAGGAGTAAGTATCTAGGTTGGTGATTTCAAAGTTTGGGTTGTCTACTCAATTTAATGAGAAAGATACTTTTTTTACTCGTCCGTGGAGAAAGATGAGAAAGTTAATCAAATCAAATGGGTAATTCTTTGATAGAATTATATCTGTTTTTTATGCGTTTATTGCACTAAATTTACTTCATTACTTTTCTCCTTTCTCATTTTATTTGTTCTAATCACAGATAATTAAACTAAATTATAATAACGAAACGAGTTGCGAGAAACTAGACACACGCATTGCTTTCCTCAGATGAAATACTAGTTATTAACTTATTAATTGCTTTCTATTACCTATGTACCTATTTACATTACATTCTCTTTGGCACATTCTGGCAGACTAATCGCTAAGTCATCGGTCACGTGACTTTGCATTCCACATATTTTTGTGGTGTTTTTAAGCCAGCGGCAGTATCGTAAGGACAGTCAGTACAAATAGGTACTACAGATTATTAGACTTTCGCCTACGGTTCATACCATAGAATTAGTACTAGCATAGAAACCGTGCCAAAATAAGAGTTCAAAACAGCTAGTACTCACATGACGTCAATAACGTTTGCTTATAAGAGTGAATGAAATAAATAATTACATTCGGTTCCTATTTTTTGTAGGTTGTCACCTTAGAGCATGCTCTAAGGTTGTCACAAGTTTTTGATTTTAAATGTCAATTGGATGTACTTTGGATGCACTATGATACGACCAGATTAACGAGCCCTTAGTGTTTGTTGCTGCAGTGTAATTAGGTGACAACTTAACCTGGTTGTGTTATGATGACTGAGTGTCTTTCGAGTGAATTTCATAGCTGCTCAGTAAAATTTAGATATTTTTAAAGTATTCTTGTAAGAAAACTTAGAGAAAAGTGTAGCAATGTTTGTGATATATGCGTTCCCTGTGACATTATGTGTTGTGTGATTGAGGGCTGTAAATCTCACACAGGAAGAAAAGAAAATAATGAATAGTCGTCATCATTTAATCGGTGAGTTCATATCGTTTACGATGTTTTTATGTTATGTAAATAGCCTGAAACTATTATAATATACTAACAATTTGTGCAAATAGTCGTTTGTGTCCAGTTCTTTGCCGATTTTTTGCAAATATCAGAATTTTTCTTACAGGTTGTAGAGGTTATATTTTTTCGCATAGTGATGTGCATTTCTATATCGATATTTGTTTTATTGTACTTTCTTACTTTATATTTGATGGGAACAAATAGTAGAAAACCATCACATAGCTTGGCAAGTCTGGTACGTACATCTTTCTTTTAAATAAATAATAATCACGTGGTTTACATTTGAAAACTGAAATTCAGTTTCAACAAAATGTCTTTATGTAGGTACTACTACAAGCTCATTTTTTTGTTTTAGGTGCCGTTATCCAACATAACACAAAAGTATAATACGTCAGGAGAGCCTGCGTGCTGTCGACATGAAGCAATTATTTCTAGTTTGCAGCGACAACTACAAAGAGTTGAAAAAGTTTCCCAGCGAACGCCTTCAAATAATAAAGACTGTCATTTTTTACCTGTTCTTTTATTTCCTGGGCTAGGTTCCGCTTGCGACTTCGCCTGCATGGACATTCAAGAAGGTCCTTAGGTATATCGTTAACCAGGATCAAAAAAATCTTATCCAATTCAGGTTTTATAATCTATGTGTGTGCCTTTTATTCAAAATGAGTTAAGCCATTTTTGAGTAATTGAGTAAGAATTATAAGAAACAAACTTTCACCTTTATTATATTAATAGTAGGATAGTCCTCTCGTATTATTGATGTTGTTCATTTGTACAAAAAGTAAATAATTTTAATGGGTAAGTACTTTTAGTATTGAAAAGCAATAATATTTTTTAAGTTTAAAGTTTTTTAATCTAAATTAGTCAAAGTTACTTATATCACTTATTCGGGAAAAACTATAGCATGTTTTTATAAAGGCAATCTTGGTAGGTTAGGCACACACGACAGCACGTTAAATTAAACAGTTAACTGTGAAAACGGCTTTTATCAAGTAGGACATAAAGGTTGTTTCAAGGTCAACATTTAATATGTATAAACTTCACTTCAACATTATTTAGATTTTGTCGAAATAGAATAGTAGCGTAGGAAAAAACTAGTGACAACCTACACAAATTAGGACAAGAAAAAACGTCATACATCTCATTCTAACGCATAGAATATGTCGTAAGAAAATAAGGATAAGTATATTGTCTTCACTTGCTATTTTAGCGCGGTTTCTATGCTAGTACTAATTCTATGGTTCATACATCTGCGGCGGTTATTCACGACTGTCAGTCTCAAAGCTGCTGTCAGTAATCTACTCGAAAGCATTCGATTCGAATCCGCCCGTACCGATAGATTCGGAAACTCTGCTATCACTGCTATTCACAAATATACAAATGTCGACTCGCTTGCCGACGAGAAAGCGCACCATAGATTAGTTTGTTGACTGTTTTGTCATTGGGAAATGCATTTGGTAGCCTTTTGGCCTTTGGTAGAAATGCCCTGAAAGGGTAGGAAATAAAATCAATCGATAACCTCACATTGATATTTTTAAAGTTTTACGTAATAAATTACTAAAGTTAACATTGATATTTCACAAGATTTATCTAAAAAAACTAACAGTCATCGTTAATCTGCGATATTTAATAAATTATAAAATATTTAATTTTACATGGAAATTTTCCTTGTAAACGTAACGTAAACAAAGAAACGTACTTGAGGTTGAGTGGAGTGAGGTTATATTATATTTTTAACCGACTTCAAAAAAGGAGGAGGTTCTATGTTCGTCTGTTTATTTGTTTTTTTTTCTGTCTGTGTTTGCTTGCTATGTGATTGGTTCTTTTGATTTCGACATCTTTGCACGAGACGAGAGTCAGAATGTTCCTTCTAAAATAGTAGGTATCTATGATTTGATTTAATGATTTAATCAAAATGAGTCTCACTTTCATTTAATTTTCATAGAATATAACCTATAAACTTGCAGCACAAAAATAAAGAGATTATTTACTTACGAAGTTTAAGGGTTTTGAATGTGGTTTTTCAAGATTTTTTACCTATATTTTTTACATTTCTCTATGTATATGGTACCTACATCAATAGAGAAATGCTCTCGGTTAGTAAATCGAATTCAATCGACAAAGTAAAGTAATGTCAAAAATATTCGATCCGATGATCCTGAATCGCGTGTTACCGAAGACTTTTCGGATCGATTCGGATAGTTGCTTTCCGGACAACCGTGAATAACCCTGCTGTAGTTTAGACTTAGAGCATTAAAGACAATCAACCAATACAAACATTCGGAATAAAATTTGTATGTTTAGATCATAGACTTAGAAAAATTTTCGCTCTATGGTTTAGATGTTTGTAAACGCGAAAAATTTTATGTTTAAAGAACTTTGGCAAACCTACGTTTCTGGGGCAATTCCTCATAGTTTTAATAAAATTCTGTAGAGGATTTTTGGAAAAAAATAAAACGGTAGAGAAATTTTAGATTTTTTAATTTCTCGTTTTTTTTGTATGTGTGAGTGAAAATTTAGTTCCAAAAATGAAGTCCTCGTCCTCGAATTATAATAAGAAAACACCAAACTTGATTGTAGTTGCTAGATGTATGCAAATATGAAGCTTAGAGTGAGGCGCGACGGACACACTATTCTCCCCCTCATCTGCCCATGCCCACCTGCCGGGGGGAAACTCGGGCTCGGGCAACCGGTCTTAATCAGCTTAGCGGCGGTATCGGCTAAAAACATTGAAGTTCAAGTTTAGTGTTTTTTGACTGATGTATGTGATACATCGCTATTTTTCTTTGGTAAGTCTTTATTTGTGCCAAAACGAAGTAGCAATGTATCACATACCTACATCTGTCAAAACACAGTTAACATGAACTTCAATGTTTTTAGCCGATACCGCCGCAGGAACACACGTACGTTCCCGGTTCCAAGCGGTCTGCTTTGTCTATTGTCTCAAAAATGCAAGGTCCCTCCCGAAATCGGAACCTATGATTTATTATTTGAGTCGGTATGAATTTAATTCACATTGTTAAGGAAGCTATAAGGTATAGGTCGGTAGGTAGGTTAAATCCAGATAATAATTTCATACGAAATAAGAATTTAGTTAGGTAGCTTTATTTTTCAAAATAAATTCATCATTCAGAGTAAATCTATTCTATACTTACATACATACATACAGCAAAATATTGTAGATATTTACAACAAATATTATTTACATAAAGTAATACAGAACTTGAAACAACCATTTGATAATATAAGTAGGTAAAGTAGTAAGTAAATATCTACCTATTATAGTTATTAAAATCCGTCAGTATTTCGTGAACATAAAAGTATTAATTTTATTAACAAAGGCTATTAACTAGTTTATTATAGAGATACTACGCATTGTGGGTAATGATTATGCCTTCACTACTCAACACCATTTTGTTCAATATGATGCGTGCGTGACATCAACGTCACCAATGGCCCAAGCCCCCTATTCAAATGACCAACATTCTATTATATACGTTTGAACGCAACGTTTACTGTTTAAGCTTTAAAATGCTTATTTTAAGTAGGTACTTAGTAAACTATGAAATTACGTGTCGTAAGCTTGTCAATTCCATACAATACATCATAGTCTGTTTTTTTATATAAAAATGTATATGATTGATTTACATAAGTTTGCAACATGTGATTTAATCGTCTTTTGCTCATATTATTTTAGCTAACTAAGCTCATAGTAAGCGTAACGTTCAAACGAATAGAATATTGGCTATTTGAGTATAGGGGCAGTCTTGTAAAACTTGCAATTGAGCAACATGTTGCCTTACGCAGCGTCCTCGGTAAGCAAAACTCGACGCGAACGCGAGGCGGCGCGGTGCGGCGCGAAAACAATAAATAGTCGGTGCCTATTGAAGTGACCAAACACACATAGGGTGGGCGGTGGGTGCGTTGCACCGCATTGTGTTGAATTTGCATGTACCGCGCGGCGCCGCGCCGTGCCGCTTCGCGTTCGTGTCGAGATCGCACACCGAGGACGCTGCGTAAGGCAACATATGTTGCTCAATTGCACGTCATGTTGCGCTTTTTTGGTGACGTTGGGTGACGTTGATGTCACGCACGCATCATTTTGAACAAAACCATAGAAATAGAAATTCTATGAACAAAACAGTGTTATAAAACTGTTGCGTAGTGAACACAAGGTTTAATTAAACAAAAAAAATTAGAAATACTTACTTACCTAAGTAGCAATAATTGATATATTACTTAAGTTTTACTTTTGAATAGGTATTAACACAAAATCAAAAGTTCGTTCTATTGACAAATCGAAGAAAAATTTTGAAGTTAGGAGTCGTAAGTACTAACCGAAAGTCAGAAAAATCGCCGCATAAAAACTAGAGATTTTCCAAGTTCTACTCGGTTAACTAAACTGCGTTGCACTCGGGATTCCGGCTATTTGGCTTAAGTATTTATAATTATAACTTGCTATGCCAAAACATCAGTTACCCATAGTTGAGTATGTATGTGCGTATAGTCTGTCTGTACAGTGCATATTATGGTACATGTGTATTTTTTGCGACCTAGGTGCGATTACCACATAGGTAAGTATCCTTGCTTTCATTAATAACTTTGAAATACATTTAAACTTTTCAAGTTCAACTACAATACAACATAAAACATCGGAGAGTAGATTATTAGCCAAGGTGTAGGTAGGTAGGTAGGTATGTCTTTCGCACAAGGGTAAATCTACGTTGTTTCTTATATTTCTTACTTCCTGCGTCATTGTCGTTACTCGAAAATCTTTAAAATTCCAATGCATCACTAGGAAATATGTCATCATTTACGTTAGAGTACGATAACAAATTATATTAATTTGCATATTTTAATGTATTTATTGCGATGTATTGAATTTTTAAAGATTTTCGAGTAACGACAATGACGCAGGAAGTGAGAAACAACGTAGATTCGCCCACAAGTGTCTCAAACGTGACAACAAAATGTGCTATCCAATCAAGTAAATTCAAATCTTATTTGAAAATGGTAAACACACGTCATAATTTTCTAACATTTTATTTTTAGATTAAGTTTACATTAAATGGAAAAAAAATTGACAATGGATATTCTGTCTGGAAAGTAGTTTATTTATTAATAATCCCACAAGGTCCTATAAATCATAATTAATTACAATTCGTTTTAAATTACCATGAAATAGCATTAAGAATGAATAAACATATACAACATAGAAGTCTTTGGAATAAACCAATTATTATAAGTCAGTTTATTGTTACTTGTTTTATTTGGTAAACAATCTTCACCCAACTCTTTATTGAAAAAAACAATTATGAAATACGACAAATGGTTTTCCACACATAGGTAATGAAAGAAATGACTAATTATTAGTGTCAATTTGATTAGAAAACATATTTTAAAATAACGATTTAATTTTGAAATACTTATAACGGAAATAGGAAATAGTCATAAGCCGTTTACAGGACAAGTAAGGATATACAGACCAACATTAGATAGGTACATAGGTAAGTAAGTAAATATTTTTAAGTCAATACACAGATATCAATTTAATTGCAATAATTTGTTATAAGTACTACTAAATATTACATTCATAATGAGATTCAACCAAATAAATAGACAAAATTTTAATATCAGTAATTATCTAAGGACACATCAACCATTTGGAAATTTATCTATGCTGAGTATCTGCGGCTGATCTGAAAAGGCAAAATATACATTTATATACTTAATTTTTATCTAAGGTTTTTATAAGCTATAATATTAAACATGAAATACATAAATATATTAGCAGAACTTGACTATGGATCCAACATTTCAGTTGATGATTTTAAAGATTAATTGACGCAGAAATGCAACTTTATATTTTACGCTGAATCTTTGAAAATTGTAACTTGCTTGAATTACAAGTTACGCCATATATTTAAGTTGCTAGTACTTAATAACAGGATATAAAACATATTTGGAATTAAATTTTACTTTAATTGTAGGCAAAATACCAAATAAAAAAAGTTTATAAAGTCTGTATTGTCCAACCGATAGTCGACACAAAATATTAGGAATCAAATTACTTTTATCTCTATCTACTGTTCACTTACCCTGAGTTAATTTCCGTACCAGGCCAGGATTGGTGACCATCCAAAGTTCTGTTGACTGTAAATACATTATATAAAATAAATAAATGGAAAGTAATATTATAACACTGCATTGAAATAGACATTCGCGAGCATTTTAATTAACAGCTTAACAAAAACAAGAAAGCTTTTATTCAGAGGCATTAAAATAACTATTTCGCTGAGCCATATAATAATTATAAAATTTTAACATTTTTGATTTGACAGCTACATTTTTAAATTTTGAGATTTTAACATTCACAATGCTGTTTTACATAATACTGAATAATATACTAGAAAAAATACGACTCGCACCAGACCATGTTCTCGGACGGGAATCACTGTGACGCTGAGTCACTGTGACTCGGTAGCTCAGCGGTCAGAGCATTGGACCGGATATCCAAAGGTCGCGGGTTCGATTCCCGTCCGAGAACATGGTCTGGTGCGAGTCGTATTTTTTCTAGTATATTATTTAGTATTGACAGCTACATGTTACACTAACAATACATTTGCCGATAAATAACCCTTTTGAAAATAAAAACCGTATTTAACGTCACGATCTTCAAGTGAACAATCTAGAAAGAGAACAAGTCTCGCATGCTAATATTAAACCCATCGCCAATTTTATTGTCCCCTAGCATGACCGACCAACGATACACGATATGTCAACAACAAACAGCTAGGTGTCGATAAATCGCTATATCGTGATTCGTTGATCATTGGGGTTGATGATAGAGGAGTTGAGTTCAAAAATCGCAACAGCTTAAAAAAAAGATAAAATTCTTACAATTTTTCTTGTCGGATAGCCTATTTCTTCGTCTTTCCCGTGCAATCGGCTTTCTCTTCGACGTGGCAGATCTTACTAAGCTTTCTATAATCTCATCGTCAGCAGATAGCTCTCCACTAAAAATTAAATTATAATCATAATTATTAAGACTGTTATAAGTATATTGATTTTCATGAACTTCATGATTTTATTTACATACTTCACTGCAATCCTTCGATGGTTTATTGGCTTCCGTCTACTTTCAGTGAGACTGTCTGTATCTGGGTCAGTCTTAAGAAGTTCCTTCAATGCACTATCTGCTGAAACATCTTCTATTCTGTTTGAATAATTCCCTATCTGTAAGAATTCAAACACCTATTGAGTTTAGGTTGTCCCTAAAGCATGGTAGGGAAACAATCTAAGAAGTAAAAGGAACTTACTGAGCTAACGTCGATAATCATTTTGCCCCTAGTCTTATTCCTCTCTCTATGATTTGCTCTTTTCTCTAACTGTTGCAGCACTCGTTCCCTGGTGGTACGGTACTCCAAAGCAAACTCCGCAATCACCTTCAAAAAATCTAAAGGCTTTGTTTTCATGATGTCGCCCGGTGGAACGCCGAGATATAGCAAGAATTTGCTGTACCTTTAACAAAAAGAAATTGTATTCTTCCCACTGTCGATATCTAAACAAAGTATAAACAAATTCGCATTTGCAGAGTTACTTGCTGAATTCGCTAATGGCAGTCGCTGTGCTCTTTTACATACAGATCACCCCTCTGATTCCTATGGAAGACTGATATTACCTGCTCATCACTCTCTTTCTGATAACAGTTAATAGAATTATCCTTTCAGCAGCATCAGTTAAGAATTCATTAATTTTGGTCTTGAATATTTGAGAACCGTCATGTTTAGCAATTCTTTTCATGTGGTCCCAAGAAGCTTTGCAGTCAGATTCCAGCTTTTGAAGATTTATACTGAGGATATCGAAGTCCACTTTCGAAGCCCGAATCACTGGACCAACCTAAAATGTTAAATATTATTAGATGCGTGACTAATTATGAATAATATTTAATAAACTTTAGTCTTACTCTCACCTCACTAAACAAATCTGAAGTATCAGGGAATTTCTCGATTATCATTTCGCAAATGTGATGTAACAGTGGATGTTTGTGCACTGTGTCTTTAACCTCCATAACTTTAGACAAGTACTCTAAACGAAATCCCCTAGCTTGGCTCCCGTTGAGGAAACTTCCCACAGACCTCAAGGTTGCAAGGATAACTTTGAAAGTTTTATTTACTTTCAGAAGTTCAATACCTTGTTTTAAATCCATAAGTGGCTCTGCGATTTCTTTCTAAAAATTAATAATAATACAGATGTCATAAATAAATTAGACGTAGTTACAGTGATATTTGTTTTTTTTAACAAATTTTGTTTACTTACTTCCGAATTATCAAAATCCAATTTGAACACCCATAATTTTAAACGAGATGAGAGTTCGTTAATAGAAGCCAATGTGAGCAAGAACTGTTCTGCACTGCCAAGAGGCAAATCTGGATTGGCATACTGAAAGTAACAAAAATATACAGTTAAGTAAGTATAAATAATGGTATTAATACGTCAATATTTTTGTGTCTTAGATTGAAAAATAATACCTGTGCTTCCTGTATTTTAATCTTTTCCTCCTCAGTCGGTAGCATAGTCAGAAGTTTTTCGATTCCTTCTCTACCGACAACTGTTGCGTCCATTTTCATTATTGCTGCTTTGATCGTTTGAGGTGTGGGCAACTTCTTCATAGCTATGTTTATAGCATTGGATCGCTTAGTGTCCAAAATTAAATTACGTTTTGGTTCCATTAGCTTCTATAAACAATTAAAACAATGATAACCCTCAAACTATTAATTAAATTAACAATTATTAAATAGCTATCTAAAAACGGTACTCACTTCCTGTTGTCAGAAAATAATAGAATACAGCCCCAAAACAGCACATGGAACATAACGTGACGGGACATGAAACAAAAAAGAAAATAAAATAAAAATGCTGACCACATTAAAAACGCACTATGTAGGCGAATTACAACAATTAGACCATTTGGTGGATTTTCCTTACCTTTATTATAAGATCGTTAGTTCTTGACTCAAATAAATGCTCAAGAGCCTTTGTGTCAAGAGTGACCTCAGGAAGATCATCCCAGATAAACCCACCCACTTTCGATCTCATTGAAACTGGGGCTGGATTTTCTTGTACCTCACGCCAGAACAATTTTACCGTTTTCTTATTTTTCTTTATGGTGGAGCTATCCGAATTGTTAGATAGTTCTGACGAAAGAGCGGGTTTTGGTGGTGGAGCGGGAACGTTGTTTCTTTGCCCATTGGTTAAAGAACCGGGTAAAGGAGGAGGGTTGCACACAGGAGGTAAAAACATCCCAGGGGGAGGAGGTGGTGGACCGTTGGAAGCATTTATGACAGGTGCCATAATATCATCATCTGAATCCTGGCGCAAATCTGAAAAATCTAGATCACATAGATGAAATTCTCGATTGAGGCAACCTTGCCTCAACTCTTCCCAATGCAGTTCGTTTTCCGAAATTTTTATTTCACTAATTTTAGGCGATTTTTCTATATTTGGGCTTTTGATCACTTCTGCAACAAAAAATTCAAACAAGAGTATTTCATTTTATTATGAGTAGAACGAAGACAATTTTGTATACTATATTATTTATTACCGATGTCTTACCCTTAGATTGCGATTTAGCTAATTCTTCTTTGGCTTTCGATACTATTCCCGTCATTTCCGCAACACGAAGAGGTTTATCTTCAGTAGTAGGGCTTACAGGGCTTGTTAACCTTTGTGCTAGGTCCTTAATACTATGTTCCCTATTGAGTAAAATTCCACGATCATCTTTTATTTCGGGTGTAACATCTATTTGCTTTTGACGTATGACGGATAAAGCATCCACTGCATTTACACTATGACCTAAAGTACCATTTTGAATCCTTTGTTTCAATCCTGATGTGTATCTTTGGTTACCTTTAAATATAAAAATTATTATCAGAGTAGGTACATAATACTTCATGTTTCCTTATTTTTAGAGTACATTTAATAGCACACAACAACAAAAGCAAAAGCAAACTATGTAGTTTAGGTAATGAAGTGTACTTAGATTAGTGTGTTAGAAGAATGAACAAACCATTTTTTAAAACATCTGGTAAGTTTAAGTTCTTCGTTGTTCTACTAACGTACATATCTTCATCATCGTGACCATTTACACCGTTGATATTGTAATCTTTGTTGCCATTACCATTGATCATTAGATAATTACTATTATTATTTGTGTAGGCTCCGTTTGTATGATCAACGTTTGGAGTAGTTGTGGTACTATTTATAGGAGAGTAATTTACATTGGTACCACTCAATAACCCATTGTAAACTCCATTTGAATTGTTCAACAGTTCTTGTTGCTGTATTATGTGATGGGCTTGCCTAGCAAATCTGTCTCTTCTTCTTCTTAAAGCTGTGTTCAATTCTTTATTTTCCTTATGGTTGTCCAATAATGCTGGCAACAATTGGGGTTTCACATTGTTTGGTATTTTATTCCTTGATTCGCTATGAACGATGATCGTTGATTTAACTGTAGATCGTTAGTAAAAATCCACAAAACGTTAATCGATTTAGTGAAAGAAAATGAGATGATATTTATTTAAAATATGAACTCAATGGGGCTATGTTGATAGTTTAGGATTTACGATAGATACAATGTTCAAAAAAAAAACACAAGACATGCAGAATATTCATGCCCAATAAATCTGCCACAATATTTGAAGTAGTTGAACACATCAATCATCAACACACAACACACAAAAGATTTATTTTCAATTGAAAAAAACTGATTATTGATATTTACAAACCTTTCTCTTTTGATTGCTGTTTTTTAGATTTTCTCCTATCGGATGTATTTAAATTTAGACTCCGACGCCTCACAGAACTCACTACAGATTCATCTAACTGCCTGAAAATTTATTTCAATCAGATTTTTGCTCTATACTAGGAATTTGTGATCACATTATAGAATGGGCAAATACTTACTTCAGTGCTGTACCTGACTCGTCACCATCTTCGTACAAAAGGACTGCCTCAAAAATCTGCAATTGTCTCAGGAGATCTAGGTCAGTTCCTTGTTTTGTCATGTACAACTGAATAATTTCGTCCATGCCTTGGTCCTGTAAAGCATCAACTTGGTCATAGTAGGTATCCCTATCGGGTATGTTGTTGAGGCATATGTTGATAAGTGTTGTGGCATAGATGAGCAACTCGGTGTCAGAAGCGTCGATGTCTTGGAGTATCTTCATGATGTTGTACCATGGTGGTCTGCCATTGGTGCTATCGACTACGTTGATAGCATCGATGAGGAGAAGGGAGTTTTTCTCCGTGTATTCGACAAAGACAACGAGTAGTTTGAGAGCTGTTTTCACGACGTGCCGGAACTTGCTTGAGATCAATGAGTAGAGCCATTGGACGCATCGCTTGTGATTCATCACGCCGTGCATGCCGTCTATATACAGAAGTATCTGGAAAAGGAAACGAAACTTTGGTAAGTCAAATAATAATTACTAAAGCTATGGATTTATGGTTCCTTCAACAAAAAATATTTGAAATGATTGAAAAGCTAATAGCTACAATTATTATACAAGGTGTTACAAAAGTACCCCTAATGCCGAATGTAGATAGGGACCATCAAACTTAAAACAAAAAATTAATTACGAAAATATCAAAATTAAAAAACGTTGTATGCGAAAAAAAAAATCAGCTGTTTCATACATTTTGATATTATCGATTTTAATTTTTGTATGAAACAGCTGATTTTTTTTTCGCGATTTCAGAGTTGGCCCCATAGTAACAGTTGTTCAGTTTGATGGTCCCTATATACCATATTCGGCATTAGGGGTATTTTTGTAACATGTTGTATACAAGGTGTTACAAAAATACCCCTAATGCCAAATATGGTAGATGGGGACCATCAAACTGAATAACTTTTACTACGGGACCAACTATGAAATCGTGAAAAAAAAATCAGCTGGTTCATACATTTTGATATTTTCGTAATTAATTTTTGTATGAAACAGCTGATTTTTTTCGCGATTTCAGAGTTGGTGCCATAGTAAAAGTTGTTCAGTTTGATGGTCCCTATCTACCATATTCGGCATTAGGGGTACTTTTGTAACACCTTGTATATTTTTTTAAATAAATCAAAATTAACAGTGCTTTGTTAGGACATTTTACTGCGTATTATGTGAGTCCTTTTTTCATATTTCTTTGTAAGGTCCCCGCTCCGCAAAAATATTACTACAAACCTGTCCAAGTGCTCTGAGGATGTAGTCGATGTAGTTCTGGTCCTGCATGTTGCCGACCTGCATCAGGCAGTCGAGTCCCTTGTTGGCGACGAAGTCATGGACCAAATCTTTGTCCGACTGAAGTATCTGCTTTAGCGAGAATAGGGCTCGACGCAACTCTCTGCCTTGGCTGTGCAGGAGTTTCTCTGAAAGTTTGGAAAGAAAAAAAAATATTATAACTTGTTTTGATGGAAATGTTTCAAAGCACTTGTACGACAAAACAACTAATGTCCTTTTTGTATTTTTCTATTCATTAAGATAGAGTTAATTAGGACCTAAACAGTTGACGTGAGTGACTTTCAGTGGGTAAAAAAAAACTGACACAGCGGTTTTATAACCAAGATACATTTTCATGTCCCAATTTATTTAGTGTCGTCGGCGAAATTATATTTTTCTCTATCAACCGTCATCGTTTCTTCTTTCACCTTATAAATATTATTACTATTTTTAACTTTAATGCGTGAGTATTCTACAGTAATTCTACAGTAATTAGCTTACCAATAATGGCGTGAACCCGGACAGGTAACTGGGTTCGCAGCACGAGAGTGTTCTTCCGACTGAAAAACAAATAAAAAAAGTAAAATGTCTATTTTTCATCAACAATTTACGAAACTAAGCAAGTTTCAAATAAGATCTTTTGTATCATTCAAACTTTCTACATAAATCTTATTTGTTATTAGTTTTTTAAAGAAGTTGAGATTGTTTCCATTGAGTACCTACACTACCTACTAAAATTGTAAAAAGCAACGCATTACTGACGGTCAGTTTCAAATAAGTACCGTGGTTATGACAAGTTTTTTTTTTCAAAAAATAATATCGGTAAAATTAGAATTTTGTTGTTATCAAAGTTTTACATTTACCGATTGAAGACCGAGTGGTTGAACCGAAAAGTTAGAAGTGTAACGGTTTAGTGTACGTACAATTATTATTTCTAAAAATAGCAAACAGATTGAGAAATCCCTTCCTAAGAATTCAAACTCCAAGGGTTTTTTTTTCTGTTTACCCGCCGGCAATGAAAATCTTTCACAGTTCCATGTCTTAGAAGTAGTGAGAGACCACGAGGTCATCAAAAACTGCAATACTTCGCATTCATTATAACGCTTCCTAGCTCGTTGTGTTCAAGGATTCTCCGCTTTGAATTCCATTAAAATCATAAAATTATGGCGCCGCAACAATTATACACACATTTTGTTGCAATAAAGTTATTAGTAAAATAAAAAAAAATAAAAAAGTGAGAGCCATGATGAAAAAAGTATCACTGGGTTTAGGTACTGCGCCCTAACTATATCGGTTTTTTTATTATTTTATCAGTTCGCGCCCTCGCAAGCCGAGAAGCGATCTGTAGGCTTTTGAAACAACGATACAAATTTCAAAAGTAGAAACAAACCGGGCCAGTGAAAACAACGAAAGAATAAATAATATTAGAAAAAATACTAGAAAAAATCGACTCACCCGTAGCACCTCAGACGGTGCCGGTGTCGGTTTTAATATTATTTATCTTAAAATAAAAATAGCATTGTGAATGCGAAAAATCTAAAATTTAATAACAACGCAAGAATGTTCAATGATGTACGACGTCAGTGAAAGGCATCGACCAAATTACAAAGTACCCTCACTGGATTAATAATTTCAACAATATTTCGCGAGCAACTACCTGCGAGAACTGTCACTATGAAGCGTTTCGTTCTATGCAAAGACGATAAAATATCAAAACGAAATTACAAACAATATTATATTAAATTAAATACGCGGCCGCAATATTTTTTTTTATTTATTAAGAAATTACAAATGATCTTATAATTAAAATATTAGGCAAATATATGGACATTAAGTTCATGCTTATGTTGATATGTGAAATTGTGTAGTGAAGTCTCTATTTTTATATTATAGTTTTTGTTGCGAGGCGTTTTCTATGGTGAAGCCCGTAATAATTGATACGTGCGAAAAAGTCAGCAAAAAAACCTGGACTTAAAATGACAAAATATGCTTTTATGATAGACGCCCGGTAGACTTGCAGGTATTTAGGCAAGGATTATCGGTAATCCGTACCTAGTATCGAAAGCCGATACAAAAGCCTTTTTGCGTGGAATCACGTTGCTGTGAAGCACGGCTAAACTAAACTATGCAGATATTCAGATATCTGCATAGGTATAATATCTGATCTGATATAGGTATTCAGGTATTGATCTGAATACCTGCATAGTTTAGTTTAGAGACGTGCTTCACAGTTTACAGTGAAGAAGAGAAGTACTGAAGTTTACCGAAGTTTTCATTTGATGTTAAGTTATCCAAGTTTTCATCTGATGTTGAGTCTAATATTAATTTTAGATGTTTGTAAATAGGGAATATGTTTCAAACTACTCTTATTTTTATTGCTCGTTAAATACATAATAAATGTATTGATTATTCACATGTCAATCAATCTGTACATGTGAATTTTTGATACATTATGTAGGTACTTAGCGAACAATAAAAATCAAGATGAGGGCGCCACTTGAAGACTATAAGAAACCTTAATGAACGATGTCATTGGTTAACATTGGTTATAATGCTTACATTTATTTAGCATATGTAATAGAAATGTAGCGATGCCTTTCATCCAGAATAAAAATCCCGAGCGACATAAAAAAAACCTGTCCACGCAAACGAAGTTGCGGGCGGTCGCTAGTAATATTATAAATGCGAAAGTTAAGTTTGTTTGCTTGTTACGCCTTCACGTCGTAACTGCTCAACCGAAAATCATGAAATTGCATACACGTTGTGAGGGGTACAGAGAGGACATACCTTTCATTCCGAAAAAAATAATTGTTCCCGAGGGATAGCAAAAAATCTTTCCACGCAGACAAAGTCGCGGGTGGTCGCTAGTAAAGAACTACGGGAAACAAAATGGTGCTTTATCGCAAGGCCAGAATCTGAGAAAACCAAAATAACGTTGCTTTTTTCTCGGATTTTGTATTTATTACTTCGCCCAAATCAAACACAGCCAAGGTTTAATTAGGTAATTTTTTGGGTACCAGGTTCAACCTAAAGTTACCAATTTATTTTTAGTCATAATACTGATAAGCACTTTATATATACATAAAAAATATATATGTATATACAACGTGTTACAAAAATACCTCTAATGCCGAATATGGTAGATGGGGACCATCAAACTGAATAACTTTTACTACGGGACCAACTCTGAAATCGCGAAAAAAATATCAGCTGTTCCATACATTTTGATATTTTCGTAATTAATTTTTGTATGAAACAGCTGATTAGTAAAAGTTGTTCAGTTTGATGGTCCATATTCGGCATTAGGGGTATTTTTGTAACACGTTGTATAGAAATGGAAGAGCGATGGCTTCCTGATACAGGTATTTTTATGCTTACTAGGAAAGTCATCTCAATTTTTGTAATCACCCGGTTTGTTAACGAAATAAAGCATTTTGTATTTTTGTATTTGTGTAAAAAAAAAAATATTAAAACTTTGACTGGCAAGAAAAAAAAAGAAAATTGCGAATGAGCTTAGATTGGGTGAGTTCGTTCGTTAACGTCAAAGCTTTGTTGTCCGCTATTGTACAGAATGTCGATTGTGACTTGTCGAGACGTGTGTAAACGGCTCGCAGTTTTAAAGGTCAGATCAGTGGACATTTAAAAAAATAGATTTTGAAAATCCAAAGACCCTGAAGATAATTTTACACAATATTTATAAATAAATAAATATTTGACAACATCACATACCTACATTGCTCCGATTCCAAAGTAGGTAGCTTAAGCACTTGTGTTATGGAAATCAGAGACAACGGTGGTATCACAAACACCCAGACCTGAGCCAATATAGAAAAGTTCGTTTTCTAAATGACCCAACCGGGGATGAAACCCGGGACCTCAGAGGTGGCGACACCTTGAAAACCGGTGTACAAAGCCACTCGACCACGGAGGTCGTCAAACTTATATCGGAACTTATGGAAAACTCGTACTTAAGTAATAAAAGTAAAACCAGCTTGATACAAAAACATATGTTACTTACAGTAATTTATTTAAAAGAGCTATTCTGAAAAAAATCACGATAATAGATGTCGCTTGGCTTGGAAAAGGCTCAAAATATGTAGATAGAAAAAATCGATCTTAAATCACAACTTTTATAATCAATATTAAACTAGGGAGGTTTGAAGTAAATTGTCTATTTAATTCTTTAATATTATGGACTTACACAATGCCATAAGTGTATTTGACTACTCACTAAAACAAATTAATTACTATAAATGTAAAAGTGACCAATCAAATCATTCAATCGATATCGACATGAAGTTTTTTCGAGCATTATCCTTTTCAAATATGCAAATCTTATTATCGCGATTCAGCTTTCTGAGTAGACCGTCCACTAAACACTCACTCGTCGAAGTCAAAGTCGATGTCCTCGTCCTCTGACATATCATTTTCTGAGTCGAACACAACACTAGTCTTGATCAGGTGCCCATCCTCTTCGATGCCGGAGTCGAGCGAGAGTCGGTTGCCGCGTGCGTACGCGCTGACTGACGGCGACCGTGCGAAGTCGCGCTCTTCACATTGTCGCTTCATTTTCTCGAGATACTCTTATACAGCCTGTAGCCAATTAGTATTGGTTGTGATTAATTAATCAAACTTAATCACTTGCAGTAGTTATTTGATCAAAAGATGAACTTATTTAGCGATGGATGCTACAATAAGAAAATCTTCCTTCTTTGTATAGAAATTGCTATTATTATGATACTAATTGAAATCTTTTACAAATGAATATACCAAATGATCAAGAAGTACTTAAAATGAATAAATTACGTCCTGTGCAGTTTTTATTAGAGTTCTTTTGAATTCAAATAAAAAACTCCTATAAACTATATTTTGCAAGTTATAGAAATAATAAATAATATGAGTCATCTAATATGAAAAATAACTACAACTTAAAAAAACTTCATACATTAATACTAATGCACAAATGTGTGCTATTGCCTTATTACAACCAATTCAAGTATTCAAGTTTAGTAATAATCTAAGCCGTTTAAGCGATATGTTACTTAGATCTAACAAGTACGATAGAAATTTTCATAGAAGATAATTTCATTTCAAATGGGCATATTTGATATTAAGAAATGTGATAACTTAAACGATAAGCGATCTAACATGAAATTAATAGCAAATCATTGATATAAGATCCACCAACAGTGCTGTTTAATTATTATTTAACATAAAATGTGGTTTACTGTTTAACATCAAACGCACCGTTATAAATGAAAGCTAAACTATTCCTATGTAATAACTAAAATTATATTTCACAAGTTACGCGCAAGTTTATGCTTTAAAAAATCAAGGCCGGTTCACGTTTACTTATAATTATAATAATGTAAAAATACTTGACTGATTTATCATAAAATAATGACTTAATTTAAATAAAATCAAATGCATTTTGTAAATGAAACTTACCATCAAACTTTCAGTCGCAACAATAAATGGTCGCACAGAATAACACCACATATTTTTTCATCAAAAAAATAACGGTATTATAAGTATTACGTTGATAATAAAAAAAATGGCACTCAGCAATAATGACTATAGTTGGAGAAAGATCGAACGCTTCCTTTCCCGACCAAAGCCAAACTCTGACTGGGATGAGAGCATGCGAGTAGCTGCGTTAATTCCAGTAATATAATTATTATTTCAATGTGCATAAAGCTCATTTCACGCTGGTGATACACTCACAACGTAGAGTTGTATTGTGTAGTTAAAAAAGTTAATTTTATAGGAAAGTATTATGTTTTTGCTTTTAACTTGTTTTTAGATATCGTCGAACTTAGGTTTATTGTTTTGTTAGGTATCTGATTTTCGACTTGCACACCAGACCTACTTAATATTATATGAAAAATTTAGGAAGGTACTTACAGAAAAGAAAACAAAAACTACACAAAAACATATCTATAAAAACGGACTAAAAGTTTAAAATAATTACTCCCTTGAAGATTTATAACCATATACTTACAGAAGTTTAAAACATAATATGATCGAAGTTTAAAACCTAAAAACCAGCCATTTTGTAAGATTTATCACCAATTGTCTTTTGCATGGGCCTCATATGACATAAGTTTAAAGTTTCAAGTCTTTAGCTCATTCGATAAAATCGTTTGCGTGGACAAACAAAGAAACAAACGATCAAAAAAAACGAGAAAGCAACTGTTATTAAAAAAAAAAACAAATGCTTATTAAACCTATTTTAGTAAAAAAGTGTTTTACAATTTTCATTCGTATTATGAACTGAGTTTGAATGAAGACAAAACTCATTTTAATCAAAATAGGTTTTATATGTGTGCGTTTTATTTTTTTATGAATATCCCGGTAGGCTGTTACTGTAGGTATACAAATTGAAATTATGTTTTTCTTTGACTGAAAAGGCGCCAAAAAGTCGAGAAATGCAAATAAAGTTACCTACAGATACTATTATCCTTATTTACAAACATTACTATGAGATCTCACAGTGCCCGCGGACGCACAGTGACCCAACTACTAATCACACGTCATACGTAAGACAAACGAACCAATCACAGAGCTCTATTTCAACGCAGTGCGTTCGCGTAGGCGAGGGTCATTTAAATGATCTCTTTGGCTAAACAATCAATGTCAATGCTATGAGTTTGTTAAATTCATTATATGACGCAATTAATTTAAAGTTCTTGGGCTAATCACAGAACAAAGAATTTTTCCTGGGGTTGATAGATAAGTACTCCGACACACTCGATTAGGGCTGCACCGAGAGTCCTCTAGCGCGCCGACAATCAAAAAATAACTGCCTACTTATTAATAACAATATAACGATGTTTAATAAAAGTCAGTTCCGCTTTTGTTCTAGTAGTAGTATTATTTTGCGTATGCACTTTTTCCTGGTTTTGATGTGTTTGTCTAGTTACAATCAAGAAAACCGCCAAAAGTATCCACCAAGAAAGATGGATGGACCGGAAGTTCGGTAAGTTACGGGCCGTTAGTTTATTTATACAATTTTGTAGTAAAACCAAACACTGTGTTAAAGAATAACAGCCTGTACGTGATGATGATGGTATGATGTTCATTGTTTTAGAATCGCCACTTTTTGCGTCAGGTTTGAGTTCGACTCGATTGGAACTACTTTAAAAAAACAGCAGTCGAGGGAAACACTCACGGTTTCGCTCGCAGTAAGTTTTCCAGACTTTCCCATACTAAAAAATAAATATGTATAAATGCCTAGATATATAGGGATTATTAATGGTTATTTGAAGCTTGTACCTAGTATAAATAAGAATATTTTCTGTGATATTTTATCAATTAATTTTAGGAAAAGAACTCGTGTCCCAATTTTGCCTTTTCACTGGTTTAGGGTTCCGTTCCTCAAAAGGAAAAAACGAAACCCTTATAGGATCACTTGGTTGTCCGTTTGTCTGTCTGTCTGTCCATCTGTTAAACAAATTACTACTTTACTTACACTCAACTTACACTAGTATACTTACTTATAATGTCTTCTGCATATTTTTGAGGATTTTTTAAATTACATAGTTTGCTTTTACTAACAATCGAAAGTGTTTTAAGGTTTTTTATCAGTATTTAAACAGTTTCTTCAGTATTCACGACAAAGCAAGAAAATAATCTAGGAATTCGTTAAAACATCATATGGTGGAAACCACATTGGCACCATCGCCGCTTACCCGGTTATCGGTAACCGGAATAAATGTATATGTGTCGAATTTAGTACGAACTTATTCTGGGATATAGTACGCCGACCTTCCAGCTGCGATGTATAGTCAGCAGCACGTCCTGATGTACAAAACTCTCAAAAATCTGTAATTCAATTAGAATCCTAGATATAAAATTTACTGAATTCGATTTCCCTGTCGTAATAGCCCAGTGAGTCTCTCTACCTACTCTATGCCTAAGCGCGATATCTCATCTTGCTACAGGGGCAGGTCTCATGACAAATTTTCTTCAAAAAAAAAGGTAGCAGTCAGACAGATTCTCTTCTCAGTGGATTTTGCTATTCTCAAGTCTCACTTTAATTACTCATTGTGAGGTCTAAAAAGTAACTAACTTTTTACGTAAAATGTTGCCAAGACGAGACCATATGGCTCATACTATCAAAAAGTTATCAGTCCTCATGTAGAGCCAAGCTTCTAACTCTACACGCCCTAACGTCACAAACTCTACACCTTAGTCAAAATATGTGGCTATGTATGACAAAATCTGCACCAATTTATCACAGATTTATAAATATAGTACCTAAAAAAATATTTATTAAATTTTTATGGTATAAGAATGCCGGTGTTATAAATTTAAGGCCTCGTCTTAAACTAGTAAGTGTAATAAATTAAAACTTGCTTGGGAAGCATCAAACCAATGTCAGAAACAGAATGTAATCGACGAGGGCATTTAGTGAATTACGCAAATAAATACGCAAGTTCCGGTACGATTCACTTTTCATTGTATTAACGATGCGACGTCATAAAGTAACATTTTATTTTGTTGCTTCATATTTGATTTTTGAATGTTAACATAATATCTTATTTTTTTTTGCTTCGATACCTGCGATTGAGTAAAGTAATTATTGAAAATGAGAAATAACATGTCTCTCTATTCCAGAGCAGGGGTGGCCAACCTTTTCGGCAGCTGGGCCAATATTCGGAAATAGAATATCGCACCGGGACGCACTACCAAATTTTATGTAGCTAACCTACGCACAAAAAAAAACATTATTATTGAAGAAATTTTAAACGTACAAAAGGGAAGAAATTAGTGGTTTTATTAGTATAGTGAATATTTTTTTAAACTTAAAAAAAAACTCAGTTCGGCGGCGGGCCGCTTGTTGCCCGCGGGCCGCGGGTTCGCCGCCCGTGTTCTATCTAGAGAATAATAATGTAAAGTTAGTGTATTATACAAAAACAAAAGTAGGTACTTACATTATTCATTGTAATACTAGTGCAGTGCAATAGTTCATAACTCTGGGATTTTGAAATTGAAATTTATTTTAAAATTAAAATTAATTTAACAAAAACGTTTTTCTACGTTAATTAATAACGATATTGTTTTAACGTGAGGTCGTTCGATAGGTAATGCGTAAGTAAAATATAGAAAACCACCAGTTTCTGAATTACCTACCCAGCGACATACTACAGCAGTTTTTTTTATTCAACGAATCTACCTATTAACCTTTCATATGTACTTACTTATCTACGTATAATTATTTTAAAAATCTATTAGACTTAAATCCGAGACTGTTAAATGCGCTCAATGTCATAAAATAGAGTCGAGGACGGATTATTAGATACACCAGACAGCTTTCATACAAACGAGGTAACTTTGAAGCCTTGGTTCTCGGCCAAGGATTGACCGAGCTGTGATCTGATGATGGCTGTCCAGGGAGTGAATGAAGGAGATCGCTATACAACATTTTACAAAAATACCCCTAATGCCGAATATGGTATTAGGGACCATCAAACTGAACAACTTTTACTATGGGACCAACTCTCAAATCGCGAAAAAAACAGCTGTTTCATACAAAAATTAAAATCGAAAATATCAAAATGTATGAAACAGCTGATTTTTTTTTCGCGATTTCATAGTTGGTCCCATAGTAAAAGTTGTTTAGTTTGATGGTCCCTATATACCATATTCGGCATTAGGGGTACTTTTGTAACACCTTGTATATATTTTTTTATTCCAATAATTTTATTTTTTATTGGGTTTATTCAATTATTCATTAATTGAATAGTAGAAATTATCAATAAGAAATTTTTTTAGTCTTGCATTGAATAAGGATAATTTATTTTCATTTTTTATGCTATTAGATAGATTATTGAATATTTTTACTGCCATACGTATGCTTTGGTAGTACACCCACTTGTGCATTATAAATACATGAGCCACAGTATAGCATTGATTCCTAGTCCCTACTGGGGGGTATGAATGACTTCCGCAAATTACAGTGGTGACGGCTCCCTCAGAGGAAGTGCCGCTTTGAGGGGATCAGGGGGCACGCACAATCATTGGCCTCTAGCAATGAACAGATCTGTGATTCATGTCGTGTATGTTTGTTATCACATTTATGCTGCTAGTATGTACGAAGCCCTGCTGTGATCGACACCGGGCTAAACCACTATTGATGCAGCGTGGAGGCAGCAGTAGCAACATAAAATAGTAAATTAATGTAAATGTGGAAGTGTGTATAACTTTACTTGCGTACACACACACAGCGCAGTACTTCAGTTGTCCAATCCAATAATGACAAATTGGTCGCAATCATTTTAACTTTAAATTGTTTGATGTCAAGTTCAAATAGCATTGTATTAATTGTATACTTATATCTTGAAGCTTTTTGTTAAAAAAACACCGAATGAATTCCAGCCATAATATACTTAGCTTAAGTTTGTTGATTATATTGAAGTATTTCTTGATTGGTTAAATCTCATCTCTAATCCAGCTGGGACGACGATCCATATTTAATTACGTAATCCTCTAAAGCCAAGAACATATTAGCTATTAGGCTAAGAAATAGAGTTATTACCTGAGTTATACTTCATTTCAGATTTAATTTCTGATTCAATTTGTAACTAAGTATTAGTAGTAAGAAAAGTGATAGACGTTGCTTTTTACAATTTCATTTCATACAAATTATTGATTAATTTGAAGCGCTCATAGCGGAGTTAGACAGACTGATCGTATTCATCCTTTCTGTATAGTTGAGGACACATGAGGATTTCAGGCGAAGTCCATTTTCCACCTTCAGCTTTATAGAATTAGGTATTTATTTACTTACTTGTCTTGAAGACCTTCCAACTCTTCGTCCTGCTCGCCGAGGGTTGAGTCCAGGTCCAGATATGGTCCGTAGTCGCCATCTTTGAACACCTGAAGAGTGGCATCGTCCAACTGTAAAAAAGAAGAAAACCCGAATTAATTGTAACCCCATTATAGCTATACCTACAACATATTACAAAAACACCCCTAATGCCGAATATGGTATTAAAAAACAACTGTTTCAAACAACTGATTTTTTCGCGATTTGAGAGTTGGTCTTATAGTAAAAGTGGTTCAGTTTGATGGTCCCTATGTACCATATTCGGCATTAGGGGTAAATACCCCTAATGCCGAATATGGTAACATGTTGTATAGCTACCTACACGCTGAAAATTTAATCATTTGGTTTCCGCAGTAGGGTGGTTCCACTCATGATTACAAGCAACTTTCATTATGGGCCCAAATCTGATATCGCAAAAATATATGGAACACCTGATTTTTTTTTCGCGATATCAGGGTTGGCCCTAATGTAAAAGTTGCTTGTAATCATGAGTAGAAGCACCCCATGCGGGAAACAAATGATTAAAATTTCATGCTGTATAGCTAATAGCTGAGCAAAGCTACATTTTTGCAGGTAACTAAGTAAATTAAACAAATTTTTATTCAAAAGTAATAAATACATTATGGAGATTGGCAGTGTAGGGGTATTATAGGACCATGTCACAGGTGATTACGGGATTGTAGGGCTTTATAGAGTTAAATCCGTACAGTGCAATCACCGTGTCCGCGCTGCATGCGTTGATTAGTCTGGTTTGGTCTGGCGTAGACTATGATTCGAGGGCAGCGGACTTGAAATTTTCAATCAAAAAAAGTGAGAGATATTTTTTTTTGTTTAAAAAATATTGTAAGATAGATATCCAAGGAATTAATAATTTTTACTTGGTTTCAACTCAAAAGTTACAGAGATACCTACCCGTAATAGTCATTTATTTCTGAAACGCGAAAAGGTTACAATAATTATAATCTTAATTACGCCAAGTAGTGCCATCTTTACGACATTCCGTGTTATAGTATAAGAACAAGCATGCTAAACTAAACCATGGACGAACTAATACCGTAATCAACTGCCATGTAGGAGTTGGTACGTTAAGGCGAAAGATGGCGTTGCAATGTTTATATGTTGCGTATGCGGCGCTTTATGCAACGTGTTACAAAATAGCCTCTAAAATACAGACCAAATCTAAAATCGCGAATAAAAGAAACTGTTTCATACAAAAATTAATAACGAAAATATCAAAATGTATGAAACAGCTGATTTTATTTCGCGATTTCAGAATTCGTCCCTTAGCAGAAGTTGTTCAGTTTGATGGTCCCTATGTACCATATTCGGCTTTAGGGGTTTTTTTCGCAACACGTTGTACATTATTTTCATTTGAAAAAGGGGGAAGTAAGGACAGTACGCTAGATAATTTGTTTAGGCAACATAAAAAATAGGTTATTTTTAAACCAGTTTTTGGCATCCAAAAACAAACACCCTTCATTTTTAAATATACTGTTAAGTAAAAATAATTATTATTTAATCTTCAATTATATGTACCTAAACTTCATAAAACTGATAAAGGTGAAGCCAAATTAGCAGCAGAAGAAGGATCTATTTTATTTATAAGGCGCAGCAGAGTGTCATACCACGCATTACCACCAGACTGTAACCGGGGCAAGCTCGTCCACCAACTGCATCTATTTGGCTGCTCGCCAGGATGGCAAGTGTGGAAACTGGAGCGGATTCTGAAATAGTCCCCGTGTCTTAGCGAATCCGATTCTTTCAACACCATAGACCGATTTAGATGCACATAAACGGTTATGCCGAAGAATAATGAAAACAGTCGCTAATGTTTGTTTGGAGACGGCTTATTCATAAATATTTCCTTTAGTGAAATAGTCTTGTCTGTAGGTAGGCCTGCCATCACCTGAATTACGGATCCAGTACAAAAATGTCAAAACCCCGGACATTTGAGTGAAATTAAGAAATTTACCCGGACGCACTTGACAAAAAAACAATAATATAAAAAATCTAACACCCTTTCGCGCATCACTATCTTACGCTCTTGTCCGGGTCTTACCCAGATAACACCCTTTCCGTCGTCACCATGCAAATTCGTAGTATATTTTCCTCAAATTTTAATTACCTTCGGGCGAATTTATATCACTGTTGTTCGCCCATAAGTCGAAATTAGTCTCTAAAGTACTAAATCATTTTACTTAAATATGATACGTATTGGAAATAATGCTACTACGTGTTATAAAAAATCCATTGATTCGTTCTATAAATTTGTACAACATTGATACTTCAGTTGGAAGAGCAAACGAGCCGTCGTCCGACCAGCCGTACCGGCTAACGCATCGAACTTCGGAAAGTGTGCCGGGCTTCAACTTAAAACAGATAAATCGAAGTTTTATAGTATTATAGGATCGTATTGTACTATTCACCGAAGTTATTTAGAAGATATCGATGTTCGTGTGACATCATTAATTAGGGTTCGCCATTTTCGCCCGATTGGGGCTCGATTTATCTGTTTTAATTTAAAGCCCGGCAGACTTTCCGAAGTTCGATGCGTTAGCCGGTAGCCCCTCAGATTGCGTAAGTGGTATAGGATCCCGGTTTCGAGTCACGGTCGTGACAGTAGATGTTTTTTTGTTATCCCAGTCAGTTTACGGTCATTGTGTTTCTGACTTTAGCATGAATTGTAATGTAATCTATTTACTTGTATTTAGATCTTTAAAACGGCAATCTTTTGAATATTGAACAAACATCTAATTGTATGCTATTATTTGTGTATAAATTATTCTAAGCTGGGATGTGTTACATACAGAAAAAGTAAATCAAAAACTAACAGAATCATCAATTAATAATAATCGCGTATTACTTTGAACGTACAGGTTGCATAAAAAACACGCGACACAACAAGACCTTGATATCGGTTCATTGGACTACCTCTAATAGCCGATTCTAACGTATTTAATTAAACAGTCATGCGATAATACTCCTTATTACCGTGGAAGTAAACATAAAATAATTTTCACGACTTCAATTTCAAGTTTTGGGTGCTGTTATGCTGTTTTAGTAATCATTTTTTTAGGAATACGACCAAAAGTCATAGCCAGCCTACAAACCTGTCTCTTCAAAATTCTTAACTAAAACGCACGAGATGATCAATCTAGTCTAGGCCACAGAATACATAATAGTAAGTACTTACAAGTTCTAGGGTTCACACTGTGAGGTGCTTGAGCGATGCAAAAAAGATGTGATAGGGCTATATAAATCGTATACTGATATCTCTACTATACGTTACCAAACGTGCTAGAGCAATGCATGCGTGCCAATCTTGTAGAGTCATCTAGAATAATCTAGATAGTCGTACCAGTCGTACTATCTGGCGAAGTTTCAGTCCAATTGTAAAACTGTGCTAGGTAGAGTCTTGTCCTTCCCGAAACCTCAAAGTGTACCAAAATCCACATGTACAGATTGAAGCTAAGCTTAATTTACAAACAATAAGCTCAGTAATATTATACCTAGTTCATGTACTAAATAGTAGGCAAAACAGCAAACATTGGCCACTTAAGACACTTTTGCTTACTACTACTACAAAAAACTATATTTTACAGAGGTTATTGTTTGTAAATAAACTATAGAATCTTAGCTTCAATCTGTACATGTGAAAATTCGATACATTATGAACTTAGCGAGTAATAAATTTAATTAAGATCGAGCTCCTCTGTGCTTCGGAAGGGACGTTAAGCTGTTGGTCCCGGCTGCATTTGCAGTCGTTAGCACTCAGCAATCCGCATTGAGCCCGCGTGGTGGGTCATGGCTCATCTTCCTTATCCACCCATAAGGAAAGCCTGTACCCCAGCAGTGGGGACATTAAAAATGGCTAATGGTCATAAATTGGAGTTCTCTAATTTGCTTTCTGTCGCTATGATTTTTGAAGTTAGTTAAGCTGTTATCGAGCATTTGGTAAATAAATAGATGTTGTAGGTAGTAGCCAATACCTACTGACTATTTAGCTAGCTTCGTAACTTAGCTAAAATTACTTTTAAATTTGTTTAAAACTAAGTAATTATAAATCTTTCTCGTAAATCAATTTCAATATTTACCTTTTATAAAGTTATTACTAACACTTTTCCTATAAAAGAAATAGGTCACCAGTTAAGATAAATGATAATGAGTAAGCGATTGATAAGAAACAGCTAAATTTAACATTTACTCAGGAAATGTGACACATTTTGTGGAAGAGAAACGTAAATTTTCGATGTTCATGGAAAAAAGTAAGAATATCGTTCGAAATTCAGTCTTTATTAGACTTAAATATTTTGTCTATTCAGGGTGGTTCATAATATAACCCGTAAAATTTTGTTTTTTATTTGTATGGAAAACTGCAAAGTAACAACCCAAGACGCATTTAGACAATTTTTTTCGATAATCAATCCCATTAATGGACAAAATCAAAACACCATTTAGATCTAGGGTTGCCATTATTCAGTTTATCATGATTTATTTTTTAAATAAGTGGCAATTATTTTTAAATAATTTTCAACTATTGCAAATTATATAAAAATGGTGGGATACGGCTTCTTTTTAACCGACTTCAAAAAAGGGAGGAGGTTAGGCTGTAAGTGCGCAGTTTTTAATGATAATTTTTTTATAGATGTTTCAATCATATTTGCAAATACTCAATACTTGCGTTATTAGTAATATTTTAAAATAGCACAAGTTTGAGGGTTATACTGAACTTTATAAGAATATCATCAAATTATTTTAGACTGAGCTTCGAAGAAATAAAAAAAAATATATACTTCTAAGACTTTCGCGCGTATAGTTCATTAGAAATAAAACAACTTTTACGGATTACAGCGCGTATATTATTAATTCAGGTGTTGTTTTAGAATTATTAATATATACGCGCTGTAATCAGTAAAAAGTGGTTTATTTCTAAAAAAAGATTTTCAAAAATTTTTAAATTTATTGTTTTTAATTAAACCCAATCAAAAACAATAGTATCCTCGGTTTACGAAAATTAAAAACGCAAATATTTTAAACACCATCAGCCTTACCACAAAAGATTTTAAAACAAAGTTCAACAAGTGTTTAACTTGCACACTGTTTAAATGTGATGCTATCACTATTTTGACAGTATTGTTTAAAAGAGACGGCATCACATTTAAACAGTGTCTAAAGTAAACAGTGTTTTAAAATCTTTTGTGGTAAGGGCGATTAATTTCGAAATTAGGCCGACACATATTGGCTGTTGACATAACACAAAGATGCTTCTTTGTTTTATATGCTTCGAGAATTCGCACGAGATAACTTTGATTAGAAAAAAAAATGCATACATCCATAATCTTTACCAAAATGTTAGAATAATAACTCCAAGAATACTAAGAGTTGTTATTCTAAGGGCGACATGTACGGAATGCTTAATAAAACATCTATTATTCTTGACTCTTTTTTATACAATAGCTCTTCAATTGGTTTCCTGGTTTATATTATATCTGCCATTGATATTAACATACACATAAGTAACTTGCTAAGTGGGTGTGATGTCACCTCTGCAGGCATATCGTGGGTTTAATGACGTCACAATGACTTAAATGACCGTGACAGTAGGTTTTTTATCAACTCGCGGACTTTAATGGGATAAATCAATACTAAATAATATACTAGAAAAAAAACAACTCGCACCAGATAATCCTGTAAAGATAGAGATGTAAGAGTGGAAATAAATAAATAAATAAATTATTTTCAGACGGGAGTCGAACCCGCGACCTTTCCGGTCCAATGCTCTGACCGCTGAGCTATCTACGTAAGTGAAAAAAGCTTTGTAGCTGTTGTAGATATTGGGGTACCGAAAATCAGTGTAAAAACATCCGAGATGAAAACATAGTCAAAAACAAGAATTTCTTATAATATAAATTCAAATTAAAGATGAATGAAGTAGCCCTTTATAATTCTAAAATGAACAAAGTAGGTACCTACTCATTATTTTACACTACCACTTAAAAAAATGTTTTCCATAATCTCTGTGGTGTGGTCTCGGGTTCGATTCCCAGAGAGGGTTACATTTATACTCGGTTTGGTCGGTAGTAGGGGTTATTTCAAGTCCGTCTGACTAGCTACCACCATCTTAAGTCTGACGTTATAGCAAGAATGTAAAATAGTTGTGCTCCGGCAGTTAGGATAGAGGTAAGATAGCCAGTTCCTCAGTGGTGAGGATTCCGGGTGTAGTTTGCTTACACTTTCGGCCTTATCGTCACTTAACACCGGTGAGGTGAAGGCCTAACACTATGCCGTTGCAGATAAAAGAAATCTCGAGTAACATTATTATCAAAGGATTATTCTGATATTCCCACGGGAAATCTGAGCTAGTGCAATCGAAGATGCATAGCATGCTGCTGTTTTACAAAGATTCTAAGTTGCGATATGCGTTTACAAATCGTTAACGTTGACTTTACAACATAAATCTTATCATCATCTAAGTTACTGGAGTATCACCATTGCTGTTGCACTGGTTCACTCGTCTATGCACTATGAAGCACAACGAAACCGGCTAAGTATCACCCAGCATTATACTAACTTGTGTCGTATGTCCTTTGTTATAATATAAACTATGTAATGTATGGTTAATATGATGATATTCATAAAGCAGCTGAAGAAGGCTTATTAATTGAATTTTTAAGTCATATTTTGGACAATTTTGTACAAAAAATAATTATAATAAAATGTAGTGGATTTATATTTCTCTATTTAAGTAAACACGATAATTATGATGATAAAATAAGAAAGCAATAATTAAACATGAGAATCAGCCTGCAATAAATTGTATAAAAATAATATGGACTTAAATAGCATAACATAGATAATAGTCCAAAAATGCACGAAGCGCGAAAGCTTTTTCGTCTCTATATACAAGTGGCGTTCATCAAAACTCTTAAATTTTAGACTAATCAAGACTATAATTTTTGTTTAAAGATTGTAGATATCACTTGCAAGTTTATTTCATAGTTCGTACGAAAAAGCAAGTGAAAATGGATAGCACCTGCGCGAGAAAATGTGTCCAATATTATCAGGAAACGTGAAATAATACGTCATTGCGCACACCTGAGCAACGCTATGATATTTAGAACGGATAATTTTAGCCAAATACCGAGTGAGTAACGCACACAGCAGATTACAAACAGTTTACTATCTGTTAAATTACATTCATACGCACATCACTATATTTAGCGGAAACTTTCGGAAATGCTTATTTTCGGAAACGAGCATAATCTGCGCAATCTATTTCTGGCGTATCCGATACGTTTTCGTGTACAACTTTAATTCCATGCGCAAACAGTGTAAAAGATAGCTCGGAAACCTTTTGGATTCTTAGTGCATTGTTTCATCAGCAAACCATGTACTAAGTTAACAATTATGTCGTCAAATACATACTTGCTTGCTTTGGGATAGCAAAATAAATATACTCATAAGATAGCCCTTAGACATCGGTTCGCAATTATAATGCCAGCAGCAAAATTGCTAAGCTTTGCATAAAATGTCATTTAAACAAGATTTATAAAACTGCATGGTTCATTGTATAATGAACAAATGTAAAATCAACATATAACCTCATTTTTATCTTTTTACATATTCATTGTTGACATTGAATCGTACTTGCAAATAAAGCAAGGTATCTTTTGCGATTGTATTTTTTTATTGCACATAAAAGTCAGGCCGCGGTTATCAATGCCGACCGTCAATCAGTACCTAGGTATAACTTTATCGCTGTTTATATCTATTCTAATTTTAATTAACCTTGGAGAGAGTGACTGATATTTATAACAGTGAAAAAATAGAGAAATGATAAATGACGTGGCTAGAAAAAAATTAAAGTCTGTCTTCTTTGCAGAAAAAAAAACGTTATGATATTAGCAACTAATTAACTGCTTGTACTAGGAAGTTAGCTAAAAGTCTATTTGAAGGGACTATTTTACAAGTCCCGAATAGCACTCACTTGTAATCTTGCTAGCGAAATAAAAAAAAATCCTCAAAATTTCAATGAAATTAACTGTCTATTATTATCTATCTACATAAATTATAAAACAAAGTCCCTCGCCACGTCTGTCTGTCTATTCGCGATAAACCAAAAATTGCTGAAAAGCTTTCATGCGGTTTTCATCAAATAATAGAGTGATTTTTGAGAAAGAAGGTTTAAGTTTATAATATGTTGAGGTTTTATGTAAAATGGTAGAAGTATAACGATAATTGTTGAAGATGTCGGGTCGGCATAATTAAGCCGTCCGGGAGCTTGCATCGAAAACGCTGAATAAACTTTTTGAGCTATAACAAATTATGTACAATGGAATTGTTCCTCTTTAATGGATTAACAAAAAAGCCCGCAATGGCTTATATCTATCTTTTAAGAATAGCTCCCGCATTGGCAATATCTACCTTTTAAGAGTAGCTTACTATACCCATTATATTTTCTAAAAAATTGGTCACGTACAATGCGGTAATTTGGAAAGCTATTTAGAAGGCAACATTATTAATCCTCGTTAATTTAAATACATTAGTTACCTTAAGCACATTTATGCACATTATTTTAACTTTTTACACCATACCATTTAAATGAATATCTTAGGAGTTGTCGCAAAACAATTAACGCGCGAGAAAATAACTTCCAGCGCATTTACATCGATGACGGGACGAGACTCGAACAGGACGGAAACAGACCTTCGGAGCAAATGGAGGTGACGACTGTAAGGTATTTGTTTTCTTTTTGGGTGTTGTTGGACAGTTGCACTTGAAAAAAAGGATGGAAGCGAAGCGAGGGCGGGTCGCTAGTTGAAACTAAACCAGACCTTCTCTAACTGTGAACACTTTAATTTTTAAAAGAATATTAGAGTCTCTATCTACGAAGAAGTACCCAGCCTCCTTTCTTAAAAAGACTAGGTATCTGATTGAAAAAAAAAACAGGTCGAATTGAGTACCTCCCTCCTTTTGAAGTCGGTAAAAATCTGCAGGTAGTATCTTTGTAGACAAAAGAAAAAATCTCACTCACCCTATGTGGCGCTTGCAGCAATCGGTGCACCGCTGCAATTTGGTACGACAGCGGAATCGTGGTGTTAAACGTGTGGTACAGGGGCCTGGAGGGCTCTCTCACGTTGTACTCCGAAAATGGATCCAAATCGTTCAGGTACTGCACACGGCACACGAACGAATCCGCCCCAATGTCCCGCATTGGCCCGTTCACCCTCTTATCATTCACTTTCACCAATTCGATCATTTTCTATCTGATTATACAATCGATCACAGCGAATAAACTATCACATTAGAACCAATAAAACAAAATTCGTAATTCGAACTACTTTTGAACATGGAGTCTCATCAAAATATAAAAAAAAATAACATTCATGGACCCTACTTTTGAACTTTTAAAACGAAATAGCGCGCGAGTAAAAAATTCAAATTAAGAACACTTTTTTTACAATAACTTTTTTTATTTGAATTAGTGCCTACATTTTATGTTGTTGTTAAAACCTTTTTGAACACAGAGTTTTTATTATTAATCGGTTTTCAGGATTGGGCAGATACGCGGACACCGGTCGACTGAGGATGACTACGCAGACACGTGGTCGTAGCTTCGTCAGAAGCATAGTGCAGGGAGCGCAGTAGTTATTGTGCACACGATTATTATAATATGCTGGAGCTATTTCTAATTATATACAAACGAAAATAGTTGCTGCAGAATGCCGAAAGTATGTTAGCTGAATGAATATGAGGAGTGGAAGAATACTGAAGTACGATAACAAAAAGGCCACCACAGGAAAATAGAATTTGGTAAGTACCTAATAATGAATGTTGAAGGTCATTCAACATGATCATGTTAAATACACCAATAATTTATTTTTTTGAAAAAATGTATGTATCTCTATTTTTTAGACTGATGCGTTTCACTTTTTTAAATGCTCGCTTGCTCTTGACGTCATGTGTGAAAATGAAGCTTAGTTACTTTGTTGATTATATATACTTCAACTACTGCCCTAACTTTAGCGCAAAAACGCTGATTCTAGTTTTCGATAAGCGTCCAAGATGATGTTATTAGAATTTGACTGCGTCCGAAAGGATGTGATTGGGAAATTGAATGTTTTTTGTCGATTTACGATTATCTGTGGTATGGGTTTGTGTTGCTTTAACACGCTGTATGAATTTCTTAACAACTGTGATATTTGCTAATAATATGTTTGATTTTTTAATGATACGCATTGAACTGTTTGTGACTAAATATTGGTATTTCATATTTTCGCCTTTAGCACCAAATGTAAACCAGAAAGAAGAGCCGCTCGAATTGAATCACAGTTTTCCATGCATGCACACATAAATTTTTACACATACAATCTCAGACCAAACCAGGCTATAGCCAGTGTAGATCCTTGCGCAAAAAAAGACGGAAACCTAATCGAATAGGGCCAGAGCGCTTCTATCTAGAATACACAGACTTTATATTTTATACCTTGTATTTAACTCAAAACTTACCATTGTCAGAAATGTTTCAGTTCTTTTTTGTTCACAGCACTACACTACAGTTACTCTGATGTAATAAAAATTCTCCTATACTTTTTTTTATTATTTATGGCAATAAACAGTCATGTAAAGAATATGAGTAACATGGTTAATTTAAGTACCTACAACCAAAGACCAAATAGTGCCTGTAACTAATCTATTGTAACATATTTTGTTACAAAAATACCCCTAATGCCGAATATAGTATATAGGGACCATCAAACTAAACAACTTTTACTATGGGACCAACTCTGAAATCGCGAAAACAAAATCAGCTGTTTCATACATTTTGATATTTCCGATTTTAATTTTTGTATAAAAGAGCTGATTTTGTTTTCGCGATTTCAGAGTTGGTCCCATAGTAAAAGTTGTTCCGTTTGATGGTCCCTATATACCATATTCGGCATAAGAGGTATTTTTGTAACACCTTGTATAGAGCCACTCTAAATACTACACGATATTACATTAATTTTGTATCACAGTCTATGGCTAGACTAACTGCTGGTTTAATTTTAAGATGGAACATAGTTTATATGAAAATATTCTTTTATACTTACAAATTGCTGTAGTAAAGAAATTAAATATTGTCACTGCGTAAGATACCAAGCGATCAAGTTATATAATGCCTTATGCCAGTAAACGACCTCCGTGGTCGAGTGGCTTTGTACACCGGTTTTCAAGGTGTCGCCATCTCTGAGGTCCCGGGTTCGATCCCCGGTTGGGTCAATTTAGAAAACGAACTTTTCTATATTGGCTCAGGTCTGGGTGATTGTGATACCACCCTTGTCTCTGATTTCCATAACACAAGTGCTTTGGCTACTTACTTTGGAATCAGAGCAATGTATGTGATGTTGTCAAATATTCATATTCATATTTGAGTGGAGTTAAAAACTATTTATAATTTAAACAGAGATAAGCTGAAGTCTTTCTTACTGAAAAAATGTTACTATTCCACTGATGAGTATTTAAATGATAGGAATAAGTGAATTTGTTTTTGTTAGTTTTGTGTTTATTTTTAATTGATTTATTAATTAACATTAATTTAATTTATAATTTCCAATAAAAGTATATTATTTACTTACCTACTTACTTACTATTCGTCAAGTATATTATCGTCAAATATTATACTAACACCACTTCCAACGAGTGTAGATCATATTGACAATACTAATGGTTTTATTATTTAAACAATAAGAAATTATTCTCGATTAGTATTTTGAAACGATTTAATGTAATATTATATAGATTAAGTTAATGCCTTATTTAAATTTTTAATATGTATTAAAAACCAAACTTGTTGCGAAAATATAATAATGGATGTTAATTAGAATATTTTGTATAGTTTCCAATTAATGAATTCAGATGTAACATTGTGAAATGCTTAAGTTTAGCATTTTTATTTGATTTTACACGATAATCACATTATGACGTCAAACAGATGGAATAGTTATGAGAGGAAAATAACATAATTAAAACCTGCCAATATTGTGACGAAATTTTAAGAAAAAATAAATTAGAAATTGTTACTTTTTGTTTTTTTTACTACTCAACATCAGCTTTTGTTTAAAGTCATCTTATTAGGAGGGAATTTCCTAAGGTCAATGACATCTACGCACGCGCAGTCTATTTCGTCGATTCATCGCGCTTTTGAAAGAGGATGAAGGGAAAAACATAATTGTTGTTTTTTTGGTTAATAGAACTGGCAGATCTTTGTCGCATAGCGTTCTGTGGACTTCCGATGAACAATTACATCTTAGTAATACCTAATTAAGATCGAAAGTAAGAACTTAAGCATTAAAATCGATACTGGTAATAAAAATAATTGCTTGAATAATAAATTCATTATTCAATGTTTATTAATCATATCTATTTAATTTGAGTAGTTTATCTTTAAAAGTTGAGATAAATTTTACGCCCTCTGAGTGGCCCGCTGCCCAAATTTATTTTTGATTATAATTTATTTATTAGAAGTAATTATCTCTGTAACAGGGCAATATTTATTATAAATAATAATTATCTTAAAGCCTTAGTGGCCATAGAGCAAAGACTCGGGGTCATAACGTCGCGCGACCCGCGCCTGCGCATCGTCTTACTATCTGATCGTGCGCTGACATGCACGCCGATTTGATTTCCCACCAAGAGTTTTCATTTCAACAATTTTTTTTAATTTTGCCTCTGCTGGTGCACAGGCCTTCCTTTTTGGTGCAAGATGGGCCATTATAACCCACCACAAAAGCCCCATGCGAATTGGCGGGTGTTATGACAGCCAGTAATGTGAATGACAGTAAATGCAGCCGGGACCAACGGTTTAACGTGCTTTCACACTTTTTTTTGGACGGAGGAGCTCGAGATAATAAATATTTGGTCACCCATCCCATGACCGACCCTTGCGAAAGGTGTTTAATCTGGAATCGCAGGGAAAATGCTACCAATGCGTCAACAAACTCTTCGTCCAAGGGATTTACCCTCATCTTTTATAGTTATGCAAATATAATTTTTGATCTATTAATAGCGACAAAATAATTCAGAAATCCTAAAATTTGTACATAATTGTACATTTTTATCATGTAAAAGTTATCGATTTTTTATCTCATTCCCTTTTTATTCCGATAGCAAAATTATTATTACTTGATTAATGAACAGTTTTATGAAAATAATATGAAAAGAAAGCTTACGAGGAAACACCACGGTCGAGAGAATTGAAAATTTCCTACAGAAATTTGACAAAATTAACGTTTCGTAGTCCCCTGTTTCCTCCTTCAAAACTAGACTGATTTAAATATTTTTTTCATTAAAATTTAAAGGAATGAACTGTCTGTGTTCCTATGTTTTTATTTTTATAAAATAATTATTAAAAGAGATATATTAATCTCCAAAAACCTGAAAAAAATGCCATTGTTTAGACAGCCAGCAATCAAATTTGACAAGATTATTTCAAAAAGCAAAACATAGGAACACAGCCAAGTCCTTTCTTTATTTTTTTATGTAAAAAGTATTCAGAATGGGCCAATATAGGAGGAAACAGGGACTACGAAACGTTGATTTTGTCAACTTTCTATAGGAATTTTTCAATTCTCTCGACCGTGGTGTTTCCTCTTAAGACTCTCCTGAACAATCATCTTGCTGAAATGTACTGTTATTATGGATACGTGACTCATCAGTTCATCGTGTCTATTTAAACAAAAAAGTGTCTGTCTTTATTTTACCGTATGACTTATGACACGGATCACAGATGTCACGACAACGCTTACACAGTTTACACGACGCTTTTGTTATTCCGTGTAGATACAACCTATGACTTGCGCTTTCGAGTTCACATGTAGATATAGACAATGGCACAGAAATTAAACGGAAACGGAGGCCTTTTAATTTTCATCAAGAGTAAAAACAAAATCGCATCTGCATGAGCCATATTAATTAATGTTCTCACTGGGGGTTCATGTTTTTATCTAAGTACGTATTAATTTTGTTTAAAGTGCCAATATTCTGTGATCAAATCCAGATTCGAGAAATGGCATGCACTGTACACTGATCACAATTTTACGGATAAACAGCTATAGTTCTTTAAAAATTCAAATTATATTATAATATATGATCGCAGTAAAATTAATTCGATGAATAATAAACTATTCGTAAAAAAAAACAAAGCAAAATCGCTTAAAAGCTTACACATCCAAATGCGCTAGCGCTTTTCAATAATGCTGTTCTTGAACCTTGTTATTAAGCTCCATTGTCACCATAACATGACATTCGCGTCAGTTTGACAGCGCTCTGTTTTGTGATTGGTCGATGTCATTAGGTGGCATTCAATCCTGGTTGAAATGGATTAGCAGTTGCGTAATGGCGGCACTGCGTGGGCAGTGTCGACCGTATGTTGTGCAATACGCGAAACTAAACACAAGTAAATACAGAAGAGCGCGAAAGTATTTTTGTTGGATGCGTACAGTCGGGCCATGAAAATGTTGAGCATACTTAGAACCATTTCATATTGAAACTTCTGTTACACTAACATGACACCGTCATTTTTCTTCTTTTAATGAATGGCTTGCTTTGTAGTCTATGCACAATTGCCTTATCTTTTATTTAATTTGACATTTATTTGACACAGCTCTAAGGTGCTCAACATTCTCATGCGTCGACTGTACGTACACACGACGGCACCTCAGACTATACATGTTGACCTTGAGACCGCCTTTATGCCGTACGTAATAAAAGCTGTTTTCGCAGTTTAACTGTATATCCTGACGTGATGTCGTGTGTACATATACTCTTGTTAAAAATTGAGGCATAAAAATGCTATATATTAAAGTGTTAGACGAGGGACGTGGACGACCCTTCAGCGGCTTAAAGTTTGAAATGTTCTTGATTAAGGTTAATAAGTTACTTTTGCGATATTATTAGTAGTGTCAACAAAATCGAATGGGAACACAGTTCTTTAGCAAGTAAGTATACTACCTGTTTAAAAAAAAATTGCAAGCAAGTAACTGTAAAGATATAAGGTAACGACAGAATAACAGCCAACGTATTCAAGTAATGACAGTAACTTTAAAGCTACGATTATTTGATATTTAGTAGGTACTTTTGTCCATATTTAACAACAAAAGGAGTGTGTCATGGCCGCCTATTGTAACAAACGTCCAAACGTAAACGGCATTTAAAATGCAATAAACACTTATCGAATATAAGTTCTTCAAGGATTTAGGTAACATCCAAGTTATCTTAAAAGGAACTTAAACGTTAGCTTTGTTATTTTGGACATAAAAGTCTTAATAGTAAAGCCCAGTGCTCTATTTAATAAACGTGACAATTCGTCACCTGTCATGACAATTTTATATCCATTGCGTCAATCAATTTGAAAATAGAACAAACTACTCTTAGTAACATACACCGCAATATAAACCAAATTGTCATGACAATTGACAAATTGTCGCGTCATTAAATAGGACCCAGTCCAGAAAATTAATACACGCAGTATCATTTATTGGCCACATATATATGTAGCCCCTTCACTGTTTGGTCGCATAAACATTCAATGAGCAAAACATATTACTATGAATGAAACATTTTACAGCATTCTTGCTATCATTCCACATAAGCATAACAGAGAACTTTTCAAGATAGCATTGACGAAAAACGAAATTATTACCGTAAAATAATAAATTTTGCTTTTACAGCTGACATGATAAATGCATCGGTATCTAAAAATAATTAAAATCTATGGAGTATTTTGTTAATTTTGAGATTCTAGCATTCACAATGCTATTTTTATACAATACTAAATAATAAGAAAAATAAAGATAAAAAGATATTTCAATTGAGTCGAGGTAATTCCTCACATTGATGAAATAATTCTGGCTTGCACGGTGCAAAGAGTGGGATATATTAGAAGAAATTCGACGATGCCACTAGGGACTCGGTTGCTCAGCGGTAAGAGCATTGGACCGGACTTCCAAAGGTCGCGGGTTTGATTCCCGTCCGAGAATATGATCTGGTGCAAGACGAGTTTTTTCTAGTAGGTATATTATTTTATAATCTAAGGAGTAGCTAATTTACTAATTGCTTCACCGGGCGATAAAATAAAAATCAACTTCAAAATACAGTTCATCTACACTCGCTTGCATCCAAAACGACTCACATGTTATTATGTAAAAAGGGCCCAAATCCCATTAGTATAATAAGTAAAACAAATAAACGAGTGGTCATAAAGACACGCTTATTTGATTTTCTTTTTGAGGCAATCGAGGGGTTATTGCAAGAGTCAATTTGAGAGGTAAGCTTAAGACCCATCTATGGTAATAAAAATTACTGCATAAATTCACGTAAAACAGTATAATAAGAGACCTTAACGTGGTCACGTTTGTATGAAAATAACCTGCTGAGTCGATTTGGTTGCACGCGAGTGTACATTGAGTAGCTTTTACAACTCCATTTGTCTAGTCAAAAAGACACCAACGTCATAATTCATTCATACAAAAATTTCGTAACCAAAGACGTGAAGACGCTCTCTGAATATCGATCCAAGGATTGGAATGTTCGATCGCACTTTCGATCGAATACGTGATCTGAACGTCTACAGTCACATTAGGTCAATTAGAAGACAGAGGCTTAAAATGGTCGTCGCAGGTGTAGATAGCATGAGGAATAAAACAAAGTAATACCGATTACTTGGCGAAATCACTATCGGTCCTCTTTAAGACGAAGTAATTCTCCGTTAAAACGTTTGAAGTTAACAGTAATTGATTCGTTTAATTGGTTGCATGGTAAAAAACAGAGTTATAGTATACTTTACTCCTAGGTGAAATGTGACGTCTGTGCCGTCCTCTCCCCTGAGGGAGGGCGGTCGCTTAGTTCGCGATGAAGGTTCGTTGCCTTTCCGGCCACGCAACCAAACTCAAGGCGGTTTTAGTCAATAGGAGTCTGACATGCCCCTCATAGATCGACTATGGGGAAGTCCAATGAGGATTTCTGTCTCCTTCCCCCGCGCAACTCCGAACCCATCTGGTTGAGTGCGAAAACAAAAACCTAACTCAGAACATAATTGTCTTGTCTAGCTAGGCTGTATAGAACGCACTAATACACTACTCGAGGTATATACCTACACAATATACCTACAGAGTATGAGTACCATAGCTAAATTAAAAGTTCAAATAAAGTTAAGATTGGTGTATACCTACTTAAAAGGAATTCTTTCATTTAATGCTTCAACGGTACAATATAACATAGGTAATAACTTCTTTTGCAAAATTGCCGACAGCGACAGCTAACCAACGCATAAAACAAGAATTAAAAAAATATCATCGGAAGATGGCGTTCGCGATAACAATGTTTTATCTAACCCATTTAGTACCACACCTCAAAATATCGGCTTCTCTGTTACACGATTCAGGATCAAAGGAGCATGGTCTGTAGAGAAAAGGACGTTCAACTTTTTTCTGGTCTTAAAATACTTAACAAAACGGTTAAAGGATCAATAGTTTATATTGAAAGTAAATTATCGATTTGTTTGAGGCAGGCCCGGATTGGCCACATGGGCAAATCGGGAAATGCCCGATGGGCCGGTGTGGCCGATTGGCGGTCGACTTTCTTTTGCTATTTAAAAAAACAAGAAGCTGAGCTTCTTCGGAAGTCATTGACCAATGTTAACTATTCAATTGTTGAAAATAAATAAATCATAAATTTACATTAGTAGTTTTCTTTTCTCTTGAGAGTGGAGGGCCGACCGTCTCTAAAATGCCCGGGCAGGTTTCGGGTCCCAGTCCGGGCCTGGTTTGAGGAATTTGATGGACAGTAGCTTATCACATTAAACTTCACTGGGTTCTGTCGTCAGTTGGATGACCAAACATTTATTATTTTGAGCTCCAACCAACACAATAACAAAATAAAACGCATGTTAAAAAAATGTATATAATAAATAATTTACCATTTTAGGGGCACCAAAAGCACAGTATTTATTATACCATTGCTAAAAGCTAGTTAAAACAAAATAGCCAATATCAGTGAGGGCGTCCATCCATATACATAAATATGTATATCCTTTGGCCCCAGTGAAAAGTTATACTACTGGCATATTGTGTGTAATGTGGCGAGCATCGAACCTGCCACTTCCGTTGCCGAACAGTCAACGTACTTATTACGGCGATGACGCAATACGTGCAAGTTATGCTTCAAACATTACTGTCTGCTACTTAAAAATTAAGTAAGCCGAAAACAAAGTACTCGTGAAGATGAAATAAAAAAAAAATACATTAATTTTTTTTAAAAACGTTGATTTTCATACCAAAATGAAGTTTCTATAGTTGTAGTTTGTTGCAAGCAAAGGCACAGACAGAAAGGATTTTCAAAAGGCAAGAAAATTTCTTTCACTTGCGATGTGGAAATCCACGCGGACGGAAGCTACACAGTTTCAAATAATTTTAATATTGTAGAAAGGTAAAAATTATGAATTTCACATGACTAATGGATAAGTGCTTTAGGTAGTCAGTTTTCACTGATATCAGATACTATATACCACATACAAGGTATCAGTGACAAATGACTCTTGCGGTCTTCCCGCGCCAATAAGTTTGTATCGTTTCACAATCGTTCATACGTCGAATATATAATTATTTGGAACATATTTCTCGATTACTTAACTTACTACAGCAAAACTATTACTTCTTTGATCCAATACTTTGGTTTTTTTCAAGGGTCGGAGATATTTTGTATGATAGATTTTCTATTTGCGTTTAGTTTAAGGCGACTATACCCGTCCACTAGCGCCGCCAATACATTTATTTGTATTACTCGTAAACCAAGTCAAAATTAAAAAAAAAGAAACAACCATGCCAACAACCAAAATTGTCTCTAATATTTTATAAATAATTCTTTAATACTTTTTATTCTTTGTACTAGTTTTAAAACGCAATCGAAACTACAGTGGCCACTTTTGGCTTAAATGGATTTTAATATAAAACTTATAGAAAGAATGAAAAGTGTTGAAGAGTTATTCAAAAAATATAAGAGACAATTTAAGAGGACATGGATATTTCCTTTTTTTGTGTCTGTACGAATATTCGTAGTGCCTAAACGGATCAAGCGATTTCAATGCATTTTTTTAATTGGAAGCTAATCTAATTGAGATGGTTCTTAACCACGTTTAATGTAAATCCATCTAGCCATTATGGAGATCGTCAACTGCCTGCCGAAACGGTAAAGATACAGAGAACCACCTCTGTATCTTTTACCACCAGCTTTGACTAAAATAATGTACACCCTGGGCATTAATTGCAATAATAAAAAAAAAGATAAATATTCTTATTACTTAAATATTGAATCTTAAAGTAACAAACTAATCTGGCAATATGAAATCATACAATTTAGGTAGTAAGTATTTATAACTGAGTTATTTAGATCCAAGTTAATGTTAACAATCGCATAGAGTTTACGAAAAATGGTCATGTTATACTTTCTTATCAACCGCTTAACTTGTTATATTTACTTGTATAAAAGTATCTTGAGTTCTGACAAAGGTATATTGCAGGGCCCTATTTAATAAAGCCAATAATAATTGTCATGACAATTTGGTTTACATTGCGGTGAGCTACACCGCAATCAATTTTCAATTTGGTTGACGTAATGGATACAAAATTGTCATAACAGGTGACAAATTGTCACGTTTATTAAATAGAGTCCAGGTTTACAATTAACAATTGTAGAAGAATTACGATAAGAAATTGGTTATGTATTTTTAATTTGTGAATGATGACGACTGTGTGGAATTGTGTATACAAGGTGTTACAAAAATACCCCTAATGCCGAATATGGTATATAGGGACCATCAAACTGAACAACTTTTACTATGGAACCAACTCTGAAATCGCAAAAAAACAGCTGTTTCATACAAAAATTAAAATCGAAAATATCAAAATGTATGAAACAGCTGATTTTTTTTCGCGATTTCAGAGTTGGTCCAGTAGTAAAAGTTGTTCAGTTTGATGGTCCCTATATACCATATTCGGCATTAGGGGTATTTTTGTAACACCTTGTATTATAAATAAAGTGGATTGCACGTCACAAAGCCACGTGCATTGAACGCGAATGCTGGCTAACGAGATTGACCGTGACAGTACCAATGCCGACGATGGCGGGCACAAGTTAGCAGTTATTGGTGAAAAGAAAATAAAGTGTTTTTTTGTAATAAATAAAGCAGTAGGTAATTTTTAACCTAGGAAACAACAATAGTAAATTCTAAGGCGTAAACGCAAGACAGGTATTTGTACTATTTATGGTTTTTAAAGACGAGGACGATATAAAATGAAATTAAAAAAACAGACGAACATAGAACCTCCTCCTATTTTGAGGTCGGTTAATAAGCTTTTTTCGACTTTAATCTTCATTTCAAATTCAGAATCAAAACTGCTCACACACCATCATGATCTTCCAAAAATTAGATAGTGATCTCGTTTCTTATTTTGATGAAGCGAATTCTATCACAAACTTTTTATTCTGAAACTATCAATAAATAGATTTTGGGGTCGTGATCCAACAGTAGTTCTAAGGAGGGAGGTCTGCATTCAATAATGCAGAACGCTTTGCTTAAGGCGATTAGTGCCCTCACAGTGGCGCCCTCATTATTTAACGTACAGATTGAAGCTAAGGTTCTATAGTTTATTTACAAACAATAACCTCAGTAAAATATAATTCGTTGTAGTAGTAGAAGGCAAATGTACCAAAAGTGGCCACTTATTGCTCTTTTGCCTATTACTACTACAACAAACTATGTTTTACTGAGGGGTTTGTTTGTAAATAAACTATAGAAACTATTAGCTTCAATCTGTACGTGTGAATTTTCGATACATTATGTATCTAGCGAGCAATAAATTTAATTATGATGAGGGCGCCACTGTGAGGGCACTATCGTCTTAAGCGCCACGAAACCGCTCGTCACTTATACTTGTCCCTCCGCAAGGTCGCAGGTCAGCTGGTAAGCCGAGGTACGAGTATGCCATTGTACCGGTTCAAAACGACTTATCTGAACCAATGTATCGGTAATACTTTTACGAATTCTATTATTACACGCAATGTTAGTTCAGTGAACTTTAGCATCAGCCATTTTACTGATCCTAGTGCTGGGGCACAGGCGTTCCTTATGGATGGACAGGGGCGCTTAGCTATAACATACCACACGGGCCCAATGCGGTGGGTGCTTTCTGATACACGAGATAAGTCAGCGTCATATAGTTAGAAGCAGTCAAAATATCATTACATTCGTTCTAAAGTCATAAAATACAATCACTGTTTTACCTCCTTACTAATAAAGATTGTATAGCAGATGTATAGTTACACAATGGTTACTCTCTGTCAAACTATTTAAGTTGACATTAAAAAGAAAGGGACAGAACACTGTGTAACTATGCATCTATTGACCGATATTTTTGACCACTTTCGATGTTCTTAAACATTTGTAGCTGACGTAAATTGCTTTAAATAAGGATTAGTTTAATGTTTTAAATTTCCATGGTTTATGACGTTATTAGAATAAACTATATCGGGATTATCGGGCGTAATAATAAAAGACTTAGACGGAGGGTAGACCGATTTGTCTGCCAATAACATCTACCCGCACGCAACAATCGACAGTTCTTCCGTGACCATGGCGCATGCAACTGCGCCGAAATATCGAGTCTCAAAAATAAACAGGTACATGGTGTAAATCCCGATATAGTTTATTCTAATAAGGATTAGTTTTCTGAGTTATAATAATATGATCCCAAATAAAACAGAAAAGGAAGTTTTGGCCCTACGAATGAGAACCAAACCAAACCATATTCAAACTTAAATAATTTGTGAGGCGCAGTTTGTCTTGATTTTAAACAAGTTGTTGTTAATGCGAAATTCAAACAAATCGCTTCAAACTTGTTTCACTTAAAACTCGGACTAGCAGCATCTAAAATTACTACAAATTAGTTCTTAACTATGGTAATGAATTACGTAAACCTGGTGCCAAAAATAGACTTGTACTTGTCCTTTATTCGAAATATTTACTAAAATTGTTATATTTATGGAACGGTTCAGAAACCCCTTTCATTTGATATCACACACGATAGGTTTTAGAACAAAAAAAATTTTTAAAAAGATGACGCCACAACCCTTCTCCTAAGGTTTTTTTAAAGTGCGTGGTTAAACAAATGCTTTGACCTCTACTATACCTGTGTCAGACAGCTATCCTGTCATCACCTTATAAGCTTACAGATGAAAATAAATGTTGATATTGAAAGTCCTTATTTTATTGTTTTTATTGGCGATTTTTTTGTTCTAACGACGCTTTTAATAACGAGACGAGTTTAGTTGCAAGAAACAAACAAAACAAGAAAAAAGCCATAAAAATTCGCGGTAGAGCCACAGGATAGGAAATAAGATCTTTTGGCACACTAGTAAGTATTTTAAACTACCCGGTCCAATCCATGTCAAAACGAAGATAATAACTATTACAGAATTTTCCTACGACCGACAGCCTGTACTTTTCAAGTTGTATTATTGAATAAATTTTGTGACGTCGCACTTAATTATCATAGTATTTATACTTGTATATACAACATGTTACAAAAATACCCCAAATGCCGAATATTGTAGATAGGGACCATTAAACTGAACAACTTTTACTATGGGACAATATCTGAAATCGCGAAAAAAATCAGCTGTTTCATACAAAAATTAAAATCGAAAATATCAAAATGTATGAAACAGCTGATTTTTTTTTTCGCGATTTCAAAGTTGGTCCCATAGTAAAAGTAGTTCACTTTGATGGTCTCTATCTATCATATTCGGCATTAGGGGTACTTTTGTAACACCTTGTATAATAGTTAGAATATCTAAGCCATACTTGTCTGTCGGACAGCAAGAAATTTGTAAAAATTATTTTTAACAAACATCTAACTAAAACTGTGAAACATAACAACTCTCATTTTACAAGTATAGCTTCCAGAACCCACCGTCTTGCGTAAATTAATGCACATTATACGCTTTACCTTGAGATGTCAAAAGAGTGTGAAATGTTTGTACATTTTGATATTTCTCGCAGAACGTCTGGCGCATGACTCGCCCGGGCTATGAATCAGCGAACTATCTGGGCTTGTTTGTAGATGCCTAATTACTGTACGCATCAGTGTTGAAACAAGACTACTGTCGAAAGTCAATAAATGCCATTTTCGCAATCATTTGACGACCTGAGTGGTGCAGTGGTCAACATGCCGGTCTACCACGCAAGAGGTCCCGAATGAGGTTCGAAAGAGGTTCGAATCCCGGCCGGGCAGAAATTGAAATGATGAATTTTAAGTTCTGTGACGGGTCTGTGTGTTGCTATGTATAATAAGTATATATTTAAAAAGTATATAAGTAGTATATCAGTTGTCTAGCACTCATATTACAAGCTTTGCTTAGTTTGTGCTAGATGGCGCTGTGTGAAATTGTCCAAGCATTATTATTATTATTATTATTATTAATCAACATCCCGTAAAACCAGAATAACGACATTCATATAGATTTCAAGGTTATTTACCAGAGGTTAATTTTCGGAAAATCACGTAATACGTGTTTGTTTTCAGAAGTACGCCTTCCTACTTCTTCTACGTTTTAGCACCAATCACTCGGTAAATATTAGGTTAGTGCCAAAAAAGGTTTATTTGGTTAGGCTTTAAAATTATCTTCACTCATTACTAATAAATAAATCAAATTAAAATAATTTAAACCATTGAAGTATTTGATTGATGGGCAATTAAATTGTTCGTAATCATCGATCAAGTGTATTTCGCGATCAGGTTACTTAATGACTTAGAAGTAAGTACTCCTAAAATAAATAAAAATAATGATAGTAAAGAATGTATCTGATACAATTAAAAATATTTCAAGTTTTTACTGTTAGGTAACTAATTGAAATAAATGATAACAATAAAAAACCGTCTTTTTTAGATAAGTTTTCATCTTATCGTTTTTCAAAACCGTCGTCCATATTTTTTGGCACTATTATAACACTCATTGACATTACTGCGGTTAAACACAGGGAACATTCGATAAGAGTCGTAGGTAAGGTGGTAGGTGGTGGGTGGATGTATATAGTGATAGCGACGAGTTGTCAAGTGACGTCACGGAGGCATGGCGCGCCCGCGCAAAATATTCTTAAAAGTAGGAAACTAAAATTATCGTTACTTCAAAACTACTCGTTCGATTTATATGAAATAAAAACAGATATATTTCTAGATATTTAGGCTATACGCTCATATAGTTTCAAGTGATTTGACGGACCTAGTGACATTTTTCGACAGACGAACTACTAAGTGATCCTTTAAAAGGTTCGATTTTATTTTTACGTAGGGAACCCTAAATAGGCCATATTTAGAAGATACTTAGAAGTAACTAATTTCAGTTTATTATGAAAACTAAAAATACAATTCTTTTAAATCCTCTTTGGTACCGGATTAAATCTTATCACTTGACTGATACTGGCACATCCTTAATATAATAGCCCCTTAGGTAGAACTGTTTGTACAGTCGACTTCAATAATATGTACGCATCTATAACAGTTCATCAACTTTATACCTTTGTAATAAAAGTCAACATCTGTGAAAAGTGCTTACATATTTATGAACTTGACTGTACATAGCCTATAGGTAATCAAGTTGATGATAAAGATATAAACAGAAAATATAAGTAAACAGAATTCACATATTTATGTAATTGTGTTTACTTATATCGACAATTCGATAATTAGCTAAGATTTGATCACCTAGGTATGGTAATTAATTGACTCGATTTTGATAGCAATAACAATTTTGGCGCAATAGGACCTAATTAATTCAGAAGACCCAGATTTTCGATAAAATAGTTTAACTCATTAGATGTAACGTAATAGGTAGTATACTTGACGAATAGTGTAATTAAGTTCTGCACTACTAAATTCAGCAACAGAATTTCATGATACAGTGGTTTTGTCTAATCACAAAATCTTGGCGTAATTTCTTCATAATCAAACCACTGAAACAACCGATAAGTAATCTGGAACGCAATACTCTTTTATCTTTGCATTATAAGTAGAGTGCAAATGATAATTATCATAAATACCTAGCTTGGTGATGCAATAGATGCATGAAGCGGCAGTGGCGGTTTCGAAAATGTATATGTAACTCATTATTTATGAATTAGTTAACTTTAAAAAATATGATGCATTTTTTAAGTTAGTGCATTTAATTCATAGGAGATTTATTTCCAAATTATTGTGTAAGAGAACGCCTTTTTTGTCTAAGCTTAGAATACTGTATTCTGAGATTCTAACACCCGTATCCACAAACATTACTATGTGGTCTCACAGTGCCCGCGGACGCACAGCGTCCCAACCTACCAATCACACGTAACACGTAAAACAAACGAGCCAATTAAGGAATAACAAATATTTAGCTTTTGGGTTTTTTAGTTTATATCGGTTATCTTTTGTTTTATTTACAGCTTAACAAGACATTTATAGAACTACATCAAGCTCAAATTTGTATTCGCTAGCCATCAAATTAAAATAGACAGGAAAACGTACAATCAAACTGTCAAATTGCGCGCCACACAATGGGTGACTTTTTTCTTTTTTTTCAATAATCTCAAACAATAGCAAAGGCTACAAAACAAAGCTCAATGAGGTGATTCATTTCGACCACGAGACTTTTTTCATCATTTTTAAACCGGCCGTACTCAGCTGTTATATTACTGTGGGCATTTCCCGTGACCAACATCTACTTCTATTGTTTAAAAAAAGATAAGCGAGTGACGTTTTAGAATGCGGGAGATAATAATAGGGAATTCTTAAGACGCAGACGTACTTTGGGTTCCGTCATAAGGTCCAGGAAATAGGGTCGGTTATTGCTAGTCATGGTACGCTTCACAGAGTAATAATCGTAGGGCGTAAGGGTCTACTGTCGCAAGGATTCACAATCAGTACTTTTAAATTTATAGGTGTAAACAAAAGCATCCTAATTGAATGCGTGTATATGTGTTTGAGTTACTTAAGTGAAAATCCTTAAAAAGTGTACTTAACGTGTATAGTTGTAGTGTACTTAACTATGAATATTTTTGGTTTCTAAACTTGTGGCTTAAAGGCGTCATAGATAATCCTCATCATTATATAAACTGCAAAATGTGGTGTTAGTTTTTCCACATTAAAGGTCCGAGGAGCTCGGTGTCGCAGTGGTTTAGCGCCTGGCCCTGCGATTGCGGAGGTTAAGCAACTTTCGCAAGGGTCGGGCACGGGATGGGTGACCAAAATTTTATTATTTTGAACTTCTCCGTGCTTCGGAAGGCAGGGTGAGCCGTTGGTCCCCACTGCATTTGCAGTCATTAACACCCACCAATCCGCATTGGACCTGCGTGGTGGGCTATGGCCCAATCTCCTTATCCATCCGTAAGGAAGGCCTGTGCCTCAGCAGTGGGGACATTAAAATGGTTGATGTTGAAAGGGTCTTGTTAAGCTTTTAAAGCTTTATGATAAGATAACAACTTTGAGGGGTGTTTTCAAGCATTGTTGTTAATGACCCAAATGTATCATTGCACCAATGATAAGGAAGTGTGAGTGTCGCAGTAAGTAATTAAGACAAGGACGAAATAATAATAAAGACGGACAAGCAATAATTTGAAACACTGGACACTCGTATGCACAAACATTACTATGAGGTCTCACAGCACCAATACCAATCACACGTACTTAAAACATCCGAAACAATCACAGAGCTCAATTTAAACACAGTGCGTTCGCATAGGCAAGGATCGTTTGAGAATTATTCTTGAATACAGGTGTCAAAATATGTTGCCGAAATCGTTTGATTGAAGTAATAAAATAACAACAATTAATCACAATCCATTTGATGTAAAATGATGCTGTTTATATTAAACATCTCGCTGTAATTACAAATCTGTTTATCCTTTCTTGTCCTATTTGGTAAACAATCTTCACCTAACTCTGTATTAAAATAATAATTTATAAAATACCACAAAATACAACAAATAGTAGATTATGCAATAAGGGCTTAAAGTAGTGTATTATGTCCCGGGCGCTATATTGAATCCTGAGTACGAGGTGTTCAAGATCGCCCAAGACAAATACACATTAAGGCCCGCGATGCATACTCTACTTTTTATACTTTCTGCGAGGCAATTGAAACCAATGACTGTTATAAAGAAAGTACTTAATTCAAATGTAACATCAGGGGATTGTGCAAAAGCTTGATGAATGTTCAAGCTTTTAAATGATGTATGTACTACCACCACAATATAATCAATCTGTACTACTACCGTTTTTATATATGTCAAAATTTATAAAATCAGACAAAATACAACTGCATAATAAAATTATTATATTTTTCTCACTCAGTCATATGTGACAACCGCATGCACAACTTCGTTAATTGGGGTAGGGTCCCTCTTAGTAGCAAGGGAAAACTTGGAACTGTACTCTACTAGTAAATATGATGAAATTGTCAAAATATGTCTTCATACGTTTTTCTCACAGTATCATCTGTGACAACTGCATGCACGACTTCAATTATGGCCCCGCTCAGTAGCAAAAAGCGCCTACGCACGCGCGTGTTCCCACGTCTGCTTATTCAGGCAGACTAGCAATGAATGTCAGCGTTACTCATTACCACGTCCACAAAAGGGACAGTTGATGTGGGGCTTCAGTGACTTACTAAAGATTTGTTGCATAGATATTTCTGTTCAATGACGGGGAAATCAACAGTTGCCTAGAAACAGATCCATAGTAGGAAGAAGATTATTGAAATCGGCCGTTAACGATATCGCGTCAAAGAATTCACTCGAAAAGCAGATCATGAACTTATAATATTAATTAACGCATGACAATCAGCCATTTCTAGTGCCCATGGGGTACAGGCCTTCTGTATGGGTGGATACGGAGTATGGGCCATAACCAACCACGCGGGCCCAATTGGTAAGTGTGTGAATTTTAGCCAGGCGCTTAAGCGGGTTAAAAGAAAAATGTTTCTTATTGATTATTGTAGTTACAAAAATCAACAACTAATACTATTCAGACATACAGTTGTATGTCTAAATAGTACTAGATAGACGAGATTTTTTTAAAATAAATTATCCTTTTGAACTATAGATACACACATAAACCATCTACTAAACCGCATGAACCATCCGCTATCCTGACCTATTTTTGATTTGTGCGTCGCTCATACTAATACCCCACCTCAATGCCAAGGAATTTGTGTACTTTACCAAGCACTCCCTTTATGTATGCATACGGCTTCCCACAGGACTTAGTTGATGCGAGATGAGCAAGATATTTTTGACTATCGTTTTTTTACAAAGATATTTTCTCCCGGACCTACCTATAGCACTAGTAAAAACCCAAAAGAACAGCTAAATAATCGAAAATTAAACGGGAATCGCAATTTAAGGTTACTTTTGATAGCTTACCTTTGACAAAGAGGTTGTTAAGCAGAGGTTTTGATACATAGTAATACGTAGTGTTGCTTTTGTTTAACTAAATTTTCAACTAAGTTGCTCGTATAGTGAGCCTTATTAAATCGCTTTAAAGGCCATAAACCGAGCTATAACACACACGTGCTTAAAACATTACACACTAGTGCGTAATAGAATTATCCCTACAAAGTTAAATTAGGATTAAGTTATATGCGAGTAAACAGAACATTCTGTTATTTTTTAGTAACAACAAAGAGGTTTTATGCCGCTGAAAATCCATATACATTTTTTTAATAAATAAATGTGTACGTCCTTAATAAAGTCAAACAAACGTTTATTATCAAATTATTCATAATCTACAATAATGTGTTTTATAATATTAAAATATTTGTATTTAGCACTTGAAATTATAATTTTGAAGTAGGTTGTATGTTCACTCACCCTTTTGTTCGCAAAATACTATTGCATAGGGCGCGTTAAAAAAAAACTTGCGCGCCTTTTTCCATCATTTTTATATTTTGTTTTTATCATTATTTGTTGCTGTGTGGTCATTATTTTGTTTTTGCCTCGCAAATGTGTTGAAAAACGTATGAAACTCGTGAGAATACAACATAAGCTCACTTGTATCATAATATACTAAAAAAGATGGCACTGGTTACATTTTTTTAAAGCCTCATGGTAAAATTGATAAATAAGTGATACGAAGATCACACCAGTTAATAATATACTATATCTACAAAACCTAGACAAAAAAAGTCCTATTATAAATACTAGAATTCTAGAGTGGGCAATATTACGTCATTTTGACCTAGTATGCCTTTAAAGTGCCTTCTAAAATATTCATTTATTCGATCAATTTAGATAAAAGTAGGTCAGGACAGAACATCGGTTCGATATTTCGTTTTCTTGCCATTTAATAAAGTAAGATAACTTTACTAAATTGAAGACTATTTTTTGAGAATTTTTCACAAAGTTTCAACATTAGGGATGATTAATTAGAATGTTTTTTTTTTGTTTTCTTTATGTTTGCATTATTTTCAACACTATTATTTATTCTCAAATCAAATCAAATCAAAATAAAAATAGTTATTTCAGCAACTTAGGTATAAGTTTACAATATGACGAGGATTCGAAGATTTAATTTTTGTTTTAAAGTAAATAATGTTTCTTTTCAAGAACAATATTAAACCAGTACTAAAACTTAATTTTATCGTTGATCGTCTATAATAATAATCTTTTTTTTTTTCAATTATACAATTTTTATAACACTACTTTTCACAAATCTTGGGACAAGATAACGTTAATATCAAATCAATAAACATCGTTATTTAAAAAAATCTTTCAAATCTTCTCTAAAGTCTATAATGCGATGAAAACTTAAACAAATTTACATTTTACTGATGATTGCCAAACAGAGGAGTAAATGGATACCCTACGATCGAATTATTCCCAACCACACGCCACTGTCCCCATGCCCTCATGGGCCCCCTGGCCGTTGGGATCTTCAAAAAACTGACCCAACTGACCCCTTGCAAATAGCACGTGGACGGTTAATACCAATAAGAAATTATATTTATTGTCATAACAAAAAAAAACTTAGTAAATAAATTATTAAATTAAGATTTTTCTCATTCACAATGCTATTTTTATATTAAGATAAAAAAATCGACTATTTATTCTAATATTATTTATCTTAGTAAATAAATTTAATAAAACACTTTAATTAAAAATAACAAATAAATACATAATATCCGAAATTTTAAACAAAAAAATTTTTTTTTAAATGTTTATTGGTTTATAAGGAACACGTTTATTGTTTGAATCGATATGAACTTGTGAACACCTCTAAATAATTGTACCACTTTATGTTTTTGTAAATCTTGTTGATGTCAATAAACAAAATTGTAAAAACTATTTTGTAACCTATTTACTTATATATAAAAAAGAAATAACTAATGCATTATCCCGAACTTATATTTTGACCAAAGCTCCATTCTCCTGCGCCGGCGCAGTCTAGCGCGATCGTAGGGTCGTTGACCTACGCCCGAAGATCGCCAATGGTCAAACCTTGTAGTTCTCGGACACACACAATAATAAATAACAATGTAGCTATTAGTTTGGTATATTTTTACGTATGAATTGTTAAAAAATTTAAGCATATTAAACAAATTATGATGACAACCAAATTGCGATGCTTAGCTTTTGTAGCCTAGCCCCCTTACTAATAAAGGTTGTATAGACAATGGTTACTCTCTGTCAAACTATTTAAGTTTGACATTAAAAAGAAAGGGACAAATCACTGTGTAACTATACATCTGCTATGCAATCGTTATTAGTAAGGGGGTAGATATAAAAAAACAAATGCATAGGTATACAAAATGCAATAGACTCGCGAGGGATAAATAATCTGCTGATAAGTACATTTTAATATTATCTTTTGCTTTAAATAAATATCAAAATATTTATGAGAAATAAGATATTATTTGATACGAAGCGCAAGCCAAAAGTTTTTAGATAAAGTTATACATCATCGTAAACATTTACCCCCTTACTAATAAAAATTGTGTAGCAGATGTATAGTTACACAATGGTATCTCTCTATCAAACTATTTAAGTTAGATATTAAAAAGAAAGAGACAAAACACTGTGTAACTATAAATCTGCTATACAATTGTTATTAGTAGGGGGTTAGTGATTAAACATGGAACATACAATGCGATTAATTATACTGTATGTTCCATGTTTAAATAACTTATTCTTCGTTTAAAATACAACGTTTTGAACCGCAGGCGCTCTGAAGTTGGTCACTTCTGTTGAACATTGTAAAATTGATCGCATTGTATGTACTTGAAATCGAATACTTTTTCTTAAAAATTCTTATATTTGTAAGAATCTGGGGCTCTATTTTTTAATCTTTTGGCCGGCGTCGAGCGCTCTTTCATGTATGCATATGTCTATAACGTTCGGTATGTACCGAATTCCGTATTTTTCAAAGACTTCAGAATGTTTGGTATTTTGGAATCGCTTGTTCAGCAGGTTGTCAGTCAGTCTCTTTGGTCTAAGAGTATCTCAAAACTTTTGACATGCAACTCGTATTTTTACTCATTTTATTATCAAAACGCAATTTATTTTACACACAGTAAACATAAACATTTCAAGTTTACAAACCTAACTTATCATTGTATAATAAGTATTACGCAATATTGTTTTGTAAAACCTTACTGTTATATTATATGCTTAAATGTTGTTCAAAATATGAACAGTACACCAGTACAGTCATACCACAGGGTAACCAAAACAAAACTGTTATGATAATTTTTTGGGTTCCGTAGTCAAGTCAACAAGGAACCCTTATAGTTTCGCTATGTCGGCCCGTGGCCTAGCTCAGAGGTCCTAGTACTAGAAAGCTGTAATTTAGCATGAATGTGTACCTATATTAATTACGCCGAAAAAGTGGTGGAATAAAAACTCGAAAATTTTTTTCGTAGAACAAATTTCATTGAATGGTTAGGTATTAAGTTTACTTAGTTTTTGGCGTTTGTTGTGTAAAACATTAAATAATTTTAAGTTTGTAGCCATATGGTAACTGTATAAGATAACTGCGGAACCTTATACTGCGCGTGGCCCGACATGCACTTGGCCAGCTTTTAATTAATGAATATTTGGAGCGAGATAAAATCAACCGTAAATGGTAGAAATTTAAGAATTGATTTTGATTGATTTTGGTACCTCTTTAAATATACAGTAAAATATTTCATAAAAAATCATTGCCTCATGTACTAAAGAACAATGACCACTTCTCTTATGAGCTATATTACGTCTCTATATGTACGTATAATTGAGAAAAACCATCATTTTGACATTACAGAAATGGGCATGCTTCTTTGGTACAGAAAACTATATTAGTTGAATTAAGTGTCTACTTAATAAGGTCAAGATTAATTTATTTGTTTCTAAATTTCATCAGAAGCAAACGAGTTGTAAAACCACTCTGAATTCGCAAAACTTTCCAAGATATCTAAATGCGTTAGAAAATCACATTGTAATTGCTAGACGTTGAATGCATCACAAAGTATCCTTGGGTGCGATAAAAGAGAAACGGTTAATTAAAGAAAAGATAGAAAGACAGTGCCTCTACTTTAAATAAAACACGATCATTGAAAAAGAATGTTAAATTTCATTGTTTGAAAGTTATTTCACTCAATAACTCGGTGGGTAAAAAAATATTTGATCAGCAAAATATGATATGATTTTTATTAGTGTCGTTGGTTTGTTTATCCTAGTTCGTAAAAAATATACTTACTGCTTTATAATTTTATTCCGTTATTTCAAAATGATATTGTGAATTGTGAGAACCAATGCTTATCAACCAATATTTAAGATGAGAGATGAGAATGAGACGAGATAGAGATACTACAAAACGGAAAAGCAGTTGTCATTTATCAGTTCTAGGCGTGTTGCACCAACATTAAATTAGGTATTTATTTTCTCTGGCAACACAAAATGACGTCAAAAAGCTACCTACCTCATGGAAGCTGACTTAAAGTTCGAACATTTTGTCAACATTCCTCCCAGATTTTTCTGAGTGAGGACAAGGAAAAAATGTCTCGAATTGTCAACAATCGCTCAAAAAGTTCGGCACGACTGCACCCGAGGTATTTCTAACACCTGTTCTCAACCTGTTTTTATTAGGGTTCCGTACCAAAATGGTAAAAAGGAACCCTTATGGTGCGACTCAGTCTGTCTGTCACAGCTGGATATCTCGAGAACTACTAATGCTATCAACTTGCTTGGAATAGTTTTAGATGACATTTGCCCAATTATTTTGCAAATAAGAAATAAATAAAAAAATAAAAAAAATTTGACAACATCACATACATTGCTCCGATTCCAAAGTAAGTAGCTAAAGCACTTGTGTTATGGAAATCTTTGATATTTTTTTAAATGTACCAAACAAACAGAAATCAATTTATTTAGGTACCAACTTGAGGAAAACTGCATTTCAACTAACGCAGTTTCTTAGGGTTACATTAATAAGTACGTACGTTGATCCATTGTTCATGATTATGATTTTTTTAACTGACCATACACATTTTTGTATAATCACGCGATTCCGCCAATAAATGTGAGCTTAGAACCGGTCATCAGATAAAAACAGGCCAGTTCGTTACGCAGATTATTTATTGATAATTTGTTTCTTTCGTTTGAAAATACCACACATCCGTTAAATATATTATGCTTAATTTTGCATACATTGACGAAATAAAGTTGACTTTTGGAACCCAAAATATAAATTTTAATATACAAATTTATGAATAAAATTCTTAGAGCTGTGTTCAAAACAAAAACTATTGAAGAATTTTAAAATGGTGATAATAATATTATTATAACCTCAATCACACAGTTGACATATTAAATTATCATATACATAGTTACATAATTGCAAACTAAGCCCAAATTATTGCAATCCATACTATTAATATTATAAATGCGAAAGTAACTCTGTCTGTCTGTGTGTTACGCTTTCACGCCTAAACTAATGCACCGATTTTGATGAAATTTAGTACAGAGATAGAATAGATCTTGGGGACGGATATAGGCTACCTTTTATTGCGAAAAAAAGGCTTAAAGAAGTTAAAATAGGAGATGAAAGTTTGTATGAAAGTCCCTCGGTTTAAAAGCTAGGTTCTTCAATTCCACTCCCGAAAAAGTGAAAAGGGGGATGAAGTTGTGTGTGTATAGAAAATCTTTCATCATCCAAGTAAAAATTAGAGATGCAACGAATACTAATTTCACCGAATAGGTATCGAAAAACTATTTTTCGGATGACCTCTTGGCCGAATATTCGAATGTTCGTTGTTGTCAAGCGACAGTTCTGTGTATTTCTCTACGCGTACAGAAACACGTATATGTGTCTGGGACCGCTTTGATGAAGTCGCTACTGCCAATTTGCCGACTGATGAGATGGAAAAGTGCAATCGCCAACGAGATTGATTTTTATTTGAAAAGTGCTAGTCTCGATCGCAAGGCAGACCCTTACAAGTGGTGGTCTGCCACTCGAAACAGAATCTCAAGTTCCCAAGTTAATAAAATTTTATAGTACTGCAAGGTGACGACAAATTAATTTTAATGATAATCAAAGTTACTTAATTGTCATTCTGAATAAATACTTTTTTGATTGAAATACGTCTTTATTTTTATAATTTTTTTGGTACTTAGTCGGCCGAATACAAATATCTAAAAAATGGCCGAATAGGCCAAATACCTAATAGCTGAGAAAGAACAGAGAAAGACGCCTTTTTACGCAAAAACGGCTGATCGGATTTTGATGAAATTAAAACATAGAATGCTATTTATCCTGGTAAAAGGTTTCCTAAGGATTTTCTCGAATATCCATGCGGACAAAGTGGCGGATGAAAGCTAGTCATAAAATAAATAAGTGCACTCTTCAAGCGGCCTCCGAAACTTTTCTCAGAAACTGTTGATAAAAATGCGATAACTTCAAGGCCGAAGCTCTCTTTGTTTGACCGAAAAAAGATTACACATTATTTTCTCAAAAAGTTCTTTGTTTGGATTCTAAAGTTGTTTAACATTATCATCACCTTTTGTTCAAGGTGTGACTTTACCTCTCGATAATAATCTAGCGAAATATAAATATATTTTTTCCTACCTTTTTTGGGTATAATTATTACCTATGAAATTGACGTTTTGTATGGAGAATTTTTAACAAATTGCAAATTCCATACTAGTATTTTCATAATTTATTTTAACAACTGTAAACACTATTGTAACAAAACTTTTATGTGCAAATGATTGAACACTAAGCTAACTTAGGCAACATAAATAAGTGTAAAAAATAAGTTAATTTTTTAACATTTATAATTAATAAGTTATAAATGTTAAGAAAACAAAATAAATAGACTTTAATCATGGTGATAGTTGATGCCCATGGTCATAATTTCATGTAATATCCAGCAACTGATAAATATTTTAAATCACAGAAGTTATGAGGTTCTATGTGTGTGACAAAAAAAAACACCAATTTCATAGGTAAAGACCCAATATAAAGATTATGATTGGATAAGAAAATTAGTAATAATTTTTAATGCAATTGTAATGAAATGAAAAATTTTTTTTTTGGGTTGCAAGAATGCATGCAAGCCATTCCAAATAAGGTTTCTTTCGTCGTTTCCTGAGCATTAAATAACTATTTAAGACGGACATGAGTTCGATGACAAAACACGAGAGCTTATAAAAAGTTACCGAAAGTCCAGTACCAAAACCGGTGCACGTTGCACCGGCTCTTTCACTCATCGGGAACTGCAACTACTTACTTTCCACTTTTTATTTTTTATTCTCATACCTACTGATAACAAACAAACTAGTTATTATACAGATCCGTTTCAGTGACGAGTGGCTACAAGTACGGCTTTAGCTCAAAAAAGTTTGTATTCAAAGTTTAAAGTACGTTCAGAAGTCAAGTTCGCTCAGCTCAAGAAGTTTGCGTCAGAACCTATTTTTTATGAAAGGCAACAGGTTGTGAAGTCCTATAAATAAATCGAAAACTCCAGCATAAACAATAGGAAATATTTTTACCATAGGCAGTAGGACAGGTAATAAAATCGTGCAAAACCGGCTCCACGTTCTAAAGTAGTTTGAAAAGTGAGGACGAGTATACTTATGTCTTCACCTACTTGAGATCAAAACACTAACTAACACAAGATATCACTGCATTGTTCGGATTGTTTTGCAGAGCAGCGCTGTGCTACTGCCGTCTACATCGGAAACACGCGCATCACTAACGAAGTCGCCCGCGAAGCAAAGTTGTCTCAGGTAAAATTTTCACGCCGCTGCTAAGCGACTAAGTTGGGTATCCACATACACTTTAACTCGTCTCGTGATCCTATCACCACCTCAACCGGGCGGTTAACCGAGCGACATTGTAGCTCATCGCAGCGGTAGAAAGAGATAAAATGTGAATGACTTCAAGCCTTTTCAAATACTAATTTTATTGTTAGAGTTGGCGTACGAGTATGTATGTACTACATAATATTACTTTTGAATGCAAGAGTCCCGTTGCTTTGTTATAGCCATCCTAGAGTTGCTGAACAGGTCAGGTGAAATAATTTGCATTTTAACAAATAATGAAAATCTAATTAGTTACTATAGAGACAAACTAAATCGACATCCTGTAAGCAAATTCAATGTTCGTACCGCAAAATAATAACCGTACAACAAAAACAAAACAGCCTTCACATTTTTCAAAACTTATGCGAATACTTGTAACTACATAAAACGTTATTATTCTAACATACACGGACAGTCCATCTGCGGTTCTTTGCGCATGACGTCATCTTTCTAAAATGTCAGTGGACTGTGGCCGTCTCTCTCTTCGCGGTGTTCCCACAGGGGGACGCACTCAAGGATGCGACAGCGCGGTTCACCGGTCGAGCCTGCGCCCGCGCCGCTGAAGCCTTACTTAAGCTACAAAAAGCTTTCGTGCGTTGTAGCAAAACAAGTGAATCGATAAAAAAGACAAGAAAAAATGTGGCTTCTTGTTTTTACTGCTAGATGCTTATATTGGTAAAAAACCCGAAAAGTGTTTAATTGTGCAGTTTCGTCTAAAGTTGTGATTATTATTCTGTTATCAGAATTAGATTATTAATTAGATTTCATGGATTTAGCACAAACCCTTGTAGTACTTTGACGTGGTCGTTGTTATCTGAAATCTTTTACTTATTTCACGTCATTCAGATACCAGAAAAAACTGACGAACATCCTCCTCCTCCTCCTTTTTTGAAGTCGGTTAAAAATACGACTCGCACCAGATCATGTCATTAATATAATCATTATACATATATATATTTCAAACAAGTGTTCAAACAATGCAATCAGTTTGATTTTCATTGACTGTGTTGATATTGATAATTTGTTTCTTTCGATATCCTACGCAAATTTAATAAAGTTTAAATTAACCACATAGTGACTTACTATTACGTATTGAAATTCGGATTAAAATTTCCTATCTGCAGTTAGGAAAACATAAAACAAGTCGTCAATTTAATCCAAGAGGTTTTATAAAGTAGTCCATTTTGAAACATGTAGAATTCTCTTGCGAGTAACACGGTCTCACGCTTCTTTTTCTCTTAATAACCTGACGTCGGCCAGTTTTTGCCCGTCCAGCTGACGTTATAAATGCAATTTATTTTAGTAGCACACTATTTGTTCAAACTGCGAAGGCAAACGAGTTTGTGTCATTAATCGTAATGAATCGTTACTTACTTGATCTTCATCTCGGTAGCTGGCGACTTCGTTTCTGTAAGACAGGAGAAATTATGTCTCAAATGTCAGTATCACACGATTAGATTTGAAATAATTGGATAATCGACAAAAGTATAACGGTGTTTTTTATTACAAAAGATTTTTAAACACCTGTTTAACTAACTTAGAAAATGTGATTTTGTCACTTTTTTAACAATATTGTTTAAAAGAGACAGCATCAGATTTAAATAGTGTCTAATTTAAACAGGTATAAAAATCTTTTGTAATAGCACCGAAATGTTTGTGGATGCTAGGATATTTTTTATTTATTTAATAAAATGAAGACCATGTTACAGTAAAAAAGATAAGTAAGCTTGTTAAACTCAGTGAATAGTATCATTTTAGATATTTTGATTAGATAATCAGCTACTTCGGATTTAACTTTTAAGTTACGTTAGTGTGTTGAATTTTATACAAATTAATAACTATCTGTAGAGTAGTAAAAGATCTACTGGATCAATGGTTACTTATTTTGCATTCAGGTAACCGGGCAAAAGTAGGATGATTTTGATCACAAAATATAAAATCTGTCTATGCATAGACTTCCTTACCTGCCGCGAATCTTTCTGATGACCGGTCTTTGCGCAGTGCTGTCGTGAATTCTGACTTGCGTTGGGTCTATTTCTTCACATTCATCATCATCGTAAGTCAACTGACCAGTCCTTCTTGCCAATATAGAGTCCATAAAAGGACTATAGATTTGTCCAGATGTACCCAGTATGTCATCAATATCTGTGTAGCGCGATATATACCTATCCATTCCCTTTTGATACGAATTTCTTCTTCTAAATTGCCTGTTGTTTTCGTATGGTGAAGTTCGACCTCTGTAATCTTCAGTTTCTTTTGGCGTTTCAAGACCTTCGGGACTACGTCGATCGCCCAACGGCTCATCGTCGGGTAAATGCAAAGGAAATGGTGGAATATGTGTCGGAGGTACGTAGACATGAACTTCTTCTGAGTCGGAAGAATCACTTTCTTCTTGAGGTGGTGGAGTGGGCAATTTTTCTATACCTTCTGGAATGTTCTGATCACTAGAAAGCCACCATGGTCTTTCCCCTGACTCAACATGTCGTATTCTTCTCAAAGGAAAGCTCTTTTGGTCAGAACCTGATTTACTCAAGTTACTTTGACATTCAGGTTTATTACTGTGAGTTGAATTTTCGTTACTCGTTAGCCACCAGTCCTTTTGTTCACCCGATACTATATGACGCACTTTGTAAAAGTTATATTTCTCACTTTTTTCACTATCACTGGATGATTTTCTGGGTGGCGTTAGTCTTTCTATTCCTTCCGGTATATTTGCACTACTGTCCAACCACCAGGGCTTCTCATCGTCTGCGTATTTGCTTTTCTTATACAATCTATTGGACTCTGAACTATTAGTATTGTTGGTGTGATTTGACTGATTTGGCTGAGGATCTGCTTTGCTCTCACTATTTGATTCTTGCCACCATGCTTTTTCTCCAGATTCAACACGTCGAATCAACCTAGGTATATTTTTTTCAGAGTCAGAAACCCGGTTCTCTGAACTTTTCTTTTCAGAATCCGAATCTAACCACCAAGCTCTCTCGCCAGACTCTATAGGCCTTATGCTTTTCAGTTTTACTACATTATCATCATTAGAAGCTACTATATTTTTGCTTTTACTTGATTTGTCACTTTCGGTTATAAGATTGGACACATCTTTACTTGTCGATTCAGAAGTTGAGTTTTCTGCCCATCGACTGTTATCACTTGATTCCTGATGTCTCATTTTAAAAAGATTTGTAACTGGCGCCAGAGCTCTAATCAAAAATGATTTTGCTTCTTCAGTACCTGTGTCATTTTTCTGGGGTGACGATTTTTTAGCAGATTTATCAGTAGGTAAAGATGAATCATCAGCAGATGTTCTTGAAATATCGTTAGCTTTTGACCGCGACACAGCTTCATCTTCACTTACCGATGATTGAGTGGATAAAGTAATACTCGATTCTGGGCTATTGCTTTCTCGTGATTTGGAATGTTTTAAGTGAATAGCACCATTCTGCATATTACTACTTGATGACGTTGTTTTAACGCTTTTAGATGGGACAGAAACTGATTCTTTAATTGCGTCATTCACTTCACTACCTTGGTCCGACTCTGTTGAACTAACTGATTTGCTTCTCTTTTTCACCACTTTTTTCTTGGACGAAGATTCAGAAGATGAATCCGTACTAGATTTTCTTACTTTCATTTTCTTTGGTTTGACAGCTCCATCTGGCTTAGGCGCTTGAGGTGGTAACTGACTATTAGTGATTGTTATTTCTGGTGAGACTAGTTCCGCAGCAGTTACGGCTGTTACTGGACTTTTAGCCCTTTTTAGCTTAAAATTCACGTTAATGATGATTTCTGACATGTCATCTTCCTTATTTTGTTCATACACAGCTACAACTTCTTGATTTGTTTCTTGGGTACTGTCATTATTATTCACTGTTAATTTATTTTTGTTTTCGGTGCCATTCTCTGAATTGGGACTAATACTATTATTTTCTCTCGATGGAGGCTCAGTGCTATGGCTACGACTTGTTCTATCGCTATTAGAATTATTAGCCGAATTTTCTTTTAGATTTGAGTACTGTGTTGAATATCGACCAGCATAGCCGGTATAACTATTTGGTGAGTAATATGACCAATTGGTGACATTTGCTCTAGCGGTGCTGCCGTATCTACTTGTGCGACTCGTATCGTCTAATCGATCAGATTGTATTTCCTTATCAATCATTTCCGGTTTTTTTTTAGATCGAGTTACCGTTTTTTCAACAGTCTTCGCCATATCTGCTCTCCTACTTCTGACATATGCTGATGAGCCTGGTGGAGTTGGAGATGTGTGCCGAGTAATCACTGTTACCGTTACAGTATCTACTTCGTCGTCTTCCTCATGAATGCCATTTCCATTTGCAGTTGCTTTATTAACATGTTCTATTTGAGGCGAAGCTATTTCTTCAGCTACTGCAGGTGGTGATAAATTTTCAACTTCATTCTCTACAATTGTTTCGCTATGATTTTCTGGAGAAATAGGGAGTAGTTTCACTGTAGGAGAACTTCTTAAATAATTCGGTGATATAGGTTTTTCATGATCATTCTTAACAATTGTGTCGCTATTATTAACAGGGGAAACAGATGTATGTTTTACAGTTGGGGGACTTCTTAAATAATTCGAAGAAAGTCTGTTTGCGATCGCATATCTATTTACCGTTACTTCGGGTTTCGCCTCCGTCCTTGCGGCAGGTCGTGTGTAACTTGAAGATCGTGGGTACAATTTGTAGCTCGACAGGCTGTTATAGCCTGAAGACTTATCAGTCTTGCTTGGAATGTCTCTATCGCGATCCCCAGGACTAGAATCACGGGATTTTTCTTTAAAACTTTTCGTTGTTCTCCTCTCTGGACTTAAATGCCTGGAGGGTCGAGTGTAGCTGTATTTCGAAGTTGTCGATACGGGGCTAACGTCTCTACTTTTACCAGTGGTTGAAGGAACAGTAAGTTTAGAGTAGTCTTTTTTTTCGTATTTTGGCGTGTTTTTTTCTGTTTTTCCATAATTAGCATAGCGACTAGCGATGGCAGATATAGGTGATTCATCTTTAGTTGTGGTGCGTTCAGGCCTCTCTGGGCTTAAAACTGGGATGTTAGACGATTTGTATGACGGCGTTGTGTTGAGGTACTTGGCCGTTACTGTAGTCGGCCGCTCCGCTATGACGCTTGTTGTCGACGTTCTCCCTTTATCTCGAGCTCGCCCATAGGATGACGTATCATACTGTAAAAATAGTAAAAACATATTAGGAAGAAATATAATAGTAATCGAAGAGTATAGTAGTGTATTACTCATCGATAATACACATAATATTTAGAAATCAAAACTGTGGGGTGAGGGGTGAGAGATAGGTGCTGGCGTGTATCTGGGTGTCATTATTAAAGCCAAAGACTATGGTTAGAAAAAAAAACGAAAAATCGGTAAATATGTTAAATGTTGGGAAATGCTAAATAATTCATGCAGTGAAAGTGTAAACAATAATATTCTATTCCGCAAACATTATTTTCAAATGTGAGTCGAGTCATTGACTTCCTCAGCATTTCAGTGCTCACACATTAATCTTTATTTTATTTTAGTACACTTCCAAGTCTATGTTCTTCATTCAACACCATCACGCATAAAGCTGCGCCTTTCTCCATTTTATAAATAGCGAAGGGAATGCGCGGGCGCAATATCGAGACCAGTTACTAAGGATAGTTGAAAATTGAACTGTATTACTAAAACCATAATGATAATAAGGATTTTGAATAAACGGGAGATAGTGGAAAGGGCAGGATTTGTTGGGATCTGCAATATCGATATGCAGTAGACTGATTAATAGGCGGCTTACGTCTTGGGAAGCTAGTGTATGATAAAACAGCTAGAAATAATAATGCAAGAGAATTCATTATTGCCATTAGCATATTTATAACAAAGTAGATGACGACCTCTGTGGTCGAGTGGTTTGTTCGCCGGTTTTCAAGGTGTCGCCATCTACGAGGTACCGGGTTCATCCTCGGCTAGGTTAATTTAGAAAAACGAACTTTTCTATATTGACTCAGGTCTGGGTGTTTGTAGTTCCACCTTTGTGTCTGATTTCCATAACACAACTACTTCCTTTGGAATCAGAACAATGTTTGTGTGATGTTGTTGTTGTTGTCTAATTGTCCAATTAAAGAACTTGTTTACGTTGTCAATAGAAGGTAAAAACTATGTGAAAGGATTTAGACCACTCGCACAGTCGAGGATATATCAAATATAAAAAAAAAATACATCTTACGTCCGTGAATAGTAAAATATCCAAAGCACCGATCCTTACTACGGGCGATTTTAAAGCCATCTAGTGTTAAATAAAATCTGACTAATGAAACACCCGTTACACTTTGGGATCGCGCTAAGACACTTATCGCTACAACTGTCTCGGAAACTGCACCATCAATTACAATTCACAAAAGCCAGCATTGGATGACTGTTAGAACCTTAGAACTCGTCGAAAAACGCCGGGAAATGAAAGCAGCGGGCGCTGATATCAAGGATCTCAATAAAATTTCCGCACAGATACAACTCAAATGCAGACAAGATCACAATGCCTACCTACGCAACATGTGTACTGAAATTGAGGCTCATGCAGGCAGATATGAGTCAAGAGACTTGCATCACAAAATACGCCTCATCACAAAAACGCTGCCGTCTAAAACCTGGGCCGTCGAAGATCAGAATGGCCAAGTAGTCACTGAACTAGACAAAATTTCGGAAGTTTGGAGGAATTACTGTCAGTCCTTGTTTCAAGATCCTCAGTCGCAAAATTTCACGTCCACGGAGCCTGCGAGTGACTCGCTTGAGCCGGATATTCTTAAGTCAGAGGTAAAAGCCGCTATTCAACATCTAAAGAATGGGAAAGCCACAGGGTTAGATGAGATTCCAATTGAAACTATACGAGCATTGGGGGACCATGGCGTTCATATTTTCCACACTATCTGCAACAAGATATGGCTCACAGGAAAATGGCCCTCTGAATGGGCTCACACAATATTCACTCCTCTTGACAAAAAGGGTTCCACGAAGAAGTGTAGCAACTTCCGACTTATTGCACTTGTATTCCCCATTTTTCTTTACGCGGCAGAGACGTGGACAGTGCGCGAGCTGGAAAAAGGGAAGATAGATGCTCTGGAAATGTGGTGCTGGAGGAGGATGCTGGGGATATCATGGACGGAATTCCGCACCAACGTGTCCATACTCCAGGAACTCGGAATCACGCAGCGTTTATCGGCCGTAGTACAGTCGCGCATACTGCAATACTTTGGCCATGTCTCTAGGCGGGGTAACGACTCCATAGAGCGGCTGGTCGTGCAGGGCAAAGTGGAGGGAACCAGATCACGTGGCAGGTCACCGATGCGCTGGACCGACCAAGTCAAATCTGCAGTGGGAAACCGTGTGTCTGACTGCGCCAGACACTCTACCAATCGGGAGAGATGGCGGGAGATCGTGCGGAAAGCTGTGTCCGCCTCTACCACCGACGTGGAGGCATCAACGTGACCACGACCGCTCTGCCAAGAGCGAAACGACGAAGAAGAAGAAGTGTTAAATAGGGTTAAAATGCGGAACGAGAGTAGACGTTTAACGCATGACTATGAAATACTTTACGAAACTATTCCTTTCGAGGAGGGCATATAGGGTTGCCACCTTTTTTTGGAGGTAAAAATAGTATTTCTTTCAAAACATTGCAGAAAATATAGTGCTTTTGGAAAATTCAGGAAAAAAAATAGTAACCAAATTTACTGGCATGAATGTCTGATATGACAGTGACACAAAGTCGACGTTTATTAGCTGTGATGTTAGTAAGCGACGAACGACGTGAAATTCTCAGTGCTGCGTTGCGGGTGCGCTCCAGTCACAGTTAACATAAAAGGCGCGAAAACTGAATCACCGATGAAAATATCGTATTATTCGTACTATATATTTTTTCTACAACATATATCTAGTACAATTGACTGATATATAGTATGATACTATATAATATAGTATGGGTGGCAACCCTAAGGACATCAGCTGTAATCAAACTCAATAAAATTTTATATAATACCCTCATTTTTTTCCCTAAAATTTAGATTTTCTTTTTGTTTTGAATTGTTCCTAGCTATGTGTTGATTGATTAAGTGGGTAAAATGAGGTGATCAAAGCTATATACTCGTACTGAACATTCGAGTAAAGTTTGTGTTTGTTAACGTTGTTTATCTTGTCTATTTAATGTAGTTTATATTATAGCTTCTATTGTAAGAAATGCTTTGTAGAATTAGTAGGTCGGTGAAATAAAGTGTAGGTAAGGTTAGTTTTCGCACAAGTCATCTCGGAAGTATGAAAATGTGGTATTGATGCATTCAGTACGATGTCCTGGGGGCTAATTGTCTAATTTCAAAATCTATCGCAATCGCTTTCATTTGACAGATGGATGTGACACATTGCTGCATTTCTTTGGTAAGTTTTTATTTATGCCAAAATGAAGCATCAATGTGTTACATCTTGAAAGCGATTGCAATAGATTATGAAATTAGACAATAGAAGGGCAGATCACAAATATATAAGATGACAAGCGCGAAAATGATGGGGATAGAAACTGGACGTCAATAAGATGGTTTGTAAATATCGTTACTTATTTCTGTTAAAGCTGATAAGTTTCTTGCGCCTGTTCTTCTTGTCAGTTAAAAAAGTCGAACGGGTGGTAGAAAAATATAGACGATTCAAAAGCGCTTAATTACTAAGTTTATTTGAATAAAGCAATTTATTACTTTACTATGGCAGTAACATTTCTACCCCTATAATGATAGTAATCTAATTATTCTCATAAAAGCTTTTACTTGGTTTTATTGTCACCCACAGTATTCGTTGTATTGTCTGTATTGTCTCAAAAAAAATCAACCGACTTTAAAAACTCTAGACCGAACTAAATAGAAAATATGCTGACGAATAGCAAAAACCCGATCACAAACATACATACGGTTAAAAAATAAAAAAAAACGAAAAAACTTACATAATTCCTAAAAGACATCTTTTCAGATCATGTCAGCTGGCTCCCATAAGTGTAAAGAAGTTGCGAATTTTCTTGGACCAACTGGAAGTAAGAGAAGAAAAGTCATCAGATTGGTTGAAGTATAAGTGAAATAATATTTTGAGTGTACCGAAATTTACCACATTGTCGACCAACAAGCTAAATTGTCGCAAAATCATAATTTTACTAACTTTATTACAACTGTAATTAATACACCATAAAATTATGTCCTACGAACATGCGGAAAATTAATTATAACGAAATCAGCCATTTTAATCTCTCAAAAACAAAGGCTTTCCTTATGGGTGGATAAGGAGGTCATAACCCACCATGCGGGCCCAAATTGGTGGGTATGAATGAACTGCAACTAATGGCTTAACGTGCCTTGCAAAGCACGGTGCTCGAGACAGAAATTTTTGGTCACCTATCCCATGATTGATCCTTGCGAAAGTTGCTTAACCTGCGCAATCGCAGGGCCAGGCGCTAAACTACTGCGCCGCCGAGCTCCTCCAAACAAGGGTTATTCAAAACTTTTTTTTTGTAAATCTGTAGTCTAGACTTAAAAGCGGAAATCTAAGGAGTGGTCTAAAGTGTAATACATTTTTTTTAAAGATATTCCGTAGCTTTCATTGTTTTTAGATTTTAAAATAGAATCTGGAATGACCTATATCAGTTTACTAATTCTGTGCTCAGGGGACAAAATACGATTAGTCGATTCAGACCTTTTGCGATTTAGAATCGTATGTGAAGCAATATACATTTGATATTTGAACAAAACAAGTTTGCATCTGGATCTTGCTCTAATCGGAGCTGTTCACTTGAAATAAAAAATAGCCCAACTGCAAAACTGAACAGTTCTAGAGTTCATTGCACTGATTTTTAAATTGTTTCTATGTTGATTACAGCAACATGAATGCTGTATTTTAATCTTGGTTGGTAATAGTAATGGCTAGCGATATTCGTAATTTTCCATGTTTATTTTGCACAATTATGACAAAGACGTATAAGCCAAAACATATATTTTACACCAAATGTTCGCGCCTAAATACGCACGGGGCGAGGGGCAGCGGGAGAGAGCGCCGAGGACGGCTCGGCGGTCATCTTTTTTCTCTATGGTCACTTAATACACACGCCTCCAGCAAGGACGGCATTATAATTTTTTGATTGTATTATTTTGTAAATTAAGCCCGAAGTAAACCAATATGATAAAAAAAGAGGTTCGTCATTTCTCTTCCTGCCTGCCTAAACACCAAATACAAGGAAAATTTATAATGCGTAACTACTTTAACATATTTTGTCAACAAAGGTGTGGTTTATTAATGATATTTTATTATAAATTGCAGGCCTATTACATAAAAAGAATCACTATAGCCGGACGCAATTTTTCGTTCAATTTGCTTGATTTTAAACCTTATTCGTTAGTTAATAGTGTCACGGAGTGGGACGAACATACGTCCGTTTATCGCGATTGTTTTTATGTAATAGGCCTGCTGTTTCCAGATAAAACATCTGTTGCTGATGTTTTGTTTACAGGGGCCCTACCGGCTAACTTATATGGCTGTCGTAATCGCTTTCATTTGATAGATGGATGTGACACATTGCTACTTCTTTTTGCCATAAATAAAAACTTACCAAAGATAAGTAGCAATGTATTACATCCATCTGTCAAATGAAAGCGATTACGATAGCCATGTAAGTTAGCCCGTAGAGCCCCTGGTCATGGTCATTCCATGTCATACCTGAATGTGTTGCCGTAAAATTGTTCGAGTGTTTTTTATAGTATATGTTTTTTAGGATTCCGTACCTCAAGAGGAAAAATGGAAACCTTATAGGATAACTTTGGTGTCCGTCTGTCTGTCTAGACACTTTATCTCGGCAAAGCGTAGAGGTATCGAGTTGAAATTAAAACCAAAGTCTACAGTCCCTTGAAGCTGTGAAAAAAATCAAACTTCTAAGTTAACGTAAAAAATTATACGGCCGTTTATGCTGCAAAAAACGAATATTTCGACACTCTCAAGAGAATCAACATTTGAAGGGTACTTTCCATTATCTACAACTATAAATTCGGCAAGTAATATTGTCTTATACTACAAGTACAGGGAAAAATCTTAAAGCTATACACTTATAATTAAATCATAAAAAATATAGTCTTTTTTAAAGTACGTAATCAATCATCGAGTTTGTACGGAATCCTCGGGCGAGTCCGACTCGCACTTGTCCGGTTTTTCTTCGTGAACAATTACTTTTTGATTAAAAGATATGGTAAGTTATTTTGTAACCATAGCAAAGACAATAGTGATGGTTGTTTAAACAAAAACTAGAATATAATCAGTTATTTTTATCAAATTAATTCATAATTAAGTGTTAAAAAATTAACGATAGTGTGTTTTGGCAGAATATTCGTTTTCAAAGAATGAATCATCGTCCCCTAAGTAAATATAAATTTGTAATAAACAATAAAATAATTAGCGTTGCTTAACCAAGCAATGAGGTACATTTAATTTGAAGCCCTAACAGTTAGATTTATTTCCGACGGTGCCAACGAAAATAAACGGCCTACTACCGACTTTTAAGTGTCAAAGACTCGAGATCGGTTGTTGCCTCTGATGAAATGGGGTCGTCGGGCTTCCGAATGGGAGGTGTTGGCCAATGAGGTAGACCGCACTGCCAACTAGTAGGGAAGGAAACCTATTTATCGATACTTCCGTAACTTCTGAGGAAACTCAACTGACTGTACTTTCTGTCACTATTTATAATCTGTGACAAACTTCCTTTGACATTTTAAGTAACATAAACAAACAAATAAATATAAGTAAGTACCTATGTTCACATACAACATTATATAGGTGCAACTGTATAACGGACGACGACATTATGTTTTTAGGATTCTGTACCAAAATGGTAAAAAGGAACTGTCTCTCTGTCTGTCTGTCTGTCTGAAATTTTGAATAGTGTTAGATGACGTTTGCCCAACTATTTTGTATATAAGAGAGAAATATTGTTTTTTTGCCGTTAATAAATATACGGGGAATATACCGTTCCCCCTTTATCTCCGAAGTTTGCATAGAGGAAAATCTTAAATTATTTTATGTGATAGAAGTTTATGGAATACAGGAAGAATAAAACGATGTCTCTAAATAGTAAACTTTTTCAGAATGATGGTACGGAACCCTCTTTGCGCGAGACCGACTCGCGCTTGACCTTTTTATTCAGAACCATACACAACCAGTATTAGAGTATCTAGAAATAGTAGACCATAAAAACGACGATGTATCCATTTCAATATTATCTGCTTATTGAGTGAGGAACCGGCTGTGGAAATTCAAAAGTGATTGCTGATTATCCCGAAGAGCTCATGTCCACTTGTATGCACCAATGAGAAGTGCTTAGGAGCAATACCTGCACTAGTAGAAAATCATGTTCGTAAATAATTGATCGATACAATTTTGTAAGGTCTATTAATTTTAATACAATTATGAATCAAACAATAATTTGTCAGGGTATCCTAGGGTTAGTGGTGCCTCCTCTCGACCACCCCATCTGGTCAGCCTACCTGAGTAGGTAACCTTACGGGGAGTTCGGGAGAAGGCTCTCTCCCTCTCCCCCCTCTGGGGAGAGGTAAGAACCCCCGCCGAGCCTACTGTTTAGGCTCGACGGGGGCGCCGGGGGCGGCGAGAGACAGCCCAGGAGTGGCTTCCTGCGCGCTGACCGAGTCCAAGATGCCGTTTGGTATACCTAAAGATTGTATTTGCCCTCACTCTAATAAAAAAAAAAACGGTATCCTAGGGTGGTGAAATGTTTTCGGTTAAAAATAAAGAGAGCGCATCTAAACACCCCTAAGAGGATAATTTCCAAATTTATTAATTCATTGATAAACTAAAACTTTTCTATCATATCGTATCTTATTCATGACCCAGATAAAGTAGATTATTAAATTGATCATTATTGTTTAAACAAATACGAGCGTTTCTATTATCACACACGTTCGAAGAAACGTAAATATTTTTAATTTTGAATCGGTTTCTTAGTAGCAACGAATTCTGGTAAGATTATAAACTTATGAAGTGTTTTCATTATATCTTTTGAACTTTATATTTGCATAAAGCTTTTCCGGTATACCAGATGACTAAGTAACGTTTTTGATTAAAAAAATGTGTCTCATTTTTTAGCATTCTATAATATTCCTATTTTTATATGCACCCTGCATAGGTTACATAGGTTAATGTGTTGTCATGTTAATTTTAATAATGAAATCATACAAATTCTACCTACTAATAGAAACAAAACATGAATAATTACTGGAACTCAAAATAAAGAAGCACCGAATACTTCATTGTCTACTGTTTAACTTGTTCATTAATCATTAGAAGATGTCTAACGTTCCATGGGGATAAGAGAAAAGTTAGACTGTAAAGTTTACATTCAAAATATATAATACACCCGAATTGACTACAAACTTACTACACAAGTTGAACTTAGCTCATAGGTGTGTTCAGATGCGCTCTCTCTATTTTTAGCCGAAAACATTTCGCCGCCGTAGGACATCCTGACAAATTATTTTTATATATCCCTACTTGTTTATATCCGCCCTCCCTTCTATATCGAATCCCAGTATAAATTTAACAAGAATTATTCAGCTATCAAAAAAGTAACGCGCGTAAAAACATTTGTTAGAGTAACTTTGTAAGGAAAATTTGTATAGCGCCATCTAGCGCCGAAAAGCGAAATGAAATTTTCCATAGATCATTTTCTATCGAGTTCTTTAACGCGCGTTTTTATTCTAGATAGATGTTACTGATTCCTTGACAACGATATCTTCACGAAACACGGTTATTCGCTCACGGGTTTAATGTCCTGTACCTATAGTACGAACAGCTATCGAAAAAAATAACGGGCGTAAAAACATTCGATAGAATAATTTTGTATGGGAAATATTTACAGCGCCTTCTACCGCCGAAAAACGAAGTGAAACTTTCCATAGAAAATTACTCTATCGCGCGGTTTTTTCTCGAAAGATGTGGGTGCTAGGGGTACTGAACTAAAAACTTATAAACTTTTTGAATATATACTTATTATCCATATTATCACCCAGTCACAGAAACTAAAATTCATCATTTTAATTTCTGCCCGGCCGGAAATCGAACCGGGGACCTATAGCGTGGTAAACCGGCATGTTGACCACTGCACCGCTCAAGTCGTCATTATGTTGTTGTATGTGCAAATATACTGTTGCTATGGTATAGGTATGTTGTTGTTCTTCCTGTAATTACCTTTTTAGTTTATATAACAATCTGGTGACCTTCAAACTTCGAAGCTTACAACATAAAAAAAGTTCTTGTCAAGCGCGACTAGCGACTGAAGGTCACATGGATAAAAATTGAGGTGTGACACAAGCTGGACAAAATTGTGTCATTCACCTGACATTGAGTTTCGTTAATGAATCTCGAAGAACGATCTGAAGTTTACCTAACATTTTTTAATTTCAAATAAAAAAAAGAAAAAAAACTAAATAAAACAAAAACTCCTTTCAAATCCTTAAAAACAGCTTCAAAAATAGCTCAAAAAATTAAGAAGCAATATTCAAGCTGTTTTTTAAGGTTTTGGAAGAAGTTTTTTACGAAGAACGTTAATTGTCTTATTAGTTTGTATTTTTATCTTTGTTATTAATTTTCCCACGTTCCCAACCTACAGTAAATTAATTAAGTGGCTTAGTAAATGAAACGTAGATATATATTTTACTGTTCATAGGAGTTAAATCTCTCAGATACAGGAATACCAAGAATTTCTTGGACTCTACCCTTTTATTGTACCGAATATACCATAAATTGACTACAGGCCACAATAGATCGTTCAGAGCGCATCGCAGTGACCATAATTAGGGTCCTGTACCAAAATGGTAAAAAGGAACCCTTATGGTGCGACTCAGTCTGTCTGTCTGTCACAGCTGGATATATCGAGATCTATAATAAATGACGTTTACCCCACTATTTTGCAAATAAGAGTTTTTTGCAACAGGGACTGAAAGGGAGTCTTAAAAATTCGAAGTGAGGCTACTAGGGCATATGGGGTATCATATAAAAGAGCGCTGCTTGCACATGCTCAGTAATTTTTTTTAAGGCCGCATAGTTTTCAACTTTTGATGAAAATGAAAAAAAATACCGTTCCTTCCCCACCTTATCTCCGAAGCAGAATAGAGAAAAATAAACGTTTTCAGAATGATGGTACGGAACCCTCGGTGTGCGAGTCGGACTCGCTCTTAACCGTTAATTTTTATTTTTGCATGGATCGCACAGAACTAAAAACATAAAAAAAAGAAAAACAAACATGTGCCTTTTCGATACTAAATGGAAAAGTTTAAAGTTTGTATGTGTAACACTCAGTTTCGCAATTAACGTGGATCTTTAAACACAAAAAATACATTATATAATATTTGTTGTATAATTACAAACAGCTGAAAATTATGTTAAACAACTCTTGAAGTTAGCATTTATTTGAGTATTTAAAACAATACCACAGAATTAGTATAGTACTGACAATACACAAATGTCGTTAAAAATAACCAAAGCGTAATTCCCAACCAAAGGAAAACGTGCAATAACCGCTGTCGCCCATAAACAATATTGTGAAGCGAGCGAACTTGACATTACGCTCAATCGATATAACTTTTTCGTTTTTGACAGTATTTTGTTTAAATCAAAATTTAGTTAAATAACAACTTTAAATTCATTATAGCTACTGTATTTTACCACAATCCCTTTTTTTGGAGTTTAACTATGATTCCGAAATGTATGTTAATATACAACGTGTTACAAAAGTACCCCTAATGCCGAATATGGTAGATAGGGACCATCGAACTGAACAACTTTTACTATGGGACCAACTCTGAAATCGCGAAAAACAAATCAGCTGTTTCATACATTTTGATATTTTCGTAATTAATTTTTATATGAAACAGCTGATTTTTTATTCGTGATTTTAAAGTTGGTCCCATAGTAAAAGTTGTTCAGTTTGATGGTCTCTATCTACCATATTCGGCATTAGGGGTACTTTTGTAACACGTTGTATAAGTAAATGTATGAAATGTATGTAAGCGCATAACTTCAAAACGACTGCACTAAAGATAATTCTTTTTTGCTGTGTTTGTTATTATCAGGACAAGGTTTGTATAAAAAGGAAATTTTCAAAATATTGTACGAAAAAACGGGAAAACTATTTCTTTATAACTTATAGAAGGCGAAGCTTATGAATGACTATAAAAATAAGAAAGTCGAGAACCGAGTGAATTCTGCCGAAAACCGAGTGAAATTGAGATCTGCTTATTGTTTTCTCTATAGTATTGCAAGTAAACTCTGTGTTTGTTTCATTGATTTTCTAGTCTGAACGACTAACTAACACTAGTATTTGTAACATTTTTGATCATTTTTCGAAATCGCTTAAATATGATTTTTCCCCATATTTCCATTATTTTGAAAAAATCTAAAAACTAAATTAACAAAACAATCCATATATATTACCATAGCCTCAAAGGTACCTATTTTGAGTTTTGTTACAGTTTTAGAAATATCTATGAAGTTGTCATCCATTAAAACCGTCTGTTACTAACCGACAAACCAATCTCTCCACCTGGGTGAGATGGTTATTAATTTTTTGTTCACCAGTCCAAAACTTTTTCCGAATTTATATACTATCCCCCTTACTAATATTGTACAGCAGATGTATAAGTTACACAGTGGTGGCTCTCTGTCAAACTATTTAAGTTTGACATTAAAACGAAAGAGACAAAACATTGTGTAATACATCTGCTATACAATCTTTATTAGTAAGGGGGTAAATGCGACTATCATGTTTTATGTTTATTGTAATAATAGAAGAAAGTCACTTATATCTTAGGCCATAAAACAACTCGATCTTTTCTTTCAACCAACTGTCAATACACAGGAGTTAGTTTCGTAGCTTTTATTTATTTTCTCCTGTGTTCAATTGAAATTATAAATAAACTATAAACGTGTTATGAACGACAGACGTTCAGTTTTTATGACTTGACCCAGTAATGCAGTTGCACTGATGTGTCGTAACTATTGCCTGGACTATATTAAAATGATAACAGTAGTAACTAGTACTATTCATAATGTACTATTTGGTAGCAACGTAGTTGCAATTTTAGGTTTGTGAGCAATTTGCTATAGTTATGGGTAAAATATCAAGTTAATAAAAGTTCAAAATGATTGCATTCACATTTGTTCATATTATTTAAGAAACTAAACGGTGTGAAATAAAATAAAATAACTTTGTTTACAAAAAATGTTAAACTGTTAAAAATTATTTAAATAGGTAAATAATATGATGTGAATCAGCTCCATTTAGTTGCAAATGTATAAATCATTGTAAAGTAATATTCATATGTCTACTACAAAGACGTATAATGTACATAGTATAATATTTATTAAGGAACATCAAAGTTCTAAACATTACCGTGTACTCCTAAAAACCAATAAATTACCAGTAAATAATTCATGGTGAGATGGAAGTTAAAATAAAGAACTTTTGAACAATACACTTCACTACATTTCTAGATAGTTATGTAGTGTTCGTTTTAGCCTAACAACGTAGAAAATCACCACTATCTATTATCATATTTCATGAAAATCATCAGTATCATCATGAATATTACAGAATAAATAACAGTAATCAAATATCGCAAGCGACAAGACAGAGTGAAACGTGGTAAAACTATAAATCTTACTTCGGTAATTCGGCCAGTGCGATTGTTTGCTTCAGAATCGCTTCCCGGTTGACGCACAAAATAAAATAGCACAAAACGTTTATTTTTAAACGAAATCGTTAGACTTGATTCCTGCTAAAGCTTACACGAAATACCGTTTTGGTTAATTACACATATACACTGTCGAGACGACATGCAACCAGCATAATGCAGTACCGAAATAAAACGCGGCGTGTTGCTTTTCACTTTTTTTTTAACTTTACTTTTGAGTTTCGTATTGTTTACTTGTTGTTGGTGGTGGGTTGGGTTTGGTTATAAATGCAGTATTATTGACTGACCTGGCGTGAGCTGTGTGACGTGTAGGTGCGCACGAGTCGCAGGGCGGACGGCCGGAGACTGGGCGGGCGGCGTAAGCGCACACTCAGCTTTCTTTCAACGGTGAGATATTTAGATCCGACGTGGACCGTTCGACGCGTGATATGCCACGAGATCGCGACGATGTTTGATTGGTATAAATATGACAAAAGCTGTCTGGGATTTAAATGTACATATTTTGCAGTAAAATTTATGTCCTAATAATAATAAAAGGGATTTTTTTTTTTTTATTAAAAAATATGTTTGTTGTTTGTTCATAGATTACGGAAGTGTAGTATATTTCTTATCGAAAGAAACCAAATAAACCCAACTAAAGTGTTGAGTTTTTTAGAGTTTAATTCCTCAAAACTAAAAAAGATGATAACTCCATTGTCTAATTGTTGAATTGAAGCCCTTTTTCGGAAATGGAGTCTTATAGTTGAAAATAGTATCATAAGTACCTAATACTTTTATCAAATATGAATACTGACACCTTGGTGTGTTAGTCAAAGGGTTGATTTTTCTCTAACTTTGAGAACAAATGTCACGGCAGTTTTATTATTATCGTAGCGCTCGATGTGTTTCGTTTCGATTCGATCAAACGTGTTTTTGTGAGTATAATAACCCCCGAGTCATGTTTTGTTTTAACTGCTTTAAAAACATAATCACCTTTATAGGAACGCATACAAGGTTGCGACCTACTAACTCTGGATTTAACGGCAGTAAAGTAAATAATTATTGTTTTCTTTATTACTGATTTAACATAGGAAAATAACCTTCTTTGCTGGAACTAAGTGGATTAGGGCTTTTTCTGTATTGACTGTCTCGCTCAAAGTCTAGTTTGCAGAGTTGCTCAAAGCAGTTTTGCGTAGACAAACCTGTTTTTTTCGTTAAAATAAAAATCGATAGTACATTAAGATTAAAAAAAAAACAACTGGCATTCTGATGTGTGTGCTTAGACTAATCTATTAAAAAAATTTAAAGGCTTAAATTGGTCAGGTTTCCCTGTAAAATGGATAGGTCTGTTTTAAAATAGGTTTCTTTGATATTTTTTCTCTGTTAAAAAGTTAATGAATCGTGTTTCTGCAACTGACAAAATGAAGTCAATGAAATAAATAATCAGGTTATCAAATATCACTTGAGATCCCTGCCTGCTACCAAAATGTCCGATGTGTCGATTAAAAAGGTTGCGCTTAAAGCTGCTTTAATATTTTTCACATTATATTATGATTAGCAAAAAAGAAATTCGGGAATAAAGCTTTCCAGGAAACGGAGATTTTGGGAAACTGATAAGTAATTACGGATGTGGGTAGGTATTTTAAGAAGGGGCCTTGCTGAAAGGGGTTCAGATATTTTCTTCACTTTTATATCCGACTAAACGTACCTAACGTGTTTAAAAAAATTAAAGTTTTAAAAATCAAGTTCAAAAAACTTCTAAGTCCGAGAAATTATTTTATTTGATTACTTAAAACACTGCTTAACCTTAAAGATTTACTGATGGGGCTCCCAAAGTTTAAGCAATATTGTACGTTCCTTTAATTTTGTTGTCCAGGTGATGAAAATGGAAATTATAAAACCGAAGAAGATGACCCATCATTCATATGTAGCCGTTCTAAATCTCTTACCTTCATAGTTTAGATTTAGCTGCTTGAGTATTTTACCTATACTGATTATCAAAAGGTATGACCATGTTTTCAGCAGATTTCAATATAAAAGTTTTTAGATGTATTTGATAAGAAGTTTCGTTAATATTTGCACGTAACTTTAAAGAAGTCGACAATCGTATTTTTTTTTTCAAAGCATAAATAATCTTCGGATAAATTCGCGTTTAGCTGTAGTCTTTTATTCCAATAACAGATTAGTATTACACTTGGCTATAACTTAACTACACTAGTTAATGAAATCGTGAACCTAAATCACTTTCAGATAAAATGTTGTTGCTCTTTCAAAAGCTCTCACAACAAAACACAATTTTTCTTAACTTTTTGGCAGCCTTGTTATTTACAAGTTGTCCCCGATTATCTGGGCAGATCCCGTGACGTAGACGTACTCACAGTCGGCCTGGTGACCTGCGAGAGTTGGATACAGTTCCTGTTTCTGCATTTAATTAATATTGGTTTGTAAATACGGAAACTTTATCGCTATTTTTGATGTGAAAGTAGGTGAAATGTGAAATTTGAAGCTCTATCAAAATCTCTATTACCAAATTAAGAGTATGATCATAACATAATGGAGCAGTGTACTGCTGCAGTGAATTACCAAGGAACACCAAAACGATATTTTCATTTAAATTCAATAAAGTGCAACTACTTACAGATATTTAATCAATATTTTTCCTATAAAAGGATCCATTATTTATTTATTTCTTGCAATATTAATTGATTCTTCTTCTTCTTGCACTACGGGCGGTTTCCGCAACTTGACGTCTATAGCGCCTATTTTGCGTATGGAGGGTGTGCGGCCGGATCACTCCAGCCAGCCCAGCTCAGCCAGGAACGCTCCAAGCGGTTTCACATTAGTGATCGCCTCCTGGACGCTGCTCGGCGAGCCGAGGTACCTCGCCCGGTAGGGGGCCACCCATCTGCATTCCAGCAGGACGTGGGCGGCTGTTTCTTCTTCCTCCATGCAACCTCTTCTTAGGGGACTGTCCGTGACACCTAAGTTTAAAAGATGACTGTTAAATTGTCCATGACCAGTAATAGCACCTGTTGCCAGGCGGCGTTGCGGTCTACACAGTTGTAACAGGCCCCTAGATAGACGAGCGTTCACGCGCGGTAGTGCGAGTTTCACCTGTCTGCACGAGTTGATATTAATTGATTAAAAAGTTATTACATTATTACAAAGTTATACATTATTCTCTTTCCTTTTCTCTTTTCATTTCAATATGTATCTTAATAATAATCTTGAGCGAAAGTTGAAGAGGAGAGAGGGCTTAGTTTTTACCTCAAAACAAAATTTAATTGCCGTACTCAGAGACGTCAATTAAATTTAATGCTTCACTGTCGTCTTATACTATCACTATGGAAAAGAAAGAGATAGCATCAATTTTGATGAAGCATTAAACTTAATTGACGTCTTTGAGTATGGCAGTAAGAGATTTATAGGTATTTTAGGTTATAGACGTAGTACCTACCAGTAAAATAGTTATGTTCAAAAAATTTTTTTGTTTTATAAAATTCATGACCATACAAATAGACAAAAGAGAAGTAGATGTAAAATATGTTCATGGGTTTGCTGTGATTTTAAAGTATTGTAGTAATTCAATAAAATGTATGTTTATAACAATAGAATATTTTTTATAAATTAATTTTTAATGTACCAGAAGGGCGTGAAAGGCACGAGATCTGTGAACTTTTCTTTGATTTGCGTAAATTGAATCCGGCTGTAAACACGTGTGAATTAGTAGAAACTGTCTTTAGTATTTTCCAATCTGAAGGTTGTTGAACTCCAAATTGGTGCTTCTGAGTATTAAATGACAACCACAAAACTAATATGGGCTAATGAAGTGTTAGCCCACATTTCCATGCACTACAAATATGAATTTAGATCAACAAATTAGCCCGACAGATTTATTTAAGGACTGCTTACTTTTGCCAAGAAACTTTTATTTGAAAAAACATAGTTTTAGTAAAGGTGGAAGAAATAAGAGTCGACAAGGCGAAATGTCTCATTATTGTATACTGTGATAAGGGGTTTACTTGGTTATTATTACATACATACTATAGTATGTACAATATTTTTTTGAATTTTTAGATTAGGTTACGACATAATAGGTTGTTTCAAGTAGACCAAAAATAATACCTAGGCCTATAATTTTGCTGCTATATTGAAAAACATACAATATTAAGAAATAATAAAAATAACACAATCAATTTGAACATAAACTGAGGTTATGCCAGGTTATAATGGGTTATGCTGTCACCCTGACTTTTTCACACGAAAAGTTGAATCATCCTGTGTGAGTACACATGGATGATTCAACTTTTCGTACTCGGATACTCGGTTTCATATGAGTTCCATACGAGTGGGTGCCAGAGTGCACTGCGTCCGAGTCGACTCTTATCGTCAAAACCCGCATTCGATACAATGGAAAATCACCAACCCTTCACATTAACAATTTATGGGCTTTGATCATATAATGATCGAAGTTTATGGGTGTCCGTATTGGGGGACTAATCGTACACCGACATGGCCCTGGAAATGGGCAACAGCGTTTTCTGATAATTCCTTGCAGTCCCTGCGATCAATTATTTTTCAGTGCATTTTGTTAATTTGCCTTTGAATTTTTACATTTAGCCAATATGAACATGAAGGAAGAATTTGAAAGATAAGCTAATTTCATAATTTTTCTTAAAGTTGAAAAATCAAGATGCATTCTTATTCAGGAAATGGTTACAGATGTATTGAATGCATAATAAATGTGTAGTGCAATCATTTAAAGCCATGTATTAAAAAAAAAGTTAGGTGGGATTGTAGCTTAAAAAATAAATATTGATCAAAATATCGCAGCATTTTGATCGATATTTGAAAGCGCAAAAAGAGGGGTCTTATAAGTTTGATTTGTGTATGTCTATCTGTCTGACTGAGGCAACGTAGCTCCAAAACTAATAGACCAATTTTGATGCGGTTTTTTATTTAAAAAGCTGGCGTGATCTATATGGTCTTTAGTTATAATATATGAAGATCATCAGCTCACTAGGAAGTAGGAACTTGATGAGTTTATTATCTTCAAAAGGATGAACAAATCTTCACAAATTATAGGTCTCGATTACGCCTTGAGTATATGGTTTTAATTTCAACTCCAAAATCAGCGCCATCTATTTAATGCAAAACAGATGAATACTAAAACGAAAGCGACATTACGTACCTATGCTTAATTTCATTGTAAAGTAGGGGAAGGAGGGGGGGGGGAGGTGACTCTTGACTCTAAGAATATTTTAAAGCTAAATTATATTGCAAATGGATCCCAGAATAAAAAAATGGTTTCCTACAATATTTTTGAAAGACCTATTCAACTTCTATTTGTTAATAATGAAACGCCCTTTTCCTTATTCCTTATTTTTTTTAACAACAACCTCATTTATCTGGTCTTCATTCAGAGGAATTATTTTCTTTTGTCAAATGAGTGATGTTTGTCTTTTTTAGCATTACCCTGTATATTTTAAACTTCAATGATACACAATAATTTCCCCTTTATACTGAATTATAAACAGCTAATTAAACAATATACTTATAGTAAAATAAAATACAATCTACTTTCGAACTTTTATTTCTTTTTTTGTTTCTTTAACATAAATAGCATTTATTTTTAATTATTACAAGTTACAGTTACAAACGTACAATATGCATTGCACCATTAATAAATAATAATATAAAATAATTCATTTTCTTTAAACTACTACACTGTAGTACGGCATATAACGACATTGTAATCTAGAGCGCTGGTGACCTTAAATTAAAAAATATTGAAAAAAAAAGCTTTGAGAGTTTTTGGTTCCTTTATTTGATTGATTTAGCGTTACATTAAAAAAATGCCAGGTGGGACGAACGGTCGGCGTATGGCCATATAATGAGACACGGCAACGTTAGGGCGAACCGCTGCGCCGAGCGCCCGTCCCGACTCGCAGACACTTCAACAGATGGCGTTACTGAGCCAACGCTCACTAGCGACATCTGTCGTTTAGATCATACATCACTTAACGAACGACTAGGCTTATACCCGACCGGAATTGCGCCCCGATATCGACTGGTGGAGAGAAATGCTGGTGGTGCGGGGCGAAAGGGAGGGCGTGCTCACTCCGTGCTGAGGGCACGGGACTCCTGGACCAGGTAGACTTGGGAGCCGGGCACTGTGGAGGTGGTGACGAAGGTGCGGTGCTTGGCGCGAATGAGCGAGAGGTTGCTCTCGGCGACGTCGGCGCGGTCCTCGGCGGCCTCAAGCTCGCGCTGGAATCGTCGCACTCTGGTCACCGTCTGCTGGGACATTCCCTCCTGTGAATTAGAAATTGCAATTATCATAATGAAAATAATCGAATCACCTTATTCATGATTCAAGCGTTTTCGTTAAAACGAATAGGTTTAACTTTGAACTATAGATAACCAGACTAAATCATATTTTATGAAAATCTTTTTCACTGTTTCTAAGACGATCCAAGAGATTATTCTAAGATTTTTACCTGTTCCTGCAACTGCCTTTTGTAGATGTTAACTTTCTGGGAGGTCTTCTCCAGTGAGTCCTGGAGGAGAGCGATGTTCTTCTGGTCCTCCTCACATTGAATCATGACCTCCTTGACTTGACGTTCCTTCTTGCGGAGGATCTTGATGGTCTCAGCATGCCTCCTCTTCTCCTCGTCCAGTTCAAGTTCCATGTCCTTGATGCGTGCCTCCAGTTTACTGATGATGCGCTTGCCACCAACAATGGCGTTAGCTTCGACCTCCTCCAGGCGAACGGAGATGTTCTAGAGAGGAGAAATTTCGATTCGTTAACATATTTGCGAAGAAATGTTAAATCTATTGAGTACTTACCTAAGTGAAGACATGTTGCAGCTTACCTTAACTTCGATCTCGAGGGACTTCTTGACGGCTTCAATTTTGACGATCCTCTCCTGCTCCTCATGCAAGTGCTCAACGGTGTGTTTCAGTTCAGTCTAGAAATGAAAAATATCCATCTTAATAAAGGCCTTATTTTTTAAGCTGACTCATTAATATCGCATCGCATTTTCAAAAATCAATATTCCATTTTAACAAATCTATATTTAAAATACCAAACTTATCTGAAAAAAAATCCTTGCTTAAATACTTTTTATAATTTGGAACTGTTTTAGTATAACTATATCAATATCACGTAATTTAAAAAATTATAAGATGGCTAGGAATCATAAGTTTTTTCTGGATTTTATTTTGCATCAACTTCTAAAAAAACTATAAGAAACTCAAAGGATAAAATAAGCTATACTATACTCAGTAAAGTACCCCTCTTGTACGACAAACATTGTCGTATAAGAGTAGGAACGTAGGCATACCTTTAACATAAGCTAATAGTCAAAAGATTGATTTCAGATCAAGAGACATCAACATAAAAAAAAACTAACCTGGACGCGTTGGTATCTTTCGTCAGCGACACGCAGTTCCTTGGTGACTTCATCGTAGTCGGCGGCGACGGCGCCAAGCTCCTGCTCGATCTTGGCCTTGCTGCTGGAAAGGTTTACGTTGATCACGGTCAGCTCGTTGATGCGGGTCTGCGACTCTTCGTATGCCTGCTCGATGGCGCGCTTGGCACGGAGGGACTGAGAAGGAAAGCAAATATTAATCTCGTAACTTATCTGAAAAACATGCAAGTAGAGAAAAGAGCGAACATTTCCATGTAATGGTTTGGTAACTAAATTACGAGTATTATGGTAGAGGTTTGGTTCGTGGCAGGATGGTTCATTTGAGTGCCTCAATCTTCTGTTACAAGAATCTAGTAGTCTATATGATTATAGACCTTTAGATCCATAAATTGATAAAATCTTCAATTATCACAAAATAGAAAAAAGAGAGACTAAGTAAAATAATATGCATTGGTTTGTTTAGCAAAAAAGATGTAAAATCTAGGTAGCTATACTTTTTGAATTGTTCATAATTATAACAATTGTTATAGGTTATTATTTATGTTTTCATATGCGAGCACGTAACACCTTTCATTAATTGAAACATGATGGAATGGAATAATTGTATTAGTTTTTACCTGTTCGTAGTTGCCACGGATCTCTTCAACTTCACCGGTGAGTGACTGTATCCTGCGCTGGGCGACGCCGTATTGGTCGAGGGTCACTTGCAGTTGCCTCTGAACCTCATCGTAGTGGGTCTGAATTTCGGTGAGCTAAAAACAATAGGTTAAATTAATTAACTGAACACTACAGTGTTATACCCTGCTATGACCATTGATTTATATGAAGCGTCTAAAACTATTGGTGCTTTCCTCAACAAATAGTCTCAAGCTAATCTCTAAATTATTATCAATACCACTTATTAAGTCCAAACTTTTGGATTCCAACTTTTTAATAAAATTGGAAAGTAAATAATTATGTTTGTACCTGCAGGGATTGCTTCTTGATGGTCTTCTGGAGGTCGATGTTGGTCTTGTTGGCGACGTCAAGCGACAACTCAAGCTCGGTGATATGGATCTGGAGCTTCTTCTTGATGCGGGCAACTTCCGACTTCAGCTTGGTCTCAGCCTCAACCACGCGAGCGTTCAACTGCTCGATCTCAATGCTGGTCTGCTTGCTGTAGAAACACAAAACATAACGTTAAAAAATTTCGAACACTTAATTAACAAACAAATAAGCATTTTTCGATACAACCTGCAGCTATCAAAGAAAAAGCTGGTATTTATATGTTCAAACTGTTTTAATGTGTTTCTTATATCTTGTAGCTGTTGTTTATAAGATTCGTCAATCATAGGAATTTCAGTTTGAATTCTTACTACACAAGTCGATGGAGATGTTTGCCGTAAGGTTCTGATTGTTTCTGATACCGATTCAGACAAATTTCTCTCTGATACATTTGAAATGTTTGTTTCCATATTTTTCTGCATTATGCTTTGTGACAATTTAGCATAGTTGCGATCTATCGCGTTCTTTTTGGCATCAGTGTCCATTCTGCGTATTCTTCCCTGTGCAACATTTTGTCTGCTTTCTTCCAACAATGTCTGTGCAATAGCTTTTGCGGATTTTCCTCTATACATCATGGCCTTGCCTTTTAATTCCGCTCCTACATTAACACCCATTTCGTATCTTTCTAATTCCTTTTCAATCTCATCCATTCTTTTTTTCTGCCTCTCTGCTTTGATTTTTTCTCTATCTAACTTCTTTTTCTTAGCTTTCACAGTTACACTCTCAGTTCCAACGTGTTTTGTAACATTAGCTGTTGCAGCCATGGCTACAACCGAAAAAGCAGAACGTTTCGACACATCAAACTTATTCAAATCCCGTTTAGCTTGTTCAGCTACTTCGTGTGAAATCCTGTGCACATCTTCCTCAGAGTAAGCCCGTATGGGTTTGTCGAATCTGTACTTGTCCAATCCTCGCTCATTATTCCACGGCAAATGAGGTGGCTTCGCAGATATACCTCTCTCTTTAGCTGATATGTAGTCGATCATTGGCTGATAAAAATTGATGCCGTAGCCATAGTTGTCTTCGTAGACAGAAGTTGGAGGTTTATTCCATTTGTTGTAATTAGGCACATTAACAGGTGCCATGATGTAGCAATATAGCAACAAAAGATTAACAATAAGCTTCAAGTGTCGATCGTTTCGTTAGAATATATTGATCACCCCGACGTGCATCGTCAGGGGCCGAAGTTGCGTAATTGGGGCCGCTGCAAAATCAACATCGACTTTTGTAGATTTTCACGAGCACCTATGTGCCAATCTACGTGTATAATCTCCGGTAATATTCACCAATCAGCAAAGCGGTTAAATATAAATGAAATCCGTGCCAATAAATTGGGATATATTAAGAAGATTTACTTATTGCAAAGTTCCGTTTTGCCGGAAGTGAGCGATAGACACGTACTACTTCCTAAGCGTAATTGATCAGTACGTCTCTTTGTTAACAATATTTTTTAGGAAGATTAATGTTGTAGTTTGTAAATTAAAGAGTCATTACATCAAGCTTCATTTGGAAAATGTCCAACGACAAAATTGTGTCATGGTTGTGATTATTGAGCCCCGTCGGTCACATTTTTCAGTGACATGGATCACTCAGTTGTAACAAAGGTATGAAGGGGGGATAGAACTTTCGTGTTGAAAGACATACTGCATTCATAGTTCCGACTCAGAGAGCATCGGGAGTGTATTGTTTATTATTGTTCTAGATACTCCACTTTCAATGTTACTTGCTGGTATGTAATTTAACGTTTTTGTTGTTATGGATGTAGATAATGTTGAGTTTGCTTGGTTTTCATAAAACATTTTAACCATTATGTTTATTTCCCCCTATTGCTATTACTAATACCTATTCCGAAGTCAGAAAAATTGATGGTACATACCGAATGGCTTCAATCTCCTCTTCCTTCTCCTGGAGGCGGCGCTCAGCTTCGTGACGGAACTGTCCAAACTCGGCGGTCAGCCTCATGGAACGCTGTTCCTCAGCTTTGCGGCCCTGAGGGAATAAATCTTAATAAGATTCTGGAATCTCCTTAATTTACTTTGAGATCTCATCAAGTCTCTATTTAACTTTATTAAAGTCTGGGTTGGTCTTATAATTAGTGTTTTAATAAACTTTTGAGTAATATTTAATTTGACAAGGCGAATTACTAATAATTTTTAAAGCTCTGCGAATTTACTTCGTATTCCTACTGCTAATGTTATTTTTGTTTCTGTTGCTAATAAACCCAATTATTGGTGATTCCTGTTACTAAAAGTATTACAATAATGTGTAATGTACAAACATACTAAATAAAATACTACAAAAAATGTACAGTATATTTTTTTAAATCTTAGAAGCAGTAGTTTTGAATCTTAATTTTTCGTAAAGTACATCAATAAAGAATTAATTAGATATTATATTATGGACGTGTTGCATGTACTAACTGCTATAAATAAAATCTATTTTAGTTCGTTGCGGAACTCTGGCCCGGGTGGATCGTAACTCCTGTGTGATCTGAATAGTTGCCAAAATCTTCTGCACTAAGTTGACTAATGTACGATTTTCACGAACAATGCGTCAAAACTAATGTTTGGTTCCTTAAGATTGGAAGCTATTATCTTATTTTCTGAATGATAATTATTTAAGTTAATGTCTTTCTTCAAGCAAACCACTGAACAATAATGAGTAACTACTGACAGACTTAACTATTACAATAAATTATTTTTAGTGTTTTTGATGACCATCATACTATTAGTTACAAAATTGTATAGCCACTGAAATTATATAAAAACACATTGTATTGCAGGTGTACACAAATGTGCGATTCATTAATTAATTTGTTTTCTTCTAAACTGTTTAGCATGCAGACAAAATATAAAGTCAGTGTATTCTAGACAGAATACCTGCAGACAGCTGTTGCTGATATAATACTGACTATCTTACTATACCTTGGCGTGAGATTACCTATCTGCACGGAAAACCACAATTTGCTTCAATCGGCTCTTCTGTCTAATTTATAGATTGTGGTGTAGATAAGTAAGGAAAGTGTTTGAGAACGTAGAAACTTACAGCCTCAGCCTCCTTGTAGGCAGCGGTGAGTTCTTCTCGCTCGTTCTCAAGACGGCGCAGCTCGATTTCGAGCTCGTGAAGACGGCGGTTCATTTCCGTGAGGGTAGCTCGGGCATCATGCAAGTCATCTGAAATAGGTATGCTGTCAAAATTACACCAAATAAAAAGCGGTTTTTTTAAATAGTATTACTTTGCTCTCGAAGGAACCTTTCGTGAAAAATATAATTATAATGATTTGGGTCCTCCAAGTTCTAACTTTGGTTACGTCAAACACAGGAAATTTTATTTATCATTAATTAACTATCTTTTACCATTAAAATTAGTAATTCCTATTTAGCAAATAGATAATATTTGATGTTTTTCTTAACAATATCATAGCGTATATTTGATGTTTTTCTTAATATTGTCATAGGCCGACGGCGTCAATTTTTTGTCTTATCGTTTTTAATAATTTTTCAAAACCTACCGCCCAGTTTCTTGTTTTCGCGGCCAAGAGCGTCCTTCTGTTCGCGGGTCTTGTCGAGCTCGTGCGACACGCGCTGCAACTCAGTCTGCTTGATGCGCAGGTCACGCTGCGATGTCTCATACAGCTGCACCGTCTCCTCCAGACGCGACTTGATCTCAATATTAACACGCTCCAGCTGCTCAGTCCTCTTCTGCAGCTCCCGGGCTGTTCCGTTGGCCTTCTCAAGGTCGATAATGAGGACCTCAACCTTTGGGCGTAAAATTAGGTTATGATTTATTTTTATTTTAATGGCTACATGCTTTAGTGGCGACTGGATTAGAGTATTTTTGAAATACACTACTCTCCGTCATGAGAATCTTAATTTTTAAATTTTGGATGGATTCACTCACCTCACTTTGCAGGCGTGACTTCTGCTTCTCAATGCTGTTGATCTTAGCAATGAGGGTCTCAATTTGTTCTTCCTGTTCTTGAATGCGGATGGAGTACTTGCGACGGATCTCCTCGATCTCCTCAGCCCTGGCCGCAGCCTCGGCTTCGAACTTGGTCCTCCAGTGCTGTAACTCGCCATTAGACTTGACCAGCTGGCGTTCCAAGTCCAAGCGAGCTTCGGACTCTTCCTCCAATTGCACGCGGCAAGATTCCAGGTCGATCTCAACCTAAATTGATAAATATATTTTGTAATTAAAGCGTCTGCTACGAGTGTATGCAAGAGACTAAATTATTTATATTTTACTGTTGTTGTTGTAAGTATTTGTTATTATATTTACCTGGTGCAGGGAAGCCTCAAGCAGAGAGCGCCTCCTTTCCTCATCCTCGAGCCTGCGGCGAGAGTCTTCGAGCTGTCCGGCCAGCTGGCTCCTCAGGTATGTGACGTTTTCGATGTTCACCTGCAAAGCAAATTATAGCTCAAAACCCCCGACTTATTCATAGAAGCAGCATTATATTTTACTTATTTGGCATATTTAATGATGTATTTTCTAGTCCTAACTGAATGCAATTAGGATAAGCTAATTACCTTAAGGTCCTGAACTTCCTTGATGAGCTCAACATTCTCCTGCGACAGGCGCTGTTTGTGCGAAGTGATGTCAACAATGGTGCGGTTCAGCTCTTCAATCTTGATGTGGAGCTCGCTAATGCTAATTTCGAGCCTCTCAACAGTCTTGGAGATGGTGATCTTCTCCTTTGTCACATTCTCCACTTGGGCCAAGAGCTCGTAAACTTCAGCTTGGAACTTGGACTTCTCCTTCTCAGCCCTGGTGACAAATAAAAGTAACATGCAATCACAACGTAGACGATATTGGTGACACATATTAATCCTGGATGTTTTATTATGATGATGTTACAAATAAGACGCACAGCTTCGCAAAAATTATTCGCACAGCATTCTTATAGTCTAATAATTATTTTAAGTTAGTTTTTGGTGTGGAGGTTACAATTAAACCCTTATCTCACCTGGCTTTGCCTTTGGAAAGCTGGTCGATTTGTTCCTGGAAGTCGACAACAATCTCCTGGTGCTTCCTTTTGAGCAGGTGGGCGGTCTCTTCAGACTCCAGGTGGACATCTTCCAGTAGTTTGCGGAGCTTGGTAAGTTCGGTGTCGCGTTTCCTGTTGATCTCGAACTGAAAAATGTATGAGATCATTTCAAAATATGCCCCCTATAAATGCATGGGGTACACATTTTAATAATTGTGTTTGATGTAACTTGAAAATACCTACGTATTTCTTAGTTCCGTGCAAATTCCTAATTAAAATAAAACACTTTTTTGGATTTGATGTGATTCTGAGTAAAGAGTTTCGTTTATGGTTTAAGCATTATGTCCTGCCTGACCATTCGATTATTTTTTCTGGACGCATAAATCCCTTTTCAAATCCGAAAAAGAGTTTAAGTACAATTACAACAAAATGTTGTGGTATGAATTTACTGAAAAAGATTTGTTTTAATTACTTATTTATTTTAATTTATTTTTATATTAAATTGAATAACGAAATAATCATTATCATACATTAATTTTATGTACTAAACATGAAATATTATTTATTTCCTGAAACAAATAATACACAGTTATAAAATCGCATAGCATAAAATTCGCACTGGCATAAAATTCTAATAAATTCGCAAAGCCCTTCTTAAGTTTAAATTCAACATTAACGGTGTTTTTTTTAAAATAGCATTTTCATTCTTCTTCATCTTTGTATTGTTGTCTCGTATATTAATCAAATTAAACTTTCCATCATTGGTTTGACAGTTTGGTAACTTCTTATAGTTTCTTTCAATTTATGATTTATCAAACCATTGTTGCCATAATTATTAATGTTATTTCTTCCTTTTTTGATGTCTAGATTAACTTCATATCATCCATTCTTCTCCATTACCTGTCTTGATTTGTTCAATGTTATTTATCGTTTCTTACCTGCTAATATACTAAGGATTACATACACTACTAAATTGTTAATACAGAAAAATATATTTACCTGACTCTCAGCTCCACCTTCAGCTTCCTCCAGCCTCTCAGAGATTTGAATAACTTGCACGCTCAAATCTGCCTTTTCCCTCTCGATCTGAAAGGTATTCGATATTAGTACTCCTAACAAATAATATTTTTCAAGCTCATTGGTTTCATCATCAACAACATGCATCAAAACATTGGCACCCAAAATTATAATGTTTACATTTTTTCTTCAACAACGCTAGAAAATTACCTTCTTTTAGAAATGAAAATATTGAAAATATCTTAAAAGATGTCCTAAATTATATCATCCCTAAGTCTTATGCAACGTCCATTACACGGAACAGCAACGTCCTTCGCATATTTCAACATTGTACTCGTCTAAAATAAGAAACGGTTCACATCTCACGTCGGCTGTGACTAAGTCGGATATTTTCGCCACTCATACCACGGTCTATTATTATATTTCAATATTGTAGCATTCTCAACGGGAACGAGCATCATTTGGCCCAGTTTCAAAAGTGAGACCGGAGAGCGAGAAGTTGAGATTTCAGAGAATGCTTTCGCTACGTGGCTAAATATATCAAGGATGCGAGCGACGAGCGGGTGTTGCTGCGACAAGCAGTCGTTCAGTGCGGATCTGCGCTTGCGCCGAACGCAACTCGCAATCTTCACTTGCGTTTGCTGATCATTGCAACGGCCAAAAATAGCACTTGTAATCTTGGATCAAATGAAAACATTCAATAATTCAAAATGTTCACATGATATTGATGCCATTGAACTTAGTCTGTCGACGTGAATGAACTCTTCTATACATTAGACACTAAATCACTACACTTTATTTTGAAATCCATATTTTATATTATTAACAATAACTGACACTACCTATAATAAAAACTTGAGCACATTCAATTACTTAGTTGACACGACGTTAGTATTAAGTATCCGTACCTTTTATTTAAGACAAACAGAGAGCACTCTTTTTCTGAAAAGTTAGCAAAGTTAGCACATAAGCAAAATAACCTCAGGTTGTTAGTTCTGTGATTAAGTAGTAATTTTTTCCGCAAGGGGTGCAAGAAAAGCGATAATCAGGTGTCGGTATTAATAGAGGAGTGGGCAGGCGCCCCGCCTACACTTGCGCGCGCGCCCGCTATGGTATCAGCGGCCACGCATATCACATTTCGCATGCGAGAGGCTTACCCTCTGACGCAGCTCCCTTTCGGATTCCAGATCATCTTGGAGGAGACGAATCTTGTCCTGAAAAATACAACAGACTCTATCATGTTTCCGCAACCACTTCACAAGCACTGCACTGAATCGGTACGGCTGGTACCTCCAGCCTGGAGAGAGCACTCAGGTCGTGGCTATACTCGATGTTGACGTCGGTGGTGCCGCCGCCACTGCTGCGGTAGGTGTACTTGGAAGTCTTCGCCACGGCGGACATTGTCGCTGGTTCGTCTCTCGGTCGGCAGTCGGCGCTACGTTACCGGTCGGGCACCGTTCGACTAGTGAGAGCGGGAGCGGGTGGCGCGCGCGCACCACGGCCGCCCCACGGCCCCCGCCCGCCCCGCGCCCGCTGCCGCCGCCGCCGCTCCAGGGCGGCCGGCCGGCTGGAGCTCACGGATCGTGTTACCACCCCCGCGCACCCCCCTCTCAGCCTTTTATAGACACGCCCGTCTTGACGCCGTCGCGGTAGTCTTTTATTTGTTTTGCCCAAAATTTGGCGATACCCTTTACGTGTGAAAAGCTCTGTCGAGCGCGAGTGAAGCGGCGCATGCACCGAGGTGCGCTGCGCGTGGGCGGCGGGTCCAGCCGCTTCCTGGTGGATTCTTGTCGGTCCCTGGCACCCGCCGCGCCCCGACACTGAATGCCACCATCAGATGAACTTAACAATGAACTTCTTCATTGTTACATTAACCCATGTCAGTTGTAGAATTAAAACACTTTTTACGGATAACACCGCGTATATTATTAATTCAGGTGTTATTTTAGAAGTATTTAGTTTGGATTTATTGGTTTTTCGAATTCTCGACATTTCAACACCTTTCCAGGGGCCGTGGTCACGGGAGGACTAAAGCAAAAAGGCTGCTTATATTTTTATAAAATTACCCTCTCGGAACTTTATAAAAATGCATTCAAGTTTATTAAATTACTTTATCGCTGCGTTCTGATTTTAATTAATACGACTGAATCAATTAGATTAAAATTAATTAGAAAACAAGATCTGGCTTCTGAATCTACCACCAGTTCACAAATGTGAGTTGTGCCTAAGTTTTGTCAGGTCAGTTGTCATGTCAGATTGTGCCTAAGGTAGCTTTAATTAAAACTAGTGGTTGCGAATCGCAGTTGCGAAAACGGCCGTAGGGACTTGCTTACTAAAGTTAAAGAGTTGCAATTATTATGTTTGTAATGAGGGCATTATTTTAGATAAAAGAAATTGGATCCTTTTCGAAAACCTTATCTGAATTTAACAACTTTTCGAGTATATGGACAGTTATATAAATGTTCATACTTTAATACGCAAGAGTGATATTTATCACCGGGTCAGTTTCGTCACCTAATAAAATTTATGGAGCGATGTGCTTCTCCATAAATTTTATTACGTGACGAAATGTTTTTCGTTATCAGCCGCAGTTAGCCGCAACTAATTGCCTGTAAATGAATCTAGATCAATTTATATGCGTCTCTATAAATATAGACCCGTATATGAGCATATTAGACCCGAAGAAGGCTGGCTGGTTTCACAAGTTCCAGATAGCTTTGTATCTTCGGGTTTAATAAAAAAGGTACATTTTTATTTTTCAATTAGTCATACTTGAAAGATAATTTAATACAAAATCTAGAACATATCCTGTAAAATTGGCCCTAAATATACCTTGTGTTGTGGGACGAAAAACAAATTATTCAGGACTTCACTATAATGCACTGCGATGTGAGAAAATGAGTAAATTTTTGTGTGGATTTCTTCGAGAAGATTTATGTTTTCTTGGGCGCATTTTAGGATGATGCATACGCAAACATATTATTCTGTGACTAAGGCACCAATTAAACAGTTTGTCATTAGAAAAAATAAATGTTACTCATCTAGATCGGACTTTTTCCTTGCGTTTGCGAAAATAATAAATAGAAAATCAAGAAATCGTTGTTTGAGTTCATTGTTTTGGACTTTAGTATCATTTTATCCCTTAAGCTTTTATATTGGTGGTTGGGTTGGGTACTAATATTACAAATTAGTACATAATAAAAATGTTTTGGTAAGTATGTCAAAGACCCGAAATACAGCAATTTTTATATTTATAATCTACGTTCCTAGATGGAGGCAAATCATAAAAGCAGCTAGTGATCACGATCCTCAGTTATGAGGGTACGATTAAGAGAGAGACCTATAGATCCATGTCAGACGTCAATTATGTTTTAAACGCCTGTGGTCTAGTGGTTTGTACCCATGTAAGACGCAGGGGCTTGGTTGGTGGTAAGGCTTATTTTCCGCCAGGCTAGTTACAACCATCTTACCTAAGTCTAACGCCATAACAACAATTTAACTAGTGGCTCAGTGAGCTGTAGAACTCGCTCAAATTATACGTTGTTTAAAAATCAACTTAATAGATGTCGCCACGAGTTTGACACTTTATCTTTTGCTTTTGCAAAATATTTACCTATTCTAAGCTAGATGGCACATTGAACACTTGGAACGGGTGAATTTTATTACGCAAATTTCGAAAACCTGGCTCATCAAAAATCTGTACAAGGTGTTACAAAAATACCCCTAATGCCGAATATGGTATATAGGGACCATCAAACTGAACAACTTTTACTATGGGGCCATCTCTGAAATCGCGAAAAGAAAATCAGCTGTTTCATACATTTTGAAATTTTCGATTTTATTTTTTCCTATATACCATATTCGGCATTAGGGGTAATTTTGTAACACCTTGTATAATACAACATTTCTCAAGAAACGGTTGAGAAATGCAACATGTAGAGGAGAACAGACGGACATTGTTTAAGCTGAGGCAGAGTCGCTTTGCTCACGCTTCGCGCTCGCTTCGTCAAAAATTGTTGTCTTCTGGCAGTAAGAGGTATAATAGCCAGTTCCTCAGTGGTGAGGATTTCGGGTGTACTACGGCCTTATCGTCACTTAACATCAGGTGAGGTGAAGGCCAAGCACTAACCCGTTGTGATTAAAAATATATATAAATAAGTAAAGTAATATGAGTAGTGAGTAAATGTAGCAACTATAAACGACTTATAAGGTTATGGTAGAGAAAATAAATACTTGGTCAAAAGAAAGAAATAAATATCTTCATCATTTTTTTTTTATTTCCGTGACAAAACCTTAGTCTATTTACGAATCACATTAAAAATTGCTTTGTACAGTCGAGAAGATAATTCCAAAGAATATATTTTTTTCAGTTGTGGCTTTTAGTTTTCCTTGATAATTGTTTAGAAGTATTAAAAATGGTCATACACCAATAAAAAAATTTAAGCCACTATATTTGTTGCCTGTAAACTATAACGTAAGTATATTATTTGATAATTATCATATCAATAAAACCGCGCTAGCATCCGTTAAAAAGTGTTTTATTTCATGTCTAGTGAGCGCGTAAGCTTGAGAGGTGAATACTTTTTTTATTTCATCATTATACATTACATTCGAATAAAATAACTTTAGCCCGATAATTAATTATCTACAGATGCGCCCACGCAGTTTAATGTGGTCGAATGATGCGTGCAGAAGTGAAATGTCAAGTCATTTCGCCTCAGTCTATTCATAGCGATCAATCATATCTCTAGGTTCATTTTCGTACCTTCGTGTGGTAAATTGAAATTATAACTGTACAATTTTAATAATAAGTAACGTCAATAGGACATTATTTATGACAAAAAATAGTACTTAAACCTGATTAACTTATTTTTTTTTAACAAAGCTTTGATTCAACTACCGTTTTTTTCTAAATTTTGATTAATACACCTTGATTTCGTGTGCATTCGGAATCGATTAATAAAATCAATGACATTCATATAAAGTAACAAAATGAATGAATGAATGAAAATGAAAATTATGTTGGAGTTGGTGACGCGTCGATTTTTTTTGGTAGGTAGGTAAGTATTTATATTTTAAGCGTTTCATGTTTAGTAGAAATAAAGCGCGCGTTTTCCAAGGTTACATCAAAATTAACCTAGGTAGGTACTCAATAAAGAGAAATAAATTTAAAAAAATGTGTACGCTCCTGTACCGTGTCCCGTTTACAGCTGGGCAGGTGAGAAAATATTCGGATATATTGGTACGGGCGAAGTGGGGCGCGCGTTTTCCACGTCCACAACGACGCCCGCGCGTGACTCAGCCGGCTCTGATTATTAGCACTCGTGTTTACGACACGAAAACGATTTTATGATTTCGCGTAGTTAACCCTGTTGAAAAAAACAAAAAATAGACAACATTACAAACATTAGTCTGACTCCAGAGTAAGTAGCTAAAAAACTTGTGCTATGGAAATCAGAGACAAGCAACGGTGGAAATACAAACATCCAGACCTGATAATAAAGTTCATTCTCTCAAACATGCTTGGAAATTCGAACATTATTTTGCCAACCTTCTTCGTGCTAAATCGGAGTAGCTGGACAGCCCTAAACCGCTCATTCAACATTGCAGGAGCGGTTTAGGGCTGTCCAGCTACTCCGATTTTTTTTTATGTAGTACTAGCGACCGGCCGTGACTTCGTCCGCGTGGAGCCGTGGGTCCTAGAGATCCAGCCGTTCTTGAGACATAAATAAATGGTGTAAATAACAAAACATTCTTTAGATGAATGCCAAGAAGGACTTTGTTTATATTGAAATTTGTGTTTAAGAATACGATAATTTATTGATTTCATTTTATCATAGGTTTGCCAACATTTTTACACCTTAGCATACAAATACAATTCTTTAAAACTGTTCAGCGCAAGTTCTCCATGGATCGAATGCAAATAAAAAAATTATAATTGTAAGCAAAACTTGGCGTAGATACTAACTAGATATCACCAAGAGTTTGCTAGAATCTTGACGAGGGCTGTTTTTTCTCCCTTGTCCAAATGTATTTTTTTAAATTTGAGTATACATTTTGTTATGATTTTAATATAAATAAGAAATTGGAGAACTATTATGCAAATATTATACTCACAAAATTAGGAAAAATAATAATCAAAGTGCAATACCATTTACTTATCATTGAAATTTCAACAAACTTCCAATATTTTGTTAAAATACGAGTAATCTCAATCTGTCATTATAACAAACATAATATTCCTCTTCCCATCAGAACCACGAACATTAATAATCGTAAAGACCAGAATCAACGCACACATGCAATCAAATATTCAGACTATTCAATTTATTTTTGTCCAACAGAGACACTTTAACATCTCTAGAAAGTCGTTTCTTACCTTTTTTTGTATCAACCCATTCATATAAAGTACTCTGATGGATTTTCCAGAGTAAGATTTTTATGAAAATTAAAATATTCTCTATTCAAATAAGCTAACATAATAAGCATTTTTAGATCGTCAATTCTTTTACTTTACCACAAGAACTTTATGGGTCTGGATCTTAATATCGACAGTATAATACACAAAATTCTTGCTCTACCACCAATTAGGACGTCTTATATATCTGACAAGCAAAATGGGCGCAAAAAACTTATCAGCTTTATCAGATGGAAGATGTTTACAAATATCTTTTCCATTCAAGTGTTACAATTAACATAGATTATGAATAAATAACATTACATAATTAGATCATTTCTTAATGAATCAATTTACAGGGTTCAAGCTAAATTCAAAATACAAAGTCATTTATTCAGTCTAGGCTGTTACAAAAAATACAATTCATACAATTCAATATGCGTTAAGATAGGAAGAGAGGAGCAAACCCTTTTCCACTGGCAGCACCCGTTCACCCGTTCCGTTTATGGATCTTTCATCACAATTTTTACCGACTTCAAAAGGGGGGAGGTACTCAATTCGACCCGTTTTTTTTTGTAACAACACGATGCCAGATTCAAAAGTTAAAAGTCAAAAGTTATTTAAAGGTGCCGCCAGCAATTTTTTCTTGTCTTCTCTCCTTGTAAGTTCGCTTCCTATTTAAAGAATTTAATAATTAATTATAGTATATTGCCCATAAGAATTGGCAAGCCTATCTAATTATTTTCTCTTACTTCGACAAGTATTCTTATCAGTCTTTAGAAATAAGTTAAAAGTATATAGGTATTTGGTTAGCCAAATACATAGTTATACTGCTTTTACTTAGGCGGCTGCGTTTTAAAGATAAAATAGAGCATTATCTCTCGGTTTCTAAAAAAACAGGGAAATGAGACGAGAGATGAACTTTGTTTTTTAAAGCTTTCCACGTCACGGCATAAATTGAAGTTTATAAGACTTAAAAGCCAACCAGGTTAATACCAAACTACATGAATAGGTCGCAGTTTTGGCACCGGTCTCCAAAACCCTTAATATAGAGTTCGGAGACGTAAAGATGGAAATAAATGTTATGAACCGCAAATTTGACGTGGCGCTGACATAGTTATTTGAAATGCATAAAGTGAGAAGAGCATTCTTGAATGTTTAGAAGACATTTTTTCTTATTTATTTCTCAGTATGCTCGTTTTAGAATCAATTCTGTCCTGGTCTATTCCCCTCTTCTTTTATAAAATCTTTTAAATTCTGTCTATCTGTGATATGACTGATAGGGGACCAAAGAATTAGAGGAATGATTTTATTTTACGAAATAGCGGTGTGTTATTTAAAACTCTAAGTTGATATGGAAATTCGTCTTAATTTTTATCATTGAAATTCATTATAACAATTGAATCGTTATCATTGATTTGAATTGAAGCTTTTTTTATTTTTATTTTCGGGTGTTTGTACGAGGTTTTTTTAAAGCTTTTTTTATTTCCAACTACCTTAAAGTAGGTACATACATACCTAAACGTGTAAATATTTTGAAACTTTATGTGTTTCCAAAACTCAATTTCCAAATTCACGCTGTTTGTTTTTAAGGAGTTTCGTTGTGCCTTCGTAGTCCAAGTCTAGTCCAGAACGTCGCAAACCATAGCTCGATTTTTTGTGGATTGTTATAAAGCTACAAATATTTCAATCACTATACATATCCTATTTGACTTTGAGGAATCCCTTGGTTATTTTAAAACTCCAAGGCACAATGTCAATGAAATTAAAGGGACTTAATGTATCGTTGTTCCAACATTAAAATAATAATAAATCGATTAATAAACAAATAAGTTATACGACCATATCATCGATGTAGTAACTACCGAAATGAGTATTAGTTTATGTATTATAGCCAAGTATTTTTAGAATTACTAGTAAAACTACTGAACTGATATAAAAAATAATGGCACCATCTCGCAAGATAACTCAATGAAACAAAAAAGAATCATCAAAATCGGTCCAAAATCATCGAAGTTATGTGCGAACAACTATAAGAAAAATATGCAATCAAATTGAGAACCTTCTCCTTTTTTATGAAGTCAGTAAAAACCACTTCCACAACACAAAACATTTTTATGGATACTACCAATGACTAATTTTTTCACGTTTAGTTTTGATTGTAAACTGCCCAAAGTTTCGGAGCCCAGCTCAGCAAAATATTGACACCGCTGGAGGTATCGGCGCTGAATTTCAGTTACTTTTCAGTATTTCTTTAACGCCGTATTTCCACATTGCAAGGGTAGTTCGCCTCGTGACTCGCGAGTCACGAGGCAGCTTCGCAATGTGGCGACACGTTTTCCTTGCGCGCCAACGTGATCGCTTGTAACTTACCGCTCAATTCGCGCATTTGATGAGCAGCCTCACACTACAATCATTAGAATTTACATGCTTGCTATTCACGGCGATCTACCTCCCCTAGTGATATGCGACCCCGATCCGTCTTATTTAATTATTACTCATTAATACCGATGAAAAACAACTAGTGCAAATGTTTACCATGATGACGTATTAACTGACCTGTAATTTGACCAACATGATCACCTGTTCTGTACGATAAGTCGTAATGGATTGGTGGTATTAAGACTTGGCACGGGGACTTCGTAAAACATATCACAGCTCTAGCTAGTATTGAGACTTTATATCGAGGCAAAAGTGTCGACACTAATTGCAATACAATATTTGTAAGATTTTAGAACTATTGGTCAGTTATGATTTGCAGTTCTATGTTTTGCCACCATTTCCTCATATATCGTAGCAATTCCGAGAGAAAACCTTGGTTTCACCCACACTCAGATTTTTTTAAATGATACAGCCGGGGATCTATCCCGAAACCTCAGGTGTGCAAGCCACTCAAACACGTTGTTTTACCTGAATAAGGTATTTTGAAAATATTCACTGCTTGCTGTTATAGGTGCCGTGGTAACGGGTTCTCCCGAACCAACTACGGTCCGTTCACAGTTATTTTTACATCTGAAAATGACGTTTCTTGTTAGAAAATGGCATTCCTTTTATAGAATAAATGTCGTTTTCACAGAGGTAAAACAACTGTGAACGCACTGCACTGTAATAAATCACTTCCCCGTAAATGTCTTTTATTTAAATATAAAGTAAACGTAGAAATTTTACAAGTTAGTATATAAGTACCCTTTTATCCATATCAGCATGAAAGTTTTCAACAAACCTATATAGAAATAACATTGACGTCAAATCCAGACAGTGTTTGACCAACTGGCCGACTAAAATATTTAAATTTTCATCTTTATTTATAAATATAAAGCAAAAGTGTTGGAGTAAATGTGAATCACTTGGGAATAAATAGGGAGTGAGTCACACCGGCTGCTCCGCTTCGCATTCTGAAATCATATCGCAGTGAAACGCTAATAGCGAGCTCTAAAACTCGAGGAGTCACCAGGAGAGAACTCATCCCTCACCGGCCTTTTGATGTCCATACTGCTTGGGCACAGGCCTTCTTTATGGAAGATGGGTCATAGGTTATAACCTTGTATGTGGATTGATGGATGTACGAGTAGATGTAGCCGGGACCAATGGCTTAACGTGCCTTTCGAAGCACGGAGGAGCTCGAGATAATAAATTTTGGTCACCCATCCCATGACCAACCCTTACGAAAGTTGCTTAACATCCGTAAGGCCAGGCGCTAAACCACAGTGCCAATGAACTCCTCAAACCAGTTACCTGCCTCTTAATGTCCATACTGTTCGGGCACAGGCCTTCTTTATGGATGTATAAGGAACAATGGGTCATAATCCTCTAAGGGATTGGTGGATGTTAACGACTGATACATACACAGACCCTGGCTCCATTTGGGTGAACGGTGCATCCTGGGTCTGCGTAAGTATTTGTTGTCTACCCAGGTGGATAATTAGGTCATGGCTTGTCTTGGTAAAACTGATAAAATGGTCTTGCTTGATAAAATTGTCAGGTGAACCACGGTTTTGGAAAGATCTTATGGTGATATAATAAAAATTAAAGAAAATAGAAAATTGACAATTCCCAACAGCCAAAACAGCACCAACAGTCTCCAATTGTTGCAGTAAAGTAAATATTACTTGGCACCGGTTCACATTTGTAAACTATACCTACTACTATAATTATAAAAATTTCATAGCGAAATCATTCATGCATATTACTTTAAGGTTTAATAAGCTCAAAGAATTTTTAACATAATGATGATTAGGCCAAGTGTGCATTACTTATTTTATACTAAGGACATTATAATATAAATTTTAGTCCTTATCTAATGGGATAATAAACAAATCTTCACCTGAAATGAAATGAAATTCACCAATATCGGAAATCCTTCAAGAATATTCCACAATTCACGTAAAGGTGTGTACATTCCGCCGAGAATAACTGTTCGTGGGCGGCGCCGGCGCACTGGTCGCGGGAAACTTAGCGGTTTGCAGTTACATGAAGAAATCGTATGAAACAATGCGTGGCATTTGGCCCAGGGGTCATCTCCACGCAGAAACATCGTGTCTTCTGAAGAATTCGAACGAGAGAATTAGAATCGAATTAGAATTTGGACAAACCATCTTATGTAAAGTTAGCGGTTTGGAGTTAAATTAAGAATTCTTATGAAACAACCAAGGTAATGTAGAGATATACATATATCGAACGAATATTCACCATTTAGAATGGACGAACCCTCTTTAATCTTTGTTACTTTACGAATGTGCATGAAAATTCGAAAAAGACGAGCAAGAAAATGCAGCCGGCGGTCCATCATTTTGTAGTAAGTCTGACGGATTAAAGTATTATCTCAACAATAAAAATACTACGTGGGCGTATTGTGAGTTATCATTCTCTTAATAAAATAGTCGGTCTTTATGCCTCGTCGAGAGAAACGTTGGAGCGGTATGATGACAATGTCATTATTAAATATTTTTGTAATTGAAAGTTTAACAAAATGAATTGTAAAAATGCTCTTGACACCTAAATAATTATATTTATGTAAAGAAACGCTTCGCCTTATATACTCTAACTAGCTTCCGTCCGCGGCTTGGTCTGCGTGAAATTTCACATCCCGTTGGAATAAAAAAAAAATTGTAGCGGAAAAGGAACCTTGATATGCTACGTCGTAGCACATCAAAGTTCTACGAACTTAAAGAAGCAGCTACAATATAACATGACAATGATAATATTCCGCTACATATTATCACAAAAAATAAACAGCTCTAAAAAGCAAGAAATATTTATTATTGAAATCTGCATAATTAATAATAGGTACGCATAATATCTGATATTAAAAAATGACTTTTGTAGTCAGTTGGGGCCAAAAGATATTTCCGATTTTTATATGGTTTTATCGTGGTTTTATTATCCCATTTTTATTTTTATTCTTTAGTCCCACCGGACTCAGACGATTTTTAATATTAGATATTGTGCGTACCTATTTCAATATTATTTCTTACTTTTTAGAGCTGTTTATTTTCAAAGTTGTTTTTTTGTTAGTTATTTTTTAAAGGAAGTTTTATTTGAAAATAAAGCTGTTTAGGGTTCCGTACCAAAATGAAAACTTATGGTGCGACTAAGTCTGTCTGTCTGTCTGTCCCAGCTAGATATCTCAAGAACTACTAATGCAACTAAAACAAAAACTAAAACATCATCTAAAACTATTCCAACTTAAAATTTGGAATAGTTTTAGATGATGTTTGCCCAACTATTTTGCAAATAAGAATGCAATTAAAAAATATAACAGGTGTTTGCAACAGGGACTGAAAGGATTTGAAGTGGGGCTGCTAGGGCATGTTGGGTATCATATGAAAGACGATCCCTGTCAGCAGGGAGGGCCCTGCATGGATAGTTATTTTTCTGTACCCCGGGATGCAAAACTTTTTCAATCTTCTAACAAAGAAATTAATCCTAAAAACGGATGGGTAAGTTAGAAAACATTGTAAATGTGAAATAGACACGGTGCTTGAGAACTACTAAATGTAGCGAAATTATTACTACTAGTGAAATAACTCGGCCGTGTTGACAGGGAAATGATGAAAAAAAAGGAGGGTGCGGGGCAGGGTGACGCCCATCCACCTACGTCACAGGGGGGATCCGTACCTAAATTTTCCCTGCTGAAAGTGAGATACCGTAGTAGTACTAACTAGTCATAATTTTCTTGCATTTGCACTGAGACAAAGGAGCTTCCCAAGAAAAGACAATATTGTTCCGTATAATAAATGTTTAAACCTTATTCATAGAAGATAACAAACAAATGAAATCAAACTACTGATGGGTAAGGTAGGAAACATGTGAATGCGAAATGCGAGATGGTCACGGCGCTCGAGACCTCCTAAATATAGATCGCTCTACATTCGAAGGCTATTTCGTAATACACACATCGGCCTTGCACGACGAGGTGCGAACGTTTCAGAGGTAATAAGCTCGTTGATTGTAATGAAACATGTTTTTTTAGGAATTTTAAAGTTGGTAAAAGCTCAATTATCAAGCTGGATAAAAAATCAGCCGTATATCTTAGGTTTTTATGAATTGCGACTTTGTTCTATTTCGCCCAGGTTATGAACTTTCATCCCTTATGTATTTGTGATATAATAAATAAAAGATTATTATTATTTAACTCGCTTCGAAATTCATACCCTTTCGTTTGATACATAAAATTTTGAAACTAAAATTACTTCAAATCTGTAAAGTTGTACGGGTTCGTCCATTAATAACGCGAGGCTCGAAAGGAGGAGGGGGTTCGGTAAAAACGAAATATCAAAAGGAAAGGGGGTGAAGTGAGATCACGTGCACTTATTTTATCGTGGAACGCGTGATTTTTAAACCGAAATAACCGACGTAAGGTTAGTACTTATAAAACTTACACGTGACTTTGAGGGGGATGGGGTTAAGAAAATATAAACCATTTTATACCAAACAACGGAAGCGTTGTTGTATATTAGGGTAAGCATAATTTGGCAATAAAAAAATCACATCGTCGTCTTGATAACCTCCTTTTTTTGAAGTCGATTGAAAACATCGAGTAAGTAAACAATAAAAATAGTCCACAGAAACTTGACGTTTGATAACAACTTTTATTTTACCTTTATAACTTTTTTTCATCCTACGTAAATATTATTGCACCAAAATATTACCATAACGTAAAAAAAATACTTAGTTACATTTGGTTAATGTTTCGGAGGCAAGAACTGCTGATACAATAAAATACTAATAAAAAAAATCGTTAGAATTACCTGTGTCAAAATAAAGCTTGCTGCGCTCGGCAACATGATTCATTGTTTCTATAGTCATATAGTTTATTTATATTTTATTCAGAATTTAATCTATTGGGAAACCAGTACCCTATCTGATGAAAAGAACTGTTCCCGAGGAATAGAAAAAAAACTGTCCAAACAGACGAAGTCGCGGGCGGTCGCTAATATTTATAAGTGACTATATTTTTGAATCATACAAAATCACGCACTGGAAGGTACCAAAAAAAATATAAATACCCCCAAAAATGGTGCAATTTTGCAGCAAAGATGCAATCACCGATTTTATCGTGAAAATATGTTTATGTTTATGTTTAAAACGGGAAACTAATGATACGGGAAAAAGTCGGAGCGGAAGTAACTCAAACCATTTTTATCGTCATAATAATAAGCATTATTCGATGACTATCTTAAATGTAGCGCCAACATACCGAATCATATTATGGCAACATCACTTATACATTTTCAAACAATTTACAGCTTAAATAACCACATTTTTAAGGTACATTTTAGATTGCAACTCATTCTAATTGTGAATCAGTATGCAGCAATAAACTTCTGTAAAAATAGATCACTATTATTAGAGTTGGTGATTTTTGGATCTAAATAGATTCATCGTCACAATATTTCAATCGATGCGAGTGCTTTCTTAAATGTAGGTTTCCTGATTCACAATAATGAATGTTATTTGTTTGAAATAGTACCCAATATAAAAGAGTACTCTGCGATACCTACTGATGTTAAATTCAATCGGCCTTACCATAAAAGATTTTAAAACACTGTTCAACAAGTGTTTAACTTAGACACTGTTTAAATGATGCTGTCGTCTTTTGACAATATTGTTGGAAAGAGACGGCATCACATTTAAACAGTATCTAATCTTAAATGGCCTTATCACAAAAGATTTTAAAAACTTTTAAAAATTAAAAAGAAAAACCTCCTTCAAAAAACCTTAAAAAAATTGCTATAAAAACAGCTTCAAAAAACAGCAGCTCTAAAAAGCAAGAAATAATATTCAAATTGCATAATTACTATTCAAGTACCTACGCATATCTGATATTAAAAAAACGTCTTTTGAAGTCGGGTGGGGCTAAAGATATTTTTCTTTTTTAATCATAATAACATTTATCGTGGTTTCTCTTTCTCAATTTGATTTTTTAATTCTTAAAGCCCCACCCGACTTCATAAGACGTTTTTTTAATATCAGATATGCGTAGGTACTTGAATAGTAATTATGCAATTTGAATATTATTTCTTGCTTTTTAGAGCTGCTGTTTTTTGAAGCTGTTTTTATAGCAATTTTTTTAAGGTTTTTTGAAGGAGGTTTTTCTTTTTAATTTTTAAAAGTTTTTTATTTTTAACTTTTTTGTGGTAGGACATGGGGTAGGTGACCAAAGTGTATTATCTCGAGCTCCTCCGTGCTTCAGAAGACACGTTAAGCCGTTAGTTCCAGCTACATTTGCATATTAACACCCACCAATCCGCATTGGGCCCGCGCGGTGGGTTATGGTCCATCCTATTCATCAGCCCATAAGTAAGGCTTGTATCCCAGCCCCAGTAGTGACAATAAAAATAGCTGATGCGAAACCTTTCAATAACGTAGAGTAATCACTAATACACTATCATATTTGATTTTGAAGAGTTCTCTTGTGTATCTTCGAAGTCCAAAGTCCAATGTGAAGGAAATTTGAATGAAAACATCCTTAAAGTATCCCCTTTCTAACAAAACAAGAATCATCTAAATCGGTTTATAAACAAAGAAGTTATGCCTGAAGATCCGTTAAAACTCGTGCAAAAGTTACCTAAAAATTACAGTATTTTCAGGATTACTCAAAAACTACTAAACCGATTTAAAATTAAAAAAAATGGGACCACCTGGGGAGCAAACCTGATAAAGTGGCGTTTGAATCATGTCAATCGGTTCAGCCGTTTTCGAGTTATCGGTGGACATACATAAAAAAAAAATAAAAAAAAAAAAAACAAATAAACAGTCGAACATAGAACCTCCTCCTTTTTTTGAAGTCGGTTAAAAATACTGTTTAACAAGTGTTTAACTTAGACACTGTTTAAATTTGATGCTATCGCCTTTTGACAATATTGTTTGAAAGTGACGGCATCACATTTAAACAGTATCTAAATTAAACAGTGTTTTAAAATCTTTTGTGTTAAGGCCGAATGAGGCTGATAATAAAAAGTCTTAGAAAACCTATCTACGTCATATTTTTTCTGTAGGGTTATGTAATTTTTTTCCCAAATACTAAGAAAAATCAGACTTCAGAGGTAAATAACAACATTCTACAATTTTTACCCTGTATTTTTATTGTGTCTGAATAAGGCCAGCCACAAAGATGAAATCTGTACCCCTAGCACGAACATCTATCAAGAAAAAAAACGTAGAAAGTAAACGTAGAAAAAACGTAAAAAGTACGAGTACCTACTTAGGTCTATCGAGACCAGCAGCATCTATCGAGCAGTCTATCGAGATAGAGTAGTTGTCAACGAGAAATTTCCTTTTGCTTTCTGGCGGTAGATGGCGCTGTACTAATTTTCCATGCAAATTTACTCTATCGAAAGCAACATATTTCACCGAGTGCTTTTTATCATTATACAACATTTATTTGACAATCTCTTTATCAAAAGCTAGCTGTCAAAAGTAAGAATCCAAAATGGCGATTTACATACAAAATTACCAATGTTAAATTTAAGATTTTTAGCTGTTCTTATTGGTTTTTCTATTTTTTTTTGTTTCCTAGCCACCCCAGTTATAATAGCGAACAAAACAAAAACATAATTATTCCAATCGGTCAAGCTGTTTTTGAGTTTTAGCCAGACATAAGGAAGATTAAGTAGCATAAGGACAACCTTTGTCGGAACTAGCGAAATTTTTTATGCATGAAATTTTCTACTTCACGTAAGAAACTATCTTTTCGACACAAACCGATACCTTCGTCGAAAAAAATGTTTACGCTCACAAGAGCTGATGGTATGCCCTCTAGGAGAAATAAACGCAACTAAATCGTATACCATAAAACGTAACGTGAAAAGCATGCTCCTTTCGATGTCAACAAAGTCCACGAGATGGCGCTACCGTTACGGAACTATTGTATCCCCATCTCGATGTATCATTCTTATTCCAAACTTTAGTTCATTTTTATTGACGGAAACTAAATATTTCAATATTGTGCAAAGCTGTTGTATGTATGAATTAACTTATGTAAGATTATTATGAAATGAATAATTTATTATTATTATTATAAAAAATAACTATGATGTTGTAATTTTTTTTTTAATTACGAATTAGTTATTACTTCTAAAATTGCAGGATGTATTTTAGGGTCCAACAAAAATATTTTGGATTGCCAAGGTAGAGTTTCATTTGTTTTTGCACTTTTTTAAGTAATGATAGTTATAAATATCTTGTAAGAACTGTCAAAAACTGTTCTTTGTTGAAAAAATTACCTATGAAATTATATTTATAATAACATATTCTACTCGTAATAACTTACAAAACAATGTTTTTGTAAGTACTTATACAGAGTTTTGTAAGAGAATTGTATTATTATGATCCAATCCAAAGTTTGATAAATGCAGAACTTTTTTATCTTTGAGCCGAAAAATAAATTTACTTTTTAATCAATTTTTAAATAATATTTTGGTAATATATTTTCTGTTTTCGTAAATCTTGTAAGTACCTGAATCTACATGTACTTGCAATTTGACTTAATTAAACATGACACGCAGAAATTGTAAAACAATTATTGAAAATACTTATCAAACATTTAAAGGACTATAAGAAAAAAATCCTTGTACTTTTTGAGTATGTACCTACCAGGTACTTTAATTTCATAGTTTTAAAGCTCTTGGTACCTACAATAAGTTTTCTTTCCGCGAAAATTACTTCTATAAAAACAGTTGACAGCGCAACTACTCTGATTACCAAAAAGTATAAAATATTGTGAAGAAAAATAAATTAGACGTAAAATAAGTTTGAGTTTCGTTTGTGTACAGTCGGCCTCATAAGTATTATACACTTAAGTAAAATACGCCACATAATATAAATACATAAGTTTTTAAAACTTTTATTCAATCTTTATTGCACAATAACGTTTATTGTGCAATAAACAGAACCTATTGGAACAAATAGTTCTTTCTTATTTCCCAGTAAACCCAAAATAGTTTGAAGTGATACAAGTAGCTATAGTTTGAAATTAAACAACCCCAAAATAAGCTTTTATACGTAGGCATAATCATCGTGGAAGCAACAAGAGCTTAATTAATTTTGACAAAACGTAATTTGTAGCACAGGACCCAGCATTAGACCTTAACATAACATATAAATCTCATACGAGTGTACGTACAAACATTAATATATTACTAGCTTCGGTTTTAAACTTCTAACAGATCGCGTGAGAAAATATTATTATCTTAAATAATCATTTGGTACTTTATTCAATTCTACCACGTTGTATGGGTAGGCGAACATTCATAAATGCTGTCTGTACCATGAATAGGCGGGAAGAGCATGAATATCTTTGTGGGACAAGTGCATTGAACAACCCCCTCCCCTCCCCCGGGTCCCGGAGGCTTACCTGCGGGCTGCGTCTGCGCAGCGACGCTACGATGCAGCCTCTAGAACCGCTACCGTGCGGGCATAGACTAGGTGATGTGTAGATGAGACAAAGTTTACAGTTTTATGCCTACTTACTCTTCTAATTATTGCATCATTGAGTTTCGTACTATCAATACGGCACAATCTTATGCAGATGATGAGTTTCAAAAATATCCATTTATTAAATTTATGCACAGACTTAGCGAAAATAAAATGTAAACAGTTATGAAGAAAATCTTAACATTTAGAGACGTATTTTTTTCGTAAAAGGCAATAAAGTAGGGCAACCCTTGGATAATATCGCAATGTAGCTATCCTAGCAATAAAGTAAATTTTACCATATTCTATAACATACCATAAAGTTTTAAAATAAATATTTAAGATAAAGTGTCAATGGCTTTTGTGGATCCTTAAAATAATTGTAATAAAAGAAAACGCAAATTTAAAAGCTTTAGCAAAGATAAATTGAATACAGTATGTAAGTACTGTCTGTACTCAAATAATCTTTCCCGCGGCTATGGTATCGGCTGGCTGCGTGCGCGCCGAACTTGGAGCAACGTCACGTCATAAAGGCTGCGCTAGCGAGCGGGACTGACGCGCCGCGCGTGCGCAAATGTGGTGATCAGTGAACTAGCATGCCTTGTGTGCAAGTGTGACAGTGACGCTATGTGGAAGTTTACACTCCTCGTGCTGCTGGCGACGGCGGCCTGTCGAGCGGAGTTCCAAGAAAGAGGTAAGAACTCCTCACTTAACCACTGAAAGAACAATACGAATTCAGTACTATACGCCGAAAAGAGTGTTTCGAAAGTCATTGTTTATAATATGAACAACGCACGTGAACTCGAATTGTCTTAAAAGTTTAAGTAAGGTGGGGATTGAGGTCGTATTCCAAGTTCAGTGATTGCGTTGTCTGCAGTGTGGTGTAATTAAGAATCACTTGACGATTGTGGCTGAGATAAGATGCCTAATAGTGACCACGAGTTTTGGACTACTTCGTCCAATAAAAGGCTCTCACAACCAGACTACTTTATTACAAGTTTTCAATTAACTTGATAATGATAAATTGATTGACCATCATTAATCAACCGATCATAAGTAATTAGTTGACGATATACTTGGAGAAATCTATGTTGATTTATCGAAACATGCATTAAGTATATTTATTTAAATGCCAAGTGATTTCAATATGCAAAGCTTTGGAATGTCTAACGCTCGAGAAATTAATATTAAAGACGAAACCTGCTAGCACAAAGATTATTTAAATAACTTATAAGTTGATATAAGAAACTTGCTTGACGCACATAGTACATTCAGAATATTATCAAAGTTGGTAAGCAAAAAAATATTTTCGGTTCAATTTCATGTCTGCAATGTGTTAATTGACTTGCAAAGACAAGGATTCCGAAACAAATTTTCATAACAATGTAACTGTTTATAAACACCACCTCATTGACAAGTGTTTCAGTAATGACAATGTAACCAAAGGTTAGCCCATGCCACAGAATTAGTATAGTACTGACGTATAGAACGGCCACACCCCGCCTCCCGCCGATCCGAGATACCGCACCTCCCCCCACAATCGGTAGTAAGATCAGAAGTTCATTCTCCGGGGCCGTGTCGCGCGCGCGAGTTGGTTGTAACTAACATACAAGCTTAACAGATGTCAAGAGTCAACCCTAAAAGGTTCACGCGCACATTCGCAGCGTGTACAAACGTAATCTGTTTATGTTGTAGTTAAAACGCACTTTTTTAAACAGGGTGCCCATGGCAAATATTATTCTGTAATTTAAAGCAAAAGGTTGACCAGCAGATCGAATTCTTAAATATAAGATTTTAGCATTCACGGTGCTATTTTTATGCAATACTAAATAATATACTAGAAAATTTCGACTCGCACCAGATCATATTTTCGGACGGTAATTGAACCCGCGATCTTTTTAAGTCCGGTCCAATGCTCTTACCACTGAGCTACCGAGTCACTCGGTAGCGATTGTCCACTGATTGGCTTTATAATTAATAAGGTAACTCCATTTCTAAAAAAGGAAATAGTTTTGAGTCTTTTAGTAACACAGTGGATCTATGTTGTCCGAAATAAATCGTTTATTTAAGTATTTTTTTCTTTCAAGGAAAATCTCGAACATAAAGTTTATCAAATGACTTGTCAAGGCAATCTTATCGCCATTTTACTAGAACTATTTGAAGATGATAAAACTCTTTCATCATTGCCGCTTCACAATAGTATATTTCATTTATGATTTTTAAATTTTGAGATTTTAACATTCACAATGCTATTTTTATATAATACTAAATAATATACTAGAAAAAATACGACTCGCACCAGATCATGTTATGGCGCTGGCTTGCAGCGTAAGAGTTGATAAACTAGAAGAAATTCGACGTTCCCACAAGTGACTCGGTAGCTCAGCGGTCAGAGCATTGGACCGGATATCCAAAGGTCGCGGGTTCGATTCCCGTCCGAGAACATGATCTGGTGCGAGTCATATTTTTCTAGTATATTATTTAGTATTTCATTTATGAATTATAAAATTCAAAGACTTTGCGTCTTTGTTTACAATAACGTGAAGCTATAGCATTAATATCAGCTTAGAGAAATATGTAAGTAATTACAAACTAAATTTAATAGTCTACCGGCACCTGAAGAATTACTGAAAGTTCATCTCTCCCTTACGCTTTAGAAAGCAATTTTATTTTATTTGTAATGATTACGTCAGATACTCAATAATTTTCGCCGATCCTGAAATTCAAAATCGCCATGATAACAGCTATACACGAACATAAGGTATATGCAGTTAGTTGCAAAACTCTACTACGGAGATTTCATGGACAAAACATTAAAAATTAAAAAACGAAATGTAACCTAAAATTATCTATATAACTTTTTGGTGCAATTATTTTAAAAAGGTTTTATTGTTTTATGAAAATACTCTAAAAAATAAAATAAAGTAAAACATAAAATTGCATCTCAAGAAAAATACTGTAATAATTATGGGACAAAAAAACTTAGTTTAATTTTTTCAGATTTAATTAAACTAAACTGAATTCACTAAAGCGGACATTGTTTCATCGCCATTATTTTATTTATTTGGCATAACTTGTTGTCAAAATTTATTTTTGCCTAAAACTAAACAAACTTTGAGCTTCAGTTGTCCTCATAATTAGATAGAAAATCTGAATGGAATAAGGAAAACTACAAAAAAATATAGCTTATAACTTCTTGGTAAATTCCAAAGCTTGAATGTTACGTAGCATTGTATATATATATAACGGGTTTGTGGTCATCAATCATCATTCATAATGCTATAAATAAGTAAACGGATAATGCGGTAATGATTTATACTTCGATCGAGGATTTATTGGTATTCCTATTTTGCTATTCTTTATGTAGATACTTAATTCGAAATAATTACATGTTGAAATTCATGTTTATCAGTTTTCTACTATTTGTTTAGCGAACGGAACTAGGTACAAACTTTGTCAATCTTAGTAACATTACACAGATATACTTAAAATTGATTTAATAAATGTATTGTCGTTAAGTAAAACCTGCCTTTCTATTGTCTAATTTTCAAAATCTATCGCAATCGCTTTCAGGATGGATTGATGCTTCTTTTTGGCACAAATAAAAACTTACCAAAGAAATGCAGCAATGTGTCGGATCCAACTGTCGATTGCGATAGATTTTTAAATTAGACAATTAGCCCCCAGATTTTATTTATACAATCCTATTTTATATTAAAAATTGTTACTAAAACACTTCGAAACAAAAATAGGAATATTGCCCTAATGCCGAATATGGTATATAGAAACCATCAAACTGAAGAACTTTTAATAAAGGACAAACCCTCAAATCGCGAAAAAAATCTGCTGTTTCATACATTTTGTTATTTTCGATTTTATTTTTTGTATGAAACAGCTGATTTTGTTTTCGCGATTTCAATGTTGGTCCCATAGTAAAAGTTGATCAGTTTGATGGTAATATATACCATATAGTGCAAAAATACCCCTATATACCATATTAGGGGTATTTTTGTAACATGTTTTATATGTTAAGTTGAGGGAATTTATAACAAAAATAACACTACCATATTTGTGATTAAAATCCTTCGATCATTGCTCGAAGTTAAAATCATACAATTATGTAAATAAGTGTTGTTGAAAGAAAAATTTTGCTGAACTTGACATCGACGCTTGCTGATGTCACATTTCATTGTTCTATTTTAACTGTAACACAAAACCATTTATTTGGTTTACAATTATAAATTGTGTCTTTTGTTATTATAAATACAGTATCGAAACGAACCTATAACGAAGGCTTATTCTCGTTGTAATTTTTTTTTCTGTTCCTGTTATCCCCCAGTGGGGGAGAAGAGTGGGGGCCAACTGTAATAGGCCATATCAATTAATGAATTTAGTGTTTGTTATTTAAGTTTTATGTTCGTGTTCTCATGTCTAAGTTGTCATCCAAATGATAAAACAATCAACAATTGTCTTTATGCACATAATTATAACGTAGAATTTCAAAAATAATACTTCTTCATAAAAATATGAGCAGCCTTTTTGCTTTAGTCCTCCCGTGACCACGGCCCCTGGAAAGGTGTCGAAACGTCGGGAATTCTAAAAACCAATAAATACAAACTAAATAATTCTAAAACAACACCTGAATTAATAATATACGCGCTGTAATCCGTAAAAGTTTTTAAATTTTGAGATTTAAGCATTCACAATGCTATTTTATATAATACTAAATAATATACTAGAAAAAATAGGACTCGCACCAGATCATGTTCTCGGACGGGAATCGAACCCGCGACCTTTGGATATCCGGTCCAATGCTCTGACCGCTGAGCTACCGAGTCACTGGTGAAAACGTCGAATTTCTTCTAGTATATCAACTCTTACGCTGCAAGCCAGCGCCATCTCACCAATGTAGAAGGCGCTGGCTTGCAGCGTAAGAGTTGATATACTAGAAGAAATTCGACGTTTTCACCAGTGACTCGGTAGCTCAGCGGTCAGAGCATTGGACCGGATATCCAAAGGTCGCGGGTTCGATTCCCGTCCGAGAACATGATCTTGCGAGTCCTATTTTTTCTAGTATATTATTTAGTATTATCCGTAAAAGTGTTTTATTTCTCATAATACTTGTGTCAAACTACAATACGATTTATTTTAACAATGTACAACTAATGTGACTTACTTCAGAGCGCTTGCGGTACAAAACGACGTATTTAATCTGTAAAATTTTCTCTTTCTCGAGTTAAAAAAATAAAACGTTTACTTTACAACTTATCAAAGAAAACATCGTTATCAAAAAAAATACCATTATTTGTTATAGATATAAGAATGGTTATTGTGCCCCGTTTCATGACCAATTTTACTGCCATTTTAATAAGAGAAAGAGGAAAACAACAAAAAAATCAAAATAAGTTATCCTTTATTAATAGTAAAATGGCAAACCTTTATTCCCACTAGTTCAGTTAATCTAGTCTCACAAGTTCTGGATAGTACTATCTTGGAGTTATTTTACAAATCAGACCTTATTTGACGACCTCCGTGGTCGAGTAGCTTTGTACACTGGTTTTCATCTGAGGTCCCGGGTTTGATCCCCGGTTGGGTCAATTTAGAAAACCAATTTTTCTATATTGGCTCAGGTCTGGGTGTTTGTGATACAACCGTTGTCTCTGATTTCCATAACACAAGTACTTTAGCTACTTACTTTGGAATCGGAGCAATGTATGTGATGTTGTCATATGTTTATTTATTTCTATGAAATTTAACCACGCCTGTGAAACAGGCTTTTAGTACTTTTAACCCTCGAATGTACCGTTCGTTCACTAACAGCTACTGCGAATCGTTCCGAAGAGAAATCTCATGGCATTCCCTTCAAACTACTGCTTTAATAAGTGGGTAAGAGCGGCCATCTAGTGAGCCAACTTAATTGCGATAGGGCGGAAGAGAAAACTAGGAAAAACTAGACACATAACAGGTTCCACGAGGGTTACAAGTGGAATAGGTGGACGGACTTACACGTTTACAACTTGTTATATTTGTACGAGAAAGAAAGTACGAAATAGAAACATACTAAAAAATTAAGAGAAAACATACAACGACTTGACTGAGGAAAAATTTCTTTTCGAAAAATCGTATTTTAAAAGAATCTCGAGACATGATTTTTTTTTTATTTAATTCAAAATTGATTATACTAGCTTTAATTGAATTCGAAATCATCCCTCTATTTTAGGATGGAATATTTTCTATTTATTTTTACAGATAAAATAAGATGGTGAGAATCTCAATTTTTGTTATTTCAAAAGATAGCTACATCATTAATTGATTACATGCAACATAAAGTAAGTTAGTAGTAAAGTAATTAAAAAATAATATTTACATGAACTGAATTCTGTCATACTTAACAACTTTTCATAATAACATGGACTACTTTTTCCCGTCATCAGGTCAAAGTAAATTACTGTGTGTGATCATCATTAGCACAGATACAGGTATCATAATTTTATGGGCAACTGATTTTGTCCTAATGATAAAATGAAATGATATTTGAAATAAAAATATGAAATGAAATTTTGAAATGATTTTTTTTATTTGTAAATAATACTGATTTTTTACGAAAACAGTAGTGATCGTTAATGGCTGCAGTTGTTGAAAACTGTGTCACAGTCATTAGCGCCCACTTCCAGAGTACAATGATTTTGGTTAATTTAAATAATAGGTAGTACTAATGATAATCCATTATAATCTTTTAATCTATCTATATATATAAAAGGGTAAATCACTCACTCACTGATCACGAAATCTCAGAAACTACAAGTGCTAGGAGTCTCAAATTTTGCATGGGAGTTCCTTTTAGGGCGTAGGTGCTCACTAAGACGGGATTTTGCGAAATTCAACCCCTAAAGGGGTGAAACAGGGTGGCAAAGTTTGTATGGGAGAACGCGATTCCTTGGCCCGATTGACTTGAAATTTGGCATTCACATTCTTTCACAAAATTAATTAAATACCTGTTTCGTATTTTTTTTGATATTTATCCCCTAACAGGGTTAAAAAGTGATAAAAGGCTACTTTTGGGGTGCTTGACTTCGACGTCGGAATTGAAACTTCTTTGTGCACTTGATTGATTAATTAAGAAAAATAAATATCATTTGTCATCTCAACGTAGTATTACATTCTCTTTTGTCCATAGACTTAGAAAAATTTTCGCATTTCTATGCTTTTGTCATTTCCCCTGAGAGTAGGTAGAATGCATTTCATTGAATACTACCTATGGCGTTATGTTGGCAGTGCTGTCATTTTTCCTTATTGCGTTGTAATAAGGTGCAAAATTATTCCATCTGATCATCAGATTAATTTTAATAGAATACAATATCCGGTCAAGTCGCCTATGCTATGACAATTAATAAAGCACAGGGACAAAGTTTAAGAGCGTTTGGTGTAGATCTGCGCAGTGATTGTTTCTCCCATGGCCAGCTCTAATGTCGCCTGCTCGAGAGTCAGCTCGCCAAATAGCCTTTTTATTTTGCAACCGGATGAAATGACAAGAAATGTGGTAGGTATTTAGAGAAGTGTTGGATGATCGATCGAGATTGATAATCCTGATAATGCATAGCATATTTTTATTTAGAACTGCTCCCGGCATGCGTATTGCAATGCTCCGTTTTTTTAGCCAGGGACCTTCTTGGTCGTAAGCAGAACAACTCACCAAAGTTTCATCATAATCGGATAAATGTTTAAGGAGTCCCGCCGTCTGTACACTTAGATCTTTTAAACTATGCATAAAAAACCGCATCAAACTCGGTCCATAAGTTTGGGAGCTAGGTTGCCTCAGACAGACAAACACCCACACAGGTCAAACTTATAACACCGCTTGCGTTAGTTGTGTACGTCGTATATACATATACATATAGTGGTGGCCACATAATTATGGACACAAGTCGATTTTCATACAAATGAGGTAATTTTGAAGTCTTGGTTTTCCACTAGGGATTGAACTAGCTGTGATCTGATGATGGCCATCCAGGAAGTGAATGGAGAAGATTCGGATCGCAATACACACCCAACTGATCTGGTCGGCATTCTAAGAGATGTAGCATCAGAATTGTCAGTTGCAAGATTTTCATACATTTTAATGCTATAATCACGGTTTTTTTAACATATCCTTACATCTCTTAAAATGCTGGTCAGATCACTTGGGTGGCCATCACCAGATCACCACTCGGTCAATCCCAGGCGGAGAAGCAATGCTTAAAAGTTACTTCGTTTGTATGAAAATCGACTGGCGTCCTTAATTATGTGGCCACTATATGTTACAAAAGTACCCCTAATGCCGAATATGGTATATGAGGACCATCAAACTGAACAACTTTTACTATGGGACCAACTCTCAAATAGCGAAAAAAAATCAGCTGTTTCATACATTTTGATATTTTCGTTTTTAAGTTTTTGTATGAAACAGCTGATTTTATTTTCGCGATTTCAGAGTTGGTCCGATAGTAAAAGTTGATCAAGTTAATAGTCCCTATGTACCATATTCGGCATAAGGGGTATATTTGTAACATGTTGTATAAGATATCCTGTAGTATAGTCTAATAACTTCACACAAACCACATTAGTAACTATATTGTACCCGTGCGAAGCCGGGGCGGGCCGCTAGTCTAATCTAAAGGGAGTATGATGTATGTCACACAACTTAACTTTATTAATCAGTATCTGTGTGAATAAGGCCTAGTTGTATGTTGAGTTTACTAGTTTGTGTTTATAACTTTATGGAAAAAATTTAAAATCTATTTTTTTTTTTTAGAAAATCGGGAATCACAATAATAACCTGCATAACTGTGAAGAGTTAAAAAAATTAAGATATTAAAATTATTTAGCTTACGAAGCTTTTTTTTTCAATTCTCAATGCATCCATTAAAATATCACCAAAGATCAAGTAGCACAGAAAACAGCACATGTGCGTAATAGAAATTGGAGTTTCTTCCTGCGATTGAATTAAACGGAAGCTTAGTAGGGTACGTTTAAAAAAAACGTGTATTATGGAGACACCCCGTTGTTACATCGTGCCCAAGTGTTCTACTTTTTTATCCCTCACATGTGAGCGGATACCCACTTTGCAAGCTCGGGGTAGTTTAAGACAGTACATCCGTTTTTGTATCCGGCACCAAGTTTGGGGGTTAATTTTTAATAGGAGAATTTGTTTTACCCACAACGGGTTAGTGCTTGGCCTTCACCTCACCTGATGTTAAGTGACGATCAGGCCGAAGGTGGAAGCGCACTATATCCGGAATCCTCACCACTGAGGAACTGGCTATCTTACCTCTAATTTCCGGAACACAACAATTTATAAATTGTGTTTATGGCGTCTGACTTGGGTAAGATGGTAGTAGCCAGCCAGACCAAACCGAGTACAAATGTACCCCCCTCCTGGAAATCGAACCTGGAACCCGGGTCTTATATAAATCGAAATAAATGTAGGTATATTAAACGGCAATAAAACAAAAAACACAAATTATTACAATCAAAGCAAAAACACAAAGACAAACACCGACGTCAAACGTGACAGCTTTTAACCCAAAGACAAAATTACTATCAAAAAGGTGCGTTATGCACATATATTTTGATTGATTTCCAAGGGAATGTTTGATAGCTTTAGTTATAATATTCATAGATGCGTAAAGGTATTCATTACATATGCAGGAGTAAACAAAGTCGAGATGACAGCATTATTTCACGAAAAAATACACTCACTAAACGACGTATATTGCATTTTTATGTCATGAGCGATGCTATAATAACTTTTACAAAGATTGCGGGGGTTCCCATGACATCCATAATAGCTGTGCGAGTCTTTCTTATCTTTATCACTAAATTTATTTAATGCGATTGCATTAAAATAAAACTCACTATACAAACTAGTACACTTAAAAAATATTAGAAATGTACAATTCTAATATTTTTCATGTCTATAGGAATATTAATGAAAAGTTGTTTTTACCGCCTCTTCTCTTGCTAATCATAGTTTCTTCGTTACAGAAATATAGTTAGTGAAAATACCAATTAGTAAGTTTAAATACTCACATAAACTTGCGTAAGCCAATCGTATAACCAATTAATGCCACAGTTGATTTTCTAAATATACAACATGTTACAAAAATACCCCTAATGCCAAATATGGTATATAGAGACCATCAAACTGAACAACTTTTACTATGGGACCAACTCTCAAATCGCGAAAAAAAATCAGCTGTTTCATACATTTTGATATTTTCGTAATTATTTTTTGTACGAAACAGCTGATATTATTTTCGCGATTTCAAAGTTGGTAGTAAAAGATGTTCAGTTCGATGGTCCCTATCTACCATATTCGGCATTAGGGGTATTTTTGTAACACGTTGTATATTTTTTAAATTGTGTTAGAAAGTTTTTTTACCACAATATTTTGAAGCCAAAATAAATCGTTAAAGACGGTCTCGTTTTTTTCTTTGGTCAAATTGGCACCATAAACAAACTACAGCGTCCACCTTTCATTGCCCCCACATATCAAAACGATAAAAAATTCTTAACGCAAGATTGTTTTAACAATTGGCATTCGCGTCAACGCTTTCCGAGGCCCATAACGCGTTGACTTAGTAGCGTGATAACGAAAATTAGGCCTTCCCACAACCACATAAGGCTGTTTATTGTTGCTTAGTTCTCTAATTTTATACCTAATGCTTAGAAAGAACAGTACCGATGATTTCATGAGCTTGTAGTACAGTCGATCTCAAAAGTACATGAGCAGAGTACTACCATGTCACGCTATCATTATTGCGTTCATATAGAGTTACAACTTACTGAACAAGCTCTACTTGTCAGTGTGACATGGTACTAAAATATTCAGTTATTTCAAATATCGTACTAACATACTGAACGTTGCGTCGTTCTTATCAAAGTATTGAATTATGTCATCCGTCTGTGGGAATTATGTTACAAATGCGCAGATTTGTAGCGTAAGTGAGTTTTAGAAAATAAACATAACTTTTCCTCAATGAGAATCTGTGAATATCTAGTCGTATAAGTCACTAACTATGTTTGCAGATAAATACTACGAAAATCTTTGACTATTTTGTAGATATTCTTGTATATCAAAATGGTGATTGGGTATTTGACTCGAGAATGGATTCGACTTTTAAAGTAAGGTAACGTCACAGAATAGTGACGTCACATTGCACAATGCGCGGCCGATATGTTAGCGCGCAAAAGAAATTTGTGATTATCCAAGCAAAAATGTTTTTGCAATAATGTTTCCATTACAATTTGTAAAGCATTCAAAATTATTGAAGTGCATAGAACGGAATTGAAATAGTAATACTGTCATACATTTGTCTGTAAAGTATATTGTGGTTAATTTTAAAACCTTATTTATATTTTAGTGGAGGATAACCTTACTCAGTAACCTACTATCAGTTTCATGCGTTTTTCCTCAGCATAAAAAAAAGGGTTCCACTCTCCCTATTAAACACCAGTGATAATGGTTTCAGTGATTTGGACGTGAAAATTTAATTATATTTTCATGATATTTAATCTTTCAGAGCAATAACGAAAGATAGAGACGCATGTGTACTATTAAAAGGATCAAAAAATATTTTCGATTCATCCTTAAGTCAAGCAACGCCTGCGAAATGAACAATGCGCCCGAAAGTTAATATTGTTGACAAAATACAGCATTGTTCGTCCGATAACCTCGCCTCTTAAAACTACTTTTATTTTGGTAGTTACTTTGTTCATACGGATGATCGCACAATGGCATATGATATGACATTTCGATAAACCTATGACGTTGTGACATTACAATGATAGGTTCGATTTAATTTTCTAAACACTGTGTAGTCGATAGCATTTAACAAACTTTTGAAAGTTTGAAATAAAAATACGCAAAGTGATTGAAAAGAAAAAGATTGCCAAAATATTCCTTATTCCTGCATCATTAACAACTATTTTTATAACACTTAATCTCAATCTTTTCACAATTAAATTATTGTAGTAAAGCGAATTATTGAAGCGAATGCGAATGTTGTTTCTAAATTATCTTTTTGTACTATCTTTTACTCAAACATCTATTAATGTGGTCATTATTTTGACAACCTTATTTGAACAAAGTCGACCTTTCCGCGCTACTCGAATAAGCGCCATCAAAGTTGTATGGAATTACATTGCTGGTAAGCCACCATCGATTTCCTTTGAAAATCCATTATTGTCGAGTTTTGCTTCAATTCAAAGGGGCAAGAAGTAATTTATGCGGCAGTAGGAACTAATAAAAATAGGTTATTTGACACTTGTAAAAATAAACTTTAATATTTTCAGTTAAAGCTTGCTTGATAGACAACCTAATTAAAATTGATTTTTAAGTCTTTTTATTAGATTTCTAATACAAGACCCTTTGCTTTTCTTAAGCAATAAAATAGCATTAAAGTAAAGTTAAAAAAACTCACATACTTACATGAACCCTGAACCTTTATGGGCAGTCGTATTAAAAAAACAATGTTAACACGTACAACCCTGGAAAAGCAGTTTAACATTTTAATAACAGTACTTTTAACTGTGGTAGGGACATTACTAAGGTGGTTTAATTTAAATTACTCGCATTGTTTAAGTAAAGCAGTACACAAGCCTTGGTACGCAATGACTATATTGCTGGCCAAGTTAGGACTTGAGACGAATAACGACTTGAATGGTGCAGTGGTCAACATGCCGGTCTATCGCGCAAGAGGTCCCTGGTTCTATTCCCGTTCAGGCAGAAATTTAAGTGATGAATTTTAGTTTCTGTGACGTGTCTGGGTGTTACTATGTATAATAAGTATAATATATTTAAAAAGTATATGAGTAAAATATCAGTTGTCTAGCACCTATATTGCAAGCTTTGCTTAGTTTAGGGCTACATGGTGCTGAATGGAATCGTCCAAGAATTTATTATTATTATTTTGTTAACGGCAATAAAACTTCATTACGGTCAACGAATGTGAAATTAATTATTTAGAATGGCATTGAAGGAGACACACACTAACAATTTAACAAATTCTTATACATTTTTGCAAAGAATACCACAATATTTTACTACAGTGCTAACTAAGGTATATTATTCTGATACGCCGCTCGTTCGTTTACTCTACACAAGGTCAATATTTATTAGATATGTATCTCTGCTTTGGTACTGTATTATTATTTATTCTTTGGGACAAGGACCATCTGTCTTCAGTGTCATGAAACAATTATACAAACAATGCTTACGTATAATTCATAATTTTTATTATTAAGTTTAGTAATTCGTGTTAACTGTCGTTGCTGTTTAGTACATTTGTAAATCTCATAGACAATATTATACTTTTATTAGGTCTAAGGATGCATAACACCTGCGGGGGAGCATGGCGTAAATGCATTTTCTAAGGCATATATAAATACAATGTAATTATTTTTAATGAATAAAAAAATTACAGTACAGTGTACATAGTATAAAGAAGTAAAAAATATAGATTCAGTTTAAACCAAATATACCTAATTAGTTTAGGATATGCTAAAGCTTTGTTGTACAAGCAATATAACCGTTTTCCCATGCAGATAAAATCTGTTTGGAAGTCCGTTAATTGCCACAAACAATAGGACGCAATGCAGGCAAACCAAAGGCAAAATAAATTTTATTAATAAATAAGATTTTATTTAATGAATAAGTACTTTTAGCGGGGTCTGGATAGCGGCAGTAGAAACTTAAGGTTGCACTAAGAAAAATATACATTACCTAATATTTTAAGTTAAAAAAACGCACAAACATACATGAACCCTGAACACAAATACACTCCTTTTTAAGCAGTCGTGTCATTAAAATAATGTTGTTGTCTTTGTTTATTTAAAAACAAAATGTAATGTTTAAAAAAATAACAACATTCCTCCAGTTACTATTCAATAAATTCATAATCTTTTGTTTCAATTTCTTCCACTTTACATTGTATCCCGATCTTAGACTTGTTTTGTATTATGTGATCTATACATATTATACATATTATACATATTACATATAATTCTACGAACACTAGCAATAACTGAAGCTAAATAAATACGGTGTCCATGCGGTGTAAGCGCAACGTGACACTATCAAATTCCTGCGAACGTAAACATCGAGTGTTTTTTCATAAAGAGACGTATGTTCCCATGGCCAGATCAATTAAGTCATTAGCATGTATGCCATTGGCACAGTTAGCACCTATGCAAGATAACATCACTGTAACAATATTGGGAAACTAGTATAATATATTTATAGTAACAATAAAATAAAACCAGAGACAATAGAAGCGGTCACATGCTTTATATTAATTGGTATGAGTCGTCGATTAAGTCTCCGAATTGTATTGAGTTAAAAAAATTGGTGTATTTAAGTGAAATAAAAACAAAAACAGCTTCAAAATTAATTTGATCTGCGTATCTAATAATTTGAATTTTTGTTTTTCTTTTCAGGATTTTTGAAGGTTATTCTTTTTTTTTAAAAGTTTTTTATTTTTAACTTTTTTCAACTTGTATCTATTTATCTATTAGGAGGAGGTTATCTATTCTATTTGTCCCGTTTTTTTTCTAATCATGTTCCCCGATTACTCGAAGATGGCTGAACTGATTAAAATTATTTATGTTATTACATCAGGTATGTTCCCAAGTTGGTTCCATTTTCTGAAATTTTAATATCGGTTAGGTAGTTTTAAGGAAATCCTATTCAACCATATTCAACCATAACTTTTTTATTTACATGATTCTTTTTTGTTTGAAAGAAGATAGCTGTATCTACTTTAAGAATGATACCATATTAATTTTGCTGTCATGGATTTTGAAGATACACAAGGGAACTCCTCGAAATCAAATAGGAACTGTATAGATTGTAATATTGGTAGGTTTAGGTAGGTTTGTAAACTCGATCAGCTGTTCGCAATGCATGCTGAAAGTCGATTTTTTTGTCTGTTTTCGGAAAAGTGTTGTTGTTTAGTTATTAATTTACTCTTGCGAGGTTGTTGGTGTTTTACAATTAACCCTGTATTTTTTCTTACGCCATAATATCTATTGAAATTTGCGGCATAGGTAGTTTTTGTCTGGTATAGGTACCCATATACCTAAATACCCGTCTACCTATAAGTAGAATCCATTACTTGTTAGTCTTGTTTCAAATTACAATAATGCAGCCATGCAGCCATAGAACAATGAAGGGTAAAGCCATGCATTTGAATTTAGAACACAAGATTTAAAAAAGTCCTCTTTAAAACGCAACAAATACATCTTTGTTGTCAGTGCTCAATGAAATTGTATTACAGCCTTTTTCAGGTCATCTTTTTTGTGGCAAGAATATAAATATTTTACGGTTGTTACGTTAACACTGGCCTGAACAGAGTCTCGTCAACAAAAGAGCGTTGCATTTAAAGTGGCCCAGTCACAGCTATGGCTTCGAAGCATTGAAATTTAATCAATGAGACCACAGAATGGTATTCACTAAAAATAGAAAGATCCTTTATTGAAAACAAGATTGAATATTGAAAAAATATACATAATGAATGTATTTATTTACATAAAAAAATTAACAATAAACTTTTTGATACTACTAGGGCTGAACAGGTAACATGGTCAAACTAACCAACACGTTTTGTGTTTTAGTCAAAGCAAGTGTTCTGTGTTTATAAAGTACAAGTGGGGTCTATTAACTCAACACAAGGAAATTACCGATTTTGCGCTTCTCGCAACTATCAGAGGACATCAAAAATAAAAGTACCATTAATAGTACCTAGTTCAGCCATCTAGATATTCGTCCATTCAAATCTACTTTTCTGTATTTTTTCGTGTATGTATGAATTTCATAATATAATACATATTCATATTCAGAAAATATTTCATTGTTATAAACATTACTATTTTTATCTGGTAATCATTCGATGCAAAAGGGCACCTGCCTAACCCACGGTTTTCGACCGATTCCAAAATTTATTTTTACATACGGTAGACAATTTATCTACCTCGGGAGCATTTATTATCGTTTTCAGAAATATCTACTTTTTGACCGAATAAACGGGAAATTGTGTCGTTTCAAAAGTTACGAAAATTTGATACCTTTCGGTGCCCCGCAAGCTCTTACATCTTTTAATACGACTGCCTTTCGTTTATCTTTATACATTTCGGAAATATAGCCGAATTACACTCCCCTGTGAAAACGATCTGACAAACATTTTCAATGTCAAATATTCCACTAGCTTCTTTTTATAATATTTACCTGCGTGCTCTACTATTCTAAATTTCGTAACAGGAAGCAATTATAGCAAAATAAAACAAAGACAAGCCGGTGATATCATAAAGCCCGTAGATCTCAATAATTAGTAGAGTCAGTGCGAAGGATTGGGAACTAGGAGTCGGAGAAGGCCGACGATGGCCGAAGATTGTCGAAGATCCACGAGCGGAGGGGGCGTTCGGCAGGCCGTGACGCGACCAGCGGAGCGTTGCGTCTCCTTAAACTCGATAGGTACTACATCACGCCATAATCTCCCTTAAAAAATAATTATAGTGACAAACAAAGCTCGCAAGAATTACTTGCGATAATAACACGCATTAGCGCACGCAGTTTATAGTTTGTATAAAATACAACATACTTTTTACGAATAAGGTACAACATTAATTTTAGGAGACAAAAAAGTTAAGATACTTATATTATAATAAAAGATTGTATATCAGATGTATAGTTACACAATGGTTACTGTCAAACTATGACAAAACACTGTGTAACTATACATCTGATATACAACTAGACTGTAAAAACAAAACTGTTTTTATCGATTGAAAGCACTTCTTCATGTTTTGAAATAATATTACTACTTACGCCATATCTCCAAGATTAATAGGTCCTTAGATAAATAAAATTAGTTAAAATGAAAAACCAGCTGACAGTGGCGTGTTGTAAATAGGGTTAATGATTTTAAGAACAAAACTTGAGGCCGCCGGCTCCGCCGCCCATGACCAACATCCAGATAAACAGATGACAATAGTTACTGTGTTGTGCTTGTGCTCGAGTATACATATAATAGAAACAAGCTAAACATTTCAAACTACAACCACAGAATAGATATGTATAAGTACTGCCTAGGAACTACAACATCATTCCTTTTTAACCGACTTTAAAAAAAGGAGGAGGTTATCAAGTCGACGGTTTTTTTTTTATTTTTTTATGTATGTTTTGCGATTTTTGTGATGTCATATTGATTGAAATTAGCCGTCTATTACTAACTATAGCGGTACGAAAACAGAAAAAAATGTTCTTCAAAGTTATATCAACCCATTTAAATCCAGTGTTCCTAAGTAGTATCTATTACTGTAACACACTTCTGATCTTCCACCTTGTGAGGTAAGGTTTCCTGCAATGGGAGCTCGGACTATAACTGACAAACCACTCTCTCCACCTGGTGGGACGGTTAGTATTTTTTTTCCTTAACCGACAATCTGCCCTTCTATTGTCTAATTTCAATATCTATCGCAATCGCTTTCAAGATGTAACACATTGATGCTTCTTTTTGGCATAAATAAAAACTTACCAAAGCAATGCAGCAATGTGTCACATCCATCTGTCAAATGAAAGCGATTGCGATAGATTTTGAAATTAGACAATTAACCCCCTGGTTGGTCGATTGATATTTATTTTTCCTGACAACCTGGCCGGTAGGTTGATACTTTTTTTCCTTATTTGGTCGGGACCACTTCCTTGCTTTAAACTATTTCCCTTATTCTTAAAAATAGGCTTAACACTACAACTTTGTTTGTGACATTGTAATATAATATAATGTTTAGCCAAAGTACAAAATCATCTACTACAGCAAGCAATGATCATTATCTCGATGTAAAGCCCGAAGTATCGTAACCCACTATCAATATTCTGTACAAAGTTCGTAACAGCACTTATTCTAAATATTGAGCAACAAATAATATCGGTGTTTAAGAATACTTTGAGCATTCACTATAGTGTCGGTATACTTACTGTGACTAGAACCTATTATGTTAATTGTGAAATACCGAGCTACTAAACACCGACGGCCTTATTAATAAACGAATAGTAAGTTTACACCTGGTTTAACAGAAAATATTGTTTAGCAATATTAGTCTTTACGTTTGACGTCTCAAAGCATTATATTCCTAAGCAAACTTTTTGGTTAAACTAGGTGTAAACTTACTCTTCGTTTATTAATAAGGGGGCGACTGTGTTTAAGGCAGTTTTAGTTTTATTGAAGGAATTTTTGACAATCATCAACCACCAATGTGACCACGGATACAATAATAATTTTTAATCTGACCACAGCAATTTAACTAAAGCTAATCAAGGACACTAAAAGTGTCCGTGGTCAGATCAATCTAACCAAGCGATCTGACCACGGATACTGAAGGCTAACTTCTGGTTTCTGACCTTTGGTCGGTTGTTTATCTGTTCAATAAGGGGTCCACTAGCGACGCTTAAACATTTAATTTTACTACGTTAAACCAGATAAAGTGGACCCTGGACCCTTATCGAACAATTAAACCGACAAAGTACCTCAGAAACCGGGCATAAGTCAGTCACAATAGGATAGGAAACCCAGTAAAGCACGTGCTCTTTCATTTATTTTATTCTGTACAAGTCTAGGTTTAATGGACAATGGCGACCTAACATAAGTCTTATACTAAAGGCTACGTTTACGTACTTTCATGGTTTATTTCGTGGTTGTAAATATAAAAGAAGGGGTAGGAAAAGTCAGTATAAATAAATGTATAGTCTATTTGCTACCTTAAGTTTTTAGGGAAAAAAAGATCGTGGCTAACTCAAACCATAAAATAGGTTGCTTATTAAGATGGCAGTTACTAGTTGAATTACCTACTGTCTGTAAAGTTTCAAGTAACACAATACATTAAACAATATTGACGACGACCTGTGTGGTGCAGTGGTCAACATGCCTACCACGCAAGAGGTCCCGGGTTCGATTGCCGGCCGGGCAGAAATTGAAATTATGGATTTCTGTGGCGGGTCAAGGGTTACTTACTATGCATAAAAAGTATACAGCGTGTCCCAAAACTTTTGCCACATGAAGAGAGAGTGCCATTAATATTGAAAGTTACTGAAAAAAGACTTTGTATATAATTTTAAAAATATTTGGAACTGCAAACAAAGATTTTTGAAAAATCGCCTGCCTTATTAAACATTAATCAAACCCACGAAAAAAAAAAATGATACCGATCGAGTCATACCTAAGGATTATTTTTTCTTTAGTAACACAGCTTCTTAAACAAAAGGAAAAACATATAACACTTAAATTTTCATAATTACAAATTGTATCAATTTGTATCGTATCATATGTGTTTTTTTTTAATCTTTGAATACAGTTCCAATTCTTTTTAAAAACAAAATTAAGTCTTCATTTAGTAAAATTTCCTACCTTCAATTTTAATGTACATTCCCTCCATGTTGCAAAGTTTTTTCTGTATATTAAAAAAGTACATAAGTAGTATAATATGTAAGTATTTCATTACGAATTATTTAAAAAACAAGCATGTTGATGGGTAAACAAAGACTTCCAATAAGCGAGCCGCAAATGATATAAAGGTGCGTTTACATTAACGCACGTGCATGAACATAGCGTGCAATTTGGAAACATATTTTGGGACATAATTGTTCCCGATGGTTTTCGTGCAAGTTATATCTACTACCTGCGCACATGCACGCATGCGATTAACCATAGGGTCTCACTAAGGTTAAACTTGCACGCCTCATTACTCATGTATGCTATTAGGACTAGAAAATAATTGGCGTTCAGCCTGTAGTGTATGACTCCTAAAATAGGAACATAGTGATGCGTGCACGCAGAGTGGACGAGTGTTCTTTGCCAATGGTACGTAGTTTTACTAGTGTACCGAGTCCAACTTGAGTCCATTGCTCGAGGCGCATAAAATGGGCGCTTCGTGCACGACCACGTGCGTAGATGTGGATTGTGGACGCACCACTACTCTGGTTGGTCGTTAGATGTGTGTGCCTTGCGTAATGCGGTGTCTTCTGAGGGCGCTCAGTCGTGAACTAACGAGGCCCGACGGTATAGGGTTGACACAACTTATCTAGCATGAATAAAATTATTATTAAACTTCTGGTCTATGCAAATCAAAAAGTATACCAATCGACTATTTTCCTCAAAATAAAAACTTGATGACCTCAATGAAGTATTGCTATTTTAATTTAGTTTTAATTATATGGACAGATAATTAATATTAAATCATAATGCAAAAAAAAAACGTTTGTAAATAATAATATACGATGGGGCTTGCATGTATTAAAGAAAAGAACCCAAGTATTTTTAACTAGATTTAAAAAAATACAAGTTTTGATTACGAAATTAATTGGGCAAAAAAGTTAAGGCAAATTAGGAAATTATCTATAAAATATTTTACTTTTAATGGCATGCGATGCGTCACGTAATCTAGCAACGTGGAACGTCATAATATTTCACAAAATCCTAGACAATTTAAATTGTGAAATTTAATTGTGAGTTGATAATGTTGGTATATTGACTAATGTAGATGTGTACGACTGTAATATAAAATATTATCAAACCTGTAATTTACAGTTTATGAACCCGGATCCCAGTCTAGGAATCCCTTCCGGACGACTTCGTAATTTTCTTAGACTTGACACTTTCCTAAATTGTCTCATTTTTAACTCGGCTCTCTCTTAGTTGGTCTATTCTTAAACTTGACACTTTCCTAAATTGTCTCATTTTTAACTCGGCTCTTTCTTAGCTGGTCTCTTTCTTAAACTTGTCTGGACGTTGATTACATCACAAACTTCAATTTGTAACTCTAAGATCAAGGATTAAATAAATATTTAAAAAAAATAAGTATGGTCCTCGTACCTCGTACTTTTTATCACATAATTTAGGAGACAAACCCAATCAGTTGCAAGAATATAAGTAAATATTATTGCCGTCATCAAAATGGAAGTATGTTATTTAAAAAATCTCTTAATTCGTACCCAAGTACGTACATGTAGATTTTTTACTAGATACTTGGACTCATAAGTCATAAGGCTGTTTTTAATTTTGCAAACCCTCATAACGCGTTTGAGCTTGGAAACGCTTCAGTAGAAAGCAGGCTACTATAAAAGTGCGCAATACGTGATGAGCACACGTCATATTATTGAAAATAATGATACAATAGTGGGTGAAAATAACAAAGCGCACGACATACGCACGAGTGCTTGGAAAATAACTGTTGTTCTGGTTACAATATACCTATGTTACAACTTCACAAAAAAAAAAGGTTGGTTTTGTAGAGGCGACTTTCTTGATTGTAGCTTTTTTATTGTTGACATAGAGAGTGTAATCTGTAGGAGGATATAATTATTTTTATAGTATAAATAAATATTATTGAAGATAACAGCAAGATAGCAAAGAAGCAGTGGGCGCTGGATTATAGTGTGAGGTCTGGAGACGCTTGTAAGTCCTAAATTCATTCAATTTAATGTAAGTATTACTATTAAAGAATTCAGTGACTTAATAGTACAGGGTAAAAATACGTGTACAGAAAAATAATTGTGTTGGACGTAAAAAGGAACTTGACCAACTTATATCGGAATATATTTCTTTGTTCTTATTATATTAATTAGTAGTACAAACTCATCAAATCGATCATCTTCAACTTATTTTACAGCAGCTAGGATAAGTGGCCTTCATATACGCACTTTCTTAAATTTATTCAATCGCATATACTTAATTGAATATTTATGATGATAACTTTTGACCTATGTTACGTGCGATATAAATTATTTGTTTTGTTAAAATTACAAAACTATGCCATATGTTTAACTAAATGTAGATTTTTAGTGAAAACTCTACTGAAATAATTTAACTGCCATATAATACGCACCGCTAAAGTATGCAAAATAATCATAATGAGCAAAGTCAACTCAATTATCTACATATGTCTTTATTAAACTGTTCGTTGAAAAAACAATGTAATTATAGCGATTCGCTTTGTGGGAGGTTGTTTGTCGCAAATAATAATGGTGTATAATGGTGTACAGTACAGTGTACATACATTTTTATTTTTAACAAGTTGCCCGCCCCGGGTTCGCACGGTTTGCTCCATCTATAAGTTATATTGCCATTTAAAATGACGGAAAAGAGTTTTGTTAAGTCTTTCCGTACAATCTCTTGAACAATATTTTTTATACAAACCTTGTTCTGATGATAACAAATACAACAAAAAAAGAATTATCAAATTTGGTGTAGTCGTTGTGAATTTATGCGCTTACATACATTTCGGCGATTTATTTTCATTTATAGATTTGCCACAGAGATGTGCACAGATAAACTAGCAAACAGAAAAAGGTTTGAACCTAATGTTTTTAGGAGAGACTAAAATCATTATAGCTCAAATTTAAAAGCTACTCTACAAAAACAATCTTGCAAATTCAAGATGCAATGCTCTAGCTTATTCTAAATTTATTCCAACCTGATGACTTGAAACATACTTTTTGCTTAACACTAAAAAAGTGCACAATACTCGGTTGAATTAAGTAGATTTTAAATTTGAATTTAACGTAAAATTAAATAGCATGCCGCATTGTAATCAAAACATTTCATTGTTTTTTACTAATTATTATTTTCAATGCTCACATATACACGTGTGGATAGTTTAAAATTAGACATACGATGGAACTATATTGGACCAAACTACTATGATATTTACTTAAAATTCAAAATAACCTTTTTTATTTACAGCCTTATTACTTTGGTTTAAATGTCAAAATGATTAGTCAAGTAAGTTCGACGTTCACACAAGCCCCATTGTATAGCCGGTTAAAATCTGACTTATTATTTTTTATTTGGGTATGTACTACGTAGCGGCAGCGCGAGCGCGGGTCGGGCCGCTCGGGCCCCACTGTCACGGACGCATGCACCCCGAGAGATGGCCTCACTCGGACTTGACTATTTTTATTACATTTTTTGCTATGTAACCTCGTTCAATGCCAAATCGGAAAAGCATACGTTTTGTGTAAGAACTAAAGAATCTTTGTAATGTTAGTTATTTTTCTCAGATAGTTTTATTTGATATGAGAAATACTGAACTCTAAAATTTCTTTGAAATTCAATCTTACGCTTTAAAGTACAAATAAAGTTTTTTTTACCTCCTTTTCGTTCAGAAAATACGAATTAATTTGTCTATCCTCTTTTCGATCGTTGTGCTACGACAGAAAATTAAACAATAAAGAAAATATGTCTAAATATATCTAGGCACCTGTTAATGCGAAGGCGGCCTAAGACTTTACATACCGACATAAACTATTTATAGCTCATTTGTTTCATAATTTCGCTCGTTCTAAGAACAATAGCAAACTTCCCATCTGCAACTACCATTGACAATTAATATAAACGATTCGGATTCTTAACCCGTAATTCGTGTACGATCCCTTTCGCCTCCAGCCAGGCACCAATTGAACAAGTCGGTTCTCACGGCACTCCATCGGCGGTTACTGTCGTAGTAATTATAAGTTCAACGTTATTGTGACATTAGTTAGTATCTTTAGAACTAAAAGGGCAACTCGTTGTCGAGACTTTTTTCGATAACAATGGGAATTTCAAACTTTGCAAGTTTATTAAAGAAGCCTTACGCTATTTTAAGAAGAAAACCTTTTCATGTAAAAGGTTAGATTTCGCAATTGCTGTTTATGAGAAACGTGAGCAAAAGAAAAAAGAATGCCTTGACTGCTTTTAGACCCAACAACCTTTTTCTGAACAGGCTATAAGCAAGAGATTACAACACTGCTGATATTATAAATTGCAAGATCCTTTTGCGCATAACTTTCAATCACGAATATTAATTGTTTCCTGTGCCTGGAGTCAATGAAATCTCACCCAATAATCAAATCACACGTATAAAGAAAAACACATTTCAATGTAATAAAACTACACTCTAGCTGTCAACACTTTTAAAATTGTAATAACTTCTAAAATACAAAGACATATTTTAGAAATAAAAGGACTAGAATTTTTTTTTTTTTAATTTTTAAGAGAAATTGCAATTTTAAAAGTGTAGTACTAAGTTTTGAAGGCTAGTGTAGCTACACTTACGAAAAGACGTATACTTTTATAAGTGTAGCATTATATAGAGTATGTGAATCTGCTTCCTGGATCAACTGCTCTATAATGCTACACTGTGTAACTGCAGCTTCTATCGCAATCAGTTTCAATTTGAATTACACTGCATTATTGTTGTTTCAATACAAATCACATCGACAATTGTCTTTACAAGTCAGTGATGGCTATACACAAATTGTCTGATTGTAAGCGACCACGATGAAAGTGTAAATTAAAAACTGAACAACGCACTCGACACTGGTGAAAACCATGGCGCCTGTTAAATCATGAAAATAAGAAAAAAAAGTTGAGACACACTATTAGGTCCCTGAACTTATTGCGTCTGGCTTAGAATTATTACGTATAGAAAGTAAGTCCGCGTGCTCATTTTGAAGCACCTTATTCGGAACCAGGGGCAGTACCGGCTAACGCATCGAACTTCGGAAAGTCTGCTGAGCTTCAAATTAAAACAGATAAATCGAGCCCCAATCAGGCCAAAGTGGCGAACCCAATTCATGATGTCACACGAACATCGATATCTTCTAAATAACTTCGGCGAATAGTAAACTGCTTACTTCGATTTATACGTATAGAAAGAGTCTTCATACAAGCGCTGTCAAAAGTGAAGCACCACTTTCGTGACGATTACTTGCTTGCGCTCTACGACACGCACTCTGTAACTCCGTAGTGTACATTGAAAACTAAGGCGTTTGGAGCCATACCTGGGGAACTACCGGCTAACTTTTCGAATTTCGGTGGGTCTGCCGAGCTTCAACTTAAAACGTATAAATCGAAGTAAGGAGTTTACTATTCGCCGAAGTTATTTAGAAGATATCGATGTTCGTGTGACATCATGAATTGGGGTTCGCCATTTTGGCCTGATTGGGGCTCGATTTATCTGTTTTAATTTGAAGCTCGGCAGACTTTCCGAAGTTCGATGCGTTAGCCGGTACTGCCCCTGGTTCCGAATAAGGTGCTTCAAAATGAGCACGCGGACTTACTTTCTATACGTAATTATTCTAAGCGTCTGGTATATTATCATCTGCCCTCAACATTTGGTCAATTTCCTTTTAAGACCTTAAAGAAATAAAGTAATCAATTAAAGAATCTCGAGATTCGCGAGTCACCGTAGAAGCAACGGCATTTATGAAACCTAATTAATAGTCATCCGGTGACTCACTCTCCTGAACCCGGTCAATTGGCTCTATAATGATTCAAAAACATTGTCACCGCATTTACCAATACTTATTTGTTATCATCGAATCTGGTAGGAATCGGTTCAATCCGATTGCTTCGAATAATTAGAATCGCTTTGAAGCTTTAACTTCAGTTTTCAGCAGAGCATCGCTCGCTGGAATCCCATAACTGGTATTTAGGAATTCTTACTAATATTGCAAATGCGGAAGTAATAGTTTGTTTGTTTGTAAGCTTTCACGTTTTAACTAGCCAACCAATCATCATGAAATTTTGCATACCTTGTTAAGGGTATAGAAAATAACATAGGATACTTTTCACCCAGAAAACTAGAAAAAAACTGTACCTACATGCAGAAGAAGACGGGGGCGGCCGCTTGTTTTGTAATAAAGGGTTGTAGTGGACTTTTAAGGTAATGTATGACTCAATATTATTTGTGTGTGTGCATATTTCTGGTTGAGGAGTTGAAGAGCACGGTGGCGCCATCCGTTTTTTAGCGCATGGCCCTGTGATTGCGAAGGTTAAGCAACTTTCGCAAGTGTCGGTCATGGGATGGGTGACCAAAAATGTATTTAATCTCAAATTCCTCCGTGCTTCGTAAGGCATGTTAAGCCGTTGTTCTCGGCTGCATTTGCAGTCGTTAACACCCACCAATCCGCTTTGGGCCCGCGTAGTGGGTTAAGGCCCATCCTCCTTACCCGCCTATAAGGAAGGCCCGTGCCCTAGCCGTGGGGACATTAAAAATGGCTGATGTCGATTATATTTCTGGTTACATAATACGTTTCCTTTCGCTCCATATTTCTTAAAAAATAATATTCCTTAACATTTAGTGCTCGTGTAAGACAATTTACGTAAGTATTTTTATATAAAAGGCGTTTGAAAACGTCAGTACAGGCAAGCAGCTGCATGAGGTCAATTGGAACTGACCCTCACGTTGCAACCTGACCAGCTTCAGAAGTCACGATGTTAACTGAGTTAGTATGAGTCGGAGGTCTTTTCATACTGGTCGGTTTTCTGGGAGCGTCTTCGAGACACGCAGGGCGCGCAACCATACAGAATTTGAAAGTTCTCACTTGGAATCTGAATAATTTAACAAGAACTATGGATCTTACACAGATTAATACTTAAATATAATAAATTGTGTTTTAAATGTTTGTCATTTACACCACAAATGGCAAACACTCAAACACAATTTTTTTTCAAGCTTTTAAAAAGCTTACTGCATGGTCATAATAGACAATAATGTATGATACGAAGCGAACTTTACGCGGTTTTATAAATATTTAGATTCATAACATCCGTTTGCAATAAACTTAAGAATTGCCTAAGTCTTTTCCTAACTAGAAATTAACCTTATTAGCTAAGTATTTACCAAAACGGTGATCTCAATCGAGTTGTAGTTGGGAAAAGAAAAACGTTAGTATAATTTGTATAATCTGTGGTATCAACGCGCAATCGCGTCACAGATGCTACAATTTGTAAAGCCGGCACACATGCGGGTTACCACGTGTTAGATACTTTTTCAACGCCTCCTCGCAGAGATGGTTCCCTTGCGAACATTTTTTTCTTCAATCTGACTATGCACTTGAAAGAACGCTTCTAAGTTGCATCCGCTTTTGTTTTTAATTAAGCTATGCGTTTTTGGGTCTATGAGAGTTAAAGAAAAAATATTGTCGTTGTCTACATCCGTGGCAAAGGTCGTGGGTTGTTCTGACTTGCTGACAAAGCAGGTGCATACCTACAACGGATAGCGTATTTCCCTAACCATATTGAATTCATCCCCACCTCGCGACCAATTCACTGCGTTTTTGGAAATCAAAATATGCCGCGTAAGCTTATCGATTTCAGCCCCTCTAATAGACAAAATCAACACGGTTTTATATTTATTTGTTTGAAAGGATATCTTCCAACAACTTATCGATTATATCTACTGGGGGTGATTAAAAGAATACGGTTATCAATATGCATTAATTTAATGTAAGTTCTGTAATATAAGTTCAGCAGTTTAAAGTGAAAGACATAAGACGAAGTAGTTAGTTTTGGTAGTTACATAATAAAAATCAGTGTATTACATTTAAGGAGCCGGTGACATTGAAAAGCCGCGATAAGGTCCGCTTCAATTCAAATATTAGTAAAAACCTATGTTAGTAAAAAAACACAGATCTTGTTTATGTTTTTACACTTTAGTTTAATGTGAAATTACTGAATAATTTCTGATAAAGTTAATCATTAGTAATTTAAGCGTGTAAGACATCAAGTTGGTATGTCTTTGCAACGGATGTGAAATATAATCAATAGCGTATGGTATGCTACATCTCTATGACGTGTAATACAATTTTAGTCATAACGCAATGAGGTAAAGTTCATTTTCCTACAAGAAGCCTAATCAAGCAAGGTGGCGACGACATTGATACCTTTTAGCAAAACTGTGTGACGAACCTACACATAGATAAGCGAATTGACTTCGTCCCTTCCAGCTGACGAAACCGTTATGGTTTTGTGGAATAATATTATACGACAAAATATACAGCAAAATTTTGATTTTGTCTACTGTGCGAAAGAAATTGATACGTTCAGGCGACATAATATTTTGATTTCCAAAAACGCACTGAATTGATAGCTAAGAGGGGATGATTTCGATACGGTTAAGGAAATATGCCAACGCATCAAAGTAAAGTATTGTTTAGAAGAACAAAAACCATAAAAATGTGACTTAAACCGCACTTCACACTAGAAAGCTGATAAAAATATGTCTGCTGCTAAATGGATAATCAAAGACAATCATATGAATGATTTCAATAAGGGTTCTGACTCTTAACGAAAAAAAAATAATGCTGCTAGTGCTTAAAAAATAGTTTGTAATGTTTATGGAGAAGATGCTTAGACGAATACAACTGCAAAAAAATGGTACAGCAAATTTTGGTCTTGTAATTTTGATGTTCCTCGCTGTAGTATCTTTATTATTTTTAGCACAAAAAGGCCGCGAACTTTTCCGACTACCTAATATATGCAATAATATATAATAGAGCCAATAAAATCAATAATAGAGCCTAACTAATGTTTTTTCAGTACACGTAACCGGAATGGCAACGTTTCTGTCTTGTTTGGTTTTATAAATAAAATTAAACTAAGTGATTGAGAATAACTTAATTTTGACTTCTCTAGAATTTTTCTTACTGTTTATTTCTTGTTTTCTTATTTTGACTCTCAAGGACTTAAAATACAAACTAACGCCCAAATATAAGAACCCACATAAATACACTTTACTACGTTCTTAAAAGTATTGAAAAGAGTTAATAATCACAGACATTTACTGTTACTAGTTTACGAAATATCGTTTATTTAAATGTCTACAAACTATCCGTCAGTGGAGATTGCATCTGATTTCCCTATAAAAGTTTATCTAATCAGAAATTTTACCTCTACCACACAAAAACTAAGGCACAGGCTAGATACCAAGTTCATTCCGAGAACGCAGAACTGGTTGTATTAGCGCCCGGTTTGATATCCGGGCTGTTAAAATTACTGGCTCGACTTGCTTAAGACTTCCTAGATATATTTTTATAAAGTTTTTTTTTTTTATTGAAGTAGGAAGTTGCTTTTTTACAACTGTGCGACACGAAAAGGGGGTTACGTTACGTGATCAGTGAGAAGTTTGGTTCCCATATGTTGTTTATCCAATACTAGTTGATAACTTCATGAGTGAAATTATGTATTGTATTAAATTAATGTGTGTGTGTCTGAAGCAAGAAATATAATGATTATCTATATATCTACTTACACTAAGTAAATATCGTAGTACTGTTAAATCTATGCAGATTTTGTTATTTCTTTTCAAAATATATATTTTTTTTAATAATAAATATTTTGACAACATCACATACATTGCTCCGATTCCAAAGTAAGTAGCTAAAGAACTTGTGTTATGGAAATCAGAGACAACGGTGGTATCACAAACACCCAGACCAATATAGAAAAGCTCGAACACGGAGGTCGACAAACCTAAAAAAAAAAACTAATAAAATTGTTACCGTGTTATTACATAAGATTTTTAAACACTTTTTAACTTAGACACCTGATGTAAGATTAATAGGTTCATGGCATAGCTCGATGGTTTATGTTAGCTAATATTTGTCGCTTTTAAGCACGCCACATTTGTTCATGACACATTTTCTTGACACAGTCCGTGTTTGACGCTTAGGAAGATTTTTAAACTAACAAACACATTCTCGTACTATATGTTAATAGGTGTAGATTCGTACCTACTTACCGTTGTAGTTTGGGCAAATTGAAACCATAAAGATATATTAAGTAAGTATATATATATGATAGAGAAATATTAAGTAAGTTAAGTAAAATTCGATACTTAACTTTTTAACAGTTTAAATTTACCTTACCTCTTGTCTTTAAATTATTTTAAGTAATTAACTTAATTAAAAAAAACTTTATCTAGGAGTATGTAAGGTTTTGTCTAGGTATCTGTATCGAGACTAATTTCCAGCCTATCCTAAGTCCTGGCCTAGACTGATCATCTTATTATCTATGTTATTTTTTGTATGTAGTCTCAACAATCAAACTATATTCTATTCTTCTTCAATATACCTACCTTATTTTATTACGTGAAAAATTTTACAAGGTCATAACATTTCTTTCTTATGTGGCGGTCTATAGATTTTTCCCGCGCACATGTGGTGCCTCGTTCCCAGGGCGCATGCGTGAGAACGCCGAGACGCCTACAGGGTTGCCAGATATTTATACGCACCAAATATCGATTGGTTTTTCCATAATTAGTATGCGAAAATCTAACGCAAATTTCAATTAAATGTAGCTTCATAAATTTTTGCCAAAATTAAAGGTTCAAGTTTGGAGTGAACCACAATAAAATATAAATGAAAGTAAAATGTCGCTTATAGTCTCAAAAAAATATATGACGTTCATCTTTTGGGAAATCTACTTCCAAAAAAAAGCTTTCATAGTTCCCATAATTTCCATAAAGAATCCAAACAGTTTTTTTTTTGTGGTTTGCATAATCTTTTTCTAAATTAATAATCAAATACATTACCAATAAATGAGTGTTATGTATTAAATAAGAGCGTAAAGTTCAAATAGTCAATTGCTATCTTTAATCTGGCAACCCTCTGCGAGATGTCATGCGGTTGCGACCATTTTCAGAGCGCTTCTTTTTTGTCTGGAGAAATTAACATTTATATATTATTGTGCCGCGACCAAATAAACATATTACCTATATGGGTTGATGATTAAGATCCTTTCCCGTGAGAAATGATTCCTTGAACACTGCGCACAGATTCGTTTTCTCTTTGACTTCTTGTCAGGTTCTCAAACTTTTTGAAATAAATCATAATTCATAGTACCTACGTTTTAATGTTTCTAGACTCGTCAGAAACATATCTATAACTTATCGCAGACTGTTGAAAACACTTTTGATAATTGAAATAGAGTTTAGTGATTATTCCCAACAAACGCTTATTTATGGAATAAGTAGATATCAGGCCAACCGAACCACATCTAATTACAATATCATCCTCAATATGATCCGGTCTATATGAACCAAGTTGAAGTACAGCTTCCGCCTCACACAATGCTTTTCCACTTCCGAAGACATCAGCTGTACTTTAGTCTGAACAACCGAGATAAATTAGACCACAAGTCCTTCGTAATAAGAGTCATAGTTGCAGCTGCAGTGTCCTGCTAATATCGTATTGACAGACGGAAGCGCAGAGCAATGCACTATAATCTTATGAGACGTTGAGTGCGCACGCAGATCGGTTCAACTGAGTTATATGCGCCAGCGCATTGAAGAGGAATGCTTGAGGAAATAAAGAATTAGGGTTAAAAGGAAAAAATACATTGGACAACATCACATACATTGCTCTGATTCAAAATTAGGTAACTAAAGCATTTGTGTTATGGAAATCAGAGTCAACGATAATAAAACAAACATCTGGGAGGATCGAACCCGGGACCTCAGAGATGGCGACTTCATAAAAACCGGTGTGAAACTTTCAAGCCACTTGACCAGAAGTCGTCATAAGATTTGTCAGAAAAAACTTATTTCCATAGGTATTCAATTAAATGTTATAAAACAATTATTTTCATGATTCCAAATCATTTTACCCTTTCAGTTGTTACGCAAACATTAACCCACCAATCCACACTAGGCCAGGATGGGTCCAGTTTTCCCATGAGTTTGATTCATATCCCATGTGTTGCGTCTTATATTCTTAGGCGAGACATAAAAACAAACAAATGGGATCACACAGTCGTACATCAAACTTAATCTGTGTAGCGTTATGTGCTTGAATTTTGAAATTGTACAACAAGCATACTGCGCATTATCAGAGTCAAAGTACTCATTTCCTCATAATCCCTGACCGTTGCAGGTACAGAAAAAAGGCTTTGAAATATCAGCAGGGAGCACTCAAAATTATGTGAGATTAATCTAATAATCGGTGAACGTAGCCCAAAAATTTAACGGCTGTTGGTTCGTTAAAACTTTGCACGATTAGTCTAGTGAGTGAGACAACTAGCTTTTTATATGTAAGATCACTTACAAAGTTAAATGCTAATGTGATTGCTTTGTATAATAAGGTACAACTTTCTTTGTCCGTCCGGAGTCCGGACGTCCGGCTGCGAAAGTTAGTCCGAACCGGACGCCAGCGAAGACTCCCGCTTTATAGTTGGCTTATAAGAGTGCAACAGGCAATAAGATTACTGCAACAATATAGAAATCTTTGCTATTAAACAATGATTAGTGGGTATCATACTATAAAAGTCATGATTATCAGTGTTTCCATATGCAAAAATGCAAAATACAGTACCTGTAGGTAGATTAATCTGAAAATAACAATGTCACCATACAAAATAGCAAATAATTAAAAAAAAAACAGTGTAAGTAAGAATGAAAGTTTGAGTGACAAGTGACAAAAGTGACAAAATTACAGTGATTGTATGAACATTTCCAAATTCATTATAGTAGAGTAGACGATACAAAAATACAGGTGCATATGGAGTCACTGATTATGATCATCATGATCTTTGGCATCTTGAGAGTCATACGGTTTATGGTATCTATGGATGTTTAACGTAACTGTCGATATTGACTTCTCCCGCTTGGACTTTAAGAACTATCATCCACTATTTCAGTCCTTTTGATATTAATTTTTGCGACAAAAAGTAGCCTATGTGCACTAAATTCAAATTTATAATATTAGACACTAGTACTATTTATTTTGAGACATTAGTAATCATATAATGGATAAACATACTAACTTTAATTTTTTGGCCAACAATTGCATCTGAGTAAAGAAACATGATCCGTGTTCTTTGCCTGAGTTGACCTTTGGACTCAGAATATATTAACTTGTTGTATCAGAAAATCATAGAACGTTAACCATCAGGAAAATATGTACAAAGTAAATCATACCATTATGATTGAGTAACAACCATCATAGTGATGTATCAACGCACAACATAGCAAATGACTTACTAAGATCTCAAGATAAAAAAGTTGGTTCGAAGTTGGAAACTTATAGACCTTTGACAATTTCCGTAAAAGTAAATTTATTCACATTTAATTATTCGGACATTGTACCTGTGATATCGTAGATAGCAACTACGTAAATACTCAACGTACAATTTCACACAAACAATAATAACTTTTTTCTTAGCAAAGTCTTATAAGAAATAACAAAAATATTTAGCTAAAACATAATTTAAATTAAGCTGGAATTGTGGTGTAGCTGCTCACGAACAGAAACTTGAAGTTCGTATGGAAATCCTTGAATATTTATGCAATTCTTGCTAACCAAGTCCTAAAGCCCGGCTTCGAGAATGCTAAAAGGCATTATGCTAATATTGGAATGCAAACAGAGCCTGGCTGTCTCAACACCAAATAACTAGCCTAAAACTATCCTACAATGCCATTGGTAGGTACATCTAGCTAACGACCCCGATTGGCTGAAATCGTAATTTCCTACCTTACCATTGGTGTAAATATCTCTCACGATCCCGATTGGTTGAGAATTTAAATAGTACATTATTAGAATATTGTCTTGTGATTTGATGATATTCGGCCAAACTTTGTAACAATTTAAATCTTAACGTAAAGCAGTAAGATGTATAGAAAATGCAAAATTGACGTTGCTTTGTTGTAAGTATGGCATGGAATTCAACGCACGCGCAAGGTGCTTGTACCGATTGCCTTCTGAATTCACTATTAGTGAGTAAAGGCCCTTTATGGCCAGTATCGAGATTGATTAGCTTGTTTTAGAAAGAGTTGTTACTACTAATGGTTTAGTACGTAGTGCGTAGACCATAATTTGGGTTTAAAAAGTTCGAAAAACGCAACTTTTCAAACCCTTTTTTTTTTAGGTTTTTCTGTAAAGATTAAAGAAAATATAAGTCTAATCTCTTCAACTACAACTTTGTGGTAGAATACTAAATATTTCATTCAAAGTATCCGCTTACATTTTTCACGTAGGTACTCATCAAATACATTTCACCTATTTTCTTTATTTGATATTTAAACAAATATTTGATAGTGAGACTCCTTAGTGGATGGTAAACAAACTAATATTTATAGTCAATATTATTTCTAAGAACGAGGCGTTCATAAATATACGCTATTTAGCCTTTACCCTGAACTATTTTTAAACATACCATTGTCAATCTATTGTGCCATACTAAGTCATTATAAAATTACATGAAGTTACTTACGGTCGTTGAACCGTGAAAATTCAAAACAAAAAGAAGTAACTCGGTACTATATTTTAAGCTTCGAAGCTGGGAAGAGATATTTTTGAAGAGTTTGAAGAGGGATAATTTTTCTTCATAATTAAAAAAATACAATTGGAATAATATAACTACCGGAACAATCAAGCATCAAACAAAAATGTACTTTAAATTTTATTGTCATAGCTTGCTATGTAATCTATGACATACATTTAAATACACCGACACAGAAATGAGTATCATACACTGTAGTGTATTAGATAGAATTATATTGCACTAGGTATATTAAATTTTAACATATGAATGGTGTAGAATACAATAGAATTAATGGAGTAGAATTTAAAACATTTATTAGCAACACATATTACACACAGTAACACAAGGATATGAAAGCAGTAGGTACTTATGGCAATAAATCTTTTATATTAAGATAAATAATACTAGAAAAAATCGACTCACCCATAGCACCTCAGACGGGACTCGAACCCGCACCCTTGGGATTCCGGCCCAATGCACTGACCAATTATGTTACCGAGTCACTAGTGGGAGCGGCGAAATCTTTTCTAGTACTTTTTACTTCTCCGCTGCAAGCCAGCGCAATTTCATCAATGTGAAGAAATACCCCCACATTCGAAAGAAACGTCATTCCAGATGTTATTTGTCTAAATTTAATGATAAATCTTTTACTTAAAAATATAATAGGTATATCTTCTGCGTCATTCGGGGGTGGTCAGAATGGCAATAGAAGAAGACCAGAAGCGCTGATAGAAGTGCATAAATATGTAATGTATTAAGACATGGTCCTATGCAGTGAGTACGAATCGGTTGACTAAGAACATGTGCCAGACTTGTCGTATTAAAGCGCTAATTTCTTTGGCAGCCGCAATTTGTCGCTCGAGTTGCCAAAGATCGGGCGTCTCGCGAACTTTCACTGCGGTGTTTGCGCAAGCGCAGGTAATGTCAATTGTCACCGGAGCTAATACAACAGCCGTTAAATGCGAACCTTTAATGGTTTCTCTATTTTGAAACCTAGTTAGGAGACCTTTTTTATGACCATTTTTGGAATCATTTTCCCGTCTTTTTGGTAATATTTATTGAACCACCAATGTTCGTTATTTATAGGTTAAGTTCACCGATAGTTTATTAGCAGATCTCGGTATTTGTAAGATGCATAAAATAAACCCCGCGGCATTTCGATAGATAATATCGCAACGGGATATATCGTGGGATCGTCGAAACAATCGATTTCAAAATCGATACAAAAAGCATGCGAAGTGAGATTGTAACGGGTTGAACTGGCATGGAAAGGTTACGGTGTCGTTTGATGCATCGTCACGACCAACGGAATGTTAGTTCACTATACAACGTGTTACAAAAGTACCCCTAATGCTGAATATGGTAGATAGAGACCATCAAACTGAACAACTTTTGCTATGGGACCAACTTTGAAATCGCGAAAAAAAAATCAGCTGTTTCATACATTTTGATATTTTCGTAATATTGTTTTATAATATTTTTTCGCGATTTCAAAGTTGGTCCCATAGCAAAAGTTGTTCAGTTTGATGGTCCCTATCTACCATATTCGGCATTAGGGGTACTTTTGTAACACGTTGTATACAGCAGTAGCGAAGGCTCCACGCTGCTTCCCATTGACATACCTTTTTGAAATCCCACCCCACCAATCCGCTATGCAGATCATTTTTGTGGAAGGGCTTACCTTCGCCATAATTTCACCCCTTACCACTGCTTTATTCACTTACCTCCTTACCACTTTTACTCTATGTCGTGTCGTAAGTATGTTGTTCTATCTCACGAAGACTCTTTAGCTATTAATGTTGTTAGACGTGCACATACACATTGTTTTAGTGTGCGTAATACGAGATCGTGCAGACGCACACACACTGTTTGTACCGTACTTCTCATGTAAGATATTCATGTAAATTTTATAATAATAATAATAATAAAAAAAAAAACAATGTGTCTGTGCACGCCTAACACATTCATAGCAAAAGGGTCTTCGTAAGATAGAACAACTATAACAAGCCAGGGCCCTGATGAACCTTCTTCATTGTTAAAGTTGTTATTTTATTTTTAGTTGTCATATTTTGGTGAGTAAAATGTTTTTCATTCTCCCTGTTTTCTTAATTTTGTTGCAAAATCTCATACAACTTCTAAAAAGCTAGTTGTTATCGTAAGTACAGTAACTTAACGTTATAAAATACATAACTCAATTTCAGGAATCTGACACATAGCTAGCATAATATTATCTTTTTATGAATGAGGATAAAAATCTTTAGGTCAAAAGTCAAATATCAAGAGCATTTTCTTAGAAATTAACAAGTAGGAAAATAATAACTTGTTGATAGTGATTACGATGTTGTTTTCTTCAATTCTAAAAATATTTTTAGTAAATTGAGCCTATCTAAAGCTTGTAATCTTTCCCTCTAGCTAAAACAGCTCAGAAGCTGTTCAACGAAATGCGAGTGGATAGTTTTCTGATTTAACAGTTTCTATTTATTATTTTTATTATTTATCGTTAGTTTCGTAGATTTTTTTTATTTTATTATTATATGTTATATAATATGGTTTTCAGAGTAGACTTTATAAAGCAATGAGATAAGCAACAAATATATATATATCAATTAAAGCACGTGTAAATCCATTATCAATACATTGGTATTCTAAATGGCAGTCGTAATGACACCTAATGTATAATGAACAGTCACCTTCATAAGTAGCTAAACAGTTTAGTACTTTGTCATACCAAATATTTTGGTAGTATCCGTACTGTAGATACGCATTACCGATGCGACATGGTACTAAAGGCTTAAGTAACTTCTGATGACAACCGTACATCTGCACAGAATTACAATCCTTTTTGTCATGTCTTCTAAGCGTCTTCTACATGAAGATAATGCCACAGAGCAATTCTTTGTTTAGATAGAGATAATAGTAGAGACAATAACTACCTATAAACGATCTACTTTAACATGTTTAAGTATAATATTCAGCAGTCATTTTAGTTTAAAACTCAACAGTAACCTAATGTTGTTATTATTTCTTTTGTTTTTGGAAAATATGTTTTCTTATTGGAAACATAAATAATAATAAATATTTGACAACATCACATACAATTGCTCCGATTCCAAAGTAAGTAGCTAAAGCACTTGTGTTATGGAAATCAGAGACAACGGTGGCATCACAAACACCCAGACCTGAGCCAATATAGAAAAGTTCGTTTTCTAAATTGACCCAACCGGGGATCGAACCCGGGACCTCAGAGATGGCGACACCTTGAAAACCGGTGTACAAAGCCACTCGACCACGGAGGTCGTCATAACATCACATTCTCTTTTAACATAGGTACCTATATCTTAAAAAAATACCTATTCATAAATTCATAGCTTAGGAGTCTGAATGAATATAAGTTTTATAAGAGCAACAAAAAATAATCAACCAAATCGCAGGAACGCTATTACAACCTCAGTTGTAGATTACCCAGCATTATATTATGTGTACTATAATGTAAATAATAATTTGCAACTTTGAAGAAGGTCTAGAAGTCTGTAACATAACAAGCAAATAAACAAGCATTTGCTGACATTTTCTCGAGGTCTTACAAACTTACGCACACGATGTCAAACAGTATGGCGTTTACCCATATAGGCAAAGGAATGCAACCCAATAAGGTTTTAACAGTACGTACGTTTTTATCCGAGCTAACGGACACATAGGCAAAGGTATCTTACCGGTTCAGCCACGTTGATTGTAAAAAGTTGTTATTTCATGTGGCAACTTTGTGCGTAGCGCAGTAACTTTATATGTATAGCGGTTCTGTATGACATATTTCGATTGTCGAAGCGGTCAAGGCGTTTCGCTTTTTCTATCCTGGGACACTGGTTTTAGCTGTAGCATTGAAGGTTTTCTGCTTTAGTTAGATAGAGGAATAAGATGTAAATATCCCTTTTTCGTTAAATGGCAGAGTTACCCCCTTAGTATAATGGTTACTCTCTGTCAAACTGTTTAAGTTTGACATAAAAAAAAATAGACAAAACACTGTGTAACTATACATCTGCTATACAATCTTTATTAGTACGGGCGGTATATATCTAACTAAAAGATGATATCGATAGCTATGACCATCGCAATGCAGGTACCTTCTTGAAATATGAAAAGTTGAACAAAATTAAATATCTCGTAAACAGTTGAACATGCTTTTTGTATGGAGCAAATATGAGAATTAAAATGTTTTCTTAATCTGTTTAAAAAAATGCCAATCTTTCAATAAAAGCTATTAAGTTTTTCACGTATGCATTCTATGTTTACATGTTTTGATATTATTTAATACAATTATTTTTAAATATAAATAATAAATGCCTGGACAATTTCACACAGTGGTATCTAGCCCCAAAGTAAGCAAAGCTTGTAATATGGGTGCAGACAACTGATAAACTACTTACATACTTTTTTAAATATATACTTACATAGTAACACCCAGACCCGTCACATAAACTAAAATTCATCATTTCAATTTCTGCCCGGCCGGGAATCGACCCCGGGACCTTTTGCGTGGTAGACCGACATGTTGACTGCACCACTCAGGTCGTAAATATGCTACTGTGGAATTCTATTGTTCAAGGCATTATTTGATACAACTAAACCTGTATCAATTCTTGGAATACTAAAGCTTAAAGAGATCTGAATTATGTTTGACAACGTGTAGTGTATGTCTTGAATTTTAATTTGGAGTTCATGTGATCAGTAATCATTCGAAGTTTAACCTCAATTGAGTCAAAACAGTTTTTTTACGTATTTAAGTAAGTAACTAGATTCACAAGTACCAATTGGTTCTTGCTATCGATACTGGATTATATGAAATATTTTTTCTGAATAGAAAGTGGAAGTGGATAATTCTTCTGTATTTTATTTAGGTGACATCAGCCATTTTTAATGTCCCTACTGCTGGGGCATAGGCCTTCCTTATGGGTGGATAAGGAGGATGGGCCATAACCCACCACGCAGGCAGATTGGTGGGTGTTAACGACTGCAAATGCAGCCGGGATCAACGACTTAACGTGCCTTCCGAAGCACGGAGGAGCATGAGATATATTTTTGGTCACCCATCCTATGACCCTTGCGAAAGTTGCTTAACCTCCGCAATCGCAGGGCCAGGTGCTAAACCGCTTAGGGGTGATTCCCACAAGGGCCCCCCTTGACCAGTTCGGCGGCGAGAGGGCAAGTACTGAAGTTTTTTAGTGGGTATTCCCTCTCCCTCCTCCCGAGATCCCACCGAGCCACTCGGCTGGGTGGGATCACGGGAGGCAGTCGTGGAGGGAGCCGTAACGTTGAATGTTGCGGTCCCCTCCTGGCGAGTCCCACATACCCCCCTCCTACTCACCTGTGGGAGGGGAAGTGCGTAAATGCATTTTTCTTCAGTATAAACAAAAAAAAAAAAAAAGGTGCTATACCGCTACGCCATCGAGCTCCTCTAAACAAGGTGTTGCAAAAATACCCCTAATGCCGAATATGGTACATAGGGACCATCAAATTGATCAACTTTGACTATGGGACCAACTCTTAAATCGCGAAAAAAAAAATCAGCTGTTTCATACAAAAATAAAAATCGAACATATCAAAATGTATGAAAAAACTGATTATTTATTCGCGATTTCAGAGTTGGTCCCATAGTAAAAGTTGTTCAGTTTGATGGTCCCTATATACCATATTCGGCATTAGGTGTATTTTTGTAACACCTTGTATATTATAGAACCCTGAAATTTGTTCTAAAATTGTTATTTTATAATAATCATTAAAAATCGGTTTGTTTGCGCTGCTATAACAACCTAATCTATGGCCAAAAAATAACGCCGAAAATAATTAATAATGCTGACTAATCCAATATAGGTATAACTAATACATGTACTGTTAAGTGTTAACCTTTGCACATCAGCTTTTTAACAAGATAAAATCGAAACTGTCAATGGGCCTCTTTGAAGCATGCGCGAAATATTCTCAATGAATTGGTAATTTTCTTAACAACACGCATTCCGGATATTCTAGAAGCCTCTTTATCAAAAAGGCCATCTTGAATTCATTCAAGTAAACAATTACTTCTGTAGAATAATACAGTTGATAAAGCATCACAGTCTATAAACAAACGGTCATTTAGATTATCTGTTTGTCAATGAATGATGATAAAACACCAGTTATATGACGACCTCCGTGGTCGAGTGGCTTTCAAGGTGTCGTCATCTCTGAGGTCCCGGGTTCGATCCCCGGTTGGGTCAATTTAGAAAACGAACTTTTCTAATTTGGCTTAGGTCTGGGTGTGATTCCACCGTTGTCTCTGATTTCCATAACACAAGTGCTTTAGCTACTTACTTTGGAATCGGAACTATGTATGTATGTCAAGACTTAAATTCTTTTATATATACATTACTTACATTACTACATACATTTTGATATTTTCGATTTTAATTTTTGTATGAAACAGCCTTTTTTCCCGACTTCAGAGTTGATCCCATAGTAAAAGTTGTTTAGTTTGAATCATCAAACTACCATATTCGGCATTAGGGGTATTTTAGTAACATGTTGTATAATCAAGTTGTGCATATAAAAACATTGAATGATATCCTTATCACGCCCTAATATGATAAAATAATTTAAGTCTTGAGACAGATTTCAACAACAAAAATTGCATTACAACCAGGATATAGGTACACTTCTGCCTAAAAGTAACAAAATTATTATTTAAAAAAAAGAAATACCTTATCGTATTTTCTATTCTGTATCAGAATCAGAGCTCCTTAAATTGGTGGCTAAAACCCAGTGCGAGGCAATCATTATTCACATCGCAGGCGGCTGGTCTCAGCTCGCACTCTGGGCACAACAAAAAAAGCTACGGCATCACCCGGCCCTCTCACACCCACCAACTCCCAATCAGTCCGTCCCACTCGCTACCGTTACTAAAGATTAGAATTCGTGTAAAAAATAAACGGTGTCGTTTCACTTTTGAAAATTGAACATCGCCGTCATTTCATGTGCCTGCCTAATTAAACTTTTTTGGCACCTAACTCGTAGTGAAGTAATAAAAATGTATAGATATAATTCATCACGTACGCACGACAGCACGTCAAGTTATACATAAAGACGGTCTCAAGGTCAACATGTATAGTCTGAGGTGCCGTCGTGCGTACATGCTCCTATTTACTGTACTTTTTAACAACACAATCAGTATTTAAATTAAACATTCATCCGGCTCCTTTGCAATCTAGTTCAGCATAGAAAATAGTGCAACTTGTTTGGAGAATAGACATAAGTAATTAAGAAATACACTCTTATCATCTTTGATTATGAAGATGCAGAAATCGTATCAATATCTAATAATGTATATCATATGGCTAGACCAATCAAAAATGTTATATATTCGTTTCATAATGAATGCTGATTTCCTGATACGATTTTAATAACTCACTTTGAATTTAAAAAACTCATTAATAAAACTTCATTATTTTAGCCTAAAAATCGGTGGATTTTTTTGGGCCCCAGGGCTTCCAGCACCCTGGAAGCCCTGGGGCTCTATTTTTAAAATCATTCGACGATCATTTGGCTGCGGCGTCCGGCGCTCTTCACTACTCATTTTCATTGGCAGCCGTGCTGTCTAATAGTATTTCAAATTATTATTAATATTATATTTTCATAGTAGTATTTCAAGAACTGGGCCCCACAGCTCCAGCCATTCAATTTCATTAATGATAAACCTAAGAAATTAATCAACAACTATTAACAAAAATCCAATAAATTCTGAAAAATCTAACTTAGATTTCGACGCCAGTAAAAGCCCCGCCAGTTTTTATGACTTCAGAATTCGGCGATACCTATCGCAATGTTTTGGTTATAAAGATATACCTAACCACAATATAGAGAGGGGACAGTAGCGAAACTTAGTACTAGGTTGTACTACGCGCGCTCGAGCAACGCACATTATAGACAATAGACAGACACGGACGGCCTTACCACAAAAGAATTCAAAACACTGTTCAACAAGTGTTTAACTTAGATAATGTTTAAATGTGATGCTGTCATTTTTTTGACAGTATTGTTTGAAAGGGACGGCATTACATTTAAACAGTGTTTTAAAATCTTTTTTGGTAAGGCCGGGAATCTCTATTACGCTCAAAACAGATCAACGCAATCACACGTTTCGCGGGGATTATCGTGGATTTTTAGTTAGTCGGATTATGATTGAAGCTCGGATATAAATTCATAATATTATGACTGCTTAGTCAGGAACTGTTTAAAATTTATATTTAAAATTGAAACTGTGCAGTGTTTTTTATATTAATCAACAGCTTAATATCAAAGATTTGAATCTTTGCTTCAAATAATATAAAAACCTTTTTATTTTTATTAAGGAATTAATTCATTTATTACTATAAGATAAGGAAATACAAAAATACAGGTCGTTATGTCGAATAGCAAGCAATCATACCACAGTGAATGTTTTTGTGCGCGTTATTTTTCTCGATAGCTGTTCGTACTAAGAGTACTGTCCTCTCTCTATTTTCTGATATAATTTCACTCATAACACGTTCCCATATAACGGCAACTCCGAGCGAAGACATAAGAAACAGGTTGGTTCTACGAAAGCGTCATGGCGTGTGAATGGCTGAATTCCTCAATTCGTCGACTCAGGTGACGATGAATGGTTTCGAGTAGGGTAAACAGTCAAGCACTGTCTGTACGACGTTATTCTTGACAATGAAGATTCCGAGAAATGAATACGAATAGCAATACGAGGCACAAACTTATCGACATGAGTCGAATTCTCTAATAGTACCTATCGAAAAAGGCTGAAAGTCAAATATAAAAACAGTGTATTTACAGCGCCGTATGTCGGTGATACTTTTTGCATTAAAAGTGCAGTATTTTTTTTCTGCCTAAAAAGCGCGGAGTTTGCATTGCCGAATTGTTGTTGTGGTCTGTCCAAAAAAAATTGTAAATTCCGAAACAAATGAAGCTCGTCAAATCTTTAGCAATCTTTATGACAGGTTTTTACAATCCTTTCGGCAAAATAGCACCTATTCGATGGAAACAGGGCCCACTCATCGAGTGTAATTGCAGGATTCATTCCAGTTTTAAGTGGATCAGCGGACATCGTGACTGAGCTAACTGTGACCGCCTGGCCAGGCCACACTAACCGGCGACAGCGACGCGACGCGTGAATTGTCTCTTGCACTGTGCGCTCGACATGTTCACCGCACCACACGTTAATTCGCAAATCGCGTCGCCGCCGCATATTGCCGCTTCGCGTGGCCAGCCCGTAAGACGAGCCGCGAAGGTACGGCGTGTCATTGTTACCATTTGTGTGGTAACTATTGCGAACTGTCCACTCTCGGATCATATTAAATTAGCCATAAAAACTGGACACCCGGACATATTTATAAATAACCGTTTTTAACGAGCACCGCAGTATCGCATGTTTGTATATTCTTTGAATTTTATTATGGTGAGCGTTGAATCAGTACTAATTTTACCATGAACACCGCAAGAAGAAAATAAAATCCTTCAGAAAGTACGTAATGTTCTTAGAGAAACGCTAAGTAAATACGCTATTAAATTTTTTAAATGATAAATAGAAAAATATATAAAAAAATGTCGAAAAACTCGAGTTTAATTAATTCAAGCTACGAAGCTTAGAGCGGCATTTTAAGTTATATTTCAGTAACCAATAAGTGCACACTTGGTGCTTAAAGTTCTTTTGTTAAACATAATCCTATGAATCACATAATGAACACTGCAATTGGTATTTTACTATTACTCAAATAATAGTTCTTTAGTTTCGAACTAAACCGATTACCAATAACTTTCTAAGTACCGTCTGTCAAAACAATCCATTGTCTTACTTTGCAAGAAGCGAGACATAACATTTGTTCTGAAAACATCAAGTAATATTATGTAGTCCTTCTTACAAAATTTAAACTGGGTGGTGGGCTTAAAATTGTACAGTTTTCAGTTAAGAAGTAACTGTATGATTTAAGCTTTGTCCAAAACTAACAAAATACTCAGTTTTTAATTCAATTCAATTCAATTTGTTTATTTGCTTAAATATGAGTACATAAGAGGTCACAAGAGATACAATATTGAGTCTGTCATATTTTACCCATTATAAATAAATAAATATTTAGCTCCAAACTAAGCAAAGCTTGTATTATGGGTGCTAGACAACTGATATACTACTTATATACTTTTTAACTATATACTTATATTATGCATAGTAACATTAATATAATGGGTGTGCAAAATAGTAATAATAAAAGAATTCAGGACTTTTGAAGCCTCCCTATTTTTGAGCATTCCACCATTCTGCAAAGATTTAATTCCGAACGTCTTTTAACTCAATGATTTTTTTTCGCTCTTAACCAGAAGGGTTCGGAGCACCTTCCCGGGCTCAAGGGGAGGGAGGTGGAAATCCTCGATGGATACCACATAGCCGGCCATGTTGGTTATGGCCAACCTCTAATAGGTAAAGCTATAATGTAGTTGTACCTCAGAGACTTCGAAAGTATTATACTACTCAAAAAAACATAGGGGCCATACATACATAATATACATATACTCACGCCTGTTTCCCATGGGGGTAGGCAGAGACTATGGATCGCCACCTGCTACGATCCTTGCACACTTTTTGCTTCATTTACATCCAAGACTTGAGAAAGGCCATACATACGAGCAAATTTCTAAAAGGTTTTTTAAATATAAATTCAATCTGCGTTTATTTGAATTTGTTATTATTCTAGAAGCTGTTCTGTCGAACGGACACGCGGCGAATAGGAAAAATTATACAGTTAATTCGACAGTAAAGTCCGCAAGTTCGAATAATATTGATTTCAAATAAAATCAGATTGAATTTATATAAAAAAAAATATTTCAGATATTAGCTCTTTATTATGGAAAAACATAACTTGGACAATGTTTTAAAGTTCGTTTAACGCTAAACATGGATTTGTGGTAGATATTTTCTTAGACACTTGTTAAACCGTGTCTAAAACCTAGTATAAATCTTTTGAGGTAAGGCTAGTGGCTATATTGTTTTGAGTAGTTTATATATTACACACCCAGCACTATAGACAAAAAATATAAAGTCTGTGCGTTCTTTAAATGTGCTTTAGATCCAGGCAGGCTGGAATCGGTAATGAGAATCTCTATTCTCGGTAAATGTTGTAATGATAAATGAAGAATATTGCAGAACTATGAAATTCCTTACAATTCAGAGGAATTGTAAGGAATTTTTCTCTAATCATAGTTCTGCAATATTCTTCATTTATCATTACAACATTTACCGTTGCATATGAATGAACCGACAAAGATACATAATAAAATCACGTTTCTCACCTGCTTATGGCACTGCCCACTCAAACTGAGTATACGCCTCCGTACATAGTAACGTAAACCATATTTGGGCACATGACGTATGTTGTGATAGGCTCTGGGTTCTCAGTAAAACTTAATATGAATAAATTGTTACAGATATAAAGGAAAATAAGTCGTAAAATTTGCAAATTCTAATTAGGTACATCATGAGCTTTTAGGGTTAACTCAGAAAAGGCACAAGGATCCATTTCTTGTACAAGGATAGCCTCTACGTAAATAAAATAAAATAAATAAATAAAACGTAATAAAATAAATAATAATATGGTAGGTTTGCGCAAAAAGTTTTTCAATTGAAGTCATCTTCGTCTAGGGAATGGGGAGGGTCAGACGTAACATTTATGAAAATGACATCGTCACCCTATGCGCGTTGAATTTGAAATTCAGAGTATACAAACAACGGTATCATCTTCAATCATTGAATTCTATTCTTATCTCAAATTGTACGAAAACACGTTTCTTATTTCCCAAAAATATTAAAGTCAGCAATTTACGTGATACAAGGTGATTATTCTCTATCAAAAAATCTTCCACATAACTTGAAGAAGGCACGTAAACACGTAGATCTACTACAAAAATCATGAGCAATACGAAATCAACCTCCTTTAAAAATACATGGATGCGTATGTTGGACCTTCTTTAAATGGTTGCATGCTCGCCAGGTAATGTATGTATAACAAAACGAATTTATTTAAGTCCTCACTTGAACAACAACCTGGGACATGGAAAAGTTGACCGGCTTGTATAGTACGATGTATAATGTTGGATACTTGTATCGAACTATCCAAAAATTTATAAAAATAGCCTCTGGTTTCATTCAATTTTTTAAAGTAAGCAAGCAAGTTTGTGGTACTTACGTAATTGTTTTTCGATACCGTGATCTGCTTACTCAATTATTTTATTTTTGTTTTAGGTAATTAGAGCAAACATTTTCATTGCCACTACATATAACTGCGTACTTGGTAAGTAATTCAAGCCACCCATGTTCCTTGAGCAACGATCAAGCTATTTAGTCCTCCACACTCACTAGAGATATCGGGTCATCCAATATCTCAAACAGATGCTGCGCCGGCGCGGCGGTGGGAAGAAAAAAAGTAAAAAAAGTTTTTTGCTCATAAAGCCACCCTGCACATGTCGCGACGAACACTCAAAAAGGATTTCCGAGCTTTTTCCCATCGTTTCTTATGAACATCCTTGAAATTTACATCAAAATTACGTTAAAATTTTCAATGAAAGGCATTGCTTTTTATAATCCACTTAAAAAGATGTGGTTAATTTTTTACTTAAGGATTTTAACATAAACGACTGATATAATCAATGTTTAAATTCTAGGCTAATAATTTTAAAAATATTAAATCTTTGAAAAAAGTATCCAATGTCTGACTCTACACTTTGGTTCTCAAAACAAAATCTACAAGTAGGTAGGTACTACAAAATAAACCTTGTACAAATGTCCCAAACTAAATAAATGTAAAAAGTCCAAGTTTACGGTGTCCTCGTTCAAATTCAAGTAAGAAATATAAAATCACCAATTAAATAAATACCAAACAAATGTATTGAAATAATTCTTGAAAGCTTAACAAGATTGTGGCTAGCTCTGTCTCTCTCGCTGAAGGCGCGCTCTTCATTAACAAGTAGGGTTGTCATCTTCGAAAATTAGGATAAACTTACTTATAAAAAACATGTTATGTAAAAGGAAACATCACAATCAGTGTTCCTGATTGTTTGTTTTTTCCGCGAAACCCGACACAATAAGCTCATCACATGGATAACATTTACATTCCATTCCAAGCTAATCAGTTATGGATATCCGAAATAACGAAATACAGCGTTTATTTAATGACATCCCTTACTCATCCTGTTGATAGATAAAGTATTTCAGGAAAACTTATCTGTATTTTGATGATTCAAATGAGGCGTAAGTACCTACCTAAAAATTAAACAAACATTTAATTAAATGGCTGTGTATCGAAAATGAGATTTAATAGTGCAAACATTAGTTCATCAGTTCATCTGCAGGGTGTTAATAAATAAACCAAAAATAGGAATTAACCGTTTCTTCGGACCATCAAAGCTTTTGGGACACTGAAATAGCGAAAAAAATCAACTGTTTCATACATTTTGATGTTTTCGTTATAAATATTCAAGTCACAGCTATTGTTATTTCGCTATTTCAGAGTAGGTCCCATAGTAAAAGTTGTTGAGTTTGATGTTCCGAATAAATAGTTTTCCCATTTTTGGTTCATTCATTAAAACGTTGTATAGTTATTAACAAGGTAAAAGCGACTAAATTCATACTAGGGGTGTGTGCAGGGAAGGTTTTTTATTATATTAATCCACATTCGACAACCCTAACGCGTCTCAAGTGAACAGGTTTTATGCAAATAAAACAAGCGATCATTATGTTCATTTATGCCTTATTTTAAAGGCGAACCTTATTCATTCAAGTGAACCCGATAGTATAAAGCGGTTTTACTGAGGCCGGCATTTTGTACCAACTGGTATCAAATTAATATTACAAACATGGTCAACATTGTAGATTTTAGTTTAAAAAAAAATTTTTTTTTTGTTCACCTTATACTTAATTTCCCCACCCATGTAGATTTTTCAATTAAATAAGATATGAAAATAAATAATATAAATACAAATATTAGACAATATCACAAACATTGCTCTGATCCCAAAGTATGAAGCTAAAGCACTTGTGTTATGGAAATAAGACACAACGATGGTAAACATACACACCCAGACCTGGGCCAATATAGAAAAGATAGTTTTCTAAATTGACCCAGCCGGGGATCGAAGCCGGGACCTCAGAGCGACCGACACCTCGAAAACCGGCGTACAAACCACTCGATCACGGAGGTCGAAGATATATCTCCGATTTGACGACCTCCGGTGGTCGAGTGGTTCGCACACCGGTTTCCAAGGTGTCGCCGTCTCTGAGGTCCCGGGTTCGATCCCCGGCTGGGTCAATCTAGAAAACGAAGATTTTTTATATTTTCTCAGGTCTGGGTGTTTGTAGTACCACCGTTGTGTTTGATTTCCGTAACACACTTACTTTGGATTCGGGGCAATGTTTGTGATGTTGTCTAGTATTTTTTTATTATCTATTTATCACTAGAGACTTTATTAACAGATTAGAAATTGTGCAGTTGGATAAATTTTGGATGTTTTGATAAAGTAGGCAATTTGGTAGAAAATTTGGTCAAAATGACCACCATTTTGATAAGAGGAGATTTTAAAGTAACTATTCTGAGACTGTGGGCATTTAATTTTTGATAAAGTGGACATTTTGATAGAGACTAAAGGTAATTGAGGGAGTGATCAGTTAAATTTTCACTCCTATCGTCACAGATTATATTATTATAATAAGTAGTCGGAAAAGATTGCTACCTTTTTGAAGCATTAATTTTGCGTGTTATATTTTTGGCAATACTAAACTTTAGGTAGGAATGTAATATATTGTTTCACAGCTGACATTCTGGTAATAGCGGTAAAATTAAAACAAATTGATAATAGTCTTGGTTTTTCATATTTTTAATATTTTTTTTTTCTACGTTTAGTTTTTTTTTCGAAAAGGGTCAAAAGGAACCTTTTAACGAAAAAAAATTAATGCTGCTAGTGCTCAAAGAAAGATTTGTAATATTTATGGAGAATGCTTTGTCGAATACTACTGCAAAAAAAAAGGTTCAGCAGATTCAGTTCTTGTAATTTTGATGATAAAGATGTTCCTCGGTGTGGTATCTTTATTATCTTTGTACAAAAAGTCCGTGAACATTTCCGACTACCTAATATATTACTATAGTACTATTTATACTATCGTTTTAATATTCTATCTGCTATATATTATCATTTCTAATCTTACCTTTGATTTAAAACGGCAAATTTTATGTCGCTACATCTCCATCAAATAGCAGTGCATCCGATAACTTATCGCCCCAGTCACTCATCACATAAATTTTACTGTTTGTCAACGATAGCTGGGGAGAGAATGGATTATAAAAATAATAGTTAAAAACCCTTTAGCTTTCTGAATTTTATTTATTCATTATAAATGACAAGAGACACATAATGCTTGTTTACTAAAACCACACGAAATATTAACTAAAAATTTCAAAATAAATTCATTTTCTTTCCTTTCTCTAAAATAAAAATAAAAGTATAAAGAAAAATAACTCTAAAACTGCTTCTAACGTAACTTTTACTATACCTCAAAGAACTGATACTTATACTTATACATAACTACATACTTTACATATTATATTACGGATACAAGACAGACATAAGTGTGTATATTTGTCGAATTCATAATAACGAAACTAGTATAAACTACGAACCGTGTAATTATAAAGTAAACTTATTGATTCTCTTATTTTACTTTTTTTGATTATTCCATTGCATTTCTTACAATTTTTCTCAACACGTCGTACACTGCAGCGTCATCGGTATAGTTGTGTTTGAACGCGATGCACCGAGCAAATACAATTAGATCTGACGCGAGGGGCCCGGCAATTAAACCCACAACACAATACGGGCTTCGTAGATTAGACCGCTGACAGACGTGACCTCTTCGTTTTACAGATTATCGGTTACGTGACCGAGTTCGTTTAGACCGTGACGGAATTTTTGAGTACTCCCATAAGATACATAAGTATCAAAAAAGTGTCTTGACAGACGGACAGGCAGACAGACAGAAGGACAGACAGACGGACAACAAAGTGATCCTATAATTATGATTTTTAGAGTTCCGTTTTTTCCTTTTGAGGTACGGAACCCTAAAAATCAAATAATAAATTAATTTCTGGAGTGTCCTTAGATACTGTACTGCATGTAATCTTATAAATTTTTTTGAGTCCATCCGTAGAACAGGCTACTGTGCAAAAGTGTTAAAAATCACCTTTCAATATTAAAATATATTGCTATTCAATTTAGATATAATGCTTACTCATCAGTCGTCTACTCACACGTCTGAATTTCGACGATCGTCGCATAAACCAAGTTCCAATTAAAGTACGTATCTCAAGGTAGGGCAACGGCCGCGGAGCGCCCGCGCACAATTTCATGCTTCACTTGACAGATATTTGATTACAAACCAGGGCTGCCTACCTGGGCCCCAATCCTGCAAATTTTATATAATGGTGGCAGTTCACATGTGTTTTAACACGACGTTCTAATGATAGCGAGATGGATTTTTCTTTACTATGCCTAATTTCCACGTACATACCCTAAATTCATTAGTGTTAGAGGGTTGGTGATATATCATAACACGAGTATTTAGACCGTATGTAAGAACCGTCGGCCGTCCTCGCCCTATCTGCGACGGGTCCGCGACGGGCGTCCTTTCTGTGTGGCCTGCACCTAAACGTACATGGCGAATATATAGCAAGCCAGATGAAATGCCGCCATAACGTCGCACATGTATTATCGATACTTAAGCAGGCGACGAATAATTTTATGCATTTTATTGGCAACTTTACTTTTATCATGTTTTATGATAATATCGTTATTTATAATATAGTATAACAGTAAAATGATCAATAAAATTCATAAAATTCTCATAATCCATCAAAGCTCCTGGGGCACTAATCCATTCGTTTCATGGCGTTCGATTCAATATAATAGCGATGGCGAATAATATACAATAAAATACATAGTAATTACAGTATAATAAATACAAAAATCAATCTACATCTACAATATGTAATACATTTATGTATTTTATATGTATTCTACTCGGACAATTTCACACACAGCTCCATCTAGCCCCAAACCAAGCAAAGCTTGTAATATGGGTGCTAGACAACTGATATACTACTTATATACTTTTTGAATATATACTTATCATACATAGTAACACCCAGACCCGTCACAGAAATTAATTCTGCCCTAAATCGTAGATCGATTGTAAAGGACCGGGCTAATTAGAATCTAAGTTAGATTTTCGGAATCATCCGAGATTTTTAAATGATTCCGAAAATCTAATCTCTGTAAAACTCCCAGTACTTTTTGCTTATTTAGAAAATAGAAATAAATGTACCATTGAATCTTCGCTTATTTTATGATGCATTTTATAATAATTATGGTTGTACCATCATCATTATGCTTGAAAGACAATAACAATCTCTTAGATTCTCAATTTCTTGAGCATCAATTCTGCTAAATTGATCTAGCGCATACAAATTTACCGATACTCTTTGCGTAACTGGAAAGGCAATTTTATTATTGCAATCTTAAGTATCATCATTAGATAGCTTAAGTCCATTGAGAATATTGAGAGTAGATAGGTATTGATAATTTATAACAGATATTGAAATATTGGTTGTATCGACTACAGGAATTAAAATTTTTATTATTATATCAATTATATTACGCAAAGATAATGACGGCCTCAAAAGAAACTAAACACTGGACAGAATTATCAATACTTACCTTTGGTACCACCATTGATTGCGTTAGTAATGTAGAATTGCAACGGAACAAGCTATAAAGTTGCTGTGAGAAAGTACTAAAATGTTCAGATACTTCTGAGCCAACTGCCACTAAGATTTTTAAATAATTATAATTTTTGAACAAAAGGAATGTATGAACATAAAACGCTCTACGCAAGTCCGATATCTATTTAATCGCTCTCTTCCACAAATAAAAATAAAAATTAACATAAAATTATTTTTCTTTGGGCCACTGAAAAGTTTATTACTGCTTCAGAAAAAAGTAAATAAAAAAATTGATGTAAGTTTTTAGCGAAAATCAGAGATATTTCGAAGGTAAATATAGAATTTATAGAAAACGACAGTAGCGCCATCTATTTAGTGTGCAACAGTTCATACTTCTTACGTGTTTTCGTCTTGCAGCGCCATCTATGCTTTGAAGCTAAAACTACTTAGCAGTTCTCTTCCTCTGCTTTTCTAAAACGAAAGCAAGCTTGCGCACGCGCAAACTATACGATAGGTTATCAACAGTCTCTGCGAGATGTCGCTTCTAAACTTAGTTCTCTTGGAATGCAACAGAGGGCGCTACGAGGTATAATATCCTTAGCACTCACCGTCAGGTCTGTGGTCACGCACGACATAAATAAGGTACTTTAATAGAACATACAGAATGTATTTTAATGTGTATTAAATATTACAATTTTTAATATATCAATGATTTTTAAAGTTTGTAAGAACGTATGTTTTTCATGTAATACTTTTAATTATTATTTTTTATCAAAAAGACAGAAAGTTTATATTACTTTAGGTTGAATTTTGAAACATTGTTATTGAAACAAGAAATATTATGAATATTTTGATAGTAACGGAAGCGCTAAACCTAGTAGAAGGCGTAAAGTACTGACCGTATGTAGCTGTGTTTTCTGGCAAATGAGACGATATTTTATTTTTAACGTACTATTTTACTGCCGACACTTATTTTTCTTAACTAACTAGGTTTAATACCTGCCCCGTCAGTTTACACCATAACACCAATGACATCATTTGCATTATTGCAAGCTCTCAGAGATTGGCTGTTGGTCTTCCTCGAGTAATAAACTTTGACTCAAAGGCATAAAATTCATATTCTCTTGACGCCTACGAGGCGTAGACTTGATTACGACTGCCTCACTCCAATCTGACTAAATATGGTATTGAGACAAGGAAAGAGATCAATCGAGTCAAGTACCTGCTTATTAGGTGATTTTTTGCACAAAATCGTGGGAAGGGTTCTTTTTTGCTTATGCCCATTGGTTTAGTTACAAAAAATTTTAATTAAGTTTTAAGAATTAAGTTAATTAGAAATTACTGAGACATTTTTTGGTAGTTTTTGAACACGAATTTACTACATTTGATAAAAGAGTTGAACTCTCATCTCATAAAAAATAAACACGTATATATTTCATCAAAAGTCTAAACTTTATCTCATTTTTAGGGTCCTTTCTACTAGGTATACTGACTGACTCTACATTATACAAATGGCGGAAAAAAATAAGTCTTTTCTCTTCTTTAAAAAAGTAGGTATTAATAATTCCAAGCAACAGAATTTTAATTAAAAACTTATATTATGAGTACTATTTCTACATAGAATGTATTTTACTTCGATATGTTCGAAGGTATTATACGAAAAAAATATCCACAAAAGCCTATACTTTCCACTAGATACTCAAATTGTGGATCTTGCAGTCAAAAAAGTACCCACGGCGTAATTCGATATGAGCTATTAAAACGTCAATGATCATAAAAAAACATCAAAGTTTTAAGAAAACATTCCATCACATTCTGAATAGCCGCAGCAACCCGCCGAATGTCTTCAATTAATTTTCTAATCCTATGAGGGCGTTCACACCTAATAAGAAATAAGTTCGAAGAATAAGGAAGGCTAAACCACATGTAACCTACGAGCTAGTCGTACGCAGCCTCCGCAGTGGTGGTGGCAAGGCAACATTGGAATGCCATAACTCAAGCATACCACCTTAACGGTACGCGGGAAAGAGACGCACATACAACGGTAGAGGAGAACAGAGCTACATGGTTGAACGACCGATCAAATAAGTTTTGTACGCGGCTATCGTATGCCACGTAGGTTTTATTTCTTCTAAACGTGTCGAGGGCGCATGCGCCACAGCCCGATTTCCAAGATGGCGGATGCAATTTTCTCTTGGAGTAGTTTGGCGCGAAATAGTAGAGTACTATCCCCGCAAAATGTGCAGGAACCTTGTCACATTAACATCCATGTTAACGTCATCCGCAACTAAAAATGACATGTAAAAATATATTTTTCAGGATTATGAAAAAACTACTACCCGGTTCTCTGTAAAAAGACACACCTGAACTATATGTTCTTTCAGATAAAGAAACAATTGGTGTAGTTATGGTAAAACATACAAAAAAAATACCGTCAACTTGATAAACTCCTCCTTTTTTGAAGTCAGTTAATAATTATAATAGGTTATTTAATATATTAAATAATTACCTATCAATAAATATTATTTATAGAATAAGACCCTTGTGCAGCAAAAAAAATGCTTAAAAGATGTTTCGATGATAATGTGGTAGAAAAAAATTACCGTTTCAGTGCTTTATCATGTTTCGTTTTCTTATAATTGCGTAATGTCAATACCCAAATTACCCAATTACTTTTGTTTTCAATAATATTTCTTATCATACTTAAAACTGCTAGAAATAAACTAAGCATTCAATGTTCTAGAAATTGCTTGTATTGTGAACATACAATCTTATGGGTGTCTTGTATGGGTCCATATGGGTCCATACACACACACACACGCACACACACACACACACACACACACACACACACACTAACGTGACACGTTATGTCGTTCTCGGTTCCTTTTTTAATTTTGGTTATTAAAATTTTTCCCTTATATTAAAAACAATTCCAATAAAAATTGTCAAATTAGGAAGGAACTGACTTCTGATACACAAGTTTACTTATTTCAGAAGTCAGGGTTATATTTATCTGTAAATTGTGATTGTTGCAATAAATATTTTTTCATTTTCATTTTCACATATTTAACCCTTTAGGGTTTGAAAACATTTAATTCAATTAAACTTGAACCTAAGTGTCTAAGCAGGTAAAGTAGAAAATGGCTAGACTAAGATGATTGTGTTATTCTAAGGGTGCGTCCACATCTGGCGAATGCGCGGCGAATGCGTGCACGCGTGCCGTTACTGCCGCTGTTTGGTGCGCTTCATTAGCGCAACTCAGGAAATGCTTGTATAGAGAGCGCGATCTGCGCGCGTCCAGTTCGCGCGCTTACCATTCCGTTTGCTTTCGTACTGGAGTCTTAGTTGTACATTTGCTTTCCAAGATGGCTCTTGCGCCACGCGCGAGCCGCGCACGTACGGCGCGAAGAATGCGCGCGATCGGCGCGCGGGCGGCGCAGGAACGACGGACGAGCATAAACAGCACGCGCGCAACTCGCATGCCGCTCGCAAGCTGCGCATTCGCCGCGCATTCGCCAGATGTGGACGCACCCTAACCTTGCTTTCGGGTGGTCTAAGCTATTTGTTATGATAACTCTATTTAATTCTATGTCAAAATACGAAGCTACTATAAATGCAGTGTTCCAAATAACATTTTCCTGTACAAACATGTAATTTTACCATGTTCCTAGCAGCTCATTTGTAAGATCCAGTGTGAGAAGAACTCTTCTAGCCACAAGCTTAGTTAGAAGTTTGAAGTAACTCTCATGGAATATGGTCTTAACAAAATGGTTAAGTTGACCACACAAGAGCCCATGTCGTGACAAAATACGGCCTTTCGCCGAAGGGCCAGAGATTGAGTCGGTACAAAAATCGTATACCTAATCTTCCTTTGAATATAAACTTATACTACATTTTACTATTTCACTTTATTTCCCTTGTTTTGTTTAGTTTCCGTGCCCTAGAAAGTAAATAGAAAACACAGACCATACAACAAATACTAAAGAGAATAACTTATGAGACTGAAACATTTTATTGAGATGACAGAGAAAAAAAAGTGTAGAGTTAATATTTTTAGGGTTCCGTTGCTGTTTTAGATGATGTTTGCCCAACTATTTTGCAACAGAGACTGAAAGGGGTTCTCAAAAATTCGAAGTGAGGCTACTAAGACATATGGGTTTAGGTTTCATATGAAAGAGCGCTGCTTGCACTCTCTCAATCATTTTTTATAGGTCGCATACTTTTCGTCTTATTAAAAAAAATAAAAAAAAACCGTCTCCCTCCACTTATCTCCGAAGTTTGCTTAGAGAAAAGGCTGAAAGTATTTTCTGTGATAGAAGTTTATGTAAAGATTACAGGAAAAATAAAACGATGTCTCTAAATAGTAAAATTTTCAGAATTATGGTACGGAACCCTCGGTGCGCGAGTCTGACTCGCTCTGGGCCGTTTTTTTTTTAATATAGTTTGATGGTCATATTGATGATGTTTCGTTTTAATACTTTAGAGAAACTAAGATTCTTCTGATCAAGGTGAAAGTAAGATGAATCTTGTAAAGCTAGATTCTTGCTATTTTGATGTTGTTGAAATGTTTTGTCACTTGCCGTGTCATGTTTCGTTTAATGGAGTTTATTGCCATTTGAGAAAGTACAGTTTTAATTTTAATTCGTACTTTTCATGAAGTAGCGATAAAACTTAATGACCTTATTTACATTCTTATTAATTCATAATGAAATGGTTATAATTTGCGTTTTGAATATTATGAGACATTATTTTGTGTTTTACTAACAACCTCCACGTAGACATTATCGACAAACTGGTGATAATATACCACAACCTATTTACCCACGGTTTTTGTATTGAAGAACGATCCGTTTTGCTTACGTACAGTGGAATTTCTGACAGAAAGCAAATAGAGATTCTGTCAGAATCAGAATCAGAAGTCTACCGTCCGAAAGTAAAACGGATCGTTCTTCAATACACGAATCGAAGGCTAGCCAATTTCAAAAAACTGACTGATAAAATGAAATCAGAATTTTATTAAAGAGGGATTATTTAATATTAAAAGACCTGCAAACACGCCTCACCAAATACATGTAAAAACTAAGAACGCCAAAAAAGTGGTAGAATAAAATCCGGAAAAATATAATAATTTGTTTTTACTGTACATGTATAGTGGAGATGTTTTTTTTTCGCATCGATCTCAAAGTGTGGGATGCCATTGGATGATAGTTCTTTTAAAAATATTGTAGGTTTGTAACCACTTTTCGATTCAGGAATTCGTTTGCGAAATACTAGGCTTTGAAGTGCAAACTTTTGTTAGAGACAAGTAAAATATAAGTTTAAAGCCAAATGGTATGGTAAGGGGTTACTACGGAACCATACTGCACGTGGCCCAACACGCACTTGGCCGGTTTTTATTGCTAGTTGTTATTTCATCTTCTCTGATGCACTAAAATGATGTGTTTTCAATTAGTTTAATGAATTTCCGGGTGAAATTACGGACGGGCTTTACCGAATTAACTTGGTACAATAACTTCGTAATTATATAAATACACTAGAAGTTCATTTCTTTTTTATCAACTTAAAAATGTTCTTCCGATCCGAATTTCTAACTTCAACTTACGGACATCGCAAGAGTAGACACCCCGAGTCCTGTACAGTGTCCATGCAGGACGACCTTCGGCGTCCGAGGTCGTTACAAGCACCGTGTGTATCAAAAAGAGAAAAAGACGCGTGCGCAACACGACCGGCCTCCAATTTGTACCGCAGTGAGAAAATAAAACTAGGGTTGCAGCCCAGATTTGTAGCATGTTGATAAACATTATTTATGATGCTTTTTTTAAGTTTTACTTTGGGCCTCTAAAAAAATACGCTCAAGAGCTGGATAGAATTGATCAAAGGTAACTTTGCAAATAAAATACTATCTAAGATTTTAATATTTCACATCAAATGCTGCTAATGCAACAATGAAAGTAGTTAAACATGCGACCTTTTAAAGTGTTCTTTAATAGTTCAAGGGTAGTATGTTTGGATCCTTCTAGATTTTTAGCTATATACCTATGATAATATGAATGACTTATATGATATGATATGACCGATTATCGATTCGTAGACTTTATTCATTGGACTTGTACTACGAGAGCGTTTGTAAATTAGAATTTAGAAATGCTCTTTTCTCTTCGAAAAAAAAAACTAATGCAAATGTACGTTTAACCAATTAGGTTTCATATTGAAATTCAAAGATACCCAGCTATGATATTCCATTAAATTTATTGCTGCGGCAGCGGTGTCTAGCAGGTGCCATATACCCCATAAATGCAACCCCCTTCTAGTAAAACTCTTAGAATCTATGACATTTCTATTCTACATCTTTCAGAAAGACGTGAATCAAAGATTGACATTGAAGTTGCATTTTAGAGAATAGCACTGCAGATATAATTGGATCAACACTAAATAGTCAGTCTAGACCTACTTAGTTACTTTGGATTCTGTGACCGTGGTCTGACCACATAGTCTGCGCGTGCGTTGCCACCTAGAGCACATGCGCGAAGTGAGCACGGAATCTGGAGACAAAGGAGGCTGTGTTAGTGAAGACCACCTAATGAGGGCGTAATGAAGGCTTGTCTATGGACGACTAACACAATGCACACGATTTTTGGTGAATTGTTTCTGCTTCCGATTGCCAAGGTAGCCAACTAAAGTTTGAATCGTAATTGTAGGGAATGGTGATGTTTATGTTTGGTTTTGTGATAAAATAATTATTATTCGAATTTTTGAAGTTATGGATGGTTACGGTAAATTGTTGTTTATAATCCAAGAACATTCAATAAAACTCTTTGTTGTTGACTGAATTTTTTGTTTCTTTCGTGTGCGTAAGACTCAGTTTTGTTACAGCATATAAGTTTTATAATTGTCAGTTCAAGGTCCCAAGAATAATAAATAACTCGAATGAGTTATCCAAAACGAATCCCGCCATATCTAATTGTCCATTATTATCTACCGACCCTGAATTCCGGCTCAACTTCAACCTTAATCCCTGCACATAGGGTCCACAAGAAACTGTTTATTAGAGAGAAAATTTTGATCAGAGCCCAGTCGTAATTATAAGTGATACATTTCATCGGTATGTAAAAAATAAAGGGAATCACAACCGGATTTGTAGGCGTTATAATTATATCATCAGGTATTCCTGCTCTGTAATTGAGATCTAAGGAACAGTGTCATTTTGATTTACTGGATATGCTACACTATTACCTAAAAGGAAGGATGTATTTAGATACTTGAGCGATAACACTGTTTTCACCATATCATTGTTTTATATCTGGCTCGGTTGTAGCGTCTTTCTCTATCGACTCGATTTATATATCCAACCTACTGCTACTTTGGCTGTATTTTATAGCATAACGATATCTTTTCTAATAACATAATATCTCTAAAAGATACTTTTGCTCTTTCCTGTATCATCAAATTATAAGAACTCTAAAACACTTTATATTCTTCGAAAGACTTAAGGCACCGACAAACCTCTAGGCTCGCAATTGCCCACGTTCGGGAGTACAATCAGGGAACGGCCAACGGCTAGTCAAACATAAAATTAGAAGCACTACATAGATTGCCGAGTTTCATTTGTTTTATTGTGGTCGTGCGCGGCGTGCGAGCGAGATGACTAGATAGGACCCGAGGCGGCACGACCGCGCTATCTCGAATCGACCGCTCACGGTATTCGCTTTTTAAATTTTGATGTATGTGTACAACCTTTATAGCGCCCGCGCCGATGAGTCGGCTTTGTTTTTTAAAAATCACGTGAATCTCGGTTTGGGCTGGTTTATGGTGAGATGTTTGTAATGTTTGGACTGACACAGACGATATTGATGTCGATAAATCAATCAGTATGATCGTTGCATTCTTTGATAACTACGAACAATATAAGACTTGACCTTAATATATGTTATCCTTTTTGTTTTGTTCTCACAGCATCTCTTTCTCTCAAATACTTTTCTAGATCTGTCACTTTACTAGCACTCTATAACTGGTTTCATACTCGTAGCACTAAAAATGTTGCTCAAATACCACTTAGATTTCTACATTGCATTCTGATGCAAATCGCCTCAAATTCTACTTAACGTTCCGCTATAGCAATACTGATTTATTTAAAGTTGCTTTGGGTTAAACTTATTTAAATAAAGTCGATTTTTCCGTGTACGGTGCTTTTATCATGAATAAATATTCAGGTATCACTTAGCCTATGCAAATAGAGGACACTTATAAATACATAAAGCTGGTGCAAATCGTATGCTATACTTTAAATCTTGATATACTTAATGCTAATTATTGTGTTACTAATTATTCTTAAAAAGTTTAGTAAGCATAATGATAAAATCATTAAAGCTACACCTGACACTTATCAATTAAGCAATAAAATAATACTATCTGTAATTCTGTCACTCGCACGCAAAGTTAATAATTAATTCTTAAATATACTCAAACCAATTCAAAGGCAAAAATATCCTGTAATACAATAGCTAGAATCTATTTTCAACGACAGTGATATAATTATTTATGCAAAAAGGATAGCATTTTTATTGATCTAACACAATAACCGAGTAGATTTTTAATGAATGATCCAGTATTCCAGAAATCAATAAAAATTTACTAAATTTCGTCAAATTTCTGTCGAAGCCATAATCAAAGTTTTGCAATAATCAACCATATTCTAAAGAGATAGTGAAAGAGTAGATTTCGTGAACTGACCTTGCCTTAAAGAAGGATAAATATAATAAATATTTCAAATCTTTATTTTTTAATATTGATACCTCTGACGGACGACGTTGATATCTTTTACTCGCAGCGTTCGATTTCACCGACAGTATCTTGGATTCTACTTTGAAAACCATTTGATAATAATAAAAATAATAATTTGCAACAAACATCTTACTAAAAAAAACACAAAAAACTGACACTAAAACAGAATATATTTCAATCTTATGTAAACTTTACTTGTTCTATATATTATACGATACGACTGGACAACATACTTTTTCGGTTGGCGCCATTATTAAATAATATTACTTTTAATGTGTTTCTTGATAAATCGAAGTGATCGCGGAATCGATCGATATCGGTTGCTAACCGTTCTTAGATGTTTTATCGACATGTAAATATTGCTCCCGTAGTTTGGTTGCGATAATGGATTATGTTTGGAAGATTGTAAGACTTCGTTTTTGTGAATAGCAGACCGCTTTATTAGATTATATTCAACTGAAAACATGTACGTTTGACGTATTTTTTCACTTTTTACTTGCTTTGTCAGGTATAAATTATTATTTTCGTTGATGTTGACAATATTAACGAATCTTTCATACAAGTTGAATGAAAATTGGCAAGCATACCTGGAAGACAATTTCCAAAGCTTACATGTTTTCCGTTTGATCCTTATATTTAAATATATATTTTTTTTAAATTTAAATATCCATCATTTTTTATGATGAATAGGCAAGCGCTTAACCTTCATTTCTTGTAATTTTTCCTTTTTTAATATGAGTTATTTTGGCATTGAAATAAACTTTATAATTACTTAACTTTATTTTTATTATTATTATTAACCGCTATCAAGCCTGATGGTAAGCAATAATGCGATCTCCGATGAAACAACGATAACCGATTTGTTGTCTTTTTTCATTCAAGTCTAATATAAACCAAAAACATTGTGTTTCAGATATTGACTAATTCCCTTTCCTCGTTCCTGCGTTATTTAAAGCTAAATACCTACTGCAAGTTAAACTTATTAACATTACGTAATACATTCCTGCGAGGCAGGCGCAAGATCTAATAGAAAATTAATTGTATGGCGAGGAAGCCGGTTTCTGGTTGGTTGCTTAATCATGTCTCGGAATGAGCTTTGACATCAATGCGCTAAGTGTTGCTGAAAAAGTGATGGGTTCAGCTGGGAAACTGTAACGGCTCGTCTATTAAAATAAAGAGGGAAGAAGAGCTTTTCGGATTCTCAATGACCGAGCGAACGCGAAGCGTGAGTGAAGCGTCTCTGCTTTAGCTTGGGCAAAAATGCTTTCCGTCTGTTCTCAAACAGCCGGCTTTTTTTAGCAGGTTCGATAATTATATAGTTTTTGTTGACGATCCAGCTTTTCGAAATAATACGAAAAAAAGTTCACCCATTCGAAAAATATCAAAATCAGAAGCGCCATCGCTAGATGAAATATTATAGAATATTAACTATTAGAATAAATAGCACATAGTACTGCTTTTCAAAAGCAGTGTCAACGGCGACATCTATTAGATTAATTTTTAAACAACATTCAATTTGAGCGAGGTCTACTCACTGAAGCCACATTAGGTATCTCATCTATAAGCCATTGTTTTGAAATACTTACATACAGAAGCGTTCGCATATTTCGTCAACTTGTCAAAGTGTTTACTAGTTACAATGCTGAAAAATAAATATCAAATATGATTACTATTCAAATACTAGGAACACTATAAAAAATATATTTTAATGACCTACTAACTATGAGAACTAGTCAAAAATTATAAAATATAGTAAGTTATCAATTATACTGCTTCTGAAAAACCTTTAAATTTTTATTACCTTGCTATTATTTTTTTACTTAATCCTTTTCAAGTTTTGAGTTTTAAATGACAACTTTTCAAACTAGTTTTTTTAGTGTCCAGCTTTATGATTCGTGGAACCACAGACTAGTTCAGCTTGGCTCAGAGTTTAGAAGACAAACTTTACTTGGGCCAGAATTTCTCACCTCTGCACGGAATGGCATATTTGAATAAAGTAACACTATTGATACGAAAAACATTATTCTTCTGTAACGCCGAAGGGGCAGTAAGTTATTACAATGCTTAAATACATACTTTCATTGAACAATTAATTTTAAATTATTCTTTTAAAACATCAATAAACAATATTATTTTTTATTTCCGAAGACAGTTCTTTACAAGCACTGCATGTGTATTGCTTAAATGACGAACAATAATGTGAAATTTCACTAAGTTGTTAAAGCTAGCCAAAACACGACATAACAGGGATGGATTTTACACAAATGATACATACCTACTAAATAACAAAACGTCCTAACGTCATTGACATTTTTTTGTATTGTAACAATTCCACAGCGCATAAAAAGATTTTTTTTAATAATACCAACTTTTAATATACATATTTTAATATACAACGCTGTCAAAATTTCATTAATTTCCCGCCAACAATTTTTGAATTACGGCTAATTTAAAAAGGTACTTTTGTTACCTTTAAAACAGTGGAAACTCTGAATTTAGCTTGTTAATCGATAGCTACAATAACGAAATTAGAAGAAATGCACTTTGAATTACTTCCACATCTTCCCTGCTCTCCAGATTTAGCTCCCAGCGATTATTACATGTTTGCAAACCTCAAAAAACAGCTCGCCGGGAAGAAATTTGGCTCCAATGAGGAGGTCATCGCTGAAACTGAAGCGTATTTTGAGTGGACAAGTCGTTTTACAAGAAAGGCATATAAATGTTCGAAAATTATATTGATGAATAAAATTTATATTTGTCAAAAAGTTTTTTTACTAGTCATCAAGTGACTATTATACATCTTACACTCATGAGTAATATTATACAAAAATCGATATTTAGAGTACGTAGTGTCAATAATAAAAAACTTTCCATCGCATCATTACTATCTATTTTCTAATATTTTAATTTATATGGATAATTCTCCGAGAAGGCTTTTAAATAAAGTAACACTTTATGCTTTAAAGCAAGGATGGTCAACCCACGGGCCGCGGGCCGCATGTGGCCCGCCGACTGTCAATTCGAGGCCAACGGAGTTGAGATTTTTTTTTAAGTTTGAAAAAATAATCACAATATACTTAAATTACATAATATTATTGTCAAAAAATTTGTTTAAAACAAACAAATTTCTTCTCTTTTACGTTTAAAATTTCTCAAAAATAATGTGTTTTTGTGCGTTGGTTAGCTACATTCCTCCTCCGACGACGACAGACTGACGACCTCCGAGGTCGAGTGGCTTTGTACACCGGGTTTCAAGGTGTCGCCATCTCTGAGGTCCCGGGTTCGAACCCCGGTTGGGTCAATTTAGAAAACGAACTTTTCTATATTGGCTCAGGTCTGGGTGTTTGTGATGCCACCGTTATCTCTGATTTCTACAAAAGTGCTTTAGCTATTGCGAAATTCTATTTCCGAATTTTAGCCCAGCTGCCGAAAAGACTGGCCACCCCTGCTTTAAAGGTTGAGATTCAAAAGTTAACATTAGATTCACAACTCGAGGCGGGTTGACTTAGTTTTAATGCTCCTAATGACACAGCCTTCGGGTGATCGGCACGAGATCAATTTGGAAATACAACTTTTAATAAAAGCAACGAATTTGCTACACGCAACCTCTGAGTGTAGCCAAGACTCTCAGCCAGAGAATGCGAAACATTTTGGTATGTCAGTATTGCTGAAGTTTTATTATGCAGGAATTTTAGATCTGGAATGTATGGGGTTTGATTTATACAATACAAATCAATTTGCTATTTAGTTTACATGCATTTTTGTAATTTTTTTGTTTAAAATGATTTTTGTTATTTAGCTTTGTTGCATTTAATGGTCTAAGTACATATTATTGTTCAACCACTTTAAATACCTAATATCATAGTTTGTCAAAAAAACGTTTAAACTTACGTAATTTGAAGCCATTACTAAACGTCTGTTCTTTGAATTTCTCAAAGCAATGAAAATTACCTACTTGGCAGCTAGCGGACGGTTCACGGAATCACTTACCTACTCAAACACACAGTGGAACTGGTTTTAATATTCTCGGACAAACTGAAGAACTTATATTTGTTCAGACTCTCAACTTATGACGTTAGGGAATTCGCTAAATCATTTTACATGACTTGTCAAAAGACACATTGTTTCTAACAGACTGAGAAAAGACAAGACAAAACGGAAAACATTTTGCACCATTATATCTAGTAGAAATGCTCAAAAAGCGCCATTACAAACAATTACAAGCGCGTACAAACCCTGTTCCCTGATGCGGAAATTCCGCGCGTGACTTTTCCGCCTAGATTAAAAATTTGTGCCTAGCTTTTGGCCACAGGCCACAGGAATAAATGATCAAATCTTAAAACAGACAGCTCAATTGTTAATTATAATTTACGAATAGCACACTTATTAACTATGTACCTCATTATTAACTTAAAAAAAAAGATTTTTGACTGTACCTTTCAGTTACGTAACTCCAAACGCAACTCGCGTTTGTTTGAACTGCATTTTTTCATATTCATTTACAGAAGACAAATGTTTGTCTCGAGTGTTTTATCAGTTTAACCAGTCTGTTATCAAAGTCAACGACACCGTAATCTTAGTCCAGTTAATATTATCTGACCAACAAGTAGTACAAACACTTACAAATTACTTTTTGGGCCGTTATGTATTACTATAAGGTGATACTCCTCTGCATTTTCACGTTATGATCGTGTCTCAATAGAATTTCAATGGTATTGCTTTTTGACACAGTCTTTGTTACTAAAACGTAAAACAACAAAATATGCATATGTTACTGTAAAACCCAGAACTTAGGTAAATCCTTAGTTTTTCCAGTAAAGTTTTTTCAGTAATACCTACCTCAGATTTACTAAAATTGTAAAAGTTCAAACTTTCGAATTTTCACCACCATTTACTCGATAAGTCTTAGGATTTCGGTAAATGCGGAAAAAAGTTTATTTTAAAGTTACACAATACTAAATAATATACTAGAAATAATACGACACAAATTTAAAAATAAAAAATAACAATAACAAATGAATGAGCGATTATATTTATATTTTTTTGTGTAAACAAGAACTGTGTCAAACACCTTTAAGACACGATTATTATGTCTAAGTCAAAGTCAACATTTCTTTATTCAAATAAACTAATAATTAAGCACTTTTAAATCGTTTATATTTTCTTACCACGCGTTCCAGACTTTTCTATCTGACAAGAAGAACGGGCGCAAGAAACTTATCAGCTTTAACAGAAATAAGTAACGATCACAGAATCGAGGCCCCTTAGCGCCACTATACTTTGCTGCGAGCTTAAAGAAAGAACTCCTTATTTTTTGCTTGAATTGGGGCCTCGGGACAAAAGTAACATTCAGTTTGCTTATTCCTGTATTGAGGCAGATTACAGGGAATCCCCAGGCTATAAGTAAAGAAACCGCTTACCATTGGGTGAACTAATTTAAAACAAAGAATTTTATAGGTTGTAAGTTACAACCTTATTAGTTACAACTTGTAACTGAATCATTTTTTTCCATGAGCAGGCTTTTAATTTTAAGTTCATTATACAACAAAAAATTAGGTCCAAATCCTAAAGTTACTTCGTCTTTAGAAACCGTTAACTGGAAAGAGGTAAAAGTTATTACTCTAAGAAAAGATTTAAACGATATTAGGCAGTTCATATAAAAATATCATAGACACGAATGTTTGAAACAAAAAACCAGTTTACAACGATACCAAATATAAGCATTATACAGAAAATAATCTTACTTAAGACTCTGATATCATCTATTTAGGGATCGTGGAGTTCTGAGAAAACGTCCCTCTGAGAGGCTGCGCGTGCGCAAGCGGGACGCATTGAGTAAAAGTCATGCTCTAGAGCAGGATAAACAACCAAAGTGGATAGCCTTCACGAGAGTAGTGTTGTACGTTAGTAATATTTAAGACTGCAAGTATAGAAGAGTTTATGCACTTAAGTTAAATAATATTAATGGTGAAGCGTGAGTTTAGAAATGGAATACTTAGGTACTCGAAATAAATGTAGGTAACATACTTATTTCAAGCTTTCCATCATAAAAAGCATCAAAGATCATAACTAAATAAAGTTTTTGATGCATTTTAATTCTAAGTTTACGGAAAAGGTTTGAAATCATAAAATGATATGAATGAATTTACAAAGACTCAGATCATTTTTTAAGGTTTGTTCGTAAGTTTATTTATCATAGGTAGGTACTTACTTATGTTGAAGATTTTTCCGGGACAATAAAGGACTAAATAAAAATAAGTACTTATCTTACTAAATTATGGGTGTGTCGTTACCTTACCATTTTACTTTACTAGGATTTCCCTACGATTTAGATACGTATTTATAATACGAGTATGATATGAGTAAATGTTTAGGAATGGCATAAAGAACCTCTGATGAACAAGAAACTCCGACCTGTCAGTAAATCTATAGGATTGCATATCCAATACCGATTGTGAACTGTAAAACATTAATCACCGTTACTAGATATTATGAGTAACAATAACTTACCGAAAAGCTTAGGACGAGCAAACACCATGTCATATTATAATCTTTATATACCGCGTATCTAATTATGCCATAGTTTACTAAATCACTCTTATCTATAAGCTTTGTTGAAAGGAGGCTTTATGGGACCCGTTTCTTATAATGACGTCACTTCGTCCCACGTGGCAACATTAACCGAACCTTCGCCTCAACTGCATCTAGCTTATTCAACAGTCCAAATCAAAAGAGAATCAATAGTGCTAATTATAATGTTGAATTTCGAATGTACAAAGCAGGCTTCAGTTTTGGAGACGAGGCACGCGACTGTTGCGACACATCAGGCAGAGTTTAAAACTTGTTTTTGGAACTTTGGGCTTTTAACTACAGATGTTAGAACACATTTTTGGTTGAAGAGAAACGGTCGAGCGCTAGATACGAAGATCCGACAGCCTACATGATATTAGGCAACTGCATTTTTACGCGGCCAAATATAGCGGCCAGGTGTGCTATGGAAGTTGGTGTTCCTATGTGACATTTTGACTTCACCGAATAATATGACATTGCAATATCGGTGTAGGTGTATTTACTCGGTAACGATTCCGAACGCGCGGGGGCGAAACCTTTTTGATAAAGAGTCAAAGGCTGTTTGAAGTTAGAAGGCTATCAAGACATCCGGTGTTGCAAAACGCTCATTTCATTAATTTAGAGCTATAAGTAGTGTTAAACTCAAAACCCAAAACAAACGACTTCATTATGGGGAATCCAACAATGTTTTTCTTTCACATCAATCAAAGAACAGTAGTGTTTCATAGGAATCTATAAAAAGTTATTAGGAATGTAACTTAACTTGAATTTTAATCTCTCGTTAGATATGTCTAAGTAAGATTGGAGATAATAACGCCTTCATATTTGTTAATTCTTTACCTAGGAAAATGCTAGGTATTTAGGTTTCTTATTTGTAAAATTGAAAATAGTTTAATTACATTTCATCTACATGTAGATAGGGCATCGGACATTTTGTTTATGATATAACCCTTTAAAAGTGTTTTAAAAATGTAGCTTCTTACTAGCTTAGAACTTATCGTACCTCAAAGTTCATATAGGTACGGTGACAAGTACTAAACACATATTGTTGCGAAGATAAATTATCAGTTTGAAGCACTCCTAAGCTGAAAGCCTCATTACCACTTCGAAAACACGACAGAAATAAATAATGCTCTACACTAATATGTATTTATCGTACCGCTGACATGTGTTGTTATATTTCACGTATTGCGTCGGTCGGCACGCGCCGGCCCACGGAGTGGTTTCTTTAGAAAATTTATAATCCGACCCCCTTCTGACCTCAGACGGGATTATGGGTGTGTGGTGCAAGGGAAAGGACGGAAAGCGGTTTTACATTTCTTCACCAAGAAAATTGGTTAATAGCATTCTATTTATTTTCAAATAAGTAGTAAAGGAGACGCGACTTTGGAGCTAAAATGAGTGGTGATTAACCAAAATGTTGCTTTTACATATCCTGACTCAAAAGACGGCAGAAATCGATTTGTCAAATAAATGGTTTAGTCATTAAATGAATCACTATATTCCAACTAAAGCTAAACCTTTCCATATTCTGATTGGATGCTCCATCAAGATCAATAATATTAATAATAATCCTATTTCTTTATTTCTCAGTACAAATTACATATTTTTACCTTTCCAGAGTCATCTAAAGTTTCTAAGCAAATTATTGCTTCTTAAAACAATTTTTGATACCAAATTAACCACAAGTATTTTCTTCTTTAACCTAAATAAAGTGCTTGATCAGTTTACTCTCCCTAAGTTAGCCACTGATGAGTTCATTTAGCAGACTTCCAACTGTAATCCTTTGGAAGTATGTACATCCAGTACGTAATGAACGTCTAGCCAGTGGCTATAGGCTAGGTCGCTTCATCTCTTCCCTTGCAACAGCTTTGCCTACGCAGGTCGAAAGTGTGCCCAGTGCGATGGTTATACCTCGCTCGCGCAGGCCATTGTGCTCACAAGGGCTAAGGGCTGCCAAGCTTAAACTGACAGCGTCACCATCATTGATGTCAAATTTAAATCTGCCATTTTAAGATTTAGTTAACTATGATTAATAGGTTTAAACTACAGCCCACTATTGACACCAGTTGTCGGAATCAAAGTACTAACATGCACTTCGGCATAATTATCAAATCACATTGATTTAGTTCTTCATACTAGAATCTATCTATCATATTGACAACTTTTTCCTTTCCCTGCCAAAGTTTAAATTTCGGTTGGAGGGATTTCTTTCGTTAAAATAAGTATCTGTTAACATCCTTGTATTTAATTAATGTCAATGTAATTGTTCCTAATAAAAACAATTAAATAAATAATAATAATAATCCATCTCTTCGGATAAACCACAGCGTTAGACGTCACCATCTTCAGTATTAACTCCGAGCAACTTGCACTTGCAAAAAAAAATACATTTCATTCGAGGTCTCATGTGACAACCCTACCCCATACATCTGAGCCGCTGACATCTAAATACTACCGGATTTCAAGCCCTGAATGTAAGCAGTGTGCGATGGTCCGACCCACTCATAAGCACCGAAAATGTGAAATTTACTTATGACATATTTTACTGAATACTTTGGTGTTTAAAAACATAGGTTACTTTCTTAGCTTGTGGTGTGTAAAAAATTAAGTTCTTCAAATCGTTTTAAACAAAAGTACTATTATTAATTCTGCGACAAAAGGATAATAATTTGAGTTTTTGAATACCTAATAGTAGAGAACTTCAATAGAATCTGTACCGTTGCAATCGTTTAGTGATCCAACGGATACAAATATCAAACCTACTATTCGGCGAATACGAATAGTTCAACAGGGTGATAAACACCTCCTTTTCTTCGAACAATTCGCCCTGTAAACTGGGGTGATTAGCACTTTGCGTTCGCAAAAATTGAAAAATTAACTTGGCCTCTTCATAAAACATTTTTTTACAAACATAAAAAAGTAGTTTTGATTTCATATATTTTGTTAAAATGTCGCTGTTGTTATTCACCAGGCGAGTTGCTAATCACCCCAGTTTACCGGTTTACAAAAAATACATGTAATGAAAAATGTCAAAATTAAATTATTGCAGACAACAAATATACATGAGTTAGTAAATATTAGTAGATTTAAGTACAAATACAATATAAATTTATAATAAATTACCAATGTATGTACCTCAGAGGCCACCCACGCGGACGACATCCAGAAGGGTTATCATCCACTGCAGTCATCGATTTCTCGAAGTGTCTCACAAAAGGTGCATACGGATCATCCACTACGGTTTTCAAGATGCAATGCGCACGTAGCCTTATTAAGAACCCAACGAAACTAGATGAAAGAACTCATGTTATGCTATGAAACAAGTAACAATTGGCAATACTTGAGAACTCGACAACACCATTCGTTCAATGTTAGGGGAATCCCAGTTAAGAGGAAACACCACGGTCGAGAGAATTGAAAAAAATCCTATATAAAGTTGTCGAAGTTAACGTTTGGTAGTCCCCGGTTTCCTCCTCCAAAACTAGACCGATTTAAATATTGTTTTCATAAAAATTTAAAGGAATGAATTGGCTGTATTTCTCTGTTTTCTTTTTTTTCATAAAATAATTTTTAAAAGAGATATTAATCTCCAAAAACCTAAAAAATGCCATTGTTTAGACATCCAGCAATCAAATTTAACGAGATTATTTAAAAAAGAAAAACATAGGAACACAGCCAAATTCTTTCTTTATTCTTTCTCTATTTTTTTATGTAAAAAGAATTTAAATTGGTCTAGTTTTAGAGGAGGAAACAGGGAACTATGAAACGTTGATTTTGTCAACTTTCTATAGGAATTTTTCGACGTGATGTTTCCTCTTAATAGATTCAAACAGGATTTATAATAGTGTAATAGTAGTACAGTCGGCCCATAAAAATGTTGAGCACTTTACTACCTACTGTGTCAAATTAAATAAGTCAAAGAGAGACAGTGACATGTTAGAAATTATAACAGAAGTTTCAATATGACAAGGTTCTAAGTATAGTGTATAAATAAATAAATAAATAATAATAAATAAATAAATAAATATTTGACAACATCACATACATTGCTCCGATTCCAAAGTAAGTAGCTAAAGCACTTGTGTTATGGAAATAAGAGACAACGGTGGTATCACAAACACCCAGACCTGAGCCAATATAGAAAAGTTCGTTTTCTAAATTGACCCAACCGGGGATCGAACCCGGGACCTCAGAGATGGCGACACCTTGAAAATCGGTGTACAAAGCCACTCGACCAAAGAGGTCGTCAAAATATTAGACAACATCACATCTGATCCCAAAGTAAGTAGCTTGTGTTATGGAAATCAGAGACAATGGAGGAACTAGAAACACCTTAGACCTGAGCCTATAAAGAAAAGTTCGTTTTCTAAATTGAACCAGCCGGGGATGAACCTCTGAGATGGCGACACCTTGAAAACCGGCGTACAAACCACTCGACCACGGAGGTCGTCGAAGTATGCCAAAACGTAGTTTGCGTTCCCTCTACTCTCGACGAGACTAGACCGTTGACGGAATCGAGATCAGATTCATCACATCAGCATCGAATAAACGTCAAAAATCTGTAATTTCGTTACATTAGAAACGGTTTCCATGATTTCCATAGTACCGTTTTGACGTTTACTCGATTCCAGCTCGATCTTGATATTCTCGACTAATATAGGTAAATATCTAGGTGCTATTCGGCAAATACGAATATTCACCGAGCACCATATTTTATGTAAACACACCTTTCATAAGCCTACATTGGATATGAATGTTTTTTTAAGTAAAGAGATGAACCAAATTTAAAGTCCTGTTTGAAAATTGACTAACTCATGAACTTCGATACAATAGAAGGATTCCACGTTTTCAAGATTCAGCAAAATTTCCACGTGTAATCTTCTTACTGCGACATCGTTTCCTGTTTCCACTAATCTCATGTTTATTCCTTAAGGGGCTGACATGAGCCAACTAGCGCCGCCAGACGATTTTATTTTATTTATTCTAAATAAGCCCAATTACTTAAAAAAGGAATCAGTCAAGGTCTTATGAATGACGTCTAATTTTTATTGAAAATCTTTACAACATTACAAAATGCGTGCAATAGTTAAAAAACGGGTTTGAACCAACAGTGGCCACTTTTAACAAAATCGCGTTATTTATTTATTTATTATTTATAAACTGTTTGAATGCCTTTTCAAACTGTGTAAAGTTATTCAATAAATATTAGACATTATTAACAAGACCTTGACTGATTCCTTTTTTAAGAAATTGGGCTTATTTAGAATAAATTAAATTAAATCGACTGGCGGCGCTAGTTGGCTCATGTCAGCCCCTTATATCTAACGCCAAAAGCAACCGGCTATTTATGTCGCCGCGTTTCGACACCTACATAAACAAATAATATGACCAAAAGTTGGTAAAGAATTTTACTCTATACTGATATCTGATATATATATATGATATCTTTGTTTGCGTTTCCTCGTATTGACTTGGTCAAATTCATACAACGGTACCACTGTTGGCCATCCTTGAGTTATGCTGGCCTTGACTCGGTTCAGATAACTATGTGAATAATAAGATACAGACAGCGTCATTTATATGGATTCAGCCAAAGCGCTAAAATATTTGGAAACTAACGTGATCTAGAATCTATAAAGTACACACGACAGCACGTCAGGCTATACAATTAAACTGCGAAAACAGCTTTTATTACGTAGGGCATAAAGGCGGTCTCAAGGTCAACATGTATAGTCTGAGGTGCCGTCGTGTGTACATAAACAATCCTGTACAGTACAATAAAACAACACCACCTCAATTTTTCACGGATTATCTATCTCTTTTTCTGCAATAAAAAAAGTTAAGTTAAAATGCAAATTAAAAATATTATCCTGTTTTCAACAACGATTATAGTAAATTTTTACCACCACCGGACATTAGTTTAATTAAAACCAAGATTTTTATACTTACCTACATCTTAGAACAGTGCATGTCTTATATTTAAACATGGTTGGCCCAATATTTCTGTTCACTTTAGATATTAAGAGTCCGGCGAACAGTGAGATTCCCATACAAACGAAATACCAAAATGATTTGCAATTTGAGCATTACCAACTCTTCTTGTGATGTTATTCGGGTTAAGACAGTATTTGTCTAGGTTTCTGTTTAGTAAAAAGTCCAAAATACTAAACCGAATAAAAATTAATGCGATTTACAGTTTTGTATGAAAAAATGTAATTGGCATTTATTTTGAAATTTGTTTTCACGTGTGCTCTGAAATATGATCGTTACATTTGAATTTTTGTGGGAAGTTCCACATTCACTTTCTAAAAACTATCCTCGACAATTGTACTGCTAACTTCCCGCGCTCGCCTGTAATATACCTATTTCCGATCCTATCTGGCCGTACCGAAAAAGATTGATTGAACTTCTTTAAAAAGTAAATTTAAAAACCAACAATAGTTGCTTGTTTTGAATTTCGAATATTACGTCAGAGTCATATTCGCGTTTAGCTGTTCGATTTATTTTTTAATGCTTCATGTAGGCTGCGCCCACACTGCATAGAAAAAACGTGGGCCACTTGTAAATATACAACGTTACTTTTACTGTTATATAAACCTTAACGCAATGCAGTATGGTCGCATTAAGCTAAACGTGGTCGTTTTTATTATGTAATTGTAATAGTTTTCAATGTGAAACCTACGCAACCCCTCGGCAGACTTTTTATTTCGTAATTAGTAAGAAGGATAGCGGCTTTCGCTTAGCCGTTTAAATATGTTAAGTATACTGTCATTAGGCTGTTGTTTCATTATTTCACTAAGTATACGTAAGTCCTTGAATCTCCAATTTACACCCGTATACACAAACAAAGCTCAAAAGGCCCTTGCCTATGCGAACGCACAGCGTTGAAATAGAGCTCTGTGATTGGTGCGTTTGTTTTACGTATTACTGGGATTGATTGGTTCGTGGGAAGCTGTGCGTCCGCGGCCACTGTGAGACCTCATAGTAATGTTTGTGAATACGGGTTTAAAAGCAACTTTCGTGAGGGTCGGTCAAGGGATGGGTGACGAAAAACGTATTATCTCGAGCTCCTCCGTGCTTCGGAAGGCACGTTAAGCCGTTGGTCCCGGGTGCATTTGCAGTCGTTAACACCCATCAATCCGCATTGGGCCCGCGTGGGATTGTGACCCATCCTTTATATCAACCCATAAGGAAGGCCTGTGCTCCAGCAGTGGGGACATTAAAAATGGCTGATGGTCAAGGGCACTCTGCCACTCCTATTTTCCAAGAGCAAAAACCTTAATATAAAGTAATTGAAAATGTTCATATAGTTAAGTTATGAATCATGTTATACTTTTGTCATATTATTCATGAAAAAAATATTGCTTTGTTACTTTTTTAAATATAAAGTTTTTGTCAAGCTCGTTCAAACTCGATTCATAATTTGAAAGAAAAAAAAAGATAAAACACTTTAACTGAAATCAGGTTACAAGTTTTTATGGATCCTACCTACTTGAATTTAAGGTTTCACTATACGAATCAAAGTTGTATCTTGCGTGGATACATTTATAGTTTAACTATGTAACTGTCAATCAAAATATGAAGATTGAGATAAAAAGAAAAGACGTAAGTAACACTGTGTAACTAAACACACTCAAACAGTACTTGTGTTCTGGACGAATGGTACCCTACGTCCTTGGTTTAACAAAAAGTTTAATTAAAAATAACTTTTCTTAAATGCCAATTTGTAGCTAACGAACTTGGGTATTGACTAGAATAAAAAAAGTTGTTTTAATGACTAATTTCGAAGAGTGAAGGTTTGAATTTTATGTGGTTAACTGTTGAACAGGTAACCCAACCCTGACATGCAAAATTTTATTTCCTGTTGTTCGGACGTGAAAGCGTAACAAACAAACAAACTTACTTTCGCGTTTATATAAGTTAGAATAGGATAGGATGTAGTAATAACACTGACAGATTTTCTTGGTTTCAGGTATCTAAAATTGCTATGCATCATTGTTAAGAATGCTCAAGGAATCTTTGTAAGTAAACGCAATGATTTGTTACTTTTGTGTATGGAAAGTTACATTTGGTAATAAATAACGACATAAACACTGGCCTTCAAAACTTAGTACCAGACTTTTACAAAATTAATAACATCTAAAATACACATATTTTTGAAATAAAAAGGACTAAAGAAAAGTTTTTTTAATAATACTTCGCAATCGATAACCTTATTGAAAAAAAAACATTTTTTATTTCAGCTCTAACTTCTATTGTTTAAGAGAAATTGTAAATTTAAAAGAGTTTTGAAGGCCAATGTATATTAGCTATATTAATATTCACTGTTAATCTTTTAGATAAATACTATCCCAAGCAAGAAATAAGATTTAACAAATAGCATAATAATAAAAAGAGCAAACAATTTAAGTTTCAACATTATATTTTTAACCAACTTCAAAAAAGGAGGAGGTTTTATGTTCGTCTGTATGTTTTTTTTGTCATAAGTTCGTTTATTTTGCAATACCAAGGCCCATTATACTAAGGGGTCTAATCAACACCTACTAATGATTGATCAGTCGTAAATATGACCATAATCGTACGATGGTTGCCTAAACTCATGTAGGCAGGATGCCTTTCGAAAAGCTGCCTACGTCAATTTGCTAGATTGTGATACCTAACATGATTATTTCAGCAATGGGCATTAAATATTGAAATCGTGATAACTTGCTTAAGTTTTTTTTTATTTTTTATTTTACAACATCACATATATTGCTCCGATTCCAAAGTAAGTAGCTTTAACATATGGAAATCAGAGACAACAGTGGTATCACTAACACCCAGACCTGAGCCAATATAGAAAAGTTCGTTTTCTAAATTGACCCAACCGGGGATCGAACCCGGGACCTCAGAGATGGCGACACCTTGAAAACCGGTGTACAAAGCCACTCGACCACGGAGGTCGTCAGTTAAGATTAAGTTTTCCATCATCGCTTAAAATATTATCAGGGTTTGTGGGGGTGTTATCTCTCCAGTAAATAATATGAATGGAAATTTTATTAGCGGCCGCCCACGACATCGTGACATCGTTTGCTATCCCTCGGGAACAGTATTTTTTTCAGGATGAAAGGGACCCTATGTCCTTCTCTGTACCCCTGACAACGTGTATGCAAAATTTCATGATGATCGGTTGAGTAGTAGATCTATAAGACGTGAAGGCGTAATAAACAGACAAACAAACTTACCTTCGCATTTATAATTATTAATATTACTATTAATATTAGTAAGGATTCGCTTTTGTGATTGTCATAGTATGTCTGTGTCTGAACCTTCTTCGAAAAGTATAACACCGATCTCCACGTCCCCGTTACTTCACTAATACGAATCACTTAACAGCGAAAAGTTCCTCACGCCCAGTAGATAACCAAATAATCACCAAGTAAAACCAAGAACAAAATTTTGAACTTTTTCATTTTTCATTCGTTTTAAATATTTGACAACATCACATACATTGCTCCGATTCCAAAGTAAGTAGCTAAAGCACTTGAGTTATGGAAATCAGAGACAACAGTGGTATCACAAACACCTAGACCTGAGCCAATATAGAAAAGTTTGTTTTCTAAATTGAGCCAACCGGGATCGAATCCGGGACCTCAGAGATGGTGACACCTTGAAAACCGGTGTACAAAGCCACTCGACCACGGAGGTCGTTTTATGAAAACTTCATCCTTTTTTATACGGCATATGTAAAATCTGGTTTTTCGACCACTCTTCGACACAAATACTTTAAATTTTTCATCTTCACTTTTTACCAAAAATCATAAACATCACTAGAGCATTATTTTACCAGTAAAGTACCCGTCTTCACCGCCATATCTCATACTTTTACGCGGCCATCTTAAACTCCAAATATCAGGTTTTTGATACAATCTAGATATGCTTTAACACGTTTTTTAAGATAGTTATCAAGTTAAAAGTAGAAAAACAACCCCTTAAAAGGCATGATTCGGTTATTCTTTTGAGGGTCGAGAGTTTCATCGTGTATTACGACGGAATTGACTTCATCAAATATACACCAATTTAATTGGGTAAAGCTTATTGAATAGTTTTTGTCCTTTTCTGATTGTAGAGTCACTAATCAAATTTATTATAAGCCGAAGTTGTATAAACTTGGTTCCACTGGTTTAAAGGTTTTTTTTCTTTATTTTATTTACGAACTTTGTTTTTTTTTTAAACCATGTCAGTTCCATCGAACCCAATGAAAGGGTGTAAAGATAAAAGATTTTATATTCCAGCGTACGTATTAAGTGCATTTTTTATTATAAACTTTAATATCTAATGAATTTCTATAGTAATCAGATATTTTTAATCCCTGTAAACCGTGAAGACAAGGTCTGACATTAACATGAGAGTAAAATTACTAATACTTAACTAGTTTCAGTATTACATATAAGGCAAATTAAATATTTAAACAATTGTTCACGACCACACACAACAGCGTTACAACCGAAATAATGCTTTTTTTCAACAAGATTTTTTGTTTGCGTTTTATTTTATCGACAACCCATAAACACTTACATCCTACTAGCATACCCACAGTTTACAACGTTTATGACTATATCGCCGAAACTTGTGGAATTTATTTCCAATAAAATGCCTTTTTAAGCTGTCTGTGGCCTACGCCTTATGTAGGTACTTGTTTTGTTTCAAGAACATTAGTAAGTTTTATATTCTTTTTACTTACGAGTATGACTGGTAACCATCTGGGCTTTTATAATAACACGACAATTTGTCAATTGTCGTGACAATTTGGTTTACGTTGCGGTGTAGCTTTGAGTAGGTTTTTCTATTTTCAAATTGATTGGCGCAATGGATACAAAATTGTCAAGACAGGTGACAAATTGAAGTTTACTAAATAGGACCCAGGGGGCTGATTATGTAACTTTGTTGCAATCAACTCTGACAGAAATCGCAGTTACATTGCTGCTTTAGTAAGAACCAACGTGACAACAATCTTACTTAAAGCAGCAATGTAACTGCGTTTTCAAACGATTTGAATCGAGAATTGTTAGCAACAGAGTTACATAACCAGGGGGCAGGTATTACTTACTTGATTATGAACATATTACCTACCTTAGATTTCCAGTTGTTTTACTAGATACATATAACACGTATTCAGTTTTATAGTAAAACTAACTAAAACTGAATGTCATGTATATTTCCTTTTCACTAATCAACTTACCTTCTCACAGAGAGACTGAATGAATGTAATGTAGCTTATTTCAATAACCAATTATAGGTTTTGTAATCTTTTCTTTAAAGTAATCTTAAAAGAAAATTCTGAAAAAATGATAATATTATGGCCTATCTATCTATAGCCTAGTACCTATATAATAAAAGTCATTAGATATTTATTTATATTTTTTGAAAGAGGTTTATATAAAGCTTATAAGCTTTTGACGACCTCCGTGGTCGAGTGGCTCAGTACACCGGTTTTCAAGGTATCGCCATCTCTGAGGTCCCGGGTTCGATCCCTGGTAGGGTCAATTTAGAAAACGAGCTTTTCTATATTGGCTCAGGTCTGGGTGTTTGTGATACCACCGTTGTCTCTGATTTCCCTAACACAAGTGCTTTAGCTACTTACTCTGGAATCGGAGCAATGTATGTGATGTTGTTAAATATTTATTTATTTATTTATTTATTAGGTATTTTGGATGTATTTAAAGCATAGAGTGACTTAGCCTGTATCATTTTGAACGCTTGTTTATTGCCTCTTGCCCAATGCAGACGGATACAAGCACGCGCTAAGCTTTCAGATAAAATAAAAGCTTCCAACTTCGGTGACCACACTTCGAAAATCGTCCTACCAAAACATTCACCATCTTTCTTATATTATTTTCTATTTATTTAAGAACTACTACTTAGCTTTAGCCCGCGCATTTCTCCACGCAGACCATTCAATTCCTTAGAACACCTCGTGAAATTATTTTGTATCTTTTATTGTTTTTAAATTATCGTGTTTACAATTTTTTTTTATAAAGCTTTATAGAAAAATAGATCTATTACATGTCATGAAATACAAATACACCTTCATCGCAGATAAAATATTTTATCTTTATATCATAATTGAAGGAATGTCCAACTTGTTACAAAAGAACAGTTACCCTAGCGACAAGACAGTAAAAATGTTGAGAGCTCCATCTAGCTTGATTTACAACATTTGACCGCTCTCCGATTTCATGGCCCGCCTTGCTTCGGCCGTTTTTTAACTAGGACCACTGTGTCAATCTGGTTATAAACTGAAACACATATACACAATAACGTTTGAGATTTTACATGACGTCCTTTTTTTTTTTCTTTATGGTTTCGTCTGGACTTAAAGATCAATGTTTTATTTGGGGATGCATCCGATACCGATATCGATATATCGGCGATACTTCGGGTTTGCCGACATATCGGCATCGGCGATATTTTTATGGCCGATTCAACGATACTTTTCAAATTTCGTGCTTTAAAAATATAATGTTAACGCGCGTGTTATCTCATCTATTTCTAAAACTATTAACTAATTCTCCTGTCTATAGTTTTAAACGGTTTTATTGAACTTGTTCTGTAATTTGTTCTTTTTATATAAATAAAAAAAATAACTTGTATTTTATTGATTTTACCTTCTTTTTTTAAATTCAATTAACGTACAGGTATCGGTATCGCCGATATTTTTATAAGAGCATCGGTATCGGTATCGTATTGGCAAAAAGGCATCCCTAGTTTTATTGAAAAACCAACTCTAATGTCTAATGTCATGTTGTATACTTTAATAAACAAAATCAAAACACATTTTAATAGTAGTTAATGATTATGTAGAGAAGATTGTTTGTTTAAAAATAAGAAGTGATATTTTTAATCTCTGACACATGATTATAATACAATTTTTTACAAAAAGAATAGGTCATTATATGTATATTGGAATTTCAAATAAAATATTAAATTTCACGTATTTCAGACTAGTATTAAACAGCAGATTTTTTTTCAAACTATTAAACATTCCAAAGTAAGTAGCTAAAGCACTTTTGTTATGGAAAATCAGAGACAACGGTGGTATCACAAACACCCAGACCTGAGCCAATAAAGAAAAGTTCGTTTTCTAAATTGACCCAACCGGGGATCGAACCCGAGACCTCGGATATGGCGACACCTTGAAAACCGGTGTACAAAGCCACTCGACCACGGAGGTCGTCAAAGTAAAGTTGTGAATGAAATCTGAACCTGCAAGTTGAGTTATAGAGGATGCTGCTAATATCCTTTCATATAAACTAACATAAATTACAATATCTAACCGTCATAAATTTGCAAAAGGTATTATTTTAGACGGAAACATGATTCAGTTAGGGGCAAGATAAGGTAAACGTAAATGGCTTGAGATAAAAGGCTAAGCACATTTTTTGTTAAGGCTCTAAAGCAGGAGATCTTTGACATTATTTGCATGTCATAGTGTATCGTAAAGCCAGTGTCGAATAACCATACAATGCGATTAATTTGACAATGAACGGTTGTCAGCAGCAACTTCACTCGAGAATGTATGATACGTACAGATTAAGGTATGATTCCGACCTCCGCTGTACGCAGCAGTGCTGCCGCAGCACTACTGGTCCCCATATATTCCTTATAGATTTATATGAGATTACATTCCAAGCTCCACAGTAATGAAGTGCAATGCAATGTAGTACGCAGCAATACCATAAAATATAACGTATTATACCACCAAGAGAATTTATGCCTGAAAATCCGTAAAAACTCTTGCGATGGTAAGTTAAGTAATAGATATTATTTTAGGATTATGAAAAAAATACTAGCCAGATCTCTGTAAAAAACATTTATGGGACCACGCCTGAACTATGTTCTTTCCAACATCCTTAAATAACACGAACAATAATTTTGCCCTTCAATACTACTGGATGGGTGTCTATAAATTATTATCTCAAGCCCTTACGTGCTTCGGAAAGCACATTAAACAAACCTACCACTCCGCATTGGGCCTGCGTGGTGGGTTATGGCCCAGTCTACTTATTCACCCATAAGGAAGGGCTGTGCCCCAGCAGCGCGGACATTAAAAATGTCTGATGACGAAATTATTAAATCGAAAAAAAACTGGTTTATTACATTTCTTCCATCTGTCTCAATAACACCACACACATTTTTACACCGATACAGGTATAGATAAAAACCAAAAGAAGCAAAACCTCAGGCAAGATGTTACACTAAAAATAAAAGACGATCAACGGGTGTTATTTTTTTGCAAATTAGCTTCAGTCATAAAAAGGTTTTGAATAGTCTAACACGTTTTATTCTAATCAGGGGACACTGCAAGCTTCCAACAAATATCAAAGCGGTAGATATTCAAAAATTTCCTCGATTCGGACAAGGTACAAGATCGTTTACAACCTGTTTACAAAGTGAACTCTACTTTTTTTAATGTTAAGGCGTTATCTGCTTTTAAGACTACTCTGACAATTTTAAGTGCCCCGTCGAGAGTTTCTTGGTATTTTTTTCCGCTTGGGCCTTAAGTCACCCTCTTAATGGACACGTAAAGTTACTTATAATTACTACACGTTTGGTGGAGAAACGTATAGCTTTGTCTTTGTGGCACCGCTGAACATACCAATTTCTCGAATATTTTGTTGATATGAAATAATTTTACACCTTAATCAATGCCTTGTGCCTTGTGTTTTACAATTATTTGTAAGAATATAAGAAAAGCATGCTTACTTAAAAAAACATTTAACTGTGTAATAAAACATCAAATTCATAATCAAAATAAACAACCAACTCCTTTAGTTAATTTAGACCATAACAATACACATTTAGCAAAGACGGCAGTTTGGCGCCAAGACTGTCTTTCTTAGAATAATTCTTGCGACGCGTCGTCAGGGCTTTTGTGTTCAAAACTAATGTTTTTGAGTAAAATGCGTATGCTCTTGAATAATTCATCGAATTCTACTAAAGACAAAAGAAATCCGAATGCTAATTTTAATTTAAAACTGTCTTCGACTCGTAAGCTCCTGATTTAACAACGTTTTTTTAAATGACGGTTTGTCAAATTATTTTTACACGACTGCCCAAAAAAACAGAAAGTGTAATGTGTTTAGGGTTCTTGTATGTTTGTGGGTATGTTAGTGTCATTATTCCACCATAACTTCTAAAGCCTTAACAGATTTGGGGTATTGTTAGAATCATTACATTATTCCGAGTGATACTGGCTATATTATTTTGAAAAAGAAAAACAATATAGCGGAAGTACGACGCCACTTGTGAAAAAAAACTTTTTTTAAAATTAAAACTACATAATTTGTCACTAAAATGTGAGAAAAAATAAGCTCGACTGCCCTGGCATAGTGTCATTGCAGTCGGGGGACCATTTTGTGAAACAATTTTAGTCAAAGAGTTTCTCCGCCTGCAATGACACTTATTATTTGAGTTTTTGACAGGGCAGTCGTTTTTTTTCAATGATTAAATTCATATATTCAACCACTTTACTTTTTAAACTAATCTTGAAATAGTGTAAATAAATCATTTATTGCGCACTAAATATCGCTTAGAATTCTCGTTTATTGATTGTCATCTTTTGAAAAATTCCGATAGTTTTCAACTCAGGAAATCCTATCTGGTTCAGCCTGTCGGTCATGGTTTATTTATATTTTTAGGTGTTTTGTAAATGTAATCGCTTCATGCTTATGTTAAATTCATTGTGGTGAAATATTTTTTGTGACAGAAAAAACCTGTTGTTATGATTGTAATATCTTCGCCGTGATTTCTACGTATCAATCGAATAAGGAATACTTTTAAATAATCTAGTAATTAAAAAAAAATAATCGTTAGTACCTAGAGGAGCTAGCAGTGGTATAGCGCCTGGCCCAGCGATTGCGGAGGTTAAGCAACTTTCGCATGGGACTAACCCTTGTGACACCCATCACAAGGGTCAGTCCCATGCGAAAGTTGCTTAACCAAAAATGTATTACCTCGAGTTCCCCCGTGCTTCGGTAGGCACGTTAAGCTATTAGTCCCGGCTGCAATTGCAGTTGTTAACACCCACAAATCCGTATTGAGCGCGCGTGGTCGGTTATAGCCCATCCTCCTTATCCACCCATAAGACCTGTGCCCCAGCAGAGAAGACATTAAAAATGGCTGATGGTCTTGATCTAGTACCTACCTATAGTCAATATCAGAGTAGGTAGACATGACGATTACTCATCTGCACTGAATACTACTGGAATTACTATTTTTATAAGGGACTAAATCAGTTGCAATTCACTTCAATGAGCTTAATGATGATATTAATATGTTATGGTAAACTTGTTTAGTAACCAATACCATACCAACCATAGAGTACTATGGCAAATTTTTTTCACGAGTATAACAGATCACAATTCACATCACCATTCTCATAAAAAATACAACTAAAAACTATCTTTATTACTATTATTTATTATTATTATATCTAAGTCGACTCTTTATACTATGAGTATAACGTCTAGAAATGATATTAATAGTCAACAAGAACATCGACGCGAATTGACAAATGTTTTGATATACACACTAGCCCTTATACCAATGCATAAAAAGTCATTTTTCCTTAGCAAAAAGGAATAGGTTCGTTATAGAGTAGCTTTAAACGGACTGTCATTAAAATCACGCAAACGGAATAAATAATTGTATACACGTGCTCGAACTAAAATATTTCGTCTTCGTACAACATTCCTCTAGATCTTTTTTGCGTGATAACTTAACTTTGAAGATAATTCGTGAATATTGGCTCGCCAAGTCTTTACACGCTATCCACGTATAGTTATTTACAAACTGTTTAATTCTCTATATATTTTGTGGTCGTTCGTATTGTAGAATACGAATTGGATTTTAAAAGAGTTTGGTTTACTAAAAATTTTAAAGCATTACCTATTGAAGTTCCCTTCTATTTTTTGTTCTTACAATAATTTTAAACATCTTAAGTGCTTCACAAAAAAACTTACAATCGTTTTAACGGCCAAAAACGTGTGGTACGAAGTAGGTTGGTAGTAGAATCGAATCATCTCGTCTTTATATGTGTATAGCAAGGTAAGTAATTGGATGGATGGACGACAGCGCGGCGATAAAGTGGTCATCACATCGTGACCTGCGATTGCGGTATTTTGAGGGCTATATAAAATTACTTAGTATCTTTCGCTAATATTTACTTGGAACGAATTACTTTCAACTAATCAGAATTGTAAAACGAAACCTACAAAAAAAAAGCTAAAGAATAACTAAATTTATTGATGTAACTTTGTGTTTAAGACTCGTAAGATATTTCGTAGGATGCTTTAAAGCTAAGTGTTAACTAAAATGAACAATGAGTATCGTAGTTCGGTCTAACTTAAGTTAAAAGTTAGTAAGCACTTTAATAACTAGTCACACGAACTGAGGTTGTTTTATAAGTTGCAACCTTAGATTAAGTTATAATTGGCGCGGTTCGGTACGAAAGTGTCGGCAACTTCTGAAACCCGCTGTACCTAAAGGTGAACAAGACAGTGCAAGAGGCAATCGCTTGTCTATCATCTGAAGCATTTGGCCACGCACACTCAATTTATTGTTCGACGCATATCAAGTCTTGTATCTGTCGCAGGACTATTGAAGTAATCAGACCTTTTATAATCTGACTAGGAAAATTTTAAAAATACGGATTATTCGGATTGTACGTTAACTATTACAATCATAATAATTTACCACCGACAATACCTTCAGTAATATTCTGATTTTACTGGTTATGCTCCAGAAAATTTGTAACGAAAATTACAATATTCCTAACTGAAGAAGCTGTCGTAGTAAGATTGGGAAACTATTGCCTGAAGGTCCCTGTTATCATGAACTCGAGAGCTCCCAATCATAGTGCGCATCGTCTTCCGCACCATCTTCTTTCACCGACTATAAATATCCGGTGTTATCGAAGCTAGTTCAAAACATTGTGTTATAATCGTAGTAGATGGCATTCAATCATAATAATCGGGGATTTTATGACTTTCCTAGTAAGATTATAAAATTCCGGTTTCTACAATAATACTGCTACATATCTACTGGCACTTCCATATAACCGCGATAATTAGTTTTCGGCTCTCCGACAGTCACGAATGGAACATTCCAACGAAACGCCAACTCATCTCAAGGCTTATCTCACTAAGATACAGGTGTTTTTTTACATAGGTAAGGTACCATTTCTATCCAAATCGGCTTGCGAGCCTCACTGTACAATTAAGGACTAGAATGTTCTAAAGATAACACTTTTCTTCTGCAGTATATCTCTCTGAGCAATCGTGAATTTAGTAATTGCTTTGCATTTTGAAAAACGTGGAGCTTACTCAAGACACGTTAGGAATTTATTGATATAATTCTTGTACGAACATAAAATAACAACGAGACATTATTTAAGTAAATGATTATACTTTTTTTCTTAGTGGGGGACGGGTCTAACATTTGGTATATACTTAAAAGGGAAATTTTATTGCACATCCCTTTAGACGTGCTTTACTTAAATTAGTCCGACGTCTGCAGCTACTCGCACAGCGTTGGTAATGATCATTTTTTGCTTATGCTCTTTAATAGGGCTCAATACCCAAAGTTCCTCCAGCGGAATTCTGTCCATGTCCACAAATTTATCTGCAAACCTCATTTGCACGTCACACCGCTTGCTATTGAGCAAAGCAAAAGAAGTCAAAGAAGCCAATATTCCGTACTTTCCATATGTTTTCAGTTCGTCCTCTAACACATGCCATGGATAAACCTCGCTTGCACGCACTCCCATATCACTTAGATAGTACTCCAAGTGGCTATAATACTCACCGATAGAAGCCATATAGTCTTGTTTGTTGCTAAACAAATTACTGCACAAGGTTAGAACATAAGTTAAATCTGTAACCAATGATGTGCATCTAAATAATTGGAAGTCAATAGCAACAGCCTTTTCTTTGGAACACAAGAAATTAGGCAGCCATGCGTCTCCGTGGCATAAAACAGGAAAATCTCCTTTGTAAGAGGTCAAATCTATAAGCTGGTCGTATACATTTTCAATCAGCGCCATAAACTTTTTGTAGTAAATGCTGTTGATATTTTCACATTCACCCAAAACTCCCTTATTTATGTCTATAGCGTTCCTCAAAAAATTTGCATACCAGTCCCGGTTACTGTTATTATAGTATACCTCGGGAAGAAGATTCACAATCTTAGAAAATTTCGCAGGTTCCTTCACACTTAAAACCAACGAAACAGCATGTAAGTGCGCTAATGCTTTCAGAGTCTCATTTAGTTCAAATCTCTTTGGATTTTCTGATATAGGAGTACAACCAACTTCAGACAAGTCTTCCATCAAAATATAATCTTCATCATTACCAGCATGGTATGCGTAACATTTAGGTACATTGCTTTGTATGGATTCCTTGGCGCCGGTAGACTTTTGTACCTTTACGAAAGAGGGAAGGATTTTTGTAAAGAAAAATATCTCTCTTTCAAAATACACAGCACTGCGAAGAGTGTCTCTTAGCAGAGGATCGGTTACTAACCCTTTAGCGACGAATGTAGCTTCATGTTTAAAGCCTTTGATTTTAACTCTGTAAACAGCACTAAGAAGACCTTCACCAGAAGGTGCAGCACGAGTAACGATTATTGATTTCACGTAATCATCGCTATTGGTTCTAACTTTGAAATATTTATCAATTACATCTTCTGTCAGCTCTCTCGAAACACTACCAAGTGTGTAAGCTTCCATAGTTTTAATATTCTGTGGCCTAAATTGATTTTCTCTCACTTATATACTAAGTCATAAATGATCTGTCTAGATATCGTCAAAGACAAAGAATAGACTGCATGTTGAATTAGGTAATATATTAATGTCTTATATCAACATAATTATTGTACAGTTGTGCAAAATAGTTCCGTATTAATAAAATTAAGAATTTGAACTTGGCGATCTCATTCGAATTATTGGTAAAGTTGTAGATTTAAATCTTACGCAAAGTTGCAATTAATCAAAAAGTTTTTGAATGCGTATTTTGGCATTCCATTCAAACAATTTCGCTTTCCATAACTTACATTTAAAAAATCACTAATGCTTCTTACGCTTATATAAGAATACTAAGTTAAACCGGAGTAGAAACCCCTACCGACCCATGGTACAACTGCCGTGTTCAACTGGTTGTACCACAGGGAAGTAAATGTACCCATGGTATAACCGTTGGACTACCTATTTTTGCAATATTTATTTTTATGGCCCGTACTAGGTTAATTAAAATTCTCGCTTCGACGTACAAAGTACCTATGATTTAAATATTGATTTTTAATAGCACATGATCGCGATATTACATACCAATAGCGTCTCCGGAGCACTGATCAAATAATGGCATGGTTACACTCCAAATAGAAGATAAATCTGTTTATTCAATACTGAACAGTTACAGATAAATGTCTACTGTGGGGGCCAACTGTTAGTATGCCTGTACTGTGGTCGAATAACTTTTCCAATAAAAATACACTACGTTATTTTATTGGAAAAGTTATTCCACTCATACCAAAGTAAGTAGCTTTAGCACTTCTGAAATTCTTATTATGATTGTTATAAAAATCAGAGGAGGTAATGTAAAAAAGAGGAATCAATACTAAAGTCCTATAAGTTTCTTCCTATAGTTTTAGTTAAAATGTTAGTTTATTGCTTTTTATTTATTATTATTTCATCCTCTAGCCATAGTTTTGCAATATTTTATATAGATATTCTAAAGTTTATAAGAAGATAGAAGCAGTATAGGATTTATTAACAAAAAAAACTAAACTTTGACAGCATATATATTTTTCGATTGATAGACATCTTGTACTTTTTTCCCGTAGCTGTAGGTACTGTAATAATAAGACGAATTGAAAGGACATGCGTAAAATATTAGAAGATATAGTTTTCAAGATAGTTTTTTGGGTTTAGAAAACTATAATTTAGGATTTTTATTATTATTGATGGTTGTCTACTATTGTCATAATTCGATATAATATCAGCCAATGATGAATATTTTAAATCATAGAAGTGACGGTTCTCTATTTGTGAGAAAAATCGGCAATTTTGTGGGTACCCGCCACTTCGGTTCGCGAATCAGCACCATGTTTTCGGTCCTATGCAGCAATAACCTGCAATATTTTTTTTTTATCTTATGCTGCAGCAGTGCGCGATAACGTGTACGTGTGTGAATACATATGCAAACCTGGCTCACACACGTACACACTATGGCCAAGTAAAAAAAAAGGCAATGGTACACTGTTTCAGGTTCGCGGAGCGCGTAGGTTCGCGGACCTAAGTGGGTACCTAGTATTAGCAAAATCAAGGCCCTGGAGTCAGCGCGGAGGCGACGCCTGCGCAACTTGGATGATGGCTGCAGACTACAGCGTCTGGATTATGGGAACAAAGCCTTGTGCTACAGTTACAAATTCCCGCTTTTCATTTTATCGTGATTAGAGGCTGTAAGGGAGCAGCAGTAAAAATAAATTCGACATTAACCACTAGGAGAAGGAATATTACCGTCAATCCTGCATTTAACGAACTGATCCTGATGAAAGGCAAAATGATCCCTAGGAACGTTTTGCAAAATGAACCTTAGGCTCATCAACTTAAATAAAGAAATAACGTTAAGATAAGAATCTAACTAAACGCTTTTATTGGGGTTTGCAATGTCTTTAAATACGGAACTCAATGCTATGATACTGCACTTAATTAATGTCTGTTATTAAATAGGATCAAACGAAGCACCACCAACATCCAGACTCGAAACAAAAGCCTGTTTCAACAACAAAAATTTACACGACACAAAGTGGAGTCACTACCTGATGGGCGAATGCGAATGATTCATTCGAATGATCATTCGAAAGTGTGGATATTCGATTGTACAAAAAATCCATTCGAATTATTCGAATAAAAATGTATTCGAATGACATAGTCATATAGTGGCTATGTTTCTAAGAAATATTTTGGTTATTTGCTATTCCGCTAACAGTTCTAAAATACACTATCTGCTAACGAATTTCTGTCCCAATTTTACAAAAAACGAACAAAGAACCTATTTGACTATTTTCGATCCTATGTTTTTGGTTTTTTAAATAAACAGGATCGAAAAACAGTTTTGACAAGTAAACATAATATCATCCAAAAGATTCATTCGATATTTTCATTCGAGTATCGAATAATCATTCGTATGACGAATGATTACTCAAATAGTATTTTGTTATTCATTTGAATTATTCGATTGTTGTTTTTTGAAACAATCGCCCATCACTAAGTGGAGGGATATCGATATCTGGTTAGACCACCGACCGGGCTTTCAATAGTATTTTCTAATAGGTACTTACATTTGTTATTTTAGGCACGTGATCAATTTACAAATATAGGTAGTGAACTCAATTTCTATTTTCTCAGTTATAAGTTTTTTTAAATAAATAGGATTTTATTATAAAACAAACTTATGATAGATCTCACTTAAGAACTAGACTTCACACTCAACTTTATCATGATTTATTCTGAAATATTATGACGACCTCCTTGGTCGAGTGGCTTTGTACACCGGTTTTCAAGGTGTCACCATCTCTGAGGTCCCGGGTTCGATCCCCGGTTGGGTCAATTTAGAAAACGAACTTTTCTATATTGGCTCAAGTCTGGGTGTTTGTGATACCACCGTTGTCTCCAATTTCCATAACACAAGTGCTTTAGCTACATACTTTGGAATCGGAGCAATGTATGTGATGTGGTCAAATAAAAAAAAAATTAAATAAAAAATATTGGTTGCTACCATAGTATCTCAATATAAATAATTTAAAAACAAACAACTATGCATAAGGTTACAGCTGCTCTGCAACCTATGACTACTACCAGGATATTCGCAGGAAACGGACTTCTATATAAAAACGTATATAAAAATAAATTACATTTTTATTTTCAATATAACTGCAAAGTAATTTACATAACGACAATCACATTTCCTCTATCGTTTACGGATGCATCACACTAATCGACATCTAATAGATTACGTACCTACTCATTATTCGGTAAACTTGAAAAAGAGCAATCATAATAATTTTAAGCGACATCACAGATTTTGAGATAAAAAAGTCCGAAATACAAATTATCCAATAATGTAACAAAAACCACCTCGAAGGTATATTCATTAATGTGCGACGCTTCCTGCTTCTGGTCTTCCCGCTATAATTACTAACAAAGTGACTAACAAGCAATAAAACATGCAGATTATTGAAAGGAATAACAATAAAAATTAAATAAGAATCAAAATGGCCGCTGTTACCTGCGCGCGAGTGCTTTTTTTTTCTCTGTTAAGGACCGGGCCACGGCGGCGTCCAAAAGATTAAGCCTTGTAGACACGGGTAAGACAAAAGCGCGCCATGTTGTGGGTTTATTTTTGATTTTATTCGTCCATTTTCTTAACTGGACCCTGTGGCATAGCGCTGTTTTTACTGAAGAGATTTATAAACTGTCGCCTCAATGTTACGTCGATCTTTCTCGGTGTTGTTGATAATAAGTATTTAATTTTTGCACCTTGACATTATTTGTTAATAACTTGTTACCACTTATAATGCCAGTCGGAAAATTATAATGATTATAGAATACTTTCCACTTCTTACTTCAGACATTTATTACACATTTGACTGATTAGCCTGCTTTTTTTTTATTCACAACGGGTTAGCGCTTGGCCTCCACCTCACCTGATGTTAAGTGACGATAAGACCGAAGGTGGAAGCGCACTACACCCGGAATCCTCACCACTAAGGAACTGGCTATCTTACCTCTAACTGCCGGTACACAAAAAAAAAATCGTTCTTATGGCGTCTAACTTAGGTAAGACTAGCCAGGCGGACTTGAAATAAGTCCTACCACCAACCAAACCGAGTACAAATGTACCCCCGTCCTGGAAATCGAACCCGGGACCCTGCATCTTACACGGGTAGGCGAACCACTAGACCACTTAGGCGGTTAAAATAATTAAAGATTCCCCAAAAATAAGCCTCTATGTCATACTAGACGTATATATTTCTGCAACAAATAATAATGTAGGTATGTAACAAACATACAAACTTCCTCATTCATCGATAAGATTTGCAATCAATAAATATTGTTGTTAAGAGAAGCTCAACCTCGGCAAACATGGTTGCAATGACAATAATGGCAGTTAGCCGCAAATATGCCTCCATCAATTATCATATTTTATAGCTTATTACGTACTTGCTATGTTGGTCTATCATCAATAGCTGTTACAAGTGGAGTTAATAATACTAGTCTCTTATTGCAAATAATTCCACTACAACAAGCATTAACTCACAAATTTTTCCAAACTTAAGCATAATGATACGTTAATTTTCATCAGTTTTTTGTGTTTTATAACAGTTTTGTGAATTTAAAATACGTATATTCATAAAAAAATTGTGTCTCTATACTGTGTGAAGGACAAAAGTTATAATGGCTTATAAAAGCATAACTACATAACATAGTAAGTAGTCCAAAATCACAGATATAAGGTTTTAATATGAGATAGTATGGAATAATATTTCGATTTTCTGTTCGTAAGATACAAATACACTATATACTTTTTTCGCAAATCGTAGTGTTTCAATACTGAAAACATAATGCCCCTAAGTAATACCCTAACCAACTAATTGTTTAGTTAGTTAGGAACCTAACTAACTAATTGTTTAGTTCGCTAGGCCCTAACTAAACAATTAGTACGAGATTCCAAAACACAACCTAAACAACAGTTCAACAGTTTAGGACATCTCAAAAAAATCTACACGTCCAGATACTCGTCTCGCATAGACGTCTCGGAATCTGTTCGCAAACACAAAAAGCTTCCTTTGTGAGGTTCGTGTGAATACAGTCGTGCAGTGTTCCCTTGTGTCAAAAGTGCATCTGTCCTCATCATTTTAGGAATAAAACCTTTATCTTCGACATGCGATCGTTGGGGTTACTTAACGAAATTTATATCGATGTTCGTGGTTCAAAGGCTTGCTGTGAAAAGCAAACGTTCTTAATTTTATTTAGCTTTTCACTACTCGAGATAAAGTATTCAGTTGTTAAGGCTTTTCTGAAAGAGGTCAGTGTTTAATATCTTAATAATATTATAAGTATTAGGGAATGTTCATGAACAGAGGCCAAAGAGGAAATATTATCTATCTACTTATAATAAATATTTAACTGAGACGACTCTGTACATTCAATATTTTGAGGAAATTTTAATTTAATAGTCATTATTATAGAAACAGAGGCCAAATCCACTACTTATTTAGACTTTGTCTGTCTGTCTGTTTGAAAGAATCACTTCTAATGTGTTTGTAGTATTTTTATTTATTTATATAAACCAGTATAGAGTAACAAATTGCAAAGATTTCTAAAATATAATAAATGATTTTCAAAGCTGATTTATATAAAAGATTGTCCAGTTGAGATTTTTCTTTTGTGTATCAATAAAATTTAAATGTATGTAGTTTTTAAAAATTTAACTTATAATAGGTAATTACTTCTTTGAGAAAACGTGTTTAGAAAAAAATACTGGTTAAATATATCTGTTATAAAGAACCAATAAAAAACAATTGTACAAACTGGTATATAATATATTACTAACTTCAAAATAAAACACTATTTTCTCAGAAAACTTAAGTAACTTGGAAAATATATGCCGAAAAACTAATTGGTCTGTATGTCCGGTAGCGAGTACATTTATGTTATAAATTATTAAGACGTGTGTCCCCAAGTTCTAGTTAGTGGCGAAACGACCAAAAGTAGATGTGTACTGGATCCGGAATCTTAATAAAACCGAAATACGCTTGGACAAAATCGCTGGCATCAGCTAGTTGAGAATAAGTACTAAATCCAAAATACTTTTTTATATACTCGTACAATATAATCGTTATTTAATTTAGCAAAATCACTTACTAAATTAGAGATTCTACTTATATTACTCCTGCAAAATATTAAGCTGTTCGTATAGCTAATGTCCTTTACAGTTGACTCGATGGAGTATGGATGAGGAACTCGATGGCGCAGTGGTTTAGCGCCTGGCCCAGCGACTGCGGAGGCAAGCAAAGCAAGTTTCGCAAGGGTCGGTCATGGGCTGGATAACCAAACATTATCTCGGGCTCCTCCGTGCTTCGGAAGGCACGTTAAGCCATTGGTCCCAGCTGCATTTTCAGTCGTTAACAGCCACCAATCCGCATTGGGCCTGCGTGGTGGGTTATGGCCCCATCCTCCTTATTCACCCATAAGGCCTGTGCCCCAGCAGTGAGGACTTTAAAAATGGCTGATGGTCTAATGTTGATTACATTACTTTATTATTATTAAAGTGCCCGCAAAGGTTCTCCATAAAGTATTGAAATCTTTGACTTTGACATTATCTCGAGCTCGAGACGCTGCCGTATTCACTCAACAAAATGCGCAAACTTTGTTAGTCAATTCATCGTATGCAAGCGGCAATGGACGAACCTTTCATTTTAATGGACATTCATTTGCATTTTTCGATGTCTTGAAAAGCCGAACTGTATAATCTAGTCGCCTCTGGGGTATGGCCTTAGACTCCATACTTCACATGTCTCAAATTAACATGAGAATCGTACCCTGGAGTCACATACGAGAGGATGCATATCTGAAACGCATACCTACCAATCTCAGCATAACAATGCAACTTCTTGCTCCTTTTGTCAAGATACAATACTAATTTTAGATATTCCTACTTTTATGTATACAGGGGGCAACGATATTCATCTCAGGGATCTCGTGAATTCATGAAACAGTAACGAAAATGAATATTGAAATGCACATCTTAATTATTTAACTTAACTATAACCAGCAAACGTAATTTTAAAAATAATAAAGCTAAGTAATACTTAGATGTAACGATAGACGCAAAGCTATTTTAGTTACAAATGAATAACAAGTCAAAACACAATGATCATGATCTTGTAATTATAAAAACACAAACGACCGTAACAAAACATCGGTTTCAAGACAACAGGGACGATTGGCGATCAATATCATCGATACCTGCATCGGGTTATGATAGATGATATCGAGAAATTGAGAATCCACTGAGTGACTTATCGATATGATTAAAGCGAGCAGTCGGGGGTGGCAGATGCCTCTCAGATTTCTCAGCATTTCGAACGTTTGAGCGTATTCTTTATTTTTGATTCCGCTTTGTTTAACCTTACTATATGAAGCCAATACAACAAAAAACAGTCGTATAAATATCCTATTAAAGTTGAAAATGCATTGTAGCGAGAACGGAGGTGGTCCATCACAAAACGGGCAACACCAACCCCGACTCAGTGGGGTTCAAGCCGCGGCACAAGAATGCGTTTTTTATTACAACATTTATAATCTGCCGCAATTATTAACAGTTTCTACGTTTGGTATAAACGATCAGAAACATAACTTTAATGTTTCTAGGTGGCGGCGTCATTTGTAGATTCCATCTTGGGCTGCTCGTTTAATTTCTGTTATTCCACCACGCACGCTGCTGTTCCGAAACGAAACAGCCTTTAAAGTTTGATTGCTTCCAATTTCATTATAGTAATTGATAACAACGCGTGAAAGTAATAAAATGTTCCGAATCTATGAACTTTTCTATTCATTTTCGTACAGATTAATTACAAACTTTGGAATGTTCTGACAACATCAGTTAGCAATCAATAAACAAGCCATCTTCAAACTCTTCGATCATGCGTTGATGTTTTTAATTCATCAACAGATTAATCACTATGTAAAAATCTTGTTGAGAATGTCGTTAATTAAATCACACTTTATTATATGAACCATATCCTATTCGACGATTCATTTTGCATAATAAACTAATATCTATGGTAATACTGCTTATGTATGTTTAAATAGTATTACTTTAGATTCATAGTTAGGTAGAAGGCTAATTACATAGGTATGTATTTATTTATGTTACCTACGTTGTTTTATATTGTCCATTTTTTTTTCAAAAAGTTCACAAAATAATCGTCTTCTTTCTTCATAGCTTTCTGAACTAGAGTTTGGGTTTACTCAATTTTACATAACTAAAAGCTTTTCTAAACCTCATATCATCTCTACTCTATTAGTAAATAAATCAAGTGTCAACGTAATTTGGATGTGAATCCAAGATCATCACATTGTCTAGTTCAAGTAGACATACCTACACCTATCTGCGTCGAGGGTGCCCGGTGGATGCCGGTGGCTACCTGTACAACAATAGGTGGAATCAAATCCTATTGTTAATACAATGCAGTCAAGTGCCTGCACTCTTTTGTTAGATTCAACACTCGTCTTCGCGACGCCACGCAGTACTATTTTGATTTTGGAAACAGACAAGAGCATACCGTTTTTCTTCTTTTTTTAACGCACTTGACTACAGACCGTTCGCCTATTAAAAAAGTGTTGCGAAAATAATACCGTCATTTGTTTTATTGCACTAGGAGCTGAAAACTTTAGTTATAAGGAGGAGGAGGGGGATTTCCTTGGAAGGTAACTAAAGGAACTAATTTCTTTTTGTTCTGTGGTAACTACAGTGCTGAATATGGCCTGAATGTCTGTGTACCTATGCCTGAATATGGCCTGAAAGTTCCCAAAAAACCGAACTTCTGTCTACTTTATATTTTGTGGTTCTACACACTAATAAGGTTTTATTTATGTGTAAAGCCAGTATCATGTTGAATTAATTTCAATGTTAAATAAATGAGTAGTCACTGGGCAATCATTAGAAGAGCCTCGGAGCTAGCGATACCCCCTGGAGATAATACGAGCTTTCATAAACTATGGTCATAACTTTCTTTAGGGCCCCATATTTAAAAAAAAACCCTTAAAACTTAGATGGAGAAATAAGACGAGAGTCGTAAATATTATTTTGTTAATTAAATAAGTTAAAGCTAAACGACCTTTCAAATTAATATGTACTTTTTTGTACTTTAAAAAAAGTATCGATTTATGTAAATATTCAGTTACGAAAGTGGTACAGTACGAGGTAAATATCTTGAAATCGGGTGGCACGAGCTATAACTTGATATTACTAAAGACATCAGACTTACATATTATTTGACTTACACTTTTGCAATACATTCTAATGCGACTGATATTTGTTTTTTTCTTGAAATGGAAACAAGAACTTTCATAAGGTTCTAAGTAAATTAATTTACCTATACAATTTGGTTTATGGACGTCCTTAGCAAACTTTAACCATATCGTAGGTGGCTTGAGCGGGTCAGCTCGCAGAAATTAATATACGTACATTTACATCGGGATCATTCAAAAAGCTACTTTTAGTTTTAGCAGTAAAGCTCATTTCAACCGCATTTAACTTAGGAAAATAATGTTTTATACTTAAGTGTTTAAAGAGCTCTTAAAGGGCGAAGGCGTTGCTTTAATCCTTTCCACGATAATTGAAAGTAAATAAATACTAATCAATCATTATTATATTATGTAGAACCAAATGCTGTGATGATACTGAAAGAGTTGATAGTGTTGCTTAAACTAAACGACTTTCTCCATGGACCATAGGTCGAAAAACGAAAAAATATTTCATTCTCCCATTTAATATGTATTGGTCAGACCGACTTAGGTACTATTATTAAAATTTTTATTATTATTCTTCATTTCAGGCAGAGCCCAGATTCGCGTTAGTAACAATGAGCACTATAAAACTAGGTTTAGTAATTACAACACTTAATTCTTAATAAATTACATCATTATTATATTATGGAAAGGCGAAAAAAAATACGTTTTTCGACCTATGTTTCTTAGTGAAAGTTGTTCAGTTTTAGTAACACACCGACCTGTTTCAGTATCATCACATCATTTGGTTCCACCTCATATACTTAAATATTTTTTCGTCTATTGACATGTCTACTTTCAGGCAATTTAAACTACTTTACTTCAATATAAAAATTGGTCCAATACAAATTATTATTACTTAAGTACTTAAATTACAACGTACAGTCGATCTGTGTAACAGGAAACGTACTCTAGAAAAGTGTACGAGATAACTTTTCACTTTTGTAGAGGCATGTATTGTATGGCCGGTCAATTTGGCTTGAAGCTAACAGTTCAAATAAGCAGGCTTCGGAGTTGGAATGCGAGTCGCCCGTCACCACTTTCCACTGACCAAACATTTCATTTTTTTACTGTAACGCTCACTCAGATATACATCGCTAGTTTTCAACGCTCACTTATGTCAGTGGTGAGGAACAGCAAGCAATAGTAGTTGTACACAGCGAATAGTTGATAGTTATGTAGTGGTAACAGCTTGTGTGTCCACTTTCTTAGAGAGTTCAAAACGCCAATGTCCACATTTGCTAGCAATTATCAGGATAGAACAAACAATATGATATAATCACCTAATGAATGAGATTTGTTAAAATGTTTTGTGTAAATTATGGAATCAAACTATCGTTGTATAAAACAAACAATTACTTTAGATAACATATTTGTAAATACAATTGTGTAAACGACAGTATTGTGTTCAAACTTTTTTATCTAGTCATGCAGTTACTGCAACCTTAAATGATAAACAAAAAATTTAAAAAATGCCGCAACCTCAATTATAAACAAAATACGTTTTTTTTTAAATTAACATGAGAACTTAACATGTCGTGTGAAAGAAAACTATATCTAACTTATTTCTCAAATTTGTTAATTTGTTTACATTTAATTAAATAAAAACACATGCTGTTCCAAGCTGTTTAAATACATTATGCATAACGCAGTCAGTTTGTTATAAAAACTGTCAATCCGCTAAGCACGGGAATAATTCAGTGAAATTATAGTTTCTTTATGACCCTAACTGTTTACCCAAAGATTTTAACGACGAAAGTTTTATATTTCTCAATTTTATATTAAATTGATTTGATGCTACGACTTGTTAATTGCCTCATAAATGTTTAATTAAACGTAGAGATTTTATGAGTACCTATATCTACTCTACTTTCATATTAGGAAAAAGTTTTGTGGGGAATAATAATACAGTTAAACAAAAAGAACATTTAAGTCTCTTTGAACGTAACTTAGTCGTCAAAAACAATACAGGGCAAAAGTCACAATTTGACTCCATTTAACCTCGCCTTTACTGGAGAGGATGACTACGAAAATAAGACTTCAACGCGTAAACTTTCGGTCTATTTTGGAATAACAATAAATAAACATGAGACCGCAACCGTCTGTCAACTTTTTCCATGCATTTCCCGGACAAAAGTTTGATGTGACAGGAGAATAATAAAATAAAAGATTATTGAAAAATGTTGTCATTCTTTAACACTGAAACAAAAAACACAAAATAACAGTTTTGTAAAAAATTAACGTAACTTGTAAATCATGGAACCCCGAAGTCACTACTGAAAGACTGCCTCGTATTCCTATCAAAAGATCCTAACGATAAATAATACCTGAATTTTCCCAAAAACACTAAGTCATAGCATATTAAAAACTACATATTAAGTATCTCATCAGCAAAGCACCAAAGATTTAATTGCGTCTGTATATTAGATCAGGGTCCCCACAAAAGGTTCGGCCGCCACAAAAACAGTTTTAGGTGTATTTTTTAAGAGTTCAATTATTTGTGTCGGTACGAGCACGAGTGTACAATGCGTAGTTATTAAACTTTTGTTACGTGGCTTTTTCTGAGCTGCTCTGGCGCGCATACCTGCGTCCTTCTCAACGTTTACCTGTGCTTGTGAGAGGGCAGCGGCGGGCCATAGCCCTATACGACTGTAGACATGGACATTATTAAAATGTTTCGTTATATAATGCTGGTACAATTTACATTTATTACTGTACACACCAGTCCTGCAACCGGTCACACATACACGCTTTGACTGTTATAATAATTATCACATTGTCAAATATCCAATAAATGTGATTATCGATAAGCTTGCCTCAGCTCTAAATTTCTATCGATATCTTGAACTTCCAGTGAGGGTATCAGGTGTTAAAGACCTGTTAGTTTAAAACGTGTATAAATTATTATGTTGTCTACCAATTCTGCTACGAACTCAATTTTACATTAAGTGTTTAATAGAAAAAAAAATTACATTAAAGAAAATATGAATATTTAAATATTCGCGTAGATAATCACACCAAAACAAAAGCATGTCGAACAGGTCTTTTCAACCCGATAAATCTCAAGTAAATAAATCACTTTTCACACGCCTCTTTTTTCCGGATTTCGGATCCGAGTTTTCCCGCGTAAACCGAAAGAAGGCCTTGTCTCCTGCTGCTTAAGGCTGTGGAGTGCGCGGGCGCACCGTGGCTCTCAAACCGGGCGGACCAGTACACCATGGAAGTTAGTGTCGGACGGTTGTGTCTCGAGACCCGCGAGTGATGTCGCAGCATGGTCGCTGCGCGTGCTTTCCTCTGGTGCCTGTGCCTGCTCGCTGCCGCGCCCTGCGCGCCCGCCGCGCGCTCCCACAAACACCACCAAGCCTTGCCAGCCAGACATAAACCTAAGCATTCGGAATTTGTAAAAGGAAAGAGTAAGTTTGTGTTCTATTCAGTGCAGTGACAGTTTTACAACTTTAAGTGTTTTAGTGTATTATCATCAAAATGATCAGCCCCTTAACGTAAAGTAAACAAAGCTTATCATGGACCGACAAATGTAGCCTTATATAGTTCGGTAAGCTTCTTGTAAGCCGTAGCTGCGTGTACGCCTGACTCTGAAACAATTAAAATACCTTTTATGTGACTATTCTACAAGCTCTAGGTAGTACACACCGCGATGCTTTTTAGATGAAAACGTCTGTCAGATGATAGGCAAGGTGTAATCTTTGTAATACGTTCAACTTTCATAGAGTCTGCGGTTGCAGTTTCCTTTGTATCGTTTCAGTTCAAAAAATAATACAAATGTTAAACACTTAATGCTTTGTTTTAAGTTAATTCGTTTCCAAGTAATTCGAGCGAGAGTGTTGTTTGCATGCCACCAGTTTTACAAACAAGTTTCAGCTATCGCGCTGTTGTTAAAACAAAATATACCTACCTACTTAATGTGACAGAAATCTATCATAATTTCAGACTAAGAGCCTTGTTTCTGGTTATATATTCGCCAGATTAACGGATTACATATTTTATAGTCATGAGTTTGTTAAACATAAGACAAGGTATACCTGCTTTAAAAAAATTAGTCCCACCACCCAATGGTCGAATTTAAAACCGTTTGCAAAAGCAATTTATATACATACCTTGATTTAGCCACCACAAACATTTGTAAAGTTAACATAACCATGGACCACCAACCATTTACACGTCACGATAATCTTTAAATCTACAAAAATAAGCTGACCAAGGATTTTTGCAATGTCCCAATAGTAACTTTAACTAGTTAGTGTTAAAATAAACATAATTATATGTTTGAATTCATGTACTAACGCTAATGAGACAGCGTTCGTTGCTCACTTGTAAAGAGTCCAACAGAACGTACTAGAATTATTAGCACTTTTATTTGAGTTCGTTCGTTAAAGCGCACTTAATCTTGGATCCGACTTCCTTATTCGATTTGAAAACAGGGTTGCTACTTTTTAAAGCAAATAGATTTACTGTCAAATATAAATAACTTCTAAAAAAAGTATTATTTACCATTTATAACTGCTATTGTTTTCCACACATATTTTGTTGCTTCCAGCAATACATAACAAATATTTGATTTCATCGAAGTATTTACTTTATTGCATTGCAACAATTAAATTAAACCTTCAAATGTTGAAATACCTACGTCAAATTAAATATTTTCACGGTTTTTACGGTCTTCAACTGAAAATATAAAGTAACTTTACCCATAATAGCATACGATATTTTACTAAAGTACCCACAGCTGGTAGGCTTGGGTAAAAAATATCCGATATATCAAAATATCGACATTTCCGAATATGAAAACCGTGTCAAATTCGATATTTTTTTAAGATCTAATCATGTCTTGTATCTGACCCAAAAAAAAGGTTTTTTAACATAAGTAGGCATGTGTTTAGTTGCCTTGTAAAAAAAATGTTATATCAAATTATCGATATTTTTTTAAAATATCGATATATATCGTTGATCGTTTTTTCTTTATATAATCAATATTTTTTTATTTTTATACATCGATATGTTTCGATATATTTCAAAAATATCGATACGATATATCGATAATTCGCCCATCCCTAACAGCTGGATTTAGGGTCTAGTGTAATAGCGTTGTCCAATTCAGCTCCCTAAATCGGATCGGAACCTTAAATCGGATCTGAAATTCAGGTAGTGTAATAACCGCTGCTCGTCGAACCAAAGTTCGAGTCGATATTTTGTGATTTTATTATAGAAATCCTCACGTACAGTGCGTAGGTTTCAAAGGTCTATTGTTTTGGTATAAATTACATAATATACTATTGTACTGCGAAGGTCGGATTGAATTCGTATAAGAGCTTGGAAAGGAATTATACGTCAACCCTTTTTGACCTCTAAACAATTTTAACATCTTTGAAGTAGAAAAGAGGTTCTTTAGTACCTCATTTGACTAAAAAATAATATTTTCTCATCTGTACCTATCGCCTTTCACTTGTTTTTTTCTATTACTTAGGTACTTAATTATCTACATATAAAACTTCAATCGCGTTGAAATAACATACCTATCATTATTATTTACTTGTTACAGTAAATTTTAACAAAATCAGCAAATACCTTTATAATGTTTCAGAATTTAAATAAAAATGTGTTTAATATTACTTTAATATCATCAATATAAAATAATGTTATAGTCAAAACCACAGTCAGATTTCTACATGATTATGTCATAGACCTACCACAGTTTATTATTAACGGTAAACCAGTCGTGGGTGTCATTATTTAAGAAATGAAGATATTCATGATTACAAAAATAAAGTTCTCTGTGTAGTGTTTGCGAAATCGTGGCTTAAAAATTTATGAACTTATTTGGAAGAAACCATATTTGTCTTACAGTTCAGAAACTCGTTTCAATGGTTTCTTACAACAGTATATTTCAGTTGGTTGGAGTTACTGTCGACTTTGTTAAGAACAACAACAAACAACTTTGACATTTCATTGAATTGACGACAACAACGCAAAACATAAATGCGAAAGCTACAAACATACTAACAATATCTACAAAAGCTGTGTTAAAGTTAATGTTAATTGATAAATCATTACCCATTTAATTAGGCAACTTTTGAAATCAGAATCACATACACACATGAGGCATCTCAACCCCCCCTTGACCACCAAAACGCAATATGATAATGGCGATTTATCGCTTTTATCTGTCAAAAGACAATGGATTTTGACAGTTCAGTATCGATAAATCGCTATACCACGCAATGTAGTGTACGTGTTTCGGTGGCAATTCTACAGGGGGTGGTTCATGTGTCAACTATATTATATTAGTAAAATTATATTTTTAGTGCAACAAAAAGTACTTAAGAGTCCAGCGAACAGTGAGCTCCTATACAAACGTAATACCAAAATGATTAGCAATTTGAGCGTAATTAACTCTTCTTGTGATGTCATTCGAATTAAGACAGTATTTGTCTAGGGTACTAGTGATTAAAAATCCAAAATACCAAACAAAATAAAAAAATATTAATGTGATTTACAGTTTTGTATGAAAAAATGGTATTGACATTTATTTTTAATGGGGTTAGTGTTTTAGATTTTTTATTTAATAGAACCCTAGATAAATACTGTCTTAATCCGAATAACATCACAAAAAGAGTTAGTTATTCTCAAATTGCTAATCATTTTGATATTACGTTTGTATAGGAAGCTCACTGTTCGCTGGACTCTTAAGTAAGTACTCTTAAGTAAGTACTCTTTATTGCACTAAAAAAACAATTACACATTACACATTAGAAAAAATGTAAGCAAAGGTGCATTTAGTAACCTTGTTGTCCCTAATTGTCTTAAGTTTTAAGAATGCCGATTTAACTTTGCATATTTTATTAAACGTCATTTCCGTTTTCCATTCGATCAAAGGACAAAAATCCGGTCATTGCTTTAATACAGTTTATGAAACAACACGTCACGTTTGACACAGAAATTAAACATGAATAAAGGTTGACTATATTATCACAAACATAGGTAATGTTTGTCCGTATTGAAAATAAAAAAACCGTTCAATAGCAAGGGTTCCGTACCATCATTCTAAAAAAGTTGACTATTCAGAGACATCGTTTTATTTTTCCTGTAATCTTTACATAAACTTCTATCACATAAAATAATTTCAGATTTTTCTCTATGCAAACATCGGAGATAAGGGGAGGGGGGGGGGGACGGTATTTTTTTTTATTTTTTCCGGAAAAGTCGAAAACTATGCGGCCTAAATAATTTTTTGAGAATTTGCTAGCAGCGCTCTTTCATATGATATCCCATATGCTCCAGTATTTCGGTCCCTGTTGCAAAAAAATATATTTCTCCCTTATTTGCAAAATAGTTGGGCAAACGTCATCTAAAACTTAAGTTGATGAACTCTTTCAAACAAGTTGATAGCATAGTAGTTTTCGAGATATTCAGCTGTGACAGACAGACAAACAGACAGACTGAGTCGCACCATAAATTCCTTTTTACCATTTTGGTACGGAACCCTAAAAATGATTTTGAGCTATTCACTCATACGAAATTACTGCTGTGTTGCTCTCTGTCGTATTTCATAATCTGTGCCCGGTTTCATATTTGTATAAAAAGGTTGTGGGTAAGCTGTTTTATTTACCCATCCCGGGTAAAATCACAAGACCTATTGTTTTTATCGATTTAATAAGACTATTTTTTCGCTTAGGTACCTATTATGAAACTTAGTATTTATAAAAAAAAATCAGTACTAAGCATTAGTATTCTCAAATCAAATGGCAATATTATTTTTCAGAAACCGGCGCCTGCACACACTCTCAACACTGTGCACAAAACATCATGAATATCATGATACTTAAATTAGCAAAATAAATACTGCTGCGAAATAATTCGAAACGAAATCAAAGATTATGATTTTTACTTTATCACTTACATTAATTATAATGCTAAAATCATTATTTGGAAACTCATAAGCGACGGCAAATAATTTGAACAGTTTTTTACAAAATCTGTTAATCGGCGATAATTAATTTAACACTGAAACAAAATCGTCCTTATTAACATAACCTTAGTGAACATTCTGGTTTTATATAAATATGTTTTGTAAAGTAACGGCCGTGTTTTTGATCACGTTTTAATAGTATGCACGATTAATTTGACAGGTTTTTGACCCGAGAATCAGTAAACCTGTGCGATATTTTTTTATAAATATGTAAACACATAGATTTGTCTAATTTAAAATGGTGTTAATAACATTCTCTGAAGTGGTAGAATCGGCACAAAAAAGTCATGCTCTTATGATAATGAAGTACCTACGTCATGAGTTATAAAAACCCATGTCACATTCGATCAGTGTACCTTTTTTTTATACCGACGAAAATGCATACGCAGGCAAACCAGGCCCGGCAAACCAGGCGTCCTCACTCCTGGGAGATGACCGAGAAAGTTTGGCCATCTCCCACACCGTCAGGGTCGTGCAAGGCAGGCGATGGGTCACCTCCCATTGCCCGCTTGGCCCCTCGATCAGTGTAGGTACCTAATATTCATCGAAGAAATTTGAAAATTTAATGTGACATAGTTCTAGTTGTATGGTGTCATTGCTCGTGACTAAACCCCACGCCATGTTGAGGCTGAGCTTCAAATGATTACTTACTATTAGAAAATAGTAATTTTAAATAATTCACTATAGAATATTGATTGGATGTCCGTCATTACATTTTGGCAGTAGGTAGATAGGTACTTATTCAACTTACATAAATAAGTACATATCAAATGTTCAGTTTGACTGTTTGTCTTTAGCAAAAGAATACTTTATTTCAGTTACAACATAACTAACAGTTGAACAACCAGATGAGTTCCTAAAGTACAATCTTACGTGCTATGTAAAGCTTAGGTGATATTAAATTAATCTTATAATAAGTCATTTTTTTGTTACTGCGACCTTTTTCATATCGAGCAATAACTCACAATAATTTTAGTCTATCCGGATTAATCTTAAAAATGCTTACAGTGGCGGTGACATAATTAAAGACACTAGTCAATTTTCATACAAACGAGGTGACTTTGAAGCCTTGGTTCTCCGCCAAGGATTGACCTAGCTGGATCTGATAATGGACATCCAGGGAGTGACTGGAGGAGATTCAGATCGCCATACACTCCCAACACAGATACAACTGATCTGATGAGCATTCTGAGAGATATTAGGATCAGAGTTTTCAGTTTCAAGATTTCCATACATTTTTATGCTAATTTCGCGGTTTTTTTAAACATATCCTTATATCTCTTAGAATGCTGATCAGATCAGTTGGGTGTGTATGGCGATTTGAATCGCCTCCATTCACTCCCTGGATAGCCATCATCAGATCACAGCTAGGTCAATCCTTGGCAGAGAACCAAGGCTTCAAAGTCACCTCGTTTGTATGAAAATCGACTGGTGTCTTTAATTATGTGACCGCCACTTTGTACTTACTTATGTTTTTAAATAATATTTGGCTTGGGCCTCCTTTGACTTTAACCATCTTTTTGTACTTTGACAGAGAATTTTCAAGCGTCAGCGACACATTTCCTACATTTATTCTGTTGCCTAAATGCATACATTTGAATCGTATTCAACATTTTAAAATGTATACTTACCGTTGACGTTGTTTTTAGCTTTTAAAGTAAATTAACGGTGTCTACAATTTAAATGAAATTATAATTTTATGCGCGCAACAGAAAGGGTTCCGTACCCAAAGGGTAAAACGGGACCCTATTACTAAGACTCCGCTGTCCGTCCGTCTGTCTGTCTATCCGTCTGTCACCTCACCAGGCTGTACCTATCTTATGAACCGTGATAGTTAGACAGTTGAAATTTTCACAGATGATGTAGGTATTTCTGTTGCCGCTATAACAACAAATAAAATAAATATTTCAGGGGGCTCCCATACAACAAACGTGACTTTTTGCTCGTTTTTCTCGATATTAATAACGGCAACAGGTAGACGCTGAATATTTAGTTAGGTATATATTCACTTTAAAAAATAAAATAAAACAAATATTTAAAGGGGGCTCCCATACAAAAAACGTGAAAATTTTTACGGAACCCTTCGTGCGCGAGTCTGACTTGCACTTAGCCGGTTTTTTTAACTTTTGCCCTTTTTCAACTGCGTTCATTTATTTGCTTTTATACATTGTTTTTACCGAAGCTTTATTAGGATTTTTTAACAACGTAATACTTAAATAATACCGATAAATGAAAACAGCGAATAAACTACATTCTATTTAACATTTTGTGTGTTGGATTTTTAAATACTTTCTTGTTATCAGTAAGTAATAAATCAAATAGCAAATCAATAAGCGGATCCTTTAAATCACGTAAATTTTCATATTTTTCTATAACTAACTAACTTCGTCTGTTCATTGTTGTAATTACTTACAATTTTATTTCGTCTTAAGCTATTTTAGTAGTAACAGTAACAGTTGTCAATCCTAAAACTAAGTAGCCCACGAAATTCCACCATCATCGACTTAAAATATGATTGAAGTTCATAAACAACTCTTATTGTGAAATCTGAAAAGTTCGTCGTACATTGGTGTGTCATTTCACTCCTATTACACAACGAAACATAGGCAGGCGGCGTAGTAACCGCAAGGAGCGATATTGTAGTGAAAGGTCGCCCGGCCACAACGAAATGGAGGAACGAAACTGGTTCCAATGCTTCAGAATGCAAGTAACTGGATAAAAACACGACGTTAAGAAGAACCAGTCGTAGGCTGCGCGGGCGCCGCGAAACATTGCTTGTGGACGTCTCGCTCAGGAAACCTATTCTTTACGCTATACAAACTAGTTACGACAAATGGCGAACACTGAATGTATTTGCTTAACAGTTATTATTTTAACTTCGTAAAGAACAATTTCCTTTCTCTTGATTTACATTTATTGTAATTTAAATGTAGATTACTCGTCAATTTACTTCATAACAACATTTTAATCCTATATTTAAATTAAATCGTACAGCAACTTATAACTTGTGCATATTGTGAAGGCTCTGCCTGCGTGCTAGCCTTATGTGGGCGCCTGGTTTCATCAAAATATGGCGGATGGTGTTTACTGACCACGTTTTATTTCCAAATAGTAATATTCGGTTCACTCTCTCTCACCGAACTGTTGTTACATAGCTTTGAAGATTGGAATCAGTGCAGCGACCGCGACGTCATAGCTACACTTGAATTCTATCGGCCATGTCATCTGGGTCGGCCGGACACCGAGTTTCTGCTACCCACACGACAAACGACCACAGTTAAAAACCATAAATCCCAGGCACGCTCCGAGCACGCAGTGACATTTCGAACCCACCGCGTTAACACCAGGCTGTTAACACAGCGAATTTTGAAATCACACAATGGCTGCGGTGGCGCCGCGGCTTAAAGATATTTTAATCTAACTGGTTATGTCACATATGGGTGGCATTTTCGAAAGTAAAATATATGATAGGTCCATGTCTTCTACAAGATTTAACACTTTATTTATTTAGCTAATGAACCCTCAGATAATTACATGCATCTATCTAGGTAGTAGGCTAAAAATAAGTATTTCCTAGTCAAAAAGTACACAAATTAAAGTATTCTGTTTTTCCATAAATTATCAACAGAAAAGAGCATACCAAGCTGACCGTAGGTAGGTAAGCTCGGCCACATACTACATACGGAATTACGAAACGGAATTATTCCGAACGCAGCAAATCCATCAAAATCTATGCGTAATTTTTCCGTTGGGAATTTTCATACAATATCGATATTCTGTTACGGAATTCCGAATCAGATTCCCTCTGTATGAGGTATCATATGACAGTAGAGTTGCTTCGTTGTATGCAGATAGAAATTTAGTCTATTATTTAGTCGAGCAGGTAAATTTTACGTTTCACCTTGAATGCCACGTTATTTCTATAGAACCTCCGCGCCGTACACAAAAACTGTGCTTTTGTTAGTTGAACACTCAAAAGCTCTCTCGACTGTAGATGTATGTTCTCGACCACAATTTCGAAGCGTGAAAGTACAAAATCCAACCGCACCTCATTTTAAGTATCCACCTACAAAAGGGCCTTTTGTGTTTAAAAATAAGGTTATAAAAGTATCTCGTAACGTAAACCTTGTTAATTAAATACATAAATGAGGCTTGATGTTAGATAAATCAATTTTCATGTCGGGCCTGTTTCGTTTTGCTTTATGGCACATTTTACTCATTGCGGGTATAAACATAAAATAAAAATCCAACGTTATTTCAAAACAAAGTAAAACATTAACACAAATGTGTTCTCAAACAGCACAATTGTGTATTTGTTAGTTTGTATCAATAACAATCCGGCAAACGGTAAAATCTGTGACTAAAATCTGCCTTAAACCTTATTTCGTTTTACACTGTCGCTTCACTTCCACATGTCTTTTTGTTGTCGCTGCGAACCGGGCGTTGTAACTATTTTTTATTAATAGTTTAGTCATGGATAGCGGTGCTACGTGTATCGTAGTAGAGAAAACAGGCTCTGAGCCCGCCCACACGGCACCGCCTCTTCGTTAGCCGCGCAGTTCCTAACTTGTCGATCAGTCGACCTACAAACACATTGTTTTTATTAAACGTATTGACAACCATCTAATTTTAAATCGCTTCGAGAAATAAATTATCCCTCTTAGCCACGTTGCGGTTCAAACTCTCGAATTGAAGCCACATTATCTTACAATTACAATCTCTTAAACTTAGTAGATGATTCATTTTACCCTCGAGATAATTTTCCTTCTTGAGATTTCGAAGAAAAAATTATAGTGCGTGGGACTTATTATTAATGGCATTAAGATTCCAAATACCTTTGCCAAAACACCCGAAGCGAATTCCGTTATGAATGTTCATTAGTTTTTGTTCAGATTATATTTTGTGGAAGTTCCTATTCTAATGTATTTTTTTTCTTGTTTCCAGTATGCATCGGAACGAATGGACGGATGTCAGTTCCGTCGAACCGCGACACGCACTACCGGAATCTTCGAGATCGGTTCACGAATTGCACCTACGTCGACGGCAACCTCGAGCTGACATGGCTGCAGAACGAAACCATGGATTTGTCCTTCCTCAAATATATCAGAGAAGTGACAGGATACGTCCTCATTTCACACGTGAATGTCCGACACATCATTTTGCCACAATTACAGATTATTCGTGGGCGTACACTCTTCAAGCTAAACGTGAGAGAAGAACAATTTGCTCTGTTGGTGACGATGTCCAATGCCTTTACGCTAGAGCTGCCGGCACTACGAGACGTACTGCGCGGCAGCGTTGGTGTATATAACAACTACAACCTCTGCCACGTGAAGACCATCAACTGGGATGAAATCATAACTGGCCCCAACGCAACTTATGTATACGTATATGACTTTCAAGCGGCGGAACGGAGCTGTCCACGGTGCCACGAGAGCTGTGAAGCCGGTTGCTGGGGCGAAGGCCCGGAGAATTGCCAAAAGTTTTCCAAAACGAACTGTAGTCCACAGTGCGCTCAAGGACGTTGTTTTGGGCCAAACCCCCGTGATTGTTGCAATACATTTTGCGCTGGCGGGTGTACCGGCCCTCTACCCAGTCAATGCCTCGCTTGCCGAAACTTTTACGACGAAGGCACTTGCTCCCAGGAGTGCCCGCCGATGCAAATATACAATCCAACCAACTATTCCTGGGAACCGAACCCGAACGGAAAATATGCGTACGGTGCTACATGCGTACGAAATTGCCCAGAACATCTTCTGAAAGATAATGGAGCTTGTGTAAGAAGCTGCCCTCCAAACAAAACCGCGGTAAATGGAGAATGTATACCGTGTAATGTTACATGCCCTAAAACTTGCCGATCGGAGAGACCAATTCATTCCGGAAACATTGATAGTTTCAAAGACTGTACGATTATAGATGGCTCGATTGAAATTCTTGAGATGACTTTTACCGGATTCCAACATGTCAATGCTGATTATTCATTCGGCGAACGTTACCCAAAGATGGAGCCAGACGCCCTCGAAGTTTTCAGCACCGTTCGCGAGGTGACCGGATACTTGAACGTTCAAGCTGTTCACCCCAACTTCACCAGCCTTTCTTACTTCCGAAACCTAGAAGTCATTGGAGGACGCCAAGTGGTAGAGAATTTATTCGCTTCTTTGTACATAGTTAAAACATCTCTAAGATCATTGGGATTGAAGTCGTTGAAACGGGTCAACTCTGGTGCAATAGCCATTATGGAGAATCGAAACCTCTGCTTCGCAGAAAAGATAGCTTGGAATAAATTAGTAAAATCGAAGGACCACAAACAAATCATACAGAAAAACGGTGATCAAAGAACTTGTGGTGAGTTTGCTATGCGATTTTACTTAGTTTATGAGGATCCTCATGTTAGATTTAGTTTTATGATTGTTTGCACAAGCGATTGTATTATTATTTTATATGTAATCATTATGATTTGGTATTTTTCTCACATTTTGCAAGCGAATTCTTAATATTTGTCATAATAAAAACTAACCAAACTAACAGCAAATGCTAAATTAAGCTGTGCGTTCTTAAATCCAAGATTACCTACCACATAATGTAATTGACATTAATTTGTTGTGTCTGATTTCTTTAACCACACAAAACCACATTAAATATGAACAAAAATAATATTAATGTTGTGGTTATATCGTTGAAGAATCAACACGGTCTTGGATTTAAGTCTACGAATTTATACATGCTCCATACCTGACAATGAAATTTTCAACAGAAAAAACAAATTTGGTGTGTGATCCTCAATGTTCGGCGGACGGTTGCTGGGGCCCGGGGCCAGATCAATGCCTTTCGTGCCAGAACTACAAAGTTGGCGAAACGTGTATCCAGAACTGCAGTGTACAACCAGGGTGGGTTTTTACTCAAGTCCTAACGATCACTTTTTCAATACCTAGGTATTCAATAATTTCACTTATCGGAGTTTTGTTTTATTGACATTGAAACTTTTTTACCACTCCAGACCCCCTAGCATGAACACCGAAACAGGATATATGTATATCGCGTGATATAGCGTTTTATCGACCCTCAACTGTCAAAATCAATTGTCTTTTGACAGTTCGTGATAAATCGCTATATCATATCGCGTTTCGGTGGTCAATGATCATAGCTAGCTAGCTAGCTAGTGGCGTTGAATAAGTAATCCAGTTTTAGACTATATACAAGGTGTTACAAAAATACCCCTAATGCCGAATATGGTATATAGACATTTTTTTTTCATATATACCATATTCGGCATTAGGGGTATTTTTGTAACACCTTGTATAATCATGAAATACAACGTTTTAAAAAAAACACTAAAGCCGAACAACTTTTACTGTGGGACCAACTCTGAAATGGCGAAAAAAAAATTAGCTGTTTCATTCATTTTAATATGTTGTTATTAATTTTTGGATGAAACAGCTAATATTTTTTTCGCGATTTCAGAATTGGTCCCGTAGTAAAGGTTGTTTATTTTGTGGGTTCACACACTGCTCCGCGCTCGCGGGGTTGCAGATTTTAATCTTGTACGCAAGTACAGTCACGTCTATAAATAATGTATACAGTTTAAAACTTTTTCACTCTAAAAGCTATTACTTTTTTAAACAGAAATCAACTGACGAACGACAACTACAACAATGTGACAAAGTTCCAAACTGTATACATATTTTTAGACGTGACTGTACATCAATTAGTATAGATAACACGCCTCGTCCAACACACCGAAAAGGCGAAACGGCGCAGGAGCGTGCCCCTTGGATGGCAGATTCTGCCACCAAGCGCGGAGGCGCGGAGTGCTCCGCGGGGTCAGTACAACACACTAAGCTCCGTAGAATCGTGCCGGTTTTCGTACTTAAGCGCGGGGCCGTCGTACGAAGCGTCATACATCGTCGTCCGTCGCGGAGGCGCGGAGCAATCTGCTCGAAGATGCAGATCTGCTTCTTCGTCACCGCGCGCGTGACCTGCCATTCCGCGCTCCGCGGCTGAGCGCGGAGCCAATATGTGAATCGCCTTAGATGATTCCTATCTAACATATTCGGCTTTGGGGGTTTTTTGTGATACATTGTAGATACACTTAGAGAAGTTACACTTGTCAAACTCTAATACTAGTTTTATTCTTACAAAAAAGCCTATAATTACATAAACACTTACACTACGATTGCTTTCATTCCAGATTGTACCAAGCTGGTCCTACGTTGTGCAGACAATGTCATTCCGAGTGTGTAGACGGATGCACAGGACCGAGTCGAGCTAACTGCACCAGATGCAAACATGTCCGCGATGGACCATATTGTGTCGCTGAATGCCCGGAAACCAGATATGCGTCAGATAACGGCACTTGCGAATCTTGCCATTACAATTGCTTCAATGGATGCACTGGCCCAGCTAATACAGTAGGCGAGGGTGGATGCAACTACTGCAAGAAGGCGATCATAAGTGTTGAAGCCACAATTGAAAACTGCCTCGCGGAAAATGAGCCGTGCCCCGACGGATACTATAATGAATGGGTAGGCAACGTTAAGCCTTTGGAAGACAAAGTAAAGGTAGTTTGCCGAAAATGCCATCCATTATGCAAAATATGTACTGGTTTTGGTATTCACGAGCTGGTTTGCAAAGTTTGCAACGGATTTAAAAGAGGCGATCAATGCGAAGACGAATGCCCTTCAGATCACTTCAAGGACGATGAATTCAAAACTTGCTCACCATGCCATCACGAATGTAAAGGCTGCACAGGACCATCTTCCACCGATTGTAATAGATGCCAGAACCTGAAAGTATTTCTTACGGAATCTAATACTTTTGGTAATGCATCAGCATTTAACTGCACCGATACTTGTCCCGATAATCTTCCACACAAAATTTACTTTGATGAACTCCGTCAGAATCCACTTGATGAACCTTACTGCTCAGAGTTGGCTAATGGCTTGCCTAATATGACCACTGCTAGAACACCAACTGTGCTAATTATAATCTTAATCATAGCCTTCTTGCTCCTTGTAATACTTGGAATAATAGGCTACACATGCAGACAAAAAGCAAAAGCGAAAAAAGAAGCGGTTAAAATGACGATGGTGCTAACCGGTTGCGAAGATAATGAACCATTGCGCCCAACAAATGTTAAACCGAATTTAGCGAAATTAAGAATTGTTAAGGAGGCTGAACTTCGGCGCGGAGGCATGCTTGGTTTCGGCGCTTTTGGAAAAGTATACAAAGGAGTATGGGTTCCCGAAGGAGAAAATGTAAAGATCCCCGTAGCAATCAAAGTTTTGAAAGAAGGCACTGGAGCTAACACTAGCAAAGAGTTCCTAGAAGAAGCTTATATTATGGCGAGCGTAGAGCACCCTAATTTACTACAATTATTGGCAGTTTGTATGACAAACCAAATGATGTTAATAACTCAGCTAATGCCTCTAGGATGCTTGCTTGATTACGTAAGAACTCATAAAGAAAAGATAGGATCTAAAGCCTTTTTAAACTGGTGCACTCAAATCGCACGTGGAATGTCGTACTTGGAAGAGAAACGCTTAGTACATCGTGATTTAGCAGCCAGAAACGTTTTAGTACAAACTCCAAACTGTGTTAAAATAACAGATTTCGGCTTAGCAAAATTATTAGATATTAATGAAGACGAGTATAAAGCAGCCGGTGGCAAAATGCCAATCAAATGGTTAGCGCTAGAATGTATTCAACACAGGATATTCACTCACAAAAGTGACGTCTGGGCATTCGGTGTGACCATTTGGGAGATTTTAAGTTACGGCGCACGTCCTTACGAAAACATATCAGCAAGGAATGTCCCAGAGTTGATAGAAAACGGGTTAAAACTTCCACAGCCCAGCATTTGCACGTTAGACATCTATTGTATCATGGTTTCATGCTGGATGCTAGATGCTGACAGCAGGCCGACGTTCAAACAGTTGGCTGACACTTTCGCGGAAATGGCAAGAGATCCCGGCAGATACCTCGTTATCCCAGGGGATAAGTTTATGCGTCTCCCATCCTATTCTACTCAGGTAAGTCAGGTAAATATTATCGTGAAGATCAACAACTATTCTGATATTTGTTATTTGTTTGTTCTGATAATTACTAAACTAACTTATACTTTGTACATTTCAGGATGAAAAGGAACTAATAAGAAACCTATCGTCAGCAATGGAGGGACCAGAACCGCTCGTAGAGGCTGATGAGTACTTGCAACCAAAGTTCAAGACACTACCGGGAACTGCGACCACTTCTGTGGTCAGTGTCGGTATCGAGACACAAACTAGTTCCCTCAAGCCTTGCACATCATCGTCATGGGCTAACAATGGAACAGGACCTGAATGTGCCACCACCGACGGCTCTGCTAAACCAGAAACCTGGGATCACGAGCTACTAAGGTATAATCACCAAAATAACCCTGATGGCTCTGAATTAAGGCATTATTACAATAATGGTGTCTGCGCAACAGACAGCTCCAGTTCAAGATACTGTAGTGATCCGATGAAAATCCGCACAGACAGTACGTTAGAAGGAAACTTCGATACTATGTCGAAAACAAAAGAAGCTCAAGTCGGTAATTTAAAATTAAACCTTCCACTTGATGAAGATGATTATTTAATGCCGTCTCCGCAGCACAATCAGAATTCATCAACGTACATGGATTTAATCGGAGAGGGTGGTGAGGGCCCAGATGTGAAGGAGCTCCGTTATAGTAGTTTCGTGGGCCCGAAAAGGTGTGTGGACAATCCTGAGTACTTGATGTCGGACGAGAGTGTTCCAGCTCAGACACTGGGCATTCCGACAGAGCCAGTACCTTTGGAGTCGTTATGCGTGAGCGAGGGTAGTGGAAGCGAAAGCACACCGCAGCCCGGCACGAGCAAGTACTTACCTCAGCGGTCGGTTGAAGAGGAATCCATGTCGGACCACGAGTACTACAACGACCTACAGCGGGAACTGCAGCCGCTCCGACGGAACGAAACGACAGTGTGAGTGCTCGTTAATCGCGATGTGATAATTATTACAACGTATAGACTGATCTCCCCAGACTATTGACTTTTATAAAATAAATGTGCGCTTGCGCACGCTTCGTGCCATTGGTGTGATGGCTAGTGTTAGCTTGTTGGATTAATCAGCTATGAATTTTATTGTAGTTATAAACAAACCATTTTTGTTATTTTTTTCTACTTAAATTTTTGTAAAGGAACTGTTATTTGTAATTTGTAAAAATGTCAATCAATTTATTAGGTGCTCGCACGATGCTCTTAACAGTATATAACTTATTTATTAATTTAGTTTTTAAGGAAGGCTATGTTTACGTTACTCGTATGTAGCGTTAAGTAGCTATGCGAGTGTTATTTTAATTTTAAAACTGTGATAATTAGTTTAATTTTTATAAAAGACCGTTAAGATTGAAGGCGAGAGCGTGTCACGAGAGCAATTCTGTAACTCATAGGTATAAGTCACAGAGCATTGGTGAATATTAGACATACCTACAACTTACGAGTTCTGTGCGCATTCCTACTTTATGAAAGCTAATGTTGCAACAATATTCCAATTTCATTCCATTTGTTAGTTAAACATTTTAAAGTCAATACTTCTTTACTCGTAATATTTCTTATGTTTGGTTATCTTGTCTATACAAGGTGTTACAAAAATACCCCTAATGCCGAATATGGTAGATAGGGACCATCAAACTGAACAACTTTTACTATGGGACCAACTTTGAAATCGCGAAAAAAAAATCAGCTGTTTCATACAAACATTAATTACGAAAATATCAAAATGTATGAAACAGCTGATTTTTTTTCGCTATTTCTGAGTTGGTCCCATAGTAAAAGTTGTTCAGTTTGATGGTCCCTATCTACCATATTCGGCATTATGGGTACTTATGTAACACCTTGTATAGGTACACTCCTTTGGTCAAGTACTCATACAACAGTCATTCGCAATATTCATATTCATATTCTTTATTATATCATGCAGCTATCTTTAATGCTCGCTAAGATTGATATCCTAAAATGAACGTGATCAAACTATTCTTTGTATGATACCCTTAATCAACGTGTACATATATTTTATTCAGAAATGAAATTGCACTTTTTAAAGCAGATCACAAAAGACATTATTTTAAGTGTATATACGAGCTGTCTCTAGCACAAACCCAGCTCAATAAATCCCAACTGAAATGCAAATACCTACTTTTTACTATGTATATTTTAATAAGTAGTTAAGTGTTTTATGTTTGGACCAAACCACATTGCCATGTAATATGTAAATAATAATACTATATCGCTACGCTATTGTATATAAAATATAATAAGTGATCTGAAAATCATAATTATATTTGTATTTACTTGCAAATAAATACTATTGGAGTTACTTTTAAATAAAATATATCGTCCGCGCTATGAAAGCTCTAAATTTTATTGTGCCATTACATTATAATGAAATAGATATAAATAAAGTTACAAATAATTATAACGACCAATTATGATGTACCTTGAAATGTTTATACATGGCGGATAGTTGTAGTTTTGGGCAACCGGAACATTCCCAGAATGTCCGTCTTTATAAATATAGGTAGAAATATAATTTTGTAACTGCATTTCACTGTTCGATATAAATGTATAGTAAGTTTTACATGGCTAACATATTGTTTTGTGTGTAAATAGACCGATGAGTAGAACGTGTAAGTAGTTAGTAGGAGATCTACAGACATGTTGCTTATTTAATTTAACCCAAAATCATAATAAACTGCTTGTACTTTGTCAAAAGTCAGTTTAGAAACGAAATGTATGAGTGCACATTAACTAGTTAATCTGCATATTAACTGGTCGAATCAGTTACATTGCGAAAAATTGTTTCATTTTGTACTTAACTAGGTAAGCTGCAGATTAACGACCAAGGATCAGTTAGAGTGAGCAAACAGGTTCTTTAATTGAAAAAATAGTGCAATCACATAAATGGGGGTAGACACAAACTTTAACTTAAATTTCCTGAAGCTTGGGCTATTTCACTCACTATCTTCCGCACTTTAACTTTAAGATTAAATATTGTGCATATGAAATTGTAAGTTACTTACTCTTTTTAATGTCCGAAATTACATTGTTCTGTGCTATGCAAGCCCTATTTCATAAACATTAGTTTTGTAATTTACTACGGTGATTCGCGTACATTGCGTTGTCTGTAAGTAGTTTATTTTCTAGTTTCAAATTGGCGACGCAATGAACACCAAATGACCGTTGTAATTTACTACGGTATTAATGTTTATGAAGTTGGCCCGCGGTAGTAAGTTTTTCCAAGAACAAGGGACGAAACCACATGAGTCGCTAGGGTGATAAGGCAGCTGTTCTAGCGACATAATACTCATACGTATAACATACCTATAATCATGTCTGTGTGTATTCGGCGACACTGATTCTCAATAATATCTTTCGATCATGTCTAACTACTTATCCGTTTTACGAACCGGTCATGAGTAGAAGCGATGTATGATGGTACTTGTACCTTGATAAATGAAATATAAATAAAATAAAGCATGTTTCATTTATATCCTCGTAGGTTGAACCTTTGTAAATTTTCAAGCAATTTTCTGCTAGCTCAGGTCAAGATACAACTCAATTGGTAAGAAATACAATGGCTATTTTAACCGACTTTATAAAAAGGGGAGGTTCTCAGTTTGTCGGAATCTTTTGTTTTTGTACAATTATTCGGTGAGGCACCACATATTTCTTAACTGTGGATGGTATCAATCCTATCCTATTGTATACAAGAATTGTAAATGATTTTCTAGATCAACTCGTTATTGGAGTAACCACAACATAAATAACTTACACCCGAGTGAGTTACTGTGAGTATACACAAAAATGACAATGAGTACTCACCACTCGAGTATGTAGGTACTGTACCACGAGATAACTCCACAAGTGGAATCATGGTTCTATTTTGTGTCCATTTCTTTATTCGTAACTGTAGTGATACATACAAAGATTTACACGAGAAGATATAAAAAAATACAGCCGTTTTCTAAAATGAACATGTTGTGACAACAACAAAAATGATTATGTTGTGCTACTTGGTCGCCAGATCAATTTCTGGGCCCTATTTAATAAGGTGACAATTTGGCAATTGTCATGACAATTTGGTTTACGTTGCGGTGTAGATATGAATATTTTGTTCTATTTTCAAATTGTTTGATGCAATGGATATAAAATGGTCATGACAGGTGACAAATTGTCACGTTTATTAAATAGGGACCATGCAACAAAATTAAGGAATATTCGTTGGACAGTAACTGTCACTAAAAATCATTTTAAAATATATTTTTTTTATTTAAATATTAGTGTTACAATATTTACCTGTCAACCAAAATTATAAAAAAAGTACGTATATCCTTATTTACATATTTAACGAAAAATTATTATAGGACTAATAATATTTAAAGGGACGGACTACATAAACAGCCTTTTTAATTAAAGATAAATATTAAGTACACGACAAATGGTACAAAAAAACATACAAAAATCTTTATAAAAGAAATATTTAAGTACTAAGTCAATAGCAAAATATATGAGCAAATAACACTAATCATAAAATATGACTTAAAATCATACATTACAACTAAACTTATTAACAGTATGCAGCGGGGAAAAATATCTGTTTTATATTTAGTCCCAAAGAAAACACAGCGTAAACAATATAAGTATATAAATATTTACCAATAACATAGTAAAAAAACTTATGCATCACACAAAGTTTCATAACTTTGGACACCAGCGGGCCTACCGCGTAAGAATATTGATAAGAAGTTTTTTTTTATTTAAAAAAACATCTTATAAGCTTACAGATGAAAATAAATGTTGACATTGAAAGTCCTTATTTTATTGTTTTTATTGGCGATTTTTTTGTTCTTTATAACGACGCTTTTAATGACGAGACGAGTTTAGTTGCAAGAAACAAACAAAACAAGAAAAAAGCCATAAAAATACGCGGTAGAGCCCCAGGATAGGAAATAAGATCTTTTGGCACACTAGTAAGTATTTTAAACTACCCGGTCCAATCCATGTCAAAACTAAAATACTAGCCATTACACAATTTTTTCTACAACCGACTTTTGAATAAATTTTGTGACGTCGCACTTAATTATCATAGTATTTATACTTGTATATACAACATGTTACAAAAATAACCCAAATGCCGAATATGGTAGATAGGGACCATTAAACTGAACAACTTTTACTATGGGACAATATCTGAAATCGCGAAAAAAAACAGCTGTTTCATACAAAAATTAAAATCGAAAATATCAAAATGTATGAAACAACTGATTTTTTTTCGCGTTTTGTGAGTTGGTCCCATCGTAAAAGTTGTTCAGTTTGATGGTCCCTATATACCATATTCGGCATTAGGGGTATTTTTGTAACATGTTGTATATACTTGTATAAGTAACTACTAGTGGCTCTGTAGAGCTGTAGACCTTGCGTTTGTGACATTTTGAATAATTTCGAAAAAACATATAGGTAATTATAGAACCTGCTCACAAAATCTCTCGAATACCTGTAGATAAAAGACGGACAGACGGACAGCCGGACGCACATACGAAAGCATTTTTGCCCAAGCTGGAAAGGAGAAGCTTCGCGCTCGCTCGGTCAATAATATAATTAACTTGATTTTCAAATAAATGGAAGACTTTGTAACGTTTTGTGTCATTTTTTTATCACAACGCGGAGTTGGAATGTATTGCCAAGAGATTCGCTAAAATAGTCCACTAACAGTAAATAAATACATTATTCTAGTCATAATAATTTTACCATACTTTTAGTAGATAATCAAAATTTTTTTTAAAAGTAAAAAGATTTGAATATAAAAATAATTAAATATGATTTATTTTTTATTTCTTTTAAAGTTAGAGAAGTGACATTTCTTAGAAACTACCTGAAATAATTAATGTTATAAATATTTTTTACATTTGGTATTGTGTAAACAATAAATGCACATGGTCAAGGATTTAGTAACAAACATTGCGTAAGCGTAAAATATGCAAGTAGCATTTTGACACTTATGGCCGAATACTCAAACGTCACTCAACTTTGAGAGGCTCTCAAACATCGTCCTGTGAGTTTTTGGCGCCATTTTGTCGAGTTCGGTTTGGTGTCTATTTTAATTATTTTCAAATTGATTCGTAGTGGATATTGTGTCTTAAAATTGGTGCAGTTATATGGTACAAGTGTCTACGCAACTGAACAATATGTGGGATAATTGAAATAGGCGCGATCTTGGTTGTGTGAAGCTGAGACTTTTATTGAAGTGGTGGCTTCCTCGGCAGAACTAACCGAGTAAACTGTCTTGATATACTTGGTGCCAAATGCGATGCACCCGCATTCTATTGAAAAATTAAACAATATCTACCACTGAACTATTTAACACTTGACACTGGTAAAAATTACTTCCAAGAGGAAAGTAGATTGCCATAACAAAAAAAAAGAAGAAGAAGAACATCGTCCTGTCGCATTAAATGTCAAAGATACGTTTGAATATTCGGCCATTATTTATAAAACAGAATTCGCATGAAAAAACACTAAGGAGCAAAAGGAGTTATGTTATTGATATACGCATATATATCAATAACATACTCAGATTTGCTTTTTATTAATCTTAATGATTTATTATTTATTTATTTAGGTTTTTTTAACTACTTAAGCACTCATACGCACTGTCGGTTGACTGCAAGGGCGGCTAGCCGCTTTTTCCATTTTAAAATGCGACCGCTAGTGATTGTACGCATTAGCATTTGAGTAACCGCCACAAAATTTTATTTTAAAATGGAAACGTGCGGTTGCCCGCCCCACGGTTGACCGCTAGTGCATAAGGGGGCTTACTGGCAGTTGTTGCGATTCGGATAGTGATCCTATACGGCCGATTTCAATAATCTATCTTTAGTAATAGATAGGCCTACTATGGATCAGTTATTAGGCAACTGTAGTTATTTGCCGTAATTTAACAGAAATATTTAAGGGGCTGACATGAGCCAACTAGCGCCGCTAGTCGATTTTATTTTATTTATTTAATAAGCCCAATTTCTTAAAAAAGGAATCAGTCAAGATCTTGTGAATGTCGTCTAATGTTTATTGTATAACGTTACAACATTACAAAATGCGTGCAATAGTTGTACCGAGCGCGTATTTGTATGTGTAATTATGAAGTTTCAGATAATACCCACGAGAGGCGCTGTACAAATGTTAATACTGACGACGAAGTCGCTTACCGTGTCGTGGTCGTGTCACACACTGGACTACATGCTTATACACTGTTTATTAGTAAAATTGTAAATGCAAGATGTAATAACATTAATTGTTAAGCTTCACTAGATTTTAAAAATGCAATGTATCAAATACAGTGATGGCCAGATAATTAATGGCACCAGTCGATTTTCATACAGACGAGGAAACTTTGAAGCCTTGGTTTTCCGCCAAGGATAGACCTAGCTGTGATCTGAAGATGACCATCCAGGAAGTGAATGAAGAAGATTCAGATCGCTATACACACCCAACTGATCTGACCAGCATTCTAAGGGATATAAGGATCACAGTTTTCAGTTTCAGGATTTCTATACATTTTATGCTAATTTCACAGTTTTTTTTAAACATATCCTTATATCTCTTAGTATGTTGATCAGATCAGTTAGGTGTGTATAACGATATGAATCTCCTTTCGCTTCCCAGATTGCCATCATCAGATCACAGCTCAATCCTTGGCGGAGAACCAAGGCTTCAAAGTTACCTCGTTTGTAAGAAAATCGACTGGTGTCCTTAATTATGTGGCAACCATTATATGCTACACATATCTGAATTAAAGACTTGAATTTTAATCAAATGATAAGTGTAGTCGAGTTTAATAATAATAATAAATACACTTTTTTCAATAATCAGCCTTACACCTTTGTAATAAACGTCAACATCTGTCAAAAGTGTTAACATAATGTCATAATGAAAAGATAATAAATGTTAATAATCATCATATAATCAGTAATAATCATCAAAATGCAAAACAATTACAGTTTTATGTTGCATTTAGTTAGGAAGAAGTGTAGGAAGAAAATAGTAAAAAATGATAATAATGTGTAGTGTACAGTCACGTCTATAGATATGTATACAGTTTAGAACTTTGTCACTCTAAAGCTAATGCTTTTTTGAACAGAAATAAACCACAATTGACAACTACAGCAAAGTGATAAAGTTCTTAACTGTATACATATTTTTAGACGTGAATGTACGAGTAACCTTAGAATAATAAAACCCAGAAGCAGAGTCCTTGTATGTAAAGTAAGGCAAAAAATACTGAGCCAAAATGGCTTAGTTTTCAGATTTATATATCCTTCATACGTTACCTAATCGTAACTAAAATCCAATAAAATAGTAACTAATCCCCTAAAAGTAGGGGGAATTGAAACTATTTCGTTGTTATAGGTACGATTAGGTAACGTATGAAGGATAAAAATCTGAAAACTAAGCCATTTTGTCTCAGTATTTTTTCCTCACTTTTGACAGTACGCTTTGTAAGGAACTATCGTTCTAGGTTGTTATTATTCTAAGAGTGTAACACATTTTGTTAGGCATTCTTAAAACGTATGTAATAAGTACTATCTAAATTATTTCACCTATACATAATATATTTCAATTAATGGACAGAAGTCAATTGAGCAAACACAATCCTTCCAATATCACTAATGTATAAAGTCACTCAATTTTCAACCGCATTATTTCGATAATCTGGAATTGAAATGTAAAAATGTGGCAAACTCACTTTTCACATTTCGTCGTGTTGCGAGGTTTGTTTATCAGTATTGTCTTTCTTATTGCGACGGTTCCTCCTGCAATAAAGAGTGCCGATGAGAAAAAGATCCACATTTTGTCGGTAAGTATACCAAAACATAATCCTACATTGCCGACTAAGGAATGCCTATAACAACCCTAGTGGTTAAGATTAGTGGGACCACGAGTAACAGTGGGACAAAATAGGTGGGACCACGAGTCAAAAATCCTTCTTGATTCACATTCCCATCGAAAAAAATGTACAGTCACTTCTTAAAATATGTATACAGTTTAGATCCTTATCACTTTGTTGTCATTTGTCATTGATTTCCGTTTAAAAAAGTAATAGCTTTTAGAATGACAGAGTTCTAAACTGTATACATATTTATAGATGTGACTGTACAGAAATTGGTGCCAGAGTGCCAGAGTACACTCCAACATAGTTGACATCACTAGACATCAAAAGAACGTAAACATATCGGATATCGAAATAATATCGAACAGAAACTGTGTTCAGTTCAATTAATTTTTGTGTTATTTAGTTTGTTCGAAAATAACTTTTTTTATATCGTTCCTAGGAATTATTTGATAGTTTCAAAATACTTCTATGAAATAGTGTGTGTGTTTATATTTAATGTCATGTTGTCTCCACCCCGTATAACAATATAACTTTGGCAATAATTAACTTTATTAGGTTTGAAAATCACAGGTATTGAACACATTATACTAATAGGTGATGACAATAACCTTAATGACCTTCACGTATTCCTGAGAAAGGATCTTGACAGATAGACGGACAACGATCGAACGAGGGTTCCGTTTTGCGTTTGACGTACGGAACCCTAAAAATACCAAGATTATTACCAAGTAGGAGAAATAAAGGTAAATAAGAACATGTTTAACTGTACCTGTGTTTACTATTGGACAGTATTTCATAGGCCTGCTGAATCTCCATGAAGCGTTCCTGAGCAGCCCTGCGGAGCGCCTCGTCCTTCACCTTGTCAGGGTGACTCTCGCGCGAGAGCCGACGCCATGTTGAGGTGATCTCCTGCTGGCTGGATTCAGGACCGAGCCCCAGAACCTTGAAGGACAGATTTGAATTGTTAAATTAGGGGCATTATAGCGCTGGGATTACAAGTCTCGTAGGTGTATAATTTCGATATAGTATATTATGATACAAGTGAGCAGAGCTCACGAGTTTCATACGACGTTATCAACACACTTGCGAGTAAAAACAAAATATTAGAAATAAAACACTTTTTACGGATTACAGCGCGTATATTATTAATTCAGGTGTTGTTTTGGAATTATTTAGTTTGTATTTATTGGTTTTTAGAATTCCCGACGTTTCGACACCTTTCCAGGGGCCGTGGTCACGGGAGGAAAACAACACCTGAATTAATAATATACGCGCTGTAATCCGTAAAAAGTGTTTTATTTCTAATGAACTGTACGCGCGAAAGTCTTAGAAGTGTATATGAAAAACAAAATAGTTGCAATACAGCGAGAACGAGATGTCGCTATATCAAATTATAAGCCTGGCAAGTTTTAATAGCTTGTAATACCCCTCTGGCGGGTCTGCCGAGCTTCAACTTAAAACAGACAAATCGAAGTAAGGAGTTTCGTATTGTACTATTCGCCGAAAATATTAAGAAGATATCGATGTTCGTGTGATATTATGAATTAGGGTTCGCCATTTTGGCCCGATTGGGGTCTACCTGTTTTAATTTGAAGACCGACAGACTTTCCAAAGTTCGATGCGTAAAGCCGGTACGGCCCCTGGTAGAATCTTTAAAACCTATATTAATTATTGTTTTTAAACGTGAGGTCTGGAGAGTTTGGTCGCTGCATCTAGCTTCTGAAAAGCAGTTAAAACATCGATCTCCGACGCTTAAAGTATCGCGTCTGCTGTGGCCTTTATTGGTTAAATCCACGTGGACAATCTGGCATGCCAAACAAGAAAGGAATCACCTTTAACTCACCTTATAAGCATTCTGTTCTCCGTGAGGATCCGATAGGTCTATAATTTGTTTCCACACCTCGTACCAACCGTGATGCTGAGCATATTGGTACGTATCGTAAAGGCACTGTTTCGCGTCTAACCACCTAAAAAAATAATTTGTGTTAACCGAAGGTGGATGCTATTCTGTTCTATGATATTACTCAAATACTAACCAACTTACTTATAAAGATTGTATAGCAGATGTATAGTTACACAGTGTTTTGTCCCTTTCTTTTTAATGTCCAACTTAAATAGTTTGACAGAGAGTAACTATTGTGTAACTATACATCTGCTATACAATCTTTATTAGTAAGAGAGTAAATATAAAAAAGACATTTATTTATTTCATCACACACAATTTGGTACAGTATGATTAGATACAAGGTAAGTTTAATAAAATAACAGCATCAACTGCTCCGAGTGTGTGATCTAGAGCGTTAACTAGGGCGATTTCAGGTCTCCAGGGGGCTAATTGTCTAATTTCAAAATCTATCGCAATCGCTTTCATTTGACAGATGGATGTGACACATTGCTGCATTTCTTTGGTAAGTTTTTATTTATGCCAAAAAGAAGCATCAATGTGTTACATCTTGAAAGCGATTGCGATAGATTTTGAAATTAGACAATAGAAGGGCAGGTCTACACTTGCCAAAATGGTAAGTTCCTACCTATTTACCGAAAAGGGAGTAGTCACAAAAGCAGAGACACAGTGAAAAAGCCGGTATACACACTTTACAAGCAAACACATACTGTTGAAATTTATTTAAATCTAATAATTACTATACAAGGTGTTACAAAAGTACCCCTAATGCCGAATATGGTAGATAGGGACCATCAAACTGAACAACTTTTACTATGGAACCATTTTTTTTCGCGATTTCAGAGTTGGTTCCATAGTAAAAGTTGTTCAGTTTGATGGTCCCTATCTACCATATTCGGCATTAGGGGTACTTTTGTAACACCTTGTATAGTGCAATTACTTACCAAGGGCTGCTAAAGAAATGTTCCAAGGCTTCATAAATTGGTACTTCATTGCCATCACTGTCGGTAATATTGCCGTGGAAGTACAAGTAGCTGACCCATAGCGAAAGATACAAGCACGCACACACTGCCAGTACAGCTACTCGCCTATGAAAATAATATGCCAATTAATAATTTAATACAAGTATACAATGGACAACCTATTAAAAATATATAATTTGTGTCGATTTTACTTTGTATAAGGTAAGTAGATAAAAAATTAGGGGGACACGTATTTTTTATTTTTATTTTAATCTATTTTTTATATTATTCACTGTTTGAAATTTTACTCATTCTAAAAGAGCGTAAGTACATTTTCAGAAAGTTTAATGTGTAGCGCTTTGCCAATTCAAGATTAATAAAATAAAAACTGAGTCTAATCTGTGACAATATCATCATGGATGTCACCATGATTTCAATACTGCTGTGGCAGTGGGATTTCTGTAATTGATATTGATAATGGACAACATTTCAAAAATAATATTATTTTATGTTAGTAATTTTTACTAAAGTTCATAATAAAAAACAGCTGAGATGTTTTCTGTTATTTTTTTAATTTTATTGTAACGTGTCTCGTGGTTATTGTTATTGTTTTATAGTTTTGTTGCCAAAATGACTAGTGCAAGACGCTTAAATGTGGAAAGAAAATATCGCCTCCACCACAGCGCAGGCTCTGCTGCTATTTTTATTTCGCTGATTACTACATCTTATTCTTTTTAGCTATCCAATATAAAATACCGATACTCGATAATGGTGTCGATAGTTTGGTAGGCAAGCACCTATCATTCGGGCGCATGGCAAATTGTAACTAATGTCAAATTTGACAACTGATTTTCTTTAATATAAGGCAAAGAGACTCAAATCAAAATTCCTGACTTTCTAATTTGGACTAGATTTTAGATCTTTTTTAAGTAACGTAAAAAATGCTGATCTAAATATTATGAAAAAAAATGAGCTTAGAACACTAAAATCTCGAAAGGGCTTTCTAATTTTAGTTCTTTCTCAAAATGACATGTTGCCATTATGTAACATATTATTGTATTCGATACTGCTATTTAGGTGAATAACATAAGTCTTTCTATTGAATAAATCACTTTTACAGTAGTATCTTTAACTATGACTATTAAGAATGACTATGTCAAAAACAATCTTCTTTTCTCCTTTCTCTATCTGCAATCAGCCTTAAGCCATAATCAAATTGGTTATAATCAAGGTTTTTTAGGACTTCATATCCAACAACATGATGCCCCCAAATACTTAAGACTCCAGTGAAATGGAGGCCAGTGGCATTCTTTTCAGTTTTATGGTTTGACTGGTGTCAAGTAGGGCTGTAGTGTCGATAATTGTTTTTTATGTCACCCAAGTCGAGAACTTCGTCCAACGACTTGAGTAGTCTTATGAAGTGATTATGAAGTCTTTGATATATGGCATCTGTATGTATTCTTGCACTTTTAATTTTTTTGTGAACAAAGATGCATTGCATAGAAATTTAAGTGCTGCATTTTGAAATGTCAATAAAATTGTACATACTTAAAATTAATTTGAATAAAACACTTTTACGGATTACATATTATTAGTTTATGTATTTTTTTTAGAATTATGTCTAAGCATAATGTCATTTTAAATGTTCACGATTGCTAGAAATATCTTCCATCTTTAAAGTTCAGGGAACTGACGTTAAAGACATAACATAAAACTTACTTGACAACATGCAGCTTCTTCTCAGGAGTTCTTCGCCACTCTTTCGAGAAGGAATCGAAGGCAAGAGAGGCTGCCAGCACCATGAGAGTGAACCAAATAGTCTCATCGTAAATGTGGTAACGGATCCAGTACGACACATACGCCGCTATCAACGGCCACTTCAGGCTGCCCTTTTCTCTGCCAATGTTGCCTACTGTCCATACACCTGTAAACGTAATGAGAAAACTATAAAAGCCATAAAACTCGATTAAATCATTATTTGGATGTAAGGAAATCAAACTGTACAAATGACCAACTCAACAAAAAAATAATCTATCTTCAGTTCAATATAATAAATAGATCTATTCAGAGTTACGGGTCACTGAACTAAAACAGACTTATCTCTGACTGAAGATAAGTAATAATTGTGAGCAAACATAAGATCTTAAGATTTCCAACACAGTACAAATCAAGCAAAATCTGAGTTAAACTCTTCAGTTGGAAATGAAAAGTCAATATCAGAAGGTAAACATTGATCAAAATACTTATGAACTTAATAATACAACTCTGCAACAAACTATCACAACCTTTTATAAACTTTTTTTCAAACTATATTTTTAAGCACATAAACTGAATTTTACCCAAAGCTGCTGCAAGTGGGATGAGGTAGTTGAGATATCTGAAGTTGATTCCCCATAGCTCATCAGGCGGAACAGCATACATCATCATCTGGCCCCAGGAGTAACCGACCATCAGCATTCCAGTGAACCGATTCATAGAGAATGGTGGCTGTGATGAAAAAAATAACTGTGTTTAATGTCAATGCAATAGGAAGTGATTGATCCCTCATCTGAGTAATAATATTTTATCACCTTGCATTTTTCTTGTCATTTAAAGTCTTGAATATGATGATGAAATCTAAACTTTATTAAATTTGAATAAAGTTTATTTTTGCCTTTTTAGGTATAAAAGATTAAATAGATTATTGCATCTAGGCACATGCAATAAACTTGAAAATAAATGTTAATTGAATCAAACCATTTTTTTTACATGCGCAACTCAAGAGATTGTCAATTGCTCTAACAATAGCATTGACGGAAAAATTGACAATCGCAATTGATTGTTACCGGAGCGTTTAATGAAATATCAAATTAATGATGCATGCCAATAATACAGTGTGCTAAGAAATCACAAAGAAGTACATTTATAAAAATATTTTTACATAGTGTAGATATTACATTTTTTCTTCCTACTGCACAATTTAGTAAAGGTTAGATGTTTTAGGAAAGGAAATATGAAATATTCTAAACTGTTCTTGAGTGGTCCTGCACTCTCGCAAACTTTGTCTGTAACAGTATCAAACTGTATAGTCTGTACCTACTATACAATTTGGTGCTGTAGTTTAGGTAGCCCCAAATTAGAGTGAGAGGATTTGCTCTGTCCTAGTTTGCTTCAGGATATAGAATTATTAAATAGATTATAAAAAGTTTTTCTTAATCGTTTCGGAAACTTATCTATCTGCTGTCATATACAGTATCAGTGCATACCTTTTTATTCCTGGCCATCCTTGTCATTAATTCGTGCATGTACTTGGGGTCTTCATTTGCGTCACGAACGTATCGAGGTATACGAAATATTTCGCCAAGCCAACCAACCCCAAAACCACCGAGGGTCGTCCACCAAACAAATGCATGTCTATCTCTTCGTAGGTAGAAGTGGTGCACGCCAAATATGCCACCAAAGAGCCACAAAACGTAAGCCCAAATCACAGATTTATTATTTGGAACACGGTCTCCTTTTGCAGACATTCTGAAAAGTGGTTAGGAGGACCGAAAATCGCTAGAGGTAAACCAGACAAAAAAAATATTACGTATATATTGCACTGACAGATGCTAGTATAATATTACCTAAACCTTTGCTAGTACACAATTTGAACAAAAATATTAAATTTACTAGTAAGTAGGTCACAATTTTTTCAAATTACTGTCGACGCCGCGACTAAAACGTTTGACATGACAAGATTTCGCCAAGTGACGTGTGATTATGAATGATCTGTCACTTACTCACTTGGCTGTCTTTCACTGTCATTTACCTACCGTATCTACGCAGAATGGAGAGTGGAGCGCAGAGACCGTGTACGGTAGAGTAAAGGTGAGCGCAGACCTGGCCGCACCGTACGCGCTGCAGTCGCCGCATTCAGTATTCTTTTTATGAAATTCTATTCAGCCTCGCACACCTACCCATGCCGCAGTCGCCGCAGTATCTCAAGCGCCCGAATTCCCCCAAAATTGCTGCCGCAGTGGACGCAGCGAACGCAACGGCCGCAGCGGACGCAACGGACGCAACGGCCGCAGCGGCGACGCGGGCACAGTAGACATCCATACAGTGGGTAAATGCCTTTGATGTCGGTCGGACGACACCGCCAAATGCCACTGCCCGTGTAGGTACACAGGATAGTCAGGTTATATAGTTAAACAGTGAAAACAGCTTTTATTTACGTAGCTAGGGCATAAAGGCGGTCTCAAGGTCAACATATATTATATAGTTTGAGGTGCCGCCGCCGTCATGTTTTCGCTATCAGTCGTAAATGTGCAAGGGTTGTCAAAATAGAAAAATAAAATTAAATGTTTTTATTTTGTAATAATTTATTTAAAAGTATGTACCTATGTACCTAATTACATTTACCGACATTAGTTGCACTGTCAGATTATTACGTAATCCTTTATTTTTTGATTTTTTCAGTTTTCTATTTTTCTTGATCGTAATCGCTCATTTGACAGATGGAAGTGATACATTGCTACTTTTCTTTAGTAAGTTTTTATTTGTGCCAAAACGAAGAAACAATGTATTACATACAACTATTAAAACACAGATAACATTAACTTCATTGTTTTTATCTCGATCTAGCAATGTAAGTTAGCCGATAGCCCTGCTGTAGCCATTTAGGCTATGCCTAGGAAAAAAAGCCAGGTGATACTGTAGTACCTACATCACTTTAGTCGGTGGATTTTTGTAAAAAGTATTTAACTCTTTTTGAATTATGAATAAATAATTTTAACCGTTAAGGTTGATCAATATTATGTACAGTACCTATGGATAATAACATTATTTATGATTACATAAACCAATACCTATAATCTCCTGATCCTATCCCCAATCCAAATTAGCATCTTTTCTTATCTATCATCGTTTCCCTACCTTTGAAACTGGAAAAATGCGCAAATCACGCAACGCCAAGGAAAAAAAAGATTTATCACAATTTTTAAATTTGCTTTTTATTTTCAAATAGCTATTTTAATTCTCGTGGGTTTTTCAAAATAATTAATTTTGTTTTATTTTTATTTATGACGTTTTTACATCTGGCGTGAGTTATTACCTACTGTACTGTCTGTTCACTGTGCCCGCGACGCCCCGCCGCCGATGCGGCCGCAGCGTCCGCAGCGGGGACTGCGGTGCGGACAGGTGTGCGAGGGAGTTTGAGGAAGCGATGACTGTGGGTACTGCGACGCGTACGGTGCGGCTAGGTTAACGTTCACATTAATAACTGGATCTACCTATCGTACAACCAAATTTTACAGATTAAAATTCGTCGTTTTGTAACGCAAGTGCTCTTATGCAAGCTTATGAACTTTAAAATCATATCCTATGAGTTAGCCCTTGCGAAAATTTTTCTAAGTCTATGAGTTAGCCTCTTCAGTTGTACTAGAGTCGGGCAACGCTAATATTGCAGTGGCCTTAGATGTCCCCAGAGTCCCCACTAGCTTTCGCCCGCAACTTCGTCCGCGTGGATATTTGAGAAAATACACACGACGGCATCGGCACCTCAAACTATTCATGTTGACCTTGAGACCGCCTTTACGCCTGCCTTACGTAATAAAAGCTGTTTTCGCAGTTTAACTGTATAACCTGACGTGCTGCCGTGTGTACATAGAGAACCTTTAACCAGGATAGTTTTAATTTCATCGAAATCCGATCAGGCGTTTTCTCGTGATTTTGGGAACCGTACCAAGCACGTTGTCTCGCCAGAAAATCACGGGCGAAAACTATTTTATAAAATCCCCCGTTATAATTTTTTTAGGTCTTTTTTATCCCATTTCACTCCCATAAGGGTTGAAATTCCAGCCGTACCAATATACGACGCGTTAGTTTCCAGTCTAAATAATATAAGTGATTTAATTACTAAAATGAAAAGTTTTTAAACACAACTTCATCACCTTTTCACCCCCTTTTCTTTATGAATATATTAAATTGTATGTGTATAATTATGTTTTGCTATGAATGTTGTAAAACGGTGCACAGTACATTACAGTGCGTGCACGTGCAGACTTAAGTTAAAATGTACTCTATGGTGCAAACGCATACAACAATCATAGCAAAATGGCCTTCGTGAGGTAGAAGAATTACTTATAGCATAGCTACGAAAAGAAATTAGACAGTAGTCTAAACTTTGGTTACGCTAGTTTTTTTAAGCCTAGTTGAATAAAATATGTCTACACTTTGAACGCATGTCGTGCATAAAATATCAATAATATATGTGGCTAAATTATTATGTTTCATTGCAAATAGTTTACACTAAAGTCCAATAGGTATTAAATATTGGTAGGAAGGAAATGAGAAAAAAAAATAGCAATATAAGCATATTTCAAAATTTTTTTTCTCACCCTTCCACCCGTAAGTTCCGTTCAGCCTGTCATTCGGGAAAAAGAACGGGGCATTGAGATTTTAACAATTGCCATGATGCTGATAAATAATAATACATAAACTTATTACGAGTTCACTAATTACTACCATTAATTTTGCTAAAACAAAACCTTGAAAAATGCACTGTCTTGTTCTGTTGAGAACAAAACTAGTAAAGCAGAACAGGAACGAACGGAACGGAACACTTCCGGAAACGGTAGTAAGTAGCACAGACGTACAAACAACGTCAAGTCGTCAATCAATCGTTATGTTGCGATTTTTTTTAGTGATATAATGTACGTCAATCAAACGAATGGTGCGAGCTTAACTTAATTCTTCGCTATCTAAATCTATTTAATTAGTCAACCACAACAGCTATTTGCTATAATTAAAGTCATGTTCACCGCAGAAATATCGTAGTGTCGCCATAAACAATCGATCGTCGTGCCATCCTTCGACGTACACAAAACGACTAATCATGTTTTCGCGTAAAATTCATTAGGACGTCCTTGCGAGCAGTAGACATAATTTATTTACTAGTGCATTACCTTTAACTGCAATCATGAATTTCGACGAAACTACTGGTAGTGGTTATGTGACAACTGAGACGATTTACGGAACCCATGAGGATTCCCATGTTGTTATGTCAGAGAAGGTGCAGTCGTTGGCTGGAAGTATTTATCAGGAGTTCGAACGTATGATAGCAAGGTATGACGAAGATGTAGTGAAAACGTTAATGCCTTTACTGGTAAACGTTTTGGAATGCCTGGATTCAGCATACCAGACAAATCAGGAGCATGAAGTGGAGTTGGAGTTGTTGCGGGAAGACAACGAACAGCTGGTAACTCAATATGAACGCGAGAAGGCAGCGAGGAAGCACTCTGAACAGAAGGTGAGCAGCTACTCGTTACACAGACGGACCTTGGTACAGATTTCTTTGTTTTACTGTACAAGGCTACATGCACTAATGCATTCACAGTAGTTTCCTTAGCATCTATTGATGCACACCTGTGTTACACATTTTTTGGTAATTATCATTATCATAGTTATTGTTCAAACTGTTTACTTAAAAGAATGTGTCATCCTTTCTGTTATCTCAATCCCAAGGTAAACTTGTTGAACATTCCATGGCTTCTATTCGATTTAATGTTAATAAATTGTATCTTCATTTGATAAGGCCTTTATAATTTATCAAAATGCATATTCAATATGTGCTTGTGTGAGTGACCTGCATTTGATTTATTGCTATTGTTTTGCGAAATCAATTTCAATGTACAGTTGAAAACTGTTTATGTGACTGGTTAGATCTTATAATAGCATTGCTAAAAGCAGACAATGGGAAGGGTTGTATTATGAATACTCATGTCATTGCCAATGCATTGTGTACACGGAGATAGTTATTCATTCATTAGTTTAAGACTGGTATTCACCTAAATTGGTCAGCAAAAAATATTAATCCAATTGATTAATTAGCATTAGGATAATAATAACTCCTTCAAATCAAATAGTAATAATCCTTTTTTAATAGTGTTCATCTTATGTTTGGTTATAGACAATAATTTATTATTTGTTTAAATAAATCATTGTACTGTAATTTATTGCAGTACCTTAGTGCTAATAAATCTGCCTTTGATACTTTCTGATCAATATCAGAACTGATATCTCAATAGATATCAGTTTTTGCTGTAGTCAATTTTGTTTCTTTAGCTCAATATAATACATCTCACTAGTTACGCAAACCCTAGATCATAATAATTGTGAGCATATACAGCACTCACTCCTCAAAATCGAAATTGGCATGTTCCATTTCAGGCGAAGCACCCAGTGAGGAAGCACCTTTAATTTGTAAAGGTCACCAAAATATTACATAGCATATCTATTAAAATAGAACTTCAGCTAATTTATTAGAATAAACTATATAGATTTACACCATGTACCTGTTTATTTTTGAGACTCCGATATTTCGGCGCAGTTGCATGCGCCATGGTCATGGAAGAATTGTCGATTGTTGCATCCGGGTAGTATGTTATTGGCAGACGAATCGGTCTACCCTCTGTCTAGGTCTTTTATTATTACGCTCGATACCGGTACCACTGTCTGCAAACTCACTACTCACTCGAATCTGTTCACGACACACGACACTAACTGTATATGTACGCGAAACGGCACTTTTACATTTCTTGTTGTTTTTACACAACCGGATTACTGGTCTCGAAAATAAAGAGGTACATGTAAATTCCGATATAATTTATTCTAATAACGTCAATAACCATGGAAATTTAAAACTTCAGCTAATTTACGATCAATGTAACAAAATGTAGTAAACAAATCTTAACCTAATCTTTTTTATATGTGTATGTCAATGTTACTTTACTTATGTTGTTTAAGTTTAATACATGGCATAATTATATTAATTCATTGATTGAAACTTAACATACTGTGAATATCAGTGAATTATAAATATTATTACGATAAATGCATAAATTATTAACAAACATTTCCATTAGTTGGTTGGAGTATAGGCTGAATACTTTATTGTGTTGGTGACCAGTGGCATGATTTATTAAAGTGGCCTGAGCAGTGATTTTATTGGGCATAGCATACATAGCTCTAATGCCAAATAAATTAGTTTCGATTCTTCTTTATTTAAAACCTTTTACCTTGAATAGAAGACTTGAATAAAAAAAACAAAAGTACTTGACATTAATAAATAAAATTTATTGGTAATTTTTTTTTCCATTTCCCTACAGTTACTGGAAGCTGAAGATCATTACGAAGGTGAAAGGAAAGACCTCACAGGCAGACTGGAATCTCTGGATAGCATCGTGAGGATGCTAGAATTGAAGCACAAGAATTCGCTGGATCATGCTAGCAGATTGGAGGAAAGAGATAATGAACTCAAAAAGGTATTTATTTATTAGCCTTTATTGCCAACTTAATCATTTTAAAAAAATAAAAGAAAACAAACTAATTATTTATGGTGTCGGCGTGTTTTGAAACACAAAGCCCTCTTCCAGCATTTTCCAGTACTCTCTTAGTTTAGCCCTTCTAGTCCATAATGGGCCCGCAACCTTTTTGATCTCGTCGGACCAGCGTTTCCTTTGCCTTCCTCATCTTTATTTTGTTTTGAATCTAGGGGTCCACTCTGTTATGTCTCTTGACCACTTGCTTTTCTTTTCCCTAAACATATGACCTACCCATTTCCATTTAAGTTTTTTGTTTTGACCACCACTCAAAAAGGTATAAGTTAAATTACCAAATTTCAAATAAAGATCTCAAAACTGAATTTTTTGTTTAGTTAAATAATGTCTGGATAGTTTTTACTTTATACATTGTCATAAGTATACTTTTTGAACAGATTAAACAGGCCTAATAATTTTCTGCAGGAATATGCAAAATTACATGAACGCTACACAGAGCTTTTTAAAACACATATGGATTATATGGAGCGCACAAAATTACTGCTCAGCACAGCAAGTGAGCGGAATGAAGTCAGAGGAAGACTAGGTCTCAATCCAGTTGGCAGATCAAGTGGTGAGAGCTAAATATAATGCTATCGAAATTGAATGGTCTAGCCTAGCATTATGTACCACAACTATGGTGTTGCCACACGTTTCGTGTTCGTCCCGCTCATACCGCACTGATGTGAGCGAGACAAACAGCGCGCTAACGCGAGAAAAGTGTTGACCCATTTTGTCGTGATGCTTATTCTAGCTCGGCCTGTTATGTAGTGTAAGTGGTACATTATTGTAGTGTAGTCTTTGGTAGTCCAGTATTAGAAATAGTTTGAACGATCACCCAATAAATTAATATTCTGAGATGGAAAAGTGTTATCAGTTTGGTCAACCAGACTAATAACCGAATTGCTGATTTGTATCAGTAATTCGGTGATATTTTCCTATCAACACTGTAAATTTATTTTTGGTTCTTTCTTTTGAGAATCCAATCTCTAGAAACTGTCTCTCACACTAGTGAATGAATCTCTAACCCAAAGTTCCTGTGGTACTTTATCACAACACATTATCTGGTTTAAATTAATAAAATTAAACACTTTACCTACACCGCGTATATTATTAATTCATGTGTTGTTTTAGAATTATTTAGTTTGTATTTATTGGTTTTTTGAATTCCCGACGTTTCGACACCTTAATGAACTGTACGCGCGAAAGTCTTCGAAGTGTATGATAAAATTAACTTTAAACCAGATAATGTAAACCCCTCCGAAAGATAAACCTTCAATAAACCACCGATAAGTACCTCTAAAAGCCAGCTTTAAACCAGTTAGATCCAATCAATGAGGCAAATGTAGGTACCTATCTAGTGATACCATTTTATTATTCTCAGGTCCCATATCGTTCGGGTTCGCTTCCCTGGAAAGCTCAGTGAATGTTGTGGAACAGTCTGAGAGTATGCCTGGTAGCCCGGTCAGCTTATCATCATCACCTCCAACGCCGCCGCTTGGTTCGGAGCTGGCAGCCGTACAAACAGTCGAGAGAGCGCACCAGACTGACGCAATCACACAACAGAGTCAGGTATGCTTTGACATTTATATTATATTTTTTCATATTATATCGTCATCATCCATTTTTAATTTCGCCTCTTTTTGTCTCCATTCATGCCTTCATTATGGATGGATTAGAAGGAGAGATAACTTTCATATATTTTCATGATTTAGTTTAGATAATCTGAGACTAGCATAGTTAGTACTCACTCATGCACTCATGTATAAAAATATTCTACAATGGCTTTAACCAAAAGGACTACGAGATTAGGAAAAAAATAATCTCTGTCAATCTTTGGTATGATTAAAACTTGTGTAATTGTATCTTCAGATGTTTATTATGTCGCTAATTTATCTGAAGATTGAATAATGCTAGGTACTGGTTTGGTAAACACGAAAAATTAACAACATCAAATTGTATGTCCATGTCAAAACAATCGTCAAATAGCATGTTTTGATTGGAAAATTAATTTTCATTCATAGGTAGATAGTAAACCACAATGCAATTAATTTGATAATGTATAACAACTTGTGGTACACTCGACAGCGCGTCAGGTTATACAGTTAAACTGCGAAAACAGCTTTTATTACGTAGGGCATAAAGGCGATCTCAAGGTCAACATGTATAGTCTGAGGTGTCGTCGTGTGTACAATACGATGTAATATTATACTCTGTGAGCACCATACATTCTAGTGTGAAGTTGCCGTTATTGTTGTACGGACGGTAGCACGTCAGGTTATACAGTTAAACTGCGAAAACAGCTTTTATTACTTAGGCCATAAAGGCGGTCTCAAGGTCAACATGTATAGTCTGAGGTGCCGTCGTATGTACATTGTCAAATTAATCGCATTGTATAAAATTATAGTTAGTCTGTTCTTATCCTTTTTTACCTTTACGTGATTCAATATTATTTTCTGTTCCACGACCCTTCGACACTTAATCCACCTCCTTAAATGGTTGAAAATAAAAGAGAAGGATAAATCCTCATTATATTTTGTAAAACTTCCCAAAATGCAAGATGAACAAAAAAGGCCCACCTCAAGTTGGATTATTTTTATTGATTATATTTATTATTTTGTAGTTATTGATCGTGTTTTATTATTATTGATGAGAATAAAAATATTTATATTTATATTTTTGCGTAATTATTACTCGTTATAGAACAATTTGTATAATTAAAGTAAATTCCATTTTAATTGGAAAGATGACAGAAAAGACACTATCCTTGATTGAATTGTTATCAAATAAGGGTTAATTTATTTTGTTGGTTCAAGTAGATTCATCGAAACATCGTACTCTTTAATTTTGGTACTTAGTACCATTAACAATGTACAAAGTACCACATTGACTGTGGCGTGGCATGACAGCCATTTTATCTATTGTAGAGATTTTCTAACGCGTGGTTGCCGTAACATTAAGCCCTAATGATTAGCTGATCTTGTGCAAATGACGTAACCACGAGATTAGTCGGACATTTAGTTAAAGAAAGAATGCTAGTATGTCCCAATTACGCAACGTACGAGTAGTAGTGCAAACAAAAAATAGAAAATTCCTAATGATAAAATAATGATGGTTATCCTATATGTTTACGCGGTCTTTATTAATGTAGTTTTTTTGTGCATAACATACAACCAACAGTCAAAAAGACGGTAACAAAATCAAACAAATAAATGCTTTTTACCGACTTCAAAAGGAGGGACCTACTCAATTCGATCCGTATTTTTTTATGTTATGTTTAAGACTAGTGGACCCTGTGAACTTCGTTTCACATACAATTTTGTGACTATCGATTTTTCTAAATTTAGATTTTTCGCATTCACAATGCTATTTTTATATTAAGATAAATAATATTAGAAAAAATACTAGAAAAAATCGAATCACCCGTAGCGTATCGTGTCCCGTCTGAGGTGCTACGGGTGAGTCGATTTTTTCTAGTATTTTTTCTAATATTATTTATCTTAATATCGATTTTACGTTAAGAATTTTAAAATATTGAAAACCAGCGCCATCTATTTAACTAATTAGTTAATAACAAAGCAGCTGAATACTAAAACGAAAGCAACACTACGTATGCATTATTTAATCGAGTGCTTTATCAGATTAAGGGCCTGTTGTTTCTTCCAGTAAGTTCTGAGTAGCTTAAGGAACCCTTATAGTTCGCCATATCCGTTTGTCCGTCCGTCCGTGGCTTAGCTCAGAGGTCCTAAGTACTAGGCTAAGCTAAGCTGTAAATACGCATGAATGTGTATATTAATTACGCCGCAAAAGTGGTAGAATAAAATCTCGAAAAATATTTTTTCAAGTGAACCCTCTCCCCTACATGTAAAGTGGGAATCATTCTCATCAATCTCATAGTTTGGGGTGTCATTGGATAAGTATTTCAATAATAAGGTTTGTGAAAACTACTTTTTGATTAAGTGTTAAGTGAGGGTTTTATTGAAACTTTTGTAATGTTAATATTAGTTCGGAAGAATAGCCTGAGAACTCTAAAGTCAATGATGAATAGAGTTCTAATTCGAAAGTAAAATAAGAAAGTTATGGGTATAACAGGGTAATAATAGTAATAAATAATTAAAAAGTTGCGAATTTAAAATTCAAATGTAATTCATATCTTTTACTTCTGATTAACACCATTGTAGTAAGTCAATGGGTATTTTTGACAACTTAAAATTATAAACATTTTACATACCTTTTTATTGTCTAATGACATCAATGAATGAAATGGACTGTATTATATTAATACTTTCGTACAGTCAAGTTCTTAAATATGTAAGCACTTTTGACAGATATTTACTTTTATTTCAAAGACATACATATTATTGAAGTCGACTGTACTACAGACGGGTGACTGCTGCCGGTAGGTTTTCCGACATTTAGTTGGCTTCTATTCGTGTCACCTTTCGTGTGAATTCTTGATAACTATAACTAGGTACGTCTCCAAAGAAAGTTATTTTCTTACAAGAATAAAATAATGAGGCAATACAAGTTTACAACTAAGAAAGGACAAACCTCATTAATCCGGAAGAAGGGTTGCCCAACGTACAGAAAATACGTACCTCGTACCGACATTATAGCTTATGAAATCACATTATAGGAACAATTATACAATATGTTGTACTCCAACGCAAAGTCATAGTCACGTTTACAGTTAGAATCAGAGCAAGCCTCTTTCACACAAATACCAATATAAGACGACACACATAGTTATCCGTAATAACATAAAGTTATTATTTTCATTGGATGCTCTGTTGCAACCGTCTTCTTCACATTCGCACGACTGCGAGTAATGCATGTTGCTAAATCTTGACTGAACGCATTCTAAAGGTCGTTTATACACATATGCACATTCTCTAATCATAACCACGTCTTGCCTTGTTGTGAAAAATTGAATCTGTGAAAGGGCACGGCACACGGGCTTGGCACCATTCTTGTTCGGACATTCTTTTAAATGACGACTATCCAAATTAAAACTGAAACAACCATAGTCTGATGACGAGGAACATTGATAACATTTTAAGCTTAAGACTTGTTTGATAAACGGAATTAATAATATAATCCGGATTACGCTATACTTGCTAAATCTCATAATCATTAAATATTTGGTTCCTATTTTCTTGTTTGGGTACTTTTTAGTGTTTTTTGGATTGCCTGTCAACCTGTTAACTGTCAACATAATTTTCTACTTTCCTCTATGCCATGACAATAACAACTGTCAAAAGTGTTTAGGTTTTTTTCCTGTGAGACATGAAAATACTCCTTCGATGTTTTTACACAGAAAATATTTTTCTCTACCGCGGTTCTGCGGAAGAAAATAGAGTGGAAATAAAAGACGGTACCTAGTTGGAGGGAAAGTACCCTGTACTGATAATAGCAAAGACTGAAAGGAAACCTTCCCTTATTTTTTAAAATATAGAAAACTGCATTCAAAGATTTTTGATAAATCGCTTGTCTCAGCCGGGAATCGAACGGGCTAAAATATGAAAAAATAACACCCTGTACTTTTATGATACCAATCGATAGGGTCAATGATATGAGTCAATTTATTCTAAGTAACCTAGTACTTATCTTAAAGTAAAGGCAGACCCAAGATAGATAAACAAAATACAGTTAAGTTCAACAAAAACTGTTGTTACCTACTTAATCTTCTTATTTTTTTTTTCAAAAATGATTAAATGCAGTTTTACTTATTTTTTCAAATAAAGGAATGTTTCCTTTCAGAAAAAAATACCATCATCAATACTTAGGGTACTTTCCCTCCAACTACCCTGTATTGTGCCAATAGCCAAACATATTTATAATTGCTGTTAGTATAATTATCCTGGGTCCTCCTGTTAGTCTTCGAAATAAGTCCTTTAAATTTCAGATCATTGGTACTTATCACAAGATTACTGTGATAAAGCAGTTCTACAATTACTCTATTGTTTGTTACATAGCAAAAGTGTGTACTTTGTTCAATTTAATATAAGACCGAATAACATAATTCCGCTTAAATAGTTGGTATAATAGACGTGATAACTGCTCATTATTTATATGCATTTAAAAATGTTTCGTAGGCAACATCGCCAGTGGCCCCACCAAACGCCAGCGTGAGCAAATCGCAGACGAAGAGCGAGAAGCGAAGCGGGAACACCTTGTATCAGGAGCTGGCATTCCATGATACAGAGGCGAACATAGCGGAGGGCGACGATGGCGCCGACATCACAGGTAAAGACCGTTCGCTTATGGTGACTGTCCGCTCGCTCGCTGCAACATTAACTAAATGTCGGTTTGAGGAAAAACAATTGTTTTATTTAATCTAAAATCTATTTTATCAGCCCTTAGTTCTTCCGTCTTTGGTCACGGGGCTCCCCCGAAACCTTTATCCGCAAAATATAAAGAAAACAACAACAACGGAACAAATCGCGGTATTCCCTGCACGCTCACAGACCGTACGGGCAATCTCAGACTAAATCGGCGTGTATTCAGTAGTACTTAAAGAGCTTCGCAAACCTAGTTCCTTTAAAAACAAAACAAACGACGATGGAAGTGTTTTCGACTGCAAGTGCTCTGTAATACTCATTCCTTTCGATAGCCATGCTTTTGAATGAAAATGAGTAGAAAAGAGCGCTCGCTGCCTTTCAAAAATATGGCCCCTGAGCGGCCCTGTGGCCGTAAACCCGTACGCTGCATACGCTCCAAATTCGACCCAGTGGACGCTCAGCTTTAAACACACAGACTTTATGTTTTGCTTCCACCATGGAGGGCTTCCATTCTACAGGGTGATTTTTTTAGACACGTGACAACATTCAGGATGTATCCAGTCCATTAAACTCAACAACTTACTTTAAAAACATTGATTGAAATACGTCAAGTTTTAGTTTGGGTCATCACATACTAAACCAATCACGTTATTTGTTATTTCCAAAAACATTTTTCGTATTTTGACCTACATTTCTTTGAGAAAGTTGATCGTTTAATGAACTATTATAAACTATTATATTATAATTATAAACATGAGTAATTGCTAATACAAATCAGTAACACTTACTAATGTACTGTACATTAGTTGATTGTGTTGTCACTCTTTATAATAAATTGTTGTAAATTAAGTCCCGTTTGCTTTCTTAACATTTATTTTCTTTGTGAGAAATGTTTTTTCAAAATTCAGAATATTATCAAAGGTTCAAGGGATCGATCACATTTTTTATTTTTTTTAAACTTCCACAGTTTTTAGGTAGCAAATTTTATGTATTATAAACAGCCCTTGGTGCTACCTTACACAAGAAATCGAAAACGCCTTGAATTATTTCCAGGAAGAATTACATGACTACTGGACTAATAATAGCAGAGAAAACCACCTTACGCACAAGAAATCTAAAGTCCTTGAATTTTTTCCACGAAAACTTATCCGACTTCTGGACTTAAAATAGCAGAGAAAATGTAGAGTAATTAATATTTTACTTTCAAACTTTTGTTTTTTCGCCGACCATATTTAGATTGTTGCGGTTAAGAACTGTTTGTAACCTCTCCTTATGTATTTTAGTGAACTTTTCCGCTTGTAAATAATCTAAGCGTATTTGTTTGCTAATAATTTATTGCTATTTGTGGTAAATATAGTAGATAGGGACCATCAAACTAAACAACTCTTACTATGGGACCAATTCTTTCGAGGACTAACCTGACCTAAAAGTTATAATAATTTGAAATTAACACAACCCACCGCACCTGTATAAAATACAAGTACACAGGTGCGGTGGGTTGACCGTCGCCAAAGAGTACAATGGAAATAATAAAATTGATCAGTAAAACAAATTACTTTCCATGGTTAAAATGTATAATGTGGTGGTCGATGACTTAGCGATCAGTCTGCAGAATGCACCCAATGACAGTTTTTTTAAATCTTGAAGATAACGACACGAATACGGTCGTCCGTTTTGGGTACTGAATTTTGGGGTGAAGCTCGGAAAAAACTGAGAGACTCGATTTCTGAACTATTTATAATGTAGGTACGGAACCCTCGGTGGGCGAGCCCGACTCGCACTTGTCCGGTTTTTTGAGTTTTTGGTACCTAGGCACGTCACTGCCCTCAACCAAGTTTTCATTGTAAGTCAGTCGATTGCATATTAAATTATATTCAGAGTGTTGTATGAATTGAATGTAACTTATGATTTTAGAAATACTTAAAAACTTTTTTTTTTGTTATATCAGGATTTAATTTAGTGTGAAATTGTAGAATGTCATATCATGTATCATTTGCTTCACTGAGATTACCCAAAAAAAATATTACTATGTTGACTCCAGTTATGTAGCTCAATGAAAGATGTCTCTGTGTGTGAAATCTTTCAATATCGCAATAGACTATTATTATATATTTTTTTAACTTCCCTTCTTAATTTATGAGAATTTTTTCCTCACAGGTAGCTGGGTGCATCCCGGAGAATATGCTTCTTCTGGTAAGTTCTTAAAATGAAATTACTTGTAAAAAGGTATTTGAACTCTTAACTTCACATGCTTAAGCTTCAGATTTAAAATGATTGGTTTAGTTTAAGTATGAAGATCTTTCTATCCTCAATATTTTTGTGGTAGGTATGATTATAATCCTTTTTTTAACATTGTGATATGTTTGCCTAACAAACTATTGTGTGCTGCTTGTGAAACTTTGTCACGAATGTTCAACACGACTTTTCATAGAGCGAATTCATATGACACCAAGATTTTTGAATGCCATTTTTGATTAAATTATGTTTAAAAGTAAATTCGTTTTCTTCAGTTTACATGTTTAAATGGAAGGGGAACTTTTATATGCCTTGTTGCCATAAAAAGATATGATGATTCCAATATAACTTTTAAATGCCTTAACGGATTCGGATGTATTGGGTATCGTTAGAATTCTTACATCATCCCGAGTGAAATTCGAAATTTATTATAGAAAAAAAAATTGTGTCTGTACGACGCCCACTTTCAAATGTAAAAAAAATTCACACTTAAAACGATAAAAGTAAATTTTATTTAATGCTGTTAATATGCGTTAATTTTATTTGTGTTTTGTAGCATGCTCCCAGTAGTTCTTTTGTATACAGAAGCTTCGATATAATAATAACTAATACCATGTTCGTTCTGTTTCCATGCATTCTAACAAAATGTGCGTCAACGTTTTGCAGTTAATGATAACTACTTTGGTAAGTAACTTTCTTTGCAGTCGTGACGTATAAAAGCGAGATCTGTTCATTCTTAAAACTGTCTTAATAACAGCTTGTCCACGCGAATCGGCAAAAGGCGACGTGTTTCTTTTTTGAATTGGGTTTAAATACCTTAAGTTGATGTCAGTTAATGCATAATAAAAGTTGTTCAGTTTGATGGTCCCTATATACCATATTCGGCATAAGGGGTATTTTTGTAAGATAATTTATAGAAATAATATTTAATGATAGTTCTAGACGATTATTATGCGATAATGGTCTTTACGGAAAATAATCACTTTACAACAACGAAAAGACATAATTTTTTCTGAACTCGCTTCTATACGAATCTGTTAATTAAACTAATGAAATAAATATTCTACGTATATCTTGATGTAGTAAAATGCTTATAATTATTTGATTTAGCGGCGGTCTTTATTGGGTTCGCTAATTTCTGGTTCTGAAGCTACTATCGTAGAAATTAAAATTTTATATGTTGACGAAATCTTACTAATGTTGAATGTTCAACAGGTATGGGCAAAGAAGTTGAAAACCTTATATTGGAAAATAACGAGCTACTAGCGACGAAGTAAGTCGAACACATTGATTTATTACATTTTAAACATACATGGACCACTTTAACATTAAGGCCAGTATATTCGAAAAACTCTGTCTCTGTCTTTTTCTTTATGTGTGAAGAGTAATGAAAATAACCTAACTTATTCATTTTTTTAGTGTTTTTGTTGTTATTTTGAGCATAAAGTCACTTTTTGAAAAAGTAACCGTTGAAAATTCTTCTTTAAGTCATTACCTATTTTTCTAGATATTATTCGTGAGTTAGAGGTTAATAAACTTTTAGTATTATCCAAAAAATATAAAAATAATTAAAATGTTCTCTGTCTTTCCATATTTTTATAGTCGAGTGAAAATACGAATATCGTGTTTTTAACCGTAAAATAATCAAGATCGTTTATGAAACTACAACATATATTTTTATCTGCTCAAAATAAAGAATATTGGTTTGTTTACCGTTGAATCAAAAATAGGTTAATTTCGATAATTTCGAATATACTGGCCTTAACGTGATAGGGGATCCTCATCTCTCTCCCTCTTCGTCGAATCTAAATAGCTGTGTTGTGTCTTATAGTTCTTATTTTCAACAGAAACGCATTGAATGTGGTGAAAGATGACTTGATAGTGAAGGTGGATGAGCTCACTGCCGAACAAGAGATCTTGAGGGAGGAGCTGTCGAATCTTAGCGGGGGGAGAGAGAAACTTCGAGAAAGAGTCTCGCAACTGGAGGAAGAGCTCAGGAATCTGAAGGTAACTTATAAAAACCCTCTCTGATGCCGAGGTTACCTCCTCACTCACATTGATAAATTATCGTCGGCTTACAACGAAAAGTTAGAAGTACAAAGTCAACTCGACTTTTAATAGCTTCCTCTAAAGCTTAGCGGTTAAAGCATTTGCTCGGATTAATTGACTCTTCAAATACTTTAAACTCATAGATTAACAAAGTGTTTTAATATCTGAATTTTGTGTCATTTCTTGTAGTTTTATTACAAATAACGACTGTCTATGTCTATTGCATAATTAGTATTTACCTCTCTTGGCTCTCTGACTATATTGGGATCAAGAGAAAACCCATTATAAATAATACACTCCTTTTAAGGCAGTCGTGTAATACAGATAAATAAATAAATAAATATTTGACAACATCACATACATTGCTCCGATTCCAAAGTAAGTAGCTAAAAGCACTTGTGTTATGGAAATCGGAGACAACGGTGGTATCACAAACACCGAGACCTGAGCCAATATAGAAAAGTTCGTTTTCTAAATTGACCCAACCGGGGATCGAACCCGGGACCTCAGAGATGGCGACATCTTGAAAACCGGTATACAAAGCCACTCGACCAAAGAGGTCGTCATAGATAAGATAATTTACCGTTACTGTGGTTTAGGTTTCAATCTTCGTTTGGATTATTCTAATTCGTTGGTGTGGTCGAATATCAAATGGTCCTTCGAGTAAGTTCCATAAAATGGCGACAATACGTTCCATACAATACGTTTCAAGCTTATACCTTTGCATTTGCATTATACATTTTATTTCAGGAGGTGATTAGCAACAATGCTGGTGGTGGCGAGAACGAGGATGAAGCAGACGTTCCGATGGCGCAACGCAGAAGGTTCACCCGAGTCGAGATGGCGAGGGTGCTCATGGAGAGGAATCAGTACAAGGTAAAGTACGCTTATATACTCGCAGTGATTCGGCAGCTTAGTTGGAAGAGCATTGGACCGGACTTCAAAGGTCGCGGGTTCGATTCCCGCCTATGAATATGATCTGGTGACGAGTCGTATTTCTTCTAGTATAGTATTTAGCATCGTATAAAAATAGCGTTATGAATGCTGTAATTTCAAATTGAAAGGCTTGTTACTAACTTTTTAACAGCACAGTTATAAACTCAGGAGTTAAGTGATGGAAATCAAACTCGTATCTACATACATTGGTCTCGGTTTGATTGGTTGGGCTAGCTACCACCACCTGGTCTATTAACAACAATGTTTGACCTGTTGCGTTTCGAGTTTTTGACAACGTATTTTAGAGGTCATTTATTAATCCGTTCCGTTCCGTTCGAACGCTTATGCTAATTTCAAACTTAAAAATAAGCTGGCGACTAAATCACATGTCCCAAGCCTAAGTCAATCACAACTTATGATGTATTTGCATGGAATCGACGAGCATGTTCATTAGTGGCCGCCCGCGACTTCGTGTTATACCTCGGGATATGCCCTTTTCTCTACCCTTGAAAACGTGTATTTTCGGTTGAGTAGTTAAACGTAAAGGTGTAACAAACAGACAAACAAACTGACTTTCGCATCACATTTATAATAATTTAGTATATAGTATTATACAACGTGTATTTCGTGTAAATAAATAAGTTCCTAAAGTCAAATATGGAAGATTGAAACACCCTATGTGGTAAGGACTAAGGATTGCTTATTTTTAAGTTTTTAGCTAGCGTTCGAACATAACTAATAGTATAATTTGATACACAAATCTTTATTTATATATTTTTTTGTTAGGAACGTTTCATGGAGCTACAAGACGCTGTACGTTGGACGGAGATGGTGCGCGCCAGTCGCGTTGATTCTTCCATGGACAAGAAAAATAAGCAGAGTATTTGGAAATTTTTTAGCAATCTCTTCAGGTAATCTGCTGCATTGCGAAGTTTGAGGTTTATAGTTTTAAAGTCAAATGCTAAGCGAGAGCTACCCTTTACTTATGTCGCAAAACATTCATGACCTGCAAAAGCGAACTCACGCAATTGGATCCATAGATTTTTACAAAGCACTTTCTGCCTAAAAATTTTTCTGCTAAAATATTTACTCCTTGTTTGACTAAAACACATTTCCATATGTGCTTATCTGAAGTCTTTTATCTCCGGAGTCGCGGGCCTAGTTTGCTTCAGCGATTTCTTAAGTACTATATGTCGTTCTGCTAATCACAGCGAATGTTTTGATTCCTCCTTAATTTACCCAAATCTTTATCGACGAAGTACATTATTAAATCGTCGGGAGATGACCGATACCTCTAAATATTATTATTTTGGGTGGTGGGTGTTAAAGACTAACATTTTTCATACATAAATCGAGACCGAGGGCTTAAGCGGTTTGGCAATCTGAAGACCGAACACTGCACGTGTTTAAATAAAAAAATATCTCATTAACATTAGACAACCTGAATGGTGCAGTGGTCAACATGCCAGTCTACCACGCAAGAGGTCCCGGGTTCGATTCCCGGCCGGGCAGAAATTGAAATGATGACTTTTTAATTTCTGTGACGGGTCTGGGTGTTACCATATATAATATGTATATATTTAAAAAAAAAAGTATATAAGTAGTATATCAGTTGTCTAGCACCCATATTACAAGCTTTGCTTAGTTTGGGACTAGATGGCGCTGTGAGAAATTGTCCAGGCATTTATTATTATTATTATTATTATCCTGCTGATTTTTCAGGAGAGATTATTTTTGTAGATTAGACTTACAAATTTTTGATAACATAAAATTTCACTATTCTTGTTAGTATCTATTATGTGTTGAGTGAGAATTAAATCTTAGATATTTTGTCATTGTACTGGTAACAAAAGTATTTTGCTAAAAGCGATGTATTTGTAATTTATAAGATTTTGTATGGATTAGATTGTAACAAATATATAGATACACCACGAAACTATAATATGCTGAATTTCTAAGATATTTTAAACAAAAGCAAGAACTCAAGTATCTCATAAGCATGAGCCTTCTATACAAGTCAACTGTCATAAAATGCACGCTGCGAATGTTTCCCGCCGGACCCACCATAACACCGGCCTTACCCCTGGTAGTATGGTGGGTCTAAAACTATTTCACTGAGAAAATATTATAAATTATTTAGCTTATGGCCGAATAACCAAACGATACTCAACTTAGAGGGGCGCTCAAATATCATGCAGTCTTTGTCGTATCTTTGACATTTAATGCGATTGAAGGACGATGTTTGAGAGCCTCTCAAAGTTGAGTGACGTTTGAGTATTCGGCTATTACTATTTTTTCTGTGTCAGTAACTATAAAAGTAATAACAAACCGGTGATTTCTAAATTATCGTTCGATACAATGCATTGCTATAAGTTTAAGATTTGAAAACGTTACTAATTAAATTCTTAGTCCAAAGAGTAAAGCTACAGTCTCCCTATATTTGTAATCTTACAAGCTGGTGCTCGAACTCAATGTATTTCTTGTTAGTTATATTTGATCTGATAAGCAATGTCTGTTCTGCTCCCTGATAATGTGACTCTGTTGCTAGCGATTCTCGATTGGAATCGGTTAGGGTTGATGACGATTCCTCATCCGCTTCCTCATAATGCGGAAGTTCCGTAATGGCAGGATGCCAGAAAATTTATTCCGCTTGGTGGCGCTGCTGTAGATGGAGACCTTTTGTACGTGTGCATATGGTGCGAAGTAGGACAGTAAATTAATTTAATAATTGAAAAAAAAAACAATGAATTGGAAGAAAATTCGCATCCAACATCCAAAACTTGATAGCAAACAAAATGACAGGTCTACATCTACACTAGTGCCAAGTTGGCGGTAGTACGCCGACTGGCGGACGATTTGTAAATCAGCAAAATTATCCTGCCATTTTTGGGGGTTCCTTAACCGTAACCACATACTCAAAATGAAAATAAAAAGCTGAAAAGACGAAAATGCTAAAATGCTTTTGTATGTCCGTCCGTCTGTCCGTTTGTTCTCCTCTACAGATCGCATTTCTCAATCTCGTGAAATTTTGTGAACAGGTTCTGTAATTGTGATGATAATTGTAATTATAAGGATGCATATTGTCTATTGTCTTTTTTTTTCAAAATGGCGGAGATATGTGGAAAAACTCATACTTCAGCCATTTCAAAAAATGTTCAAAAATGTTACAAACGCAAAGCGCGATGTGTATAGCTCTACAAACCACTAGTTTATTGATTTATTTAATCTGTTATCCAGTACGAGCGAGAGACCGCAGCGGCCGTTGTCAACGCCGCACCTCCGCGCGGTCGCCGCGCCGCAGCCGCAGATGCGGCATTCGCGCACGCAAGCAGACTTCATCGAAACACAACTCTCTGACCACCACCACAGGCGGCATGAGAGAAGCGAGCAGTTCCGACAGGTAACATTAAACTTTAAACTTGGATTTTTCGCTTTCACAACGCTTTTTTATATTAATATAAATGATATACTAGAAAAAATCGCCTCGCCTGTAACACCTCCGAAAGGACTCCAACCCGCACCCTTGGGATTCCGGCCCAATACACTGACCAAATTACTCGGACTGGGTAGCAAAATTGGTCAGTGCATTGGGCCGGAATTCCAAGTCTGAGGAGCTACGGGAGCCGATTTTTTCTAGCACATAATTTATTTTAACATTAAGATTTGTCCAGACTTGTATCATTTTGGCTGTATGATAAAAGATACGGTGGTCTAGCCAAAATGATACAGGTGTGGATCCAGCATTACATATTCGGTATCCGACAATAGATAAATATCGTTATAATAATACTAAATAATGAAAATCGTTATAATGTTCAGTCGCCATCAGTACCCGTAGCATACAAAGCTATCAAATTGATATCAAACAGATGTGAAATTGATGTATTAAAATTCGTACACCTACACCTTTGATCAAGAATACAGACATACATACATACCCAGAATTCCGGCCAATCTTAGTAGTGGCACACTCCAATAACACCTCACTTTCAAACTATGGTGATATTTTGATTTAGTTTATTTGCGATTGCATCAACATACTCATATGCCACAATATGTTTAACTGTAAAAACGCAAATATGTCAAATGGAAAATCATAGTTTTGATAAGTAGATATCATTTTATAAATCACTTGTGGACCCTGTGAACTTCGTATCACCTACAATTTAATGACTATCAATTTTATCTTGAGAACCAGCGCTATCTTTTTAATTAGTAAGTTAATTAACAAAGCAGCTGAATACTAAAACGAAAGCAACATTACGGTCCTTTTATCCAACATTACTAAGATCATTATTTAGACTAAAACTTCTTTATCAAAAGTTAGCTGTCAAAAGTAACCCGAAATGGCGATTCCCATACAAAATAGCCAATGTTCATAGTACGTTTCATTGAATATTCGCTATTCAATGAACACATTCTACCTACTCTCAGGGGAAATGACCAAAGAGAATATAATACTACGTTAAGATGACAAATGATATTTATTTTTCTTAATTAATCAATCAAATGCACTAAGAAGTTTCAATTCCGACGTCGAAGTGAAATCCCAAGAGTAGCTTTCTACCACTTTTTAACCCTGTTAGGAGATAAATATAAAAAAAATACAAAACACGTGTTCAATTAATTTTGTGAAAGAATGTCTATGCCAAATTTATTAATCGGGCCAAGGAATCGCGTTTTCCCATACAAACTCACCCTTTTAGGTGTTGAATTTCGCAAAATCCCGTCTTAGTGAGCAGTTGAGCACCTACGCCCTAAAATGAGCCCCCATGCAAAATTTGAGACTCCTAGCACTTGTAGTTTCTGAGATTTTGTGATCAGTGAGTGAGTGAGTGATTTTCCCTTTTATATTTATAGATAAAACATGAAGTTTAAAAACAAAATCAGTTTTCTTTAGATCCATTGATAGAATATCTGGAGCACACTTCGTCAGCTGAGCCATGGACGCTTCCTACATACATAAATAGCTTAACAACAATCTGCATAGACATAACCACTAAATCCAGATTTTGATTTTGTTTATCAAATTCAAACTCGAATATCTCAGTAAGTATATCACTTGCGAGATTTTTTTTATTACTTTTTGTTTGTTATGACTTATTCTATTTATTAATCCAAAAAATGTCAGATTTTGTTATTCAACTTTAAACTCAAATATATCAGTAAGTATATCCCTTACGAGATTTTTTTACTTATTACTTTTTGTTTGTAATTACTTATTCTATGGATTGACACTTTTAGCACAGGCCTCCAAAACAGAAATTTTCAAAACGGCGGACAGGTAGGTATGCCAGTCTTCATACATAAATGACCGATGGCTTTTGTTTTAGTTAAAGGCTTTGTCAGTCGGTGCCGATTTCAGTACAAAAATTTGACATTTGTGCTACGACTGTAGCATATCTCCGCGCCGAAAATAATGTCGTGAAACTGCTATGTGATTGTCATATATCGTCGTAGATCGTCGAAATTTATTTTACCTACCCGTTGAATGTAAACTTTGTTAATGAGAGTTATTCCCATCTGATCCCCTGCAACCGATCCCCTGGTGGATCGGTTTTATTTTTAATTATTTTTTATTCCCATCGGATCGCCTGTGTAGGGGATCAAGAATAAATATGTAAACATCAACAATTTTTTGTATGACGCCGCTACACACTACCATATTTGGCATTAAGGATATTTTTGTAACACGTTGTATAACAGTAGATCAAGATCATAATGACTGTGAAATGTTTAATCTTTAATGTCAGTTTTCTCTATGATTGCTTCATTTTACTACGTTTCAAGTTATATCATTCTTTGAAAGCTACTTATACTTAAGACTGATTGTTTGTTAGTAGTGATTTTAAAGAATTATTTCATTTAGTTTTGCATTAGATATAAGAAAGTCAATTCGATAATAATAGAGACATAATAATATTGATTATTTAAAATGTTTAATTTACACATCTTTTCAAAAAAGAAAAAAAGGCTTTTTTACCATACGTGACAAGAAATATTGTAATTTAACGTAACAATTCTTCCAAATCATCCATTGATATGGAATTGTTACGTTTGATTACAATATTCGAGAAAAACACTTTTTCATTTTATTTATATTTGAGTTTAGCCTAATGAAAGGATATTTCATAATTTTAACATGTTAATTATCAACAATTATGACAATATTATTAAAACTGATTTATCTGTGATATTTATTACATTAAAAATAATTGCTCAATAATTAATATTTGATTTTAATACTTCTTTTTCTTCTGACTGTACTCACCTACCTTTTCTTGCTTAGAAATACAAGGAGGGGATCCGTTGGGAATCTAAAACTATGAGGGGATTGGTTGGGATTTTTAATTCTTGGTGGATCAGGTACAGTGGATCGGATGGGAATAACTCGTTAATGATTGTAATGGAAAATTACGTCACTTGAAATGCTGACCTCATTTTTCAAATTTTTATTGTAGCGTTCCATCATTTTCACCATTCGTGTGGCATGATTTTTGTGCTTGTTGTGACATGCTTTGGGTTTGGCGTTCTTGCTTTATTTATTATTTATATCTACCCTCTCCTATAACCTAACTCCTATCCCTTTCTTTGTTTTCAGTTGCAAGAGTGAAGTCCTACGATTTTCGTACAGTGCTCTGAAACTTACGCATTATGTGACTCAGTAGTTCAGCGGTCAGAGCATTAGACAGGATATCCAAAGGTCGCGGGTGCGATTCCCGTCCGAGAACATGATCTGGTGCGAGTCGTATTTTTAACCGACTTTAAAAAAAGGAGGAGGTTCTATGTTCGTCCGTTAATTGGTTTTTTTATGTATGTCCACCGATTACTCAAAAACGGCTGAACCGATTGACATGATTCAAACGCAACTTTTATCAGGTTTGTTCCCAAGTTGGTCCCATTTGTTGAAAATTTTAAATCGGTTCAGTAGTTTTCGAGTAATCCTGAAAATACTGTAATTTTTTAGGTAACTTTTGCACGAGTTTTAACGGATCTTCAGATATAACTTCTTTGTTTATAAACCGATTTAGATGATTCTTGTTTTGTTAGAAAGGGGATACTTTAAGGCTGTTTTCATTTACATTTACCTTGGACTTCGAAGATACACAAGAGAACTCTTTAAAATCAAATAGGATAGTGTATTAGTGATTGATCTACGGTAGTAAAAGGTTTCGCATCAGCCATTTTTATTGTCACTGCTAGGGCTGGGATACAAGCCTTACTTATGGGCTGATGAATAGGATGGGCGTAACCAACCATAACCCACCGCGCGGGTCCAATGCGGATTGATGGTTGTCAATGAGTGCAAATTTAGCTGGGACTAACGGCTTAGCGTGTCTTCTGAAGCACGTAGGAGCTCGAGATAATACACTTTGGTCACCCACCCCATGAAAGCAACGCTCTAAAAAGCAAGAAATAATGTTCAAATCTGCATAATTTTTATACCAGTACCTACGCATATCTCATATTAAAAAAAAAGTCTTAATGTCTGATATTAAAAAAAAAGTCGGGTGGGGCTTTAAGAATTAAAAAATCAAATTGAGAAAGAGAAACCGCGATAAATGTTTATATAAATTAAAAAAGGAAAATATCTTTTAGCCCCACCCGACTTCATAAGACGTTTTCTTTAATATCAGATATGCGTAGGTACTTGAATAGTATTTATGCAGATTTTAATATTATTTCTTGCTTTTTAAAGCTGTTGCTTTTTGAAGCGGTTTTTATAGCAAATTTTTTATGGTTTTTTTTCTAGTATATTATTTAGTATTACGCGTTATGGCTAAAATATGTGATGCTTTATGTGATATGTAGATATTATGTCTAGTTGTATAGCAGTTTAATAGGAAGTTTGTTAATGCTTTCAATCAAATCAATAAATAAAAGATTTTATGTTGACGGGTTTTTGTTTTTTGTCTGTCCTGTTGTATGTTTTTAGTTTTTAATTATAGGACTTTAATTATCAACACGATATAGGGTGAGTTTATGTAAACTTATGTAGAGAGAAAGAGAAGGATATAAGTGTTCAATGACGGCAATAGGTTGTATAACCTTGAACTATCGCCACCGTGTGTGGTTACAGCTTACCATACATGCAAAATAAATGTTTATATTGAATAATAATAATAATTAATCGAATTTATAAATTAGTCGATTACTAGACGTACTTAATTCGGTTCACACTAGCGTAGTGGGTAGAGGGGTAATCGTGAATTACCCGTCCACCCACCAGTGGAACAGTTTAGTGGGTGGACGGGTCGGGAGGGAAAATTAATATGAAATTTACTAGCTTTATATTGATGAAAGATCGAAGTGTAAACTTATTATAGTGGTACACCCGTAAGTTTCTGCAGTTGTGTTTGTTTATTATTGCTGCTTATTTTATTGATTGTAATGATTGAACTTATTATTTTATAAGAATTCTAGGCACTCAAGAATTTTTATAAAATATTAAAATTATTGAGCTAGTTTATTCTGTACTTAAACAACAAACCATATATAAAAACTATAGATAAATCGACAACTTAAGATAGTAATTATGCTTAGAGCCCGATCGGAGCTCATTTGGAGCATAACCGAAACTTGTGAGCTGAGTAGAGTAGATGAATTCGGAGCAGGAACGCTCTGAAGGCGGTGCGCTCTCTGCCGACTCAAAGACTACGCCGTCATTTTGATATACTACACGTTCACTTCATGATTGCCGCTACTTCATACCGCACCCCCTGCGTCACCCATTGAGTACGGATAGCAAAGCAAAGCTTAATTTTTATTATTCACGTTCGTTATTTGTGTTGCTAGATGAGTAAAAGTCCTACACAATTAAGTAATTTGTTATATTAATAACACACTAAAAAAAAAAATTGAAAAACAATTAATAACGCCAAAATGACGTTCAAGATCTTAATATCAATTAAAATCAATTACGCACACCAAAACGATGTGCATATGCACGCCTAACACATTCATAGCAAAACGGACGTGAGAAAGAGCAATTATAATCCAAAACAAGGCTCTATTGCGTCCTGAAAAAACTCACAACGCTACATGTCTTAGCCCGCAGCAGCAAGCAGCAGCAGCTGCCTTACAGCAGCCCCTGTGCAAATAACTGTTTAGATTGTGATAAAAGATACCTCGAACTCCAGAACCATCTATACGAAGCCTTAGTACACAGCTGAATCAATTGCAGTAGCTAATCCACCTTCCAGCAGTAGTAATTAGGGTTGCCAAATTTTTTTACAAAACATATTCAGGTCTGAGAAGCAAAATAATCAGTATTTTACAAAATTATTAGTACTTCTTCCTACTACTACCAATGATGCTGATAACAGTATTTTGTATGCTTTATTTTTGTTCAACAGTAAAAAGTATATCTAAGTGAAATAATACTGTTTTCAACATGGTTGGAAACCCTAGTAGCGATAGCGACTGACGGTCCAGAGCACTACGTTGTAATGCGGTGCACAATGGTTAGTATTAGAAAGTACGCCTCACAATTTGATACAGAAATATACATATAGTAGTTATACTCTAATAACGAATTACAGAGCTTAACGAACGTATGTTCTGCGTAAATGTGCTATATGTGTGTACGAACACAAACTACGCACACCACCCGCCTTAACTCTTTTTCTTCATAATTCGAAGTGTCATAATATTCACGTTATTGTACGCGGTGAACCCCGCAGGTGCGGGCGCACGTCCGCAAGGAGGATGGGCGCATGCAGGCATATGGGTGGAGCCTGCCGGGCAAGAGCGGCCAGAGCCAGAAGGGGCCGAGCCCCTGTACCTCGTTGTCGTCCGCCGGCGTGCCGGTGCCAGTGCCAGTATTCTGCCGGTGAGTGTGGTAGTACGAGAAGAAGGTAATATTGAGGCGGTATTAAGGATGGTAAAAACATATATTTGACATACAACAGGCCGATAGCTGAAAGTGAGCCGCGCATGACGTTGCTGTGCGCCGCTGGAGTAAATCTGAACGGCGGTATTACTCCCGATGGGGGATGCATGGTGGGCGAGAGTGTGTTCTACGACGACAAACCTGAGAACACCATGTGTTTAGGTATGTGATTTTTAGAGTATTGCGGAAAGGGAATGTTAAGCTTAAGGTCGATGTACTTATTTTAAATTACATATAGAAATATCTGCAGGTCAATAACTCAAAGATTTCTGGTCCAGTGCCACAATTTAATTTTTATATCATTTGTTGGTTTTTGGTATAAAACAGCTGATCATCTGGTTTTTTGTTATAGCAGTGCAGCTTTCGGCTTTTGTATATTACATCGTGTACTTTGAAAGTACACTCTTGATCTAAATTAACTTAACCAAACTAGAAAACAACTGAACGCACGATTCATTTTATTCTCATCTGAGAACATAGTTAAAGACGAATTGTATTTTTTTCTAATATTTCATGTAGCTTATGAAAATAAAATATCATCATTGTGAAATCTGAAATCCTACTGAAACACAATCACGGTATTTAATAGAATTTGTTTTCTCAGCGTACGAAATGAGTAAAGCGCAGTCAGTCCACTCGCCGGAGGTGGAGGAAATCAACCGACAGATCCAGTCTACCATCAGCGTTGAGCGAACAGAGAAGAACCTCTCATCACTCGTCTGGATCTGTTCCTGCACGCAGACGAAAGGCGTCGTCATGGTAACTTGCAAAATAATCACTTTATTAGGACTGTGCCCCACGATCTTTTCACTTTCACTCATCTAAACATTGTAGGGCCGACATTTTGTATGACGTGTGCATTATACGTAGACGAAATTTTGTAGAACCTGTGTACGTTTTATTTTGCGTTTTATATGTATGTTTTATTTTTGTTATGCACTTAACGTCAGAAAAATCGCACCTAAAAACATTTAAGCCCATGTCTACAGATTCCCAATTCTACAGATTCTCATGTAAATTCAGCTTGATTAGACTTGGTTGTTGATATCTATTGAAAGTATATTTAATGAGCTTTTAATTGAGAATAGTTACCACAGTTAAACATTTAAAGCGTAATTACTGGCGCCACCATATAATGGTGTGAATAGGGGTCATTTTAGGAAAATGCGGGTAGATTTGCTATCGCAACGTTGGAGACACACATCAACAGCTCAAAACGTGGATGCTATTGCTCAAAAAGCTGCGCATGTGCAATTGCAATAATGCAAAAAATGCGGCAGTGTAGTGTTGCTCGAAACTGAATCCCAGTCCTTAATTCCGTTCGACGAGTTTTCCAACGGTTTCAAGAGACTGTTAGCAATTTACAGAGGAGTATATAACAACACTTACCATTAATTAGTTAGGATTTAAAGTACTTTGAAGATTATTTTTGAAAATGTGCGATTTTTGGTCGAGTGTAATTACTTCCGCCTATTCTTCTTGTTAGCTAAAAAGTCTTGGTAGAGAAAAAATACAATTCAGATTTAGTTCAATAAAGATTTTTGCGCTTCAATATCTAAATAAAAACGACCTCCGTGGTCGAGTGGCTTTGTACACCGGTTTTCAAGGTGTCACCATCTCTGAGGTCCCGGGTTCGATCCCCGGTTGGGTCAATTTAGAAAATGATTTTTTCTATATTGGCTCAGGTCTGGGTGTTTGTGATACCACTGTTGTCTCTGATTTCCATATTACAAGTGCTTTAGCTACTTACTTTGAAATATTTGTTTATTTATTTATATTTAAAAAAAGAATGCCTAAAAATATTTGAAAAAGTAATCCAAAGAATAATCCACAGATAATCGACGCGAATAATCCCGCGGTCGTGCTTGAATCATTTCCGGTGAGCGACAAGCACATACTGTGCGTGGCGTCGGTGCCGGGTGCGATGGCGGAGGACTACCGGGAATACGAGGAGAGAATGTCCGGGGAAACAGACAACAAGAGGCACTCGGTGAGAATAACCTATTTTCATATTCCTAAGGCCCGCCACATACAGACAGAAGCTGATTCGGAATTCCAAAACGGAATATAAATAAAACGGTGAGGGCGCTTTTCGAATCCAGAGCGAAGTGAGGGATTCAAGTTCGTCGCCCGAGCCAAAAATATATTTTGCGCCCGAGTAATACACTTTTCTTTTCATCACCCTCTATGAAAAAATTAAAGGCGCCTCATATTTTATTATTATATTATTATTTAATAAAACCTATGTTGTAACAACAAAATTTAAATTAAATAGTATCTAATAATAAAACTACTATATAGATTATCCATCACATTCCTTGCGTCAGTTCTAATACTTTCAGGAGTTAATTCTATACTTTCACTGTCATTTGAAGAACTCATTTTTCAAAAATGCGGACTGTAGTTCGCGCTTTTTTAATTTGATATCTCTTTTTTTTATTAAGCCGGCGGCGCGACTATGGGCCGTCATACCAGCCAGTCTTTATTCAAACAATATTTGCGTTCGATTTTTTTGGCGCTGAACACTAAGATGTTCCAAATTCAAAAATGCGTGTCAAAGAATTGCGGCGCACTCATAAAGAGGATTAAATTTACTTATTATTACTGCCCGCTAAAAGTTTCTTATAGAAAACACCGCCTTTTGGTGCACTTAAGGGGCTGACATGAGCCAACTAGCGCCGCCAGTCGATTTTATTTTATTTATTCTAAATAAGCCCAATTTCTTAAAAAAGAAATCAGTCAAGGTCTAGTGAATGAATTATGTTTATTGAATAACGTTACAACATTACAAAATGCTTGCAATAGTTTAAAAACGACGGGTTTGAACCAACAGTGGCCACTTTTAACAAAATCGCGTTTTAAACTATTTGAATGCTATTTGAAATTTTGAGATTTAAGCATTCACAATGCTATTTTTATATAATACTAAATAATATACTAGAAAAAATAGGACTCGCACCAGATCATGTTCTCGGAATTATTAATCTATCTCAAAATTTCAAATAGCTATATAGCTTTCTCATCTTAATCAATTGTTTAAAAATATCTGGAAAGATGTTCAGTTGAATGTCGAGGTTAATTCCTTCTACATTGGTGAGGTGAGACTAGAAGAAATTCGACGTTCTCACCAGTGACTCGGTAGCTCAGCGGTCAGAGCATTGGACCGGATATCCAAAGGTCGCGGGTTCGATTCCCGTCCGAGAACATGATCTGGTGCGAGTCCTATTTTTTCTAGTATATTATTTAGTACTATTTGAATGCCTTTTCAAACAGTGTAAAGTTATTCAATAAATATTAGACGTTATTAAGAAAAACCTGGACTGATTCCTTTTTTAAAAAATTGGGCTTATTTAGAATAAATTAAACTAAAATCGACTGGCGTCGCTAGTTGAATCATGTCAGCCCTTTGCGAATAGATGGAATGAAACAATTATTTACTCATCACATAATAGGTTACTTAACTCTAGATCATATTTCAGTGAAAGACTGTGACCTTAAGTGTGAGAAGCTGGTGAGTGTGGGTTTGAGAAGAAAACCGGTTAATAATGTATTAAAATTTCCATCGGAAAATAACCGCATATATGTGGTAGGTCCATAGATTTGTATGAATTTGCAATCTGAATGATTTCGTTTTGGAATTCCAAATCATAACTCTGTCTGTATGTCGCGGAGGGTAAAAAATCAGGGTTTCTCAACTCATTGCAAATAGCGGCCTGCTAATTATTTAGCAGAGAAACCGCAGTGGTTCCACCATGACTTGAACGTTGTACGACAAGCGAAACAGCCTGTTCTAACGCATAGATTTAACTATGATGCTGTCTCTTTCACGCACGATTTCGCCGATCGGGTTAGTAAATCGCGGCGGAGGTGTGCTGCCGGCCCTTATAAATTAGACAGAAGAGCCATGGAACCGCGGGTTTCTGAGCAGTTACCGCGGTTTTCTGAGCCGTACAGTCATTTTCATGATAGTACTGTAGCGATTCCCAGGTTTCGAAGGCCATCACCACTAGCATGCCCGAAACGTGATATGATTTACCGATTTATCACTTTTAACTGTCAAAAGACAGTGGATTTTTACAGCCGAGTGCAGTCGATAAATTGCTATATTACGCCATATATTTTGGTGGTCATTCTACAGGCACAGAGTGGCACTTCTGTGTACATAACAATATAAATGTTTTTGTAATTTCTTCTTTCTAAATACTATGTTTACTTACAGTCGTTGTTCTGCATGGGAGAGTCCGCGGAAAGCACCAGCAACGGACTGCAAGGATCTGATAGTGAGGGAGGCGAGAAAGACGTGGTCATTGGTAGCACTAGACTGGTTAGTAAGACTGAAACATTAGAAGTCATTGTTGGTTACAATGTAAATGTATCTATCACATCTCTTAGCGATTCTGAAATTAGTTGCAAGTTATTTATCAAGTATTAAGAGATCACGTCAATTTATTTGTTACATTTAACACCACATAACATAATGTACGATGTAAGCTATTTTATTAATTTAATCGAAATAAATGTAAACTCAGCAAACCTAGTTGAAAAAGTTATCATTTACCAACGACGTTTTACTGTTGAATAATTGGCAAAGTATTATTTATTTCCTATCCAAGCGAGATAGAACAAAGTAGAATCTGAAATAGAATTTACCTAACCTAAAATTATCTGAATTTATTTTAAATCTGTCTAGCCAAAATATGTGATTAAATTATTCCAAATCGAAGTAGAATATCTTCATAATTTCCACGTTTTCCTGCCAGGTACAAGCAACACTTCTCACGCCGCCCAGCACACCGCTGAAGGATCCGGAGCCCACTACTGACACCAACATTCCAAAGGAGTCCACGGCTAAAGACGTTGAGGAAGCAGACCCTTTGGCGCCCGATAGTCCGCCGCTCAGTTCCACGCCAGTTAATGGTAAGAAAGATGAGTAACTATCTACAATAAGATATTAAATATAACTAATCCATATAAAATAAGAAATAGTTTTTGTCTGTCTTATTTCTTTGTTAAATGTTAACTTCTAAATCGCTGGACTAAAGTTGATGAATTTTGCTATAGACATAGATTAGACCTTTGAAAAGAACGTAGACAAATGTTTTTCCCTCTTTAAAAAGAGAGAGATTGAAGGAATGCCAACGCACTGAAATATGTGCATTGTTACGTACGATGTAATGTCACCATCCGCGTTATGACGTCATAACATGGGTCAAAATAACAGTCTTCTAGACCATATAACTTTTCTATTATAAGAGATTTTGCGAAAATTTATTCACAGTTATTAAATTTAGATTTTTCGCATTCACAATGCTATTTTTATATTAAGATAAATAATATTACAAAAAATACTAGAAATAATCGACTCACCCGTAGCACCGTCCCGTCTGAGGTGCTACGTGTGAGTCGATTTTTTCTAATATTATTTATCTTATTCACAGTTGTTCGTGTGCCGCCATAATCTATTGGATAACTCACTAATGATGGCCAGACTCATTGTATAGATCTATGTTTTGTTACAGTAGTGGATCACTCCGGTTCACCCGAGCCGGGCGTTGATGCGTTCGCCCAAGAACAGTCCAATGCAGAAAATCGTGCGGACGTCGCCCAAGATAGGAAGATGTCGACTGTAATGGCGACCATGTGGCTGGGCACCAAGAGCGGCAACCTGTACGTGCACTCCGCCTGCGGCAACTATAGCAAGTGCCTTGTCAGGTAGTGCCATAAATGTGTAACTTCCACCATGTTCAATTCCATTTGGTCCGTCAAAGAAATGCGCGTTCGTGCAGATCGAGTGTTTTCATCCAGATCACTTACTGTATACTGTGATACTTTATATTGGAGAGCATCTGAAATATACCTTACAGTAAAGACAGATTATCTGAATGCAAGGACATGTATTTCAAGTTGATTTGACTATTAATTCTTAAGTAGATTTGAAAGCTGAAACAGCCATCTTACGGAAAGAATCAAACAAATCTTTGCGCATTTTTAGGGTTCCGTTCCAAAGGGTAAAAACGGGAACCCTATTACTAAGACTTCGCTGTCCGTTTGTCTGTCTGTTTGTCTGTCCGTCTGTCACCAGGCTGTATCTCTGATACTCTGATATGAACTGTGATAGTTAGACAGTTGAAAAGCCATCGGTCATTTATGTATGAAGACTGGCATACCTACCTGTCCGCCATTTTGAAAAAAGTCGGTTTTGGAGGCCTGTGCTAAAATTGGTGTCAATCGATAGAATAAGTAATTACAAACAAAAAGTAATAAGCAAAAAAATCTCGTAAGTGATATACTTACTGAGATATTTGAGTTTGAAGTTGAAAAACAAAATCTGTCATTTTCTGCATTAATCAATAGAATAAGTCATTACAAACAAAAAGTAATAAGAAAAAAATCTCGCAAGTGATATACTTACTGAGATATTCGAGTTTGAATTTGATAAACAAAATCATATTCTGGATTTAGTGGTTATGTCTATGCAGATTGTTTTTAAGCTATTTTAAGTATGTAGGAAGCGTCCATGGCTCAGCTGACGAAGTGTGCTCCAGTTATTCTATCGATTGATCTAAAAAAAATACTTATTTTGTTTTTCAACTTCAAACTCAAATATCTCAGTAAGTATATTACTTACCAGATTTTTTTACTTATTACTTTTTGTTTGTAATGACTTATTCTATCGATTGATTTAGAAAAGGACAGATTTTATTTTTCAACTTTAAACTCTAATATCTCGGAAAGTATATCACTTACGAGATTTTTTTAATTATTACTTTTTGTTTGTAATGACTCATTCTATCGATTGGCACCACTTTTATCACAGGCCTCCAAAACCGACTTTTTTCAAAATGGCGGACAGGTAGGTATGCCAAAAGCACATGATGCTCTTTTCATAGATTATGTATTTCTGTTGCCACTATAACAACAAAAAAAAACCAATAAAATATTTAAGGGGGCTCCCATACAACAAACGTGATTTTTTTGCTCGTTTTTGCTCGATATTGATAACGGCAACAGGTGGACGCTTGAAATATTTACAGAATATTTAGTTATATATTCACTTTAAAAATAAACATACAACAAACGTGATTTTTACGGAACCCTTCGTGCGCGAGTCCGACTCGCACTTGGCCGGTATTTTGTAATAATTCCACAAAGAGTATAGGTGTTAAGTCTTATAGTCATTTAGATCAGATAATAAGTCATCATTTTATTACACTCCTGATATTCCAAACCTTTTTGTTTATTCAGGGTGAAGCTAAACGATGCAATACTGGCGATAGTCGCATGCGCATCGCGCTGTATGGTCGCGTTAGCGGACGGCACAGTCGCGATATTCGCGCGACAAGCCGATGGTCAGTGGGACTTCACGCAGTATTGGTCGTTGACGCTCGGCGATCCTAAATGTTCAGGTGAGTTGTAATAATAAATTAGTTATTTTTCAATAGACAAATAGTAGTAGTTTATGAAACTGTTGCATAATGAGGGGTTAAAACACGAGGTATTTGTACAGTTTCATACACTACTTTATCTATTCTCATAGAATTGGGATTTAACCTACTAAATAAAAGATCAATGTTAAAAAAGAGAGAGACTTTGCTGGTAATATCTTGATTATGAGTCATTTCGTCGCTGCATCTTAAATATCGGGCGGAGTTAAATTTTCTTCACATTCACTGCTGTCAGACATTTGTAAGCACGAATAAAAAATCCTACGAAATTCAGTACAACAAAATGTTAAAATTTAAATCAAATCTTTTTTAATTTCTTTAAAAATGGCGCGGATGATGCGCCCCGCTTAAGTGATACTACTACAGACCATAGATACTACAAAGGATTAATGTACTAAATCGATAGTCTCTGTATCGTAATGGTAAAAGAAAGTTATTTATAACTTTGTTTTGTTAGCAAAAGTGTTTTATTTTTAATTTCGGTATGGCGTGTATAAAGTATGTCAATATAAAGTTTTAAAGTTTATAATTCGAACTTTACGATTTGAGAGTAGATAAATATTATTTAGATTGAAACTTCTGTTTTAATACAAACCAAAACTTTCGTCACTCGACTTGTGTGCATATTTTTGAGTGTAAAAACTTATATATATATATAAGATAATCTAGGCAGCTTGTAACAGGACTAATTTTGTAAGACGTGTAGCTTCCATATTTAATCTTGGTTACAGTACGATGCCTCAGCGCAGTGGGTTGTACGGTGTGGTGCGGATACCGCAACAAAGTTCACGTAGTGGACCCACGATCTCGCACTCTCCTATATACATTAGAAGCCCATCCCAGGCAGGAGAGCCAAGTGAGGCAAATGGCTTGCGACGGCGATGGGGTTTGGGTAAGCGATTTAAGACTTTGTCTCGTTTGATTAAAGTCGATGTTCGATGTGCTCATCGCTACAAAGTGCACGTAGTAGACCAACGATTTTGCAATCTTCTTGATATGTTGGAATCTCATACCAGACATGAGAGTCAAGTGAGGTAAATGGCCTGCGACAGCGACGGAGTTTTGGGTAAGCTAATATAGGTCTTGAATTTATGACTCGTTCAGATTGGAGTCTTAGTTAAAATTTTGAGACATCTACTTCTTTCATTTTTATCAGGAATGGTAAAAAGAATGTCTGTTTTCATTTTATTTTATCTACGGTTTTGTATCATAAAACTCATAGGATTAAGATACAATTCTTCCACAGGTGACAATAAAAATGGATTCAACGTTGCGACTGTATCACGCGCACACGTACCAACATTTAAAAGATGTAGACATCGAGCCGTACGTTAGCAAGATGTTGGGTACCGGCAAGCTGGGCTTCTCTTTAGTACGCATCACGGCGTTACTGATCAGTTCTGGGAGACTGTGGATTGGGACTAGCAACGGAGTTGTCATATCGGTTCCTCTCGGTGAAGGTTCTAGTCGGGACTCAACGGGGGCACCACCACCGCCTCGCAATGTACCAGGTGAGGTTTCACCACTTTACTTCAAATAAGTATAGCTGATTATAAACTTTTACCGTAGCTGATCAACATTGTTAAGTCTATCATAATTGTTTAGTTAAGAACCCTTTCGAATATATCTACTGGGCATAAGTATTTACTTATCGACACCTCCCAGTTTGGGAAGTATAAAGTATTTCCCTAATTACTTAGATGAAAATCATAGTGTGGTAGTGTTTCATTATGGTAGCAAGTTATTTAAGTAGTAGTTAAACTTACTCTGGCCTGGACCTACAACCTTTTCGAATAGAAATCTATCCTAATCAATCGTGTTTATCCAATGTATAAGGCACGTGCCGTAGTCAATAGAAAATTTCTTCCTGTTTAGGGCACGCTACGGTAGTACGCGCTCGTTCCGCGAGTCCGACAGGTTCGATACCGTGGTGTTCGATGGCGCACGCGCAACTAAGTTTCCACGGCCACCGGGACGCGGTCACGTTCTTCGTGGCAGTTCCCGGAGCGCCCGGGTCGCCCGGCTCGCCTCGGTCGCCTCACACGCCGGAATCGCCGCGAGCACCGACCGCACCACCTATGCTCGTTATATCCGGTGGAGAGGGGTACATTGACTTCAGAATAGGTAAGTTAATTAACAGTTATGTGAAATAATCTTCGAGATTTTAGATTCACTTGCATTTATGAAGATGTTTTCATAAAAAGTAATTGTTTTGGTTGGTTAATCGCGATAACTCATTCTAAACTATTGCGACGCGACAAGTGAAAGAATTAAATGTGACTATGTTGGATAATTTCCTAAATTAATATTATAGATATTTGTAATTGTAACTGACATAAGATTTCAAAGCAAGCAATATGCACGTTAGCGTTATAATATAAATAGAGTTCATTTTAGCTTGCGCTTAGTAAAGTAGATAATATTATTTGGTTTTTTGCTTACTTTTTTATTAAATATAGTCCGCAGCACCTTGGGTTACCACCACATATCAAACTCCATCAATTTATTTTAAATTTGATGTCCAATACGTCCAGGTTTAAAATAAATTGAAGAATTTAACAGTTTGCTGCTGACTGTACATTTGAGCTTTTCAGGAATGGTATTTATTGGCTTAGTATCTGGTTCGCCGTAATATCTGTGCCTATTGTTTGATTTGAATTACAGGTGCGGAGATTATTATCAAAATGTGTTTAAACATACTCAAAGATACATCTACATGGCTGCTTACTTACAATGAGTTACATACCTCCGCTGTTACCTACATAATTCAACGATTATTTACTTTCATCGTTCATTGCTGTTTACTTATCATATTTTAATAAAAGAGAGCTTTTACATCGCCAGAAATCAGTTATTAACGCGTTCACTTGATCTAACAACGCTTCAGAACAGTATTTATAGTTTGATTCAAATTGATGCTTACATTTCTACCTATAAATAAATTTAAATTTATATATTTTACATTTATTATTTATCATTTACCATCTTTCGTATAGGTAGTCCAAATCTTAAAAGCGGGATCAGTAATCACACTTGTTTGGATTCTTTAATTTCTGTTACAACCTAACTGTAATTGTGGTTGGCGTGGTGCGACGTTCATTTTGAGTTTTGTTCTGTTTGTTAGAAGAGCATGCGGACGACCGTGACTCGGCCTCTCACCTCATGGTATGGAGGATCGTCCCCACAGAACGTACCTGATAGAATTAAGTGCTTAGTATGTTTTCATTATAAATGACGGTACGTGAATTTTTATAATCGCATTGAGGGCATGTATGTATGCTTGGACATAACATAATCTAATAATACTAACAGTTCCGGCACATAAACCATCGAAGGCATCACTAAAGTGTTCTGATTAAAAATATTTGTTTAGCCATAATGTAATGTAGAATAATATTTGTTTTTATTACGATTTTTAATAAACTCTGGATTGTTTTTCCCTTTGCTAATTTAGACTTAAATGGTAAAAAATCCACTATTAAAAACAATGAGAATTTGTTTTACTAAAAAAAAGTACGTAAATGTTTTATAATTTAACGTAGTGTAAACAACTTAATATTAATCTTATTTTTGATCAGAATAAACAATCCCAGATCACAAAACGATGACAAAAAAAAATATAATTCATTGACACATTCGCTTCATTTTGCTTCCATTATGATTAACCATTAACTTACATTGGCATCGAACATTCATAATAATTAACGTCTATTCCCAATAACCTATCCTCGGTAAAAGTTCTATCATAGCGTAAATAGTGGGATAACTCGGCCGTATTGACATACAACGATGAGATGAGGTCGGTTGCGGGCAGCGAACTAAAATCTACGGAACAAGCATTCCGCTCAAAAAATAGCACCACACAAAAATTACAACCAAGTGGCTGGTAGAGTGATTGGTTGCATAATAGCGACCATCATCTGTACACTCATAGATATTCCCGACCCGTCCACCCACTGGACTTTCCCACTGGTGGGTGGACGTTTAATACTTATGATACGTTATCTCTGCATCTTTTTGCTTTCTTTGCGTCTTATACACCATTTGACTACACAGGACGTCATTTCTAATAAACTCCATCTTTTCTTTAAAATACAGGCTGTAATTACTGTAAAGAACGCTAACGTCTGTTACCGGGCCCGTGGTTGGCCCGACTAAATGCTGTGCGGGTTGTAATTTTTGAGCCCCGTAGTGATTTTTTTAAGAAATATTTGTTTGCAATTACATTTCCATAGATTTTAGCTGGTTGCGGTGCAGGGGAGCGTCTAGTCTCCTCACCACTACTGCGCGGACGCTGTACTTAAGTAGTAGTTGTCATTAGTCTGCATTCATCGCCGAGATAAAGGAGTTACCTCACTATTAGAAAATATATTATTAGACTGGTTCTACTATGGATCTGTTACTAGGCAACTGTTGAGCATCTGGGCAGGGCAACAAATCTTTAGTGGGCTTATCACTTACTGTGGATAGTTTATTGTTATGAGGCATTAGGGTATAAGCATAACTAATAAACAAAATTGAAGTATGGAACATTAATTGAGTATTTTGTCTCTTTTCCTCGAAACTGAATTGTCTTTTGTGGGAGATGTAAATAAAATCCTGCTCAAGAGAAAAGGTGTGTATAGGCATCTTCTTTGTTTATTAGTTAAAATTTTATTATTCATAATGAATGTGCAGTTTTCTTCACTCGATTAGTATGTTAAGCACGGTGTTAAATGTATTGCTAACGTGAATATTGCTAAAACATTATTTGTAAATAATATATTAACAGATGTATTAACGATTGTGTTCATTTATCATTATCATTATTGACTTCACCCTGTGGATACGGTTCTTTGTTTCAGGAGTGAATTCTTTTTGTATATTTTCTTTTACAAGTCGGTTGGATCATTTGAACTTGCCGTTTACTGAATACTTAAAAATCTTTTTTTTAATGCAGTTCAAGTTCGATAAACGAGATACCATTGATTAAAAAATATGCGAGCTCATAAAATAATTTGACATTTTATTCAAAAACTTTAACGAGTTCAATCACGATGCTTTCTTTATATAGTATGCATTGTTTGGTCAAAGATAATGTCATTTTGTTATTGTGTTAAACTGGTTACCCTCTGAAATTCAAGGTATAGCTCGCGCAATATAACTTGAACCAAGCCATGACAATGAGGCATAGTAGTGCGCACTAAACATTTTTGTACCTAAAATTGCTACTGCGCATGTCACGTGGTGCTAAAATATGGGTCAAGTTATTTTGCGTGATCTGTACTTTATTATACAACATGTTACAAAAATTCCCCTAATGCCGAATATGGTATATAGGGACCATCAAACTGAACAACTTTTACTATGGGACCAACTCCGAAATCGCGAAAAAAAATCAGCTGTTTCATACATTTTGATATTTTCGATTTAAATTTTTGTATGAAACAGCTGATTTTTTTTTCGCGATTTCAGTGTTGGTCCCATAGTAAAAGTTGTTGAGTTTGATGATCACCATATACCATATTCGGCATTAGAGGTATTTATGTAACACGTTGTATACTGTTTTATTTCTCATCTTTCTGAAAGAGTATATAAAAAAAAACGATAGAAGCTGATATGTGCTATAGTTTGTGTCTATAGTAATACACAACACTGATAAACGAAAACCTTTTTAGGAAATTGTCTAGCACTGATTGCCACTTTGCAAAATAGCCTTAATAATCGTAATTTCACAGCCGATTCCGAGATGGAGGACAGCGTGGTGATAGCAGAAGACGGGTCGAGCGGCGCGAGTTCGCTAGCAGAGCGAGCGGCGAAGAGCCACCTTATAGTGTGGCAGGTGGCCACAGCCTAACGCAGGGCCAGCCGCGCACGCACCAGCTCCGAAGCGGACTTCGTTTACGTATGCACGTCCACTAAACCGTCGGTTCCGTACGACGCGTGAACCTCGCGTGAATAGCGCGGTTTGGATCTATAGTCATAGCTGTTGATGATATAATACACGGTGGTAAGAGAGACTGAAGATTTGGAAACAGTGTCTCGAAAAATTTGCGGAAGCATTGCCGTTCCCTTATAACCTCTTTGGGTAATAGCGGTTTTAGGAGCACGTAGTCTGCACCCTATCGCCGCCATTGGAATAATAATCATAGTGCTTAAGAGGCTGACATGAGCCAACTAGCGCCGCCAGTCGATTTTATTTTATTTATCCTAAATAAGCCCAATTTCTTTAAAAAGGAATCAGTCAAGGTTTTGTTAATAACGTCTAATATTTATTATATCGGCGCTAGTGTGCAAACTACACGCTCTTAAGTGCACCTTTTTTTATCCGTTGTCTTAATCTTTGTTCTTTAATAAAAACACCAATGAATATTTTAGCAAATTCTGCTATGACTACAGTTCCAAATTAGCGGCGAATAAGGATTTAAAGGAATTCGGTCTGTGTTGACAAAATCACTTCAGTTCGGTTGCTTTCGTCAAGCTAGGAAAATAGTTTTGTATTAGGAGTCGGTCCTTCGTAATCCATTAGTCGCCTATTCACATTGCTTGTACGATTTCTGAGGTGCGTTTGATATATATGCAAAGAGTATGCATGCGTGCCTCAGAGGTTGGACAATATGAGGGTTGTCATGATAGGCCAGATGTCGCGATAGTGCAATGATCGTGAGTTTTATCAAATGGAAAATGTTCGCAGCCTACCGTAGCGACGTTTGGTCATTATGCCCTCATCGGACCAACTATGTGTTTCTCATCGTCACTTCACGTTATACGTTCTCGAATTTGGGCGCAGTGCTCGGCACCCCTTGGACTCATCGTGTGTTTACACATTGTATCATTCGTGTATATTCAGTGCTTATTGTTTCACCGTCTGGTTGCTATATGGCGGCTCGACTCCGTGCGATTGCTCACGCGCCACTGACTGACACGGCATTCAGTTATCTCGGCATCGGTACAGCTTAATCTCATAGAAATAATGTACAAGATATAACCACCAAATAATAATTCGTTTTAGTAGTGTTTGTAGCATAGACTAACATGATTTTTGTAATATTAATAATTTATAAGTATAGTACATCAAATCATGTTGCGGGCTGAACCGCTAAAGTATGGGCTGTGGTTGTCATCTGCATCACAATTTTTTTATTTATCTATATGTATATTGTAATGAATTAGATAACGTTTCCACTTTAACGAGTACTTTAACAATTATTTATTTAATTAAATGTGAGGTTTTTGTGTTTAGCTTTTGATTTATTATTTTTAGGGTTTTTTTCTGTATTTTATTAATGTAAAATATACACATTTTTACTCTACATAGGCAAATAGCTCCATTTGAATAAGCAGAATTATAGAATAACATTTGTTTTTTTTTCTATACCAGTAATGGACAGTTTGGGGGTTTAAACTAAGCCTTTTATAACATAAGAAAAAAGCTTTATCTTATTATTAATAAATAAGAAAGGAGTATTTTTATTATACCCGTAGTAAGCTTTTTCAAAACCAATTGTATGATACTTAACTGTTTATGTTCTTATTTGCTTATTTGCTACAATAGCTGACACTAAAACCGGTACCGTGTCCATTTCTGGTACCATAAAATAATATACCTATATAAAATCATATACAAAAAGCCTATATACATTATTACTAAGAAGGAAAGTTGTATATACTTTGTGTCTAAGTGTTTTGTGTTGTCATAATTTATTGTAAATTATAATATGTTTTGGCTTTGAGTAAAAACATATTACAATTGACAGATTGAAATCTGAAAAGATATATGTTTTCATGTAAAAACGCTGAAATTTTAATCTTTTGGTTCCCGCAGTGGGTGGTTCCACTCAAGATTACAAGCTACTTTAACAATGGGGCCAACTCTGATATCGGGAAAAAAACCAGCTGATTCGTGCAATAACGTCGAGTAGGTATTGCGCTTTTGTATGGAACAGCTGCTTTTTATTCGCAATATCAGAGTTGGCCCCATAGTAAAAGTTCTTGTAATCATGGGTGAAACCACCCCACTGTGAGAACCAAATGATTAAAATTTCACGCTGTATAAAAACGATTACCATTCGCAAAGACTAATGCTTAGCGTATAAAGAAATGCTTGTCAATAACTTGGCCAATAGCAGTGCTAGGATAGATTGTTTTTCCTTTGAGTGATTATAAATCAAACCAAAATCAGTAAAAAGTGATGAAATTATTTATTTTTATTTTGAGATTTCACTTTAAGAATAGTAAAAAGTGATGAAATTATTTATTTTTATTTTGAGATTTCACTTTAAGAATAGTTGTGTATTGTATGACTATAAAGTGTCATTTTCTTCTGAGCGGTTAAACCCTCTGAAAGGGGTTTTGTCTACATCAAAAGTAAAAAAACCGGTCAAGAGCTAGTCGGACTCGCGCACTGAGGATTCCGTACCATACGGTGTAGAATATTGCAGTTTAACGTCAGTGCCACATCTTGAGCGATAGTGGAACTAATTTGTTGTTGATTTCTGAAAACGTGTGCTATTCAGAGACATCGTTTTATTTTTTCTGTAATCTTTACATAAACTTCTATCACATAGAATCATTTCAATTTTTTCTCTATGCAAACTTCGGAGATAAGGGGTGCGGGCGGGGGGACAGTGTTTTTTATAAAATTATCTATCCATCATGTAATACGAGTATATTAGTATGAGCCTAATTGGAATTTATATCAGTCATAATTAAGGGGCTGAGATGAGCCAACTAATGCCGCCAGTCGATTTTATTTTATTTATTTTAAATTAAAGCCTAATTTCTTAAAAAAGGAATCAGTGTAGATTTTGTTAGTAACGTCTAATATTTGTTGAATAACTTTACACAGTTTGAAAAGGCATTCAAACAGTTAAAAACGCGATTTTGTTAAAAGTAACCACTGTTGGTTCAAACCCGTTTTTAAACTATTGCACGCATTTTGTAATGTTGTAACGTTATTCAATAAACATTAGACGTCATTCACAAGACTGACTGATTCCTTTTTCAAGAAATTGGGCTTATTTAGAATAAATAAAATGAAATCGACTGGCGGCGCTAGTTGGCTCATGTCAGCCCCTTAAATAAATACAGTTTAATACAAATACATTACATATGTTTTTTGACTATATAGAATAGAATTACATGAAAGTTAACTAAAGTATTGATTTCGTAATCGATAAATGGTCCATATGCAAAATTTTCTAAATTAAATAATTTGAAGAACCTGAATAAATAAAAAAATGTTATAAGAAATACTCGGATAATTATTATTTTTATTTATTACAAATATTTACCTTCATGTACTATTTCGTTTTTTAATACCACGATGAGATAATTTTCATTATTTTTTTAAAGTTAATGTATTATTTTAAGTTATTTACAATATATTATTTTTATCTCAGAAGTAACAGTGGGCTAGCTACTTGACTGAATACTTTACCTACCTAATACTTAATAGTGTCATATATTGTTTATAATACTTGTTAAAGTGTAAATAAAATCTGAGGTCTATTTATTAGTTTTTCAATTTGCTATTGCACTTACTTATAATAATTTATTAGTACTTTATTATTATTACTTAAATATGTTTATTAAGACTTTACACCATAATCACCATAAACTTATTTTCATGAAAATGTAATAAATAGACCTTTAAAAGACCATCAGTGTAAAGTGTTGTTATTTTTATTAACGTCTTATCAAATAACTAATGGTGCAAATATTAATTTAAGTTAGCGTTTTTATTTTTAATGTTCATCATATAGGTTTTTTTGCAGGAACTACTACACTCGCGTGCAAGAAAATCGACTCAGCAGGTTATTTTCACACAAACGTGGCCACGTTGTGGTCTCTTATTACATTATTTTATGTTAATTAATGCAGTAATTTTTATTACCATAGATAGGCCTTATGCTCACCTCTCAAATTAGCAGTCCAAAATTTTGCATTAACCTGTCAATTCGAAAAGAAAATCAAATAAGCGTGTCTTTATGACCACTTTTCTTTTCTTTTATTTGTTTTTCCTCAATATTCTTTCATGGTTTAAATACCAAACAATGTAATATGGAGTTTAAATCAAGTTATGTTCTACCGTAATTGAAAAAAGGTTAGGTACCGAGATTTAGATTCAGTAAATGTATTTTGTGTTCAACTGTTACAATTATTTGAGTTCGAGGTGGGCGCTAGTAACTGCGACACAGTCTTTAACTAATGTGGTCACTAACGTTAATTAGCATTTGTAAAAAAAATTAGACAATATTTTTTTTATGCTAATGACATTTGGGCCCTTATTGTATAACAACATGTGAGTCGATTTCGTTGCACGCGAGTGTAGTATATACATATAAACTAGTGATATTTATCGTTTGTGTGATATACGCTTATCTAATGTCTGTTGGACATCGGAGGTTTCCAATGAAATTTTTTGTGTTTTAACCTTTACATCATAAGACGTTAGTGCAATGTGTTGCAGACGAAACTGGTTAAAAGGAAAATTATTTAGTTTTTATTATTTTTGCAATCGAACACTTTATTGTACTTGAGCCACTTGGCATATATTACTATTCCGGCTTGGAAACTGCTATATTAAAATAAAATACATACAGATACTGGCCCGGTTTGAGGTTTTGGAGGATGCTTTTCATTAGAAATAAAACACTTTTTACGGATTACAGCGCGTATATTATTAATTCAGGTGTTGTATTAGAATTATTTAGTTTGTATTCATTGGTTTTTTGAATTCTCGACGTTTCGACACCGACGCCGTGGTCACGGGAGGACTAAAGCAAAAAGGCTGCTCATATTTTTATGAAATTACCCGCTCGAAACTTTATGGAATTACCAGCTCGAATCCGTAAAAAGTGATTTATCCGTAAAAAGGTATATATATATAATATATGCGCTGTAATCCGTAAAAAGTGATTTATTTCTAATGAACTGTACGCGTGAAAGTTTTAAGCTTTTCCGAATGTTACAGCACTCTTGCTGTCACTGTCCGAGTCGATTTGATTTGTCTCATATGAGTATGACAATGTTGACTGTTTTTTTTATAACCCGGTGAAGTTAAAAAGCCTGCCAAGTGTCTCAACAATCTATGTAGGACATAGCTATAGGACCGGGTCGTCCTTGTAACCAGAGTCACCTGCATGTCCTAGTCAAAACGAAACGACATAACTATGTAAAGTTAGCTAGATTTTACTTGTTATTTTACTCCCTTACAAATAAACAAGTTGAGAGTTAGGCTGCATCATAGATTTATTTATACTAGAATAATTTATTCATTGTTTAGTTTGCGTCAATAAACTGCAGTTTGAATCTAAACAATATGTTGTTCAAGTGTAGTTATTCCTTGTTGGGCCCATAGACCCATAGCAATAACACGTAAACAACATATTGTTTAGATTCAAAATGGAGTTTATTGACCCAAACTAAACACTGAATAAATTATTCTAAAGTTGTACTGCGTTTATTTGTTGGAGAGTATGAGTTTGGCTCGATTATGCTACACAGTATCGTTGTATGTTGAGGACACGTGAACACAAAAATGGATTGTACTGTTGTTACTACAATTGTGTCTCAACTCAACGCAAGACGATCGTGTGTCCATTAAAATAAGCTAGCATTATGTAATTCAAAATATGTATAAAAGTCGCCTTGAACAGAGCTAACTTGAACGCTGGCATTATTAGAATGTAATCTGAAAATATATACTATTATGTCGTGACAAAGAAAGGCAAGTGCTTGGTGATAAATGTTAAGATATTTAGCAAATCAAAGCTTTCAAAATATTGTATTATGGTAACATAAAGAATTTTAAAACATTCACAAAATTATTTTCGTATACCTTTGTAACGAAGGTTAATTCTGTTTATTTAGATACTTATTTCGGGTGTGAAATTAAGGTAACTACCAATTAAGTAATTTTTTTAAACATGAGACGAAATTAATTATTATTGGCTTTATTTTATATTCGTGTACTTTTACGGTATAGTTAATGAATTGATGGAGATTTTTTTCTTTTACCTATTTATTTCGAGTGGAACTCCTTTTGAGAAAAGCGCATTTTTGTTTATGTTGTTAGATTATCATTATGAGTCAACACTTATGAAGTATTTTTTCTTGTTTGTATTGCCAATAAAGGAATGCTGAAGATAATTCTGAGTTTTACTTCTTACAATTATTATTTTGCTCTATATTGCTAGGGTTGCACTAAAATCGGATAACAACTGGCGAAGTTATGGTAAAACATCAACTAAAATCAAGAACTTTATAATCATATTAATTATTGAGAAAATTTAAAAAATATATCGTCAACTTGAGAACCTCCTCTTTTTTGACATGAATTGTCATTAAAGTTACTAACTTTGGTTTTGCAGCCTTCATAGAACCTCCTCCTTTTTTGAAGTCGGTTAAAACAACCCCGTACGACGCGCGTGCGTTAGATCGAGCCTCAGCCGTCTACTTCGCGAGAAGCGACGGGGAATGCAGGAAATTGTTCTGTTATCGACATGAATATGGTCACTGATGATTCTGATGTTGATATGGAGTCAGTTAACCCAGTGGTTGTGAACGATGGACTAAGTTAGTCGCGGCTAGAGCAGATGATGCTGAGTTGCAGGAAAATACTCGATGTCGTATAAATACTTTGTTAGAGTATTTGTTGAGAATATATTTGGTGTAGGTAGTTTGTAAGAAGGTCAGTCTGCATCCATCGAAAATAGTCTAATATAAAAACAGACGAACATAGAACCTCCTCCTTTTCTTGAAGTCGTTAAAAAGAAGCGCAGTCCGCACTCAACAAAGCGCAGTCGGAACAAGTTCTTTTCGATCGAATTAATGCACAGGGGGCGATTCTCACACGATAGACAAAATATCGAAATAGAGATAGGGATTTCGAAATGAAATCGCGTATCCGGCGCCGTTTTGTCTACAGGTATTCTCGAAATGTCACCATTGAGATATGTCGATGGCTAATAGCCCTCGACATGCAACGTGGAGACAGCCGTAGTTAATATCTCGAACGTTACCTACTTCAGTCGAAGTGTCGCACAGTGTGGCCACCGGCGGAAAAAAAAACAAATTTCTCAACTTGAGGGTATATAAAAAATTATCATCAAACGTGCAAACTTTCAAATAGAATGTCTTTCATCAAAATAAAAAATATGGACGGTAGGTCTCGAATATATAGTGAGATATCATCTAAAATAAAATAAGGTCAAAGTACGATATAGGAAACAAGGTGTTTTTGTAACCAAATTTAAAGGAATTGCAACTGCGCTGAAATATCAGAGTCTCAAAAATAAACAGGTAGGTACATGGTGTAAATCCCGATATAGTTTATCCTAATAACGTCAAAAACCATGGAAATTTAAAACATTAAATTTAAAGAAATTTGAATTGGATGCTATTTTTTTATTTCTTGTTATTTTCAAGAATAACAATATGGATTCTGCAGTTCAAGATACTGCCTTTTAGAAATAATATTAATATTTTTGGGATTTTTATTCTTTTTCATTTTAATAAAGCATTCAAATCAGTAAGTAAAAATTCATTAAAAAATATAATTCAAAATGCTAAAAGTACCTATATACTTGCTGCTACTTTCTGCAACGAAATCTTGATCTAAATTATTAGGTTATAGGTAGGTAGGTAGGTAGGTTATAGGTACTAAATTATCAAATTATAAGAACAAAGTTTGCTACTACGTACCTACTACTGGCACTGCTACATTGTTTTTTCTTGCTGTAGGTCGAGTAGTTGAGTTTACTCGTCGCGAGCTAGTTGACCTAATATTTGATATATTAGGTCAACTAGCTCGCGATCCTGCAAAGAACTTCGATCAGAAGGGCCGCAATTTACAACAAATTAGAATTGCTAAGACTAACTGCCGAGTTTTGAAGAGACAGATGAAATTGGGTTAGATGTTTTTTTTTATTAAGATGTATTAAAATAAATATAACCTAAAACACAAAAAAATCTTTTATTCCATTTTATATCTTTATCTTACATATTATAGTCATAGGTAGGTAGTTCTTATCTTAAATAATATTGTCCATCACTCAGTATGGGAAGGAAACAGTGTGTGTCGCTTGGGTCAGAGGCGTGTGGTCGGTTGGGAATATTCAAGATGGGTGACCATTTGGGACTGCAAAAAAAATGTTAAGCTACTTTTGAAGAGGCCGGGTATAAGAAGGAAGGCCATTTGGGACTGCGATGACGAATGTTAAGCAATTCTAGAAAATGGCCGAGCGTGAGTGTGACAGTTTGTGAATAAAAAAAATAAGATGTCAAAAACTCATCGAGATCGCTCCTCTTCTTGAAATGGTCTTACCTTTTGATTATGCCGCCGTATGCTGCATTTTATTACCCGACTTACAAAATACTTAGTGTATTTTGTACAACAGCCGCCAAAGATTTTTGTTTTCATGAATTTCCATCGCGCTGAACTAATGTTGCGTATGAAATAAATAATAATTTATTTATATTTCAGGCAGAGCCCATATAAGCCATTAAAACTAGGGTTAGTAAATTACAATAAAAATTATTAATAAATTACACGTTATTCCAATTCAAATTCGTACTATATCCCACATACTCGTACGTTTGCTAGTGCTGTCACGCAAACGACTCGGCGCAGGGGCGCACCGTTTCCTCATTAAAAAGCTGTCGATTCGAGCTTCCGCAAACATATTGGAAGCGCTGCATCGCCAGCTTCGGCAGCCTCAAAAGCACCCTCAATGCGTTTGCAATGTTCGTTGAATGCTCGCTGCGTGTCGTTTACCCAAAGGTTACACGAATAAAATGATTGGCAGTAAGTTTTAAAAAGCGTTAATTTAACTGGCCTAGTACAGTCACGTCTATAAATATTTATACAGTTTAGAACTTTGTCATTCTACAAGATATTTACTTTTTTGAACAGAAATCAATGACAAAAGACAACCACAACAAAGTTACAAAGTTCTATACATGTTTTTAGACGTGACTGTACATACAATGCGCACCTACGGGCAAATACCTATATCTACTGCGCGTGGCTTGACATACACTTGGCCAGTTTTTTTTCATTAATTGTGAAACTCATAACTATTATGACGATCTGAGTGGTGCAGTGGTCAACATACCCGCCGCCTACCACGCAAGAGGTCCTGGGCTCGATTCCCGGCCGGACAGAAGTTGAAATGATGAATTTCAATTTCTGTGACGGGTCTGGGTGTTAATATATATATAATAATTATTATATTTAATGATATATAAGTAGTATTTATCACTTGTCTAGCAGCCATATTACAAACTGCTTAGTTGGGGCTAGATTGCGCTGTATGAAATGGTCCAAGTATTTTATTTACATTTATTTATTATTTATAAAAAAGAACCTTTTAGGTTTTGATAAAGTTAATAAATAAATTAAAACGTGTAAAAAACACGTCTCATCTATTATACCTTTCGGGTTTTTGGTCCCAGGGGTGTGATTTCCAAGTAGGGTTGCCAGTTGACAGACATTTTCGGACATGATTTATTAATTAAATCTCTGTTGTAGGAGTACGTTTTGAAACTGCCAGGAATTTGGAAGTATTCACATTTATAGTTTAGACGTTTGCTTGTTTGGACCAGTCAAGCAAAAATGGCTGAACGGATTTGAAGAAGGCATACAGATACCTAGTTCATAATCTGGATTACATTGGACCAATGACTTCAATTACATAGACGAGCTATTCAAAACTAAAATTGTCACAACCAACCTTCGCGGCATATCAACTGTTTATCTCGGGCGCTCGCAATAGACTAAAGGAGTTGCGGTGCATGCACCGTAACTTAATGAGCAATTTTTCGGTACTGTACAGCCTGTCTAGTGTAGTATATACATCGAAGTCTTTGCATTGGATACTTTAAAGTTCGATCACAGGTTCCCATTTTTAGATTATCCATGCACGCGGACAAAGTCGCGGGTGGAAGTTAGTGGATGTATGAAGATAATATTCTTATTCTACTTATTAATATTCGCTATAGACAACAAATAATTAAATTGTAATCTTTGATAGTCACCATAGTATTATAAGCTTTGCTTAGTTAAATACTCTATGATTTGTGATCCTGTCTGGTATAATTTTAATTAAAATTTAGATTTTTCGCATTTACAATGCTATTTTTATATTAAGATAAATAATATTAGAAAAAATACTAGAAAAAATCGACTCACCCGTAGCTCCTCAGACGGGACTCGAACCCGCACCCTTGGGATTCCGGCCCAATGCACTGACCAATTATGCTACCGAGTCGCTAGTGGGAACGGCGAAATTTTCTAGTACTTTAAACTTCTTTGCTGCAAGCCAGCGCAATTTCATCAATGTGAGGAAATACCTCCACATTCGAAAGAAACATCTTTCTAGATGTTTTGACAATCGATAAAGATGAAACAGCTATATAATTATTAAATTTTTAGATTTTTCGCATTTACAATGCTATTTTTATATTAAGATAAATAATATTAGAAAAAGTACTAGAAAAAATCGACTCACCCGTAGCACCTCAGACGGGACTCGAACCCGCACCCTTGAGATTCCGGCCCAATGCACTGACCAATTATGCTACCGAATCGCCAGTGGGAGCGGCGAAATTATCTAGTACTTTTAACTTCTTCGCTGCAAGCCAGCGCAATTTCATCAATGTGAAGAAATACCCCCACATTCGAAAGAAACATCTTTCTAGATGTTTTGACAATCGATAAAGATGAAACAGCTATATAATTATTAAATTTTTAGATTTTTCGCATTTACAATGCTATTTTTATATTAAGATAAATAATATTTTTTAAAGAATGTCATTTACTTATATAAAAAACTTTTATTAAGTTTTTTTATAAACTTAATAAAAAAATACAACTTTTTATGGATAAAAATAAGCCTTCAATAAAGTGAGTTTAATACTACGTGCAACTAAAGTTCACTTTTAATTTGTTTATGTGTAGGTAACTAGCTTGAATGTATTCAGGAATGTTTACAGTGGTGATTCGTGGAACTGCGGCGATTGGCCGGCCGAAATTATCGGCGTTTGATGAACGGTGGCGGCGCGGCGCGGTCCCGCCGTGACGCTGGGGTTCCTCCGAATTAAGGAAAAGTGTTATGAAGGGGAACCAGGGGCCGGTACTTCTCTGCATTAGTAAACACCGTGACTTAGGCAGCGTAAGTAGATCGAAAATCGATGGGGGGTGCGGGGGTAAGCCGCGCTTGCGTCCCGCGCGTGCCGGCCGCGTGTCGCCGCCCGACCGCCGCGAGCGACGCACGCACGCGGGACCTGTGGCGCGACCTCGCGACTTGTTGCAAGGGCCACCTGTTAACTCATGGAAGTGCCGTGATTCTCAGGTGAGTACCCCACCGCACCTTCCCACTGTCAGCCGATGCGAATTACAACATACTTCATACACTTGAAAAAGTTTTTGCCAATTTCAAACTACGCGGTTGCCGCTAGTGAGCTTGTTTCTGCGCGTGTTTTCGTCCTGTGCGTGGCTTCACTGCAGTATGCCCTGTTGATACTTATACGAAACTGCGGTCTATATTTTGAAACGGTATCGCTAAGATCGGGCGATATTAGTCACCTGAATTTTTACTTATTTCCCTCCTTTTTTTAGAAAACGACTGTCTAAACGATGATTGACCGTTAATCGTATTATACCTTAAGAGCAAGTCTTCTATATTCATTGTATTATTAAAGCCTGCTGAGCGATTATTATTTTCTTAATGAACTTTGACTTTTTTATGACCCTACCACAATAAGTTTGCGATGGTTTGGCGCATTCAAACCATTGCTTGAGTTAAAAAGCCGCCTAATGAGATTTCAGCATTTTTACCGCTTCTCTTTGACTGCGTGGTTTTGTTAAAAAAAGAATCTCGATTGTTAAACATCTTACAGAGTTGTGAAAAGCCAGCAACTTAGACCCGTATTTATAGACCGCTCTCAAAGTTGAGAGCTATCTTGAGATTATACTTGAGACACTGTTCTTATAAGAACCAACATCTCAATTATGATCTCGAGATACCTCTCAACGTTGAGAGCGGTTTATAAATACGGTTTATAGATTCTGTTCGGTTGCGGTTTTTTTAAAAACAATGTCTAGATAATGATAGTAATTATTTTTCTTATATAATTGGTATTAATTTCATCGTTTCTTTCTAATTATGTGCTAGTCTCATTGTCAAACATTAAAATAATATTATTTTAATGTTCGACTTATTTTAATATTTGTTTCATTATTTATCAGTGCGACCTTATCTCGATGTTGACAAAATCAACGTTTCGTAGTTCCCTGTTTCCTCCTCCAGGACTAGACCAATTTAAATACTTATTACATAAAAAAATAAAGAAAGGATTTGGCTGTGTTCCTATGTTTTGCTTTTTTATATAATCTCGTCAAATTTGATTGCTGGATGTAACAATGGTATATTTTTTCAAGTTTTTGGAGATTAATATCTCTTTCAATAATTATTTTCAGCAAAATAAAGAAAACATAAAATCACAGCCAATTCATCTATTTAATTCGATCTAGTTTTGGAGGAGGAAACAGGGACTACGAACATTATTTTTGTTTTTCAATACTCTCGACCGTGGTATAGTAATTATAAGTATATCGTTAATAGAGCTGAATATGCTCTACAACTCTAAAGGTATTTGGGTAAACCTTTAAGTTTATCCTCACTTAATATTTCTGAAGATGACTGTGCAATATCTGTCTTATCAAACCAAACCAGAGTCCGCCCTTAACTGAATAAGGAACTGAGAAGACATAAATGAAAACGTTATCCAAAATTAACTAGAGATTTTAGCAAGATATTTCTCAAACACCTATAAAAATCATGCAGAGTATTTGACCGGATATCCAAAGGTGGCGGGTTCGATTCCCGTCTGAGAACATGATCGAGTGCGAGTCGTATTTTTTCTAGTATAATTATTTAGTGAAAACCCAAATTACGTATGTACTTGGTATGATTAATACATACCGTAATGGCGGACCCTACAAATATGAGTCAGCAATGTGTCCGTCGCTTTACATACTTTAGAAAACAAACATTCCGACGAACTGAGAACCTCCTCCTTTTTTTGAAGTCGGTTAATAAAACGACAATGCAGAGTCTTTAGGGCCCGCGTTAACGGGAGCACGCGTTCTTTTGCCCTCTCGACATTTTGCTTCCACCTGGCTCTTACTTGACTATCAGCCATTTTTAATGTCCCCACTGCTGGGGCACAGGCCTTCCTTATGGGTGGATAAGGAGGACGGGCCATAACCCAACACGCGGGCCCAATGCGGATTGGTGGGTGTTAACGACTCCAAATGCAGCCGGGACCAACGGCTCAACGTGCCTTCCAAAAGGAGCTCGAGATAAGTAAGAAATGTTTGGTCACCCATCCCATGACCGACCCTTGCGAAAGTTGCTTAACCTCCGCAATCACTGGACCAGGCACTAAACCACTGTGCCATTGAGCTCCTCGGCTCTTACTTGTTCATTGCATTTTCAATTTAATTCATAATGTGCCGTGTATAGGCGACGGTTTAAAAATTCAATTCGTAAAGTTCTTCACTTTTAAGCATTAAGATTTGAGCTAAGTACCCAAACACAGCAAGAGATGTTAAAAAAGTAAACAATGCAATGTCTCGAGGAAAGTCCTGTGGCTAAGATTACCTGAGTATTGAACATTTAATATGCGGGCGTTCATTTTCCCAGTGTACTGAACATATTCAATAGTTTTTGCTTAAGACACTCTTACTTACCGACAGAAAATATGAAGGCCGTGGTGGAGCCAATTGCAAAATGTAAGACTGGTGATATAAATGAATAAAAATAAATGGGTGTACCATCCATAATGTTTTATGTTAGAACTCGTATATCCATTTATGTACGAGCACCGAGCCACAAACTGACCGACTGTCTTAACACAGTTCAGTGCGTCCCGTCGCATTCAAATTGATCTCAAACAATGGTGCGGTTATCGGGATAGCGTAGAGATGCACTATGCTCACATATACACAATTGGGCAAACGGCATCAATTGACTTCAATTAGAATTAGTCTTCTAAACAATAAGCAATTTAGCTTTGATAATATGTGATATTCCGAAATCACTCGAGTGAATTTTCTTACTGAATGAGTCAAATCTCTCACAACTTATTGAAATGATTTATATTTGGAGAAGACTTGCGAAATTCTCAGAACATAAGATTAGATTTCATTAGAATCTGACGCGTATGGCACTGGCGGACTAAGAATTTAGAGGCCCAGGGCGATCTTTAATTTTGGGCCCCCTGGCGCCTTCCAGATTTGAAATATTAACTGAATTAAACACAATGCAGATGCTAACTCAAATTTGTATGAATATTTTTACAACGTTAACAGCGTTACGAGTGCAAAAAAATTATAATAGTTTTAAATTATGTTTTCTGGCTTGTAACACACTAAATTTATTAATTACGTCATCAAAATCCAAAACCGACGTTGCTTTTTTCTTTCGATGGACAAAATAATATTTTTTTTCTATGCCAAACTGGGGCCCCCCGTAGGTGTGGGGCCCGGGGGGGACCGCCCCCGCCGCACCCCCCTTAGTCCGCCAGTGGCGTATGGAAGTATTCGATTTTATAAGGTCAGGTTACAAGAGAAACACCGAACCAAGTGAAACACCCAACCATAACTAAAAAAACGGTCAAGAACGATTCGTCCGAATTTCAAGTTGATAGCATTAGTAGTTCTCGAGATATCCAGCTGAGACAGACAGACAGACAGACTGAGTCGCACCATAAGGGTGCCTTTTTACCATTTTGGTACGGAACCCTAAAAACTATCGTAGATTTTCTCCAAAGCGACGTGTCGATAGAGCAGGAATGACAAATTAGTTTTCATATTACAACACAGATATCGCTACGATCATTACACTAGTTAATCAAAAAGAAATTCATCAGATGTCAAAATGCTAAACACGAGTGAAAGGCGGGAACATTTTGGCAACCATAGAACCCGTATCAGTTGTCCCATGGGACTACTGGGACATAAATTATGAAAAATATTAGTATCAGTTGTCCCATGGGACTAGTGGGACATAATCATCCCACCTGTCCCATTATAGGCTGGGTCAATGGGACAGGTGGGATAAACAGCCTGCCTGAAGATTAATTTCGTTTTTTTATTTGTATTGAAAAATGCAAAATGACTACCCTATATGCAAATAAATTATTGTGTTCGATAATCTGACCGATTAATGGGTAAAATCAAAACAAAGTAACGGTCTAGGGTTGTTGCCACCATGCAGTTTATCATTAAAAGAAAAAAAAACATAAAGTCGTTGTTTTTAGGATTTATTATAAATTTTCCAGGTTGTATGCATGGTATCCTATATTTACCATAATCGGCTTTATAAGGCTGTTACTAAACATCCTGTATAATCTTCTTCGTGCGCGCACACATACTCCTGAGAGGTGGTTATTTATAGGAGTAAAACATGTCTAGAGTTTACACTCTTATTTATAGTCTTACGACTATCTCCCATAAATATGAACCCAGATAAGTATGTTTGCGATACGCGATGGCTATCGAGAAAATAAAGAGGGTTCCGCATCACATTGACTCATATTTCAAATATTTATGATTGACATTTCAGTATCGAATGCTTCTATTTCATATTACAAACTTCATTTATTTTCTAGGTGACTTTACAAAGTACTTTACCAAAACGTGTGGGTACTATTTATAAACAGTAAATAGAAAACAAGTGAAAGTTGCCTGAAATAGCGAAAATATGAAACATAAATTTAACGAGAACTCCATATTTACAGTGAAACTGAAAGCTTGTTTACGAATTGTGTACATAAATGTGTTTTCAGGATAATGCCGAGTTCTCACTTTGCGTTCGGTTTCAAAAATTGTTCTGTTTAATTATTGCTCAATTTAATAATTAGAATATTTTGTTTGAATGAATATTAATGAAAGTAAGAAACTTTTACCTATTATTAAAAAAACCGGAAAATGAGGGATATCAAAAGAAAAAAAGGGATTTATCAATATATTGGTATTTGTTGGTAAAATATACGTTAAAAAGAAACATTATCACCAAATTTTAAGTTCATAGGTCATTGGAAATTAAATTATGACAGCGCATACCGTTGCTTAACAATAAAGACTATATTTTAATGATTTAATCACAAATGTATAGTTTTCAGATTTTTCCCTGTATTGTTGTTTAAAGACGATATTACTTTCCACATAGTTCTAGATCAACAACAGATTTTGATTCCCTTGAGAGTGTCGAAATATGCGTTTTTTGCGGCATTAACGACCATAGAGTCCGGCAAACGAAAGCCTGACCTGGGGCCTATCGGTTAAAAACATTGAAGTTCATGTTAACTGTGTCTTAACAGATGTATGTGATACATTGCTACTTCGTTTTGGCACAAATAAAAATTTACCAAAAAAAAGCAGCCGCTACTGCCGCTGGAGGCTTACTACGATCTCTTATTGCGATCCAGTTTAAGTCCTAAAATGAACTGCATCGCTATCTGACAGCGGTGTCAGTAGACAGCGACTCAACTTTAGTTCATAACCTAAACTGAATCGCTAAGCCGTATGTCATTCATTATTTGTTCATACAAGAATAGACTCTATACAGGAAAAAATTGAGGCTTTTTCGCCGAGGACACCGGCGCCTTCACCTATGATTTCGCTTCGCGTGATATTGACAGCCCGGTTTTGCCCATGGTAGGAAATAAAGCGATTCAGTTTGGGAACCTAAACTGAAACGCAATCGCTTTATAAAAGTTAATGATAGGCGTCCTGGACTTTTTTAAAATTTTAATATGTCAACATTATTTTTAGGTTAGCATGACTTAGTAATCTTAATCCTTGTGGGCTGATTATTTTGATATATTGACGATATGATGATAACGTTTTTTATGTTAACAGATAATGTTAAAAATCTTTTTGACCGACTTCAAAAAAAAGGTGGTTCTCTGCAAACAGCAAAAATTAAAAATGAACCGACTTCAAAAACTCTTACCGAACTAAAAAGACTTACTTTTTTGGATGATGATTTAGATGTGGAGGGTTCCTCAAATTAAAAATTAAGTTCGCAAACAACTATTATACAAATTGATTGCCATAAATACAAAAAATCAAGTATCAAAACATTTTTCTCCTACTATAGTTAGTAATACCACATGTAAGTATATTTTTTGAATATGCCGCGTTTTCTCGGGTCACGTTTTCGTTTGCCAGACTCCTATCTTTTTCACATTCAAAATGTTTATGTGATCACCAGTGTATGTGCCATGTGTTCAGCCAAATGTGCGACGTGGCCGTGGGTGCGACGACGCACTTTAAAAAAAAATCTATTAAACTAAACGACAAATGAGAAAAAATTAAAAATCTGCTTAGTTTGTGTAACATTTACTAAGTTATTTTTTGCCATCGGAAATCGTATCAAAACTATAGATCAGTTAAGTGAAAAAAAAATGTACGAGCTTTTAAAGAATGTGAAATTTTAATAAATGCTAAACACATTCAAGTTAATTTCGTAACTGAGTTTGTTGGTATCATAAATTCTGCGGATCCATAGACTTACTTATACGTAAGTTTATGTGCGGATCAGAGTTTAAACGTGTATTTGAGTAAACATATTATTAAGAAATTATTCAAAATAAGGATTCTATAATTTTTGGGTCCAAAAATTTCAATTTATTAACAACACATTTGCAATTAACTCATAAAAATATAGTCTTTATTTAAAGTACCTAATCAATCATCGAGTTTGTACGTAACCCTCGGTGGGCGAATCCGACTCGCACTTGTCCTATTTTTTTATTTGGTTACACTGCTGTCATACATACGTACTGATAGAGAATAAGAGAGATTCTAATCGATTATAATGAAACGCGAGTCAACTCGCGCGTAAAATCGCGTTATCTGGTAATGGACAACGACCTGACACGACGAACTGGCTAGCTAATGGGCTGCATTCCGAACCTGAAAGCGACTCTTGTAGCGACGTGCGCCCGTGAGCGCGCTAATTCGGACGTTGACTGTAGTTTACTTACGGTTATAGCTATGCTGTGGCAACACTGAGCTGATTACAGTGCTTGTAAGCGCAGTTGAATAAGTTTCTCTTCCAGTACATGCTGAAACGAGATGTTACAAAGTTCCCGTTCAGTCTTACAGCTATCGAGAGGATGATCAATAGTTTTGCTTAAGTCAACAACAGTATTTCTGTATGTACAATGTGCATAAATTTTTTTTTTTAAATAATATTGAAATTCAACAGTTTTACAACGTCTGAAAAAAGAGAATTTAATTGAATGTTGTTGTAATTAAACGCTTTTAATTACATAAACTTGGTTTATTTAACAGCAAAAATGGCGTCAGCTATGCACCTTCAAAGAGAGAAAATGTCTTCTGTCATTGTCTGATTTTGTCAATTGATATTGACAAGAGCAAGTATAAATAAGTCTATGCACAAGAGGAACATGGCAATTTATACATCTTCACCATTCCCCCAAAATTGCAACGTTCTCCTTTACATAAAACCATACCATCAAACTGAACAACTTTTACTATGTGATCAACTCTGAAATCGCGAAAAAAAAATATTCGGCATTAGGGGTACTTTTGTAACATGTTGTATAAGAATTTAGAATATCGTGATGATTAGGTACTTACTGGCACCATTTTTTTTAAATACCTATATTGTGGAAAGAACAGCTCAGACCAAATCGAGGTTTTTCATAAACACTAGACATTTAACGTTTACAACGCCCGGAAAATGAGACGCAATTGATATTCCAATGTTATGCGGCCGCATGCGTCCGCACGGGCGTTGATGAATTTATGCCAAAACGTATTATGTAACGTACAAAACAAGTTAAAACAAATGACGCAAGAGTTTTAGAATACGGTACAGAACAAAGCAAAATGTTTTTTCCCGTTTCGGTTTCTGTCTAAAACACATGACTTTATAATTTCTGCTCATATTTCTAAAATTTCAATTTTACTTCGCCATTGCTCGGTGTTTTGTTTTCATTCAGAATAATGAAAAGTGGAAATTGCATAGAGTTGACGACGATTCAAAAGCTGCACTGCAACCAAAATTGCGGGTGAATATTAACTCCTCATTGTTATTTGACACAGAGAATTTCTAATTACCGCTTTTTAGAAAATGTAGGATATATTTATCAACAAACAAGAAGGGTTTTATTGAAAATGTTCAATTTCACACGTCGGTCGCTATAAATATAATACTTAATTAAAACCTGAATTCATTGAATAGATTTTGTATTAACAAGTGGCTATAATTGCCCTCGTATTATCTGTGCCGTGGCGCTTCCGGGAAATCCCGATATTCTCTGTTTTCTGCAAACAAGTTACTGTGTTTTTTAAAATGCTTTAATAGTTTTTGATAATAAGAATTATTGAAAAGAATATAGTGTTATAAGTTAAGTATTATGGAAGATTATTTTCTATATATATAAAAGGGAAAATCACTCACTCACTCACTGATCACGAAATCTCAGAAACTACAAGTGCTAGGAGTCTCAAATTTTGCATGCGGGCTGCTTTTAGGGCGTAGGTGCTCACTAAGAAGGGATTTTGCGAAATTCAAACCCTAAAGGGGTGAAACGGGGTGGCAAAGTTTGTATGGGAGAACGCGATTCCTTGGCCCGATTGACTTGAAATTTGGCATAGACATTCTTTCACAAAATTAATTGAACACGTGTTTCGTATTTTTTAAATATTTATCCCCTAACAGGGTTAAAAAGTGATAGAAAGCTACTTTTGGGGTGATTGACTTCGACGTCGGAATTGAAACTTCTTTGTGGATTTGATTGATTAACTAAGAAAAATAATAGTAGATTATGCAATAAGGGCTTAAAGTAGTGTATTGTGTCCCGGGCGCTATTATTGCAAGATTCAAGATCGCCCATGACAAATACACATTTAAGCCCGCGATGCATACTCTACTTTTTATACTTTCTGCAAGGCAATTGAAACCAATGATTGTTATAAAGAAAGTACTTAAGTAATTATTTAAAGTTAGAATAATAAAATATGAAAAATTAAGAATATTTATTGAAAATTAAAAGTTATGTTAGAAACATTACACCAATTGTGCAACGACAAAGTTACATTCTTTGGTACATTTATAGTTGGGTTAGAGTTTATGTTTTTGTCGTCTATTCTGTAGTGGTCAGTTCGACATTCAAATAAATCCTTCTTGGTGCGTGGGTGAAAATGAATTTCGTAAAAAGTTTTCATGATAACATACAGCCTAACTCAGAATAAGATCTCATTGCACCTAAACTTTTTGAAATCAACATCGATCAAGCACGACTACAAGGGTTGCATTCCAAATTCAAATCACATTATTCCCCATGGGAAAAATGACTTACTTTAGGAAAGGTTTGCATGACACATTATATGCCATTGACGAGCAGGTAGTATAAAAATATCATTTGTCATCTTAACGTAGTATTACATTCTCTTTGCTCATTTCCCCTGAAAGTAGGTAGAATGCATTTGATTGAATCATAGACTTAGAAAAATTTTCGCTGAATAGTACCTATGGCATTATGTTGTCCTGCTGACAGTTTTCCTTCTTCTTCTTCTTTTTTTGTTATGGCAATCTACTTTCCTCTTGGAAGTAATTTTTGCCAGTGTCAAGTGTTAAATAGTTCAGTGGTAGATATTGTTTAATTTTTCATTAGAATGCGGGTGCATCGCATTCCAATGCTGCTTGGAGCATTTGGCACCAAGTATATCAAGACAGTTTACTCGGTTAGTTCTGCCGAGGAAGCCACCACTTCAATAAAAGTCTCAGCTTCACACAACCAAGATTGCGCCTATTTCAATTATCCCTCATATTGTTCAATTGCGTAGACACTTGTACCATATAACTGCACCAATTTTAAGACACAATATCCACTATGAATCAATTTGAAAATAATTAAAATAGACACCAAACCGAACTCGACAAAATGGCGCCAAAAACTCCCGACAGTTTTCCTTATTGCGTTGTAAAAAGGTGCAATATTATTTCATCTGATTATCAGATTAATTTTAAAAGAATACAATATTCTGTCAAATCGCCGATGCTATGACAATTAATAAAGCACAGGGACAAAGTTTAAGAGCGGCTGGTGTAGATCTGCGCAGTGATTGTTTCTCCCATGGTCAGCTCTAATGTCGCCTGCTCGAGAGTCAGCTCGCCGAATAGCCTTTTTATTTTGCAACCGGATAACATGAAAAGAAATGTGGTAGGTATACAACATGTTACAAAAATACCCCTAATGCCGAATATGGTATATAGGGACCATCAAACTGAACAACTTTTACTATGGGACCAACTCTGAAATCGCGAAATAAAAATCAGCTGTTTCATACATAAATTAAAATCGAAAATATCAAAATGTCCCTATATACCATATTCGGCATTAGGGGTATTTTTGAAACACGTTGTATATTATAGAGAAGTGTTGGATGATCGAGATTGATAATCCTGATAATGCACAACATATTTTTATTTAGAACTAGCTGCACCCGGTATACGTATTGCTATGCTCTGTTATTTTAGCCAGGGACTTTCCCGGTCGTAAGCAGAACAACTCACTAAAGTTTCATCATAATCGGATCAATGGTTTAGGAGTCCCGTCGTCTGTACACTTAGATCTTTTAAGCTGTAGCGGCCCGCCCCGGCTTTGCACGGTTACGATGTAGTTACTATGTGGTGAGTGTGAAGTTATTAGACTATACTACAGGATATCTATGTATATTGGTGGCCACATAATTAAGGACACAAGTCGATTTTTGTACAAACGAGGTAATTTTGAAGTCTTGGTTTTCCGCTAGGGATTGAACTAGCTGTGATCTGATGATGGCCATCCAGGGAGTGAATGGAGAAGATTCAGATTGCAATACACACCCAACTGATCTGGTCAGCATTCTAAGAGATGTAAGCATCAGAATTTTCAGTTGCAAGATTTTCATACATTTTTATGCTATATTCGCGGTATTTTTAAACATATCCTTACATCTCTTAAAATTCTGGTCAGATCACTTGGGTGTATATAGAAATCTGGATCTCCTCCATTCACTCCCTGGATGGCCATCACCAGATCACCGCTCGATCAATCCCTGGCGGAGAAGCAATGCTTAAAAGTTACTTCGTTTGTATAAAAACCGACTGGCGTCCGTAATTTTGTGGCCACCACTTTATATAGATATCCTGTAGTATAGTCTGATAATTGACTTCACACTCACCACATTAGTAACTACATTGTACCCGTGCGAAGCCGGGGCGGGCCGCTAGTAAAATTTAATTGTTACGGATTAGTACGTTTACGTACTAATCCGTAACAATTAAGTATGTCCACAATGTAGTTAAACTACAGCGCTATGTAACATTGACGACAAAAAACCGATTCTATATAACTCAAATCTGCCTATAAAGCATTTTAAAAGAGATGCTGTTCATTTAAAATCACTCGTTATTATTTCGACTTAAAATTAACTTGAAAATAGGCATCCATATAATAATTATGATCATGTCAATTACTTCAAGCTCCATTTTACTCTCGAGTAAATCCACATTTTCAGCGTTTTTATGACGTCTGCATTTATTGTAAATTCACCTATTAGCAGAGGCGCTTCACCCAAATACTGAATATTATAAACAAGAAGTGACATCAGCCAATGTGGCAGATTACATGCCTGACACTTGCTGGCCAGTACGAGCGAGACCTAGCCAGCCAGTCCTCGCATCCTCCAACACGCACCCTTAATCTGACACATCTTAAACTCAACATACAGTACGCACCCTTAAACTAAGATTACACCATTATATAAAAATTATATAAAACTACTTTGAACTAATTAAAACTAAAGTGCAAATTATTCGCTCGCATTATTCACCAATTACCGCCCTCTTAATGGGTAATCTTATTAAAGCTGATTAAATTTTTGGGCCTGACAGAGACTTTGTTAACATATCTGCCAACATTTCTTGTGAGGGTACAAAACGCACCTCAACCGCCTCTTTCAATATAGCTTCCCGAATGAAATGATACTTTATCTCGATATGTTTAGTTCTATTGTGGTTCATCTTATTACGTGCTATGGTGTGCAGATTGATTGTCATTATTGATGACTACGGGTTTATCACATATATTATTCGTTAAGCTGTTTAACAAACTTTTTAAATAAATAGCTTCCTTCGAGGCTTGGCTAATACCTATATACTCAGCCTCTGTCGATGACACCACACACCTTTGCTTGCGACTTTCCCACGTTATTAGATTCCCACCTAATAGGAACATCGTGCCTGTAAAAGATTTTCTATCATATGAACCGCCCCAATCTGCGTCAACGTATCCTACCAGATCTACCTTGCTTGACTTTTGGAAAACAAGTGCAAAATCAGATGTCCCTTTTAGATATCGGAGTACCCGTTTCGCACACTTAAAGTGATTATCATCGTAACAAGAATTAAATTGTGATAAAACACTAACCGCGTGGGCAATATCCGGTCTACTGTTCTGTGCCAAATAGTTAAGACATCCTACAAGATTTTGATAAGGTAACCTGCCGTTAGTTTCAGTAGCTTTATCTAATTTTAGACCTACTTCCATTGGGGTAATAGCTGGTTTACAATCGGTCATTTCAAATTCCTTTAAGACATTGCTAATGTATTGTTCCTGATCAAGATAAATCCTATTTTTATCTCTTCCAAGCCGCATTCCTAGAACATGTCTAGCTTGACCTAAGTCCTATTGTAAATTCATCTATTAGCAGAGGCGCTTCACCCAAATACTGAATATTATAAACAAGAAGTGACATCAGCCAATGTGGCAGATTACATGCCTGACACTTGCTGGCCAGTACGAGCGAGACCTAGCCAGCCAGTCCTCGCATCCTCCAACAGCATTCCTTGATCACACAGAGCAGCTTAATCACCCATTACTACGATTTTTTAAATTAAATATTTCTTTTGACTTTAATACGACTTGCCTTAAAGTATGTATAGAGCGCTGGTACATTTTCAATGTATCGGTTGGCCGAATATAGCTTTTTGCCAAACGTAAACGTATGCGTAGTTTTGAATGTAATTTTGACGACCTCCGTGGTCGAGTGGCTTTGTTCACCGGTTTTCAAGGTGCCGCCATCTCTGAGGACCCGGGTTCGATCCCCGGTTGGGTCAATTTAGAAAACGAACTTTTCTATATTGGCTCAGGTCTGGGTGCGATACAGGACACAGGATACGTTTCGGTCATGCGATCCCGTGCGGTTCGATAGCTATAAATATGTTTTTTTTGTCGATTCAGTTTTTCGAATTGTGCAGAATGGCGGAGATGTAAGGGAAATCATATAGACATCAGCTATATCGAAAAATTGACAAAAATGTCACAAAACTTTTTTGTTAAGACGTATAAACTTTGGGGGTGTGAGTGGTGGAAAATAATGAAAAAAGGAAAATTTCCTGAGTCACATATCAAACCACAAGAGAATACCATTTCAGTTTTGTATTTTAAGGTGAACATTTATGCTATGCAGAGACAAACTCGCGAAGTTTACAGCTCACAAAGCTACTAGTGATTATTCAGTTTGAACGTTTTAAGAAATAAATAAACACTATTCTTAAAATAACAGACTAATGACCGAATACTCAAACGATACTCAACTTTGAGGGGCGCTCAAACATCATGCTGTCTTTGTCGTATGTCTGACATTTAATGCGACAGGACGATGTTTGAGAGCCTCCCAAAGTTGAGTGACGTTTGAGTATTCGGCCATTTTTTTATTATCTCACAATAACACCATGACGTGGTGACTGATATGCCTACGTCGTAGTTGAGCTACGGTTACGGTACTACGGTGGTGGTGCTACGCCGGCCATAGCAAAAGCAAATTGTAATAATCCGCGCGCGATTATAATGGGATGTGACCTTGTTAAAGTAAATTGAAAATGACGGTTATGCAGTCAAGTAGCGTTAGCAAAAAATTCTGAGTCTATTTAAATAAAAATGAACAAAAAGTGAAAAGGTTTACCCTTTTTCCACTGATTATTAATCACTAAAATAATCACACAAATATAAATCTCGCATTTAAAATAAAACTCGAGCAGAAATCCACGCGCACAGTTCTACACAACTAGCATTATGCGTGCATCTACGCGAGTTTGCCGACGCTTGGCCGACGCCGACGGACCGTGCGTGCCTCAGTTCCAAAACGTAGCATCCCATTCCCATAGCGCGCGGATTATAGTTTGCATTCAGTGGCTACCGTAGGCTAATTGCGATGTCATACCTTCATATTTGGTTTCAATGCTGTGGGTAATATACACTGGCCGGAAAAACTTCGTACCACACTTTTAAAATTGTAATAACTTTTAAAAACAACAAGATATACTTTCGGAATAAAAAAACAAAAAAAAGATATTTTTTAAATTATAACTTCACAATCGATAACTTTCTTGAAAAAAAACCATATTTTTCAAACTCGAACTTCTATCGTTTAAGAGAAATTGCAATTTTAAAATTGTGGTACTAAGTTTTGAAGGCCAGTGTAGTTTACATCTGTAATGTAGGTGGTACATCCAAACTATACCATCAAAAACATTAAAAGTCAATATTTTGTATTCATTCGTGTATACTATTGATCATAGTACTTTTGACGTTGTATCATGTATCAACTGCAAGATTACAAAAGATTACTTTACAAATGTAAAGTATTTTTAAAGATATAAAATAAGTACAAAGTACTAGGTAAAGTCTACCTACAGGGTAGACTCTACACCGAAGCGAAGCGAAGGCCGGTTCAACACGCGACTCGGCTGAATTGCTTTGAGTTTTCAAGTATTTGTGCCAACCTAAAAAGCCCGAACGTTTCATCCAAATACCTGGCCGAGATCAACTGGCATTAGTCTCGCTTTTTCAAAAACATTCCTCAATAACCTGTAGGGCTCGGCCCACGACTCGGCCGAAGCGCTCTTGGTTTTAAAGTCTAAATTTTTACTACAAAAGCCGGAGTGTTTCGACCAATTAACTTGCTTTTCGCGTATCACCTCTATAAATACAAGATCACAATTCAAGATCTGACATATTGTAAAATATTTAACTATTCATAAAGTTATGACGTCTTCAATACGACAATAACTTACTTTTAACCACCTTCAAAAAAGGGCAGGTTCTATGTTTGTCTGTATGTTTTTTTGTGTATGTCCACCGACTACTCAAAAACGGCTGAACCGATTGAAATGATTCAAACGTTATCACATCAGGTTTATTCCCAAGTAGGTCCCATTTTTTGAAATTTAGAAATCGGTCTAGTAGTTTTCAGGAAATCCTTAAAATACTTTCCTTATCGTTACTATTATATGAAGTTATACGGATGAACGACCATAACGTGTACATTGGTGAGACCTTGTACATTGGTGAGATGGCGCTGGCTTGCAGCGTAAGAGTTGATATACTAGAAGAAATTCGACGTTCCCACTAGTTACTCGGTAGCTCAGCGGTCAGAGCATTGGACCGGATATCCAAAGGTCGCGGGTTCGATTCCCGTCCGAGAACATGATCTGGTGTACGAGTCGTATTTTTTCTAGTATATTATTTAGTATTATATAAAAATAGCATGGTGAATGCTTAAATCTCAAAAATAAAAAAAAGACCATTACTTCTTTGTTTATGAACCGATTTAGATGATTATTCTATTGTTTGAACGAAAATACTTTAAGAGTGATACCATTTTAATTTCAGAATAGCTAGCAATACATCTGCCGAAAATTACGTAGCGTTTTTTTCTTATTAAAAACGTTGCCGCCGAACTTCGGTCGCTTAACTTCGGCATAGTGTGTCTAGACACTAAAGAGCTGTTTTTTTTAGTTTTTGAAGGGAGTTTTTCTTTATTATTTAAAGATTTTTTGTTATCAATGCCGTTCTCATGCCGTTTCGTTCCTTAACAAACTAACTAAGGTGTAAACTTATTTTTAGTTAATAATAATGGTTTAATAAACAAAGAATAAGTTAATTTATATTAATGCTTTTTCAGCATGTCATACCTCAAAACTGACCGATGTACACCTAGTTACGTTTACATTACTGCTTGTAACTATATCCATAATTACAAAAGATAATTGATGCATATAATGGGCAAAATCTATCGTAATTAATAGTTATTGGGAATACACTAGAGTTTCCGTAAGCTCGGAGGCGGCATAACGTCGAGAACGCATGTGTGCATCCAAGAGCTAGTTTCAACTGCACCGCCGCTTTGAGCGGACGCTCTCTCGCAGCGCGTAACAGGTGCCGCGAAACTGTCAACTCCTCTGTACCTGTTGTGCGCCAGTCGTTCGACCAAACAATGTACGTATAATTCTTTGGCGTCGCTGACATTGCGAATTTTTTGTGTGTTATGCGCGTTTGCGAATTTTGGATTAATTGATGTTTTTAATACTTGTAGATAATTTTGCGGAAACATTTAATGTTAACTCATCGCAAAACTTTCGAATATATTCGGTATAAACATCCGAATTGTGAAAAAAAATAATTTAATAACAACTTTTCACCTAAATGACACCTTTATATTAATGAGAACAAAGTTACTTCTATAGAGAAAACGTAGATTTATTTCCACCACAGTAGCCTTTTTTAATCCGACCGTAATCCAGCGTGGCTTTTAACTCTCGATGAGTGTTTTATTTTTTTAATTGAAAGCAAAGCTCATAAGTCTGCATGGAACGTGTAAAATGCAATCATTAAGTTTGTCTCCGTTAAAACTTCAATGCATGAATAGAAGACAACATTTTTTGCACGTTTTCCTGCTGTAATCTTTGAACTCGAACCACTCTATGATGGTCTCTCGACTTTATCAAAGGATTGCGCTGTGATGTGGTCTGACAAACCCAAATGATGAAGCTGTCCCTTAGCGTCATGTATATTGCTCAAATTGCGGTCTATACACACACTTTGAGCTCTGTAATTGGTTCGTTTGTTTTACGTATTACGTCTGATTGGTGGTTGAACCGCTGTGCATTCTCGGGCATTAAGACCTCATAGTAAAGTTTGTGAATATGGGTGGTAATGTGTTGACGAGACGTTGGGACAACATTACTTATCACGCGGGCCCAATGCAGATTGGTGGCGAATGCAAATGCAGTCGGGAACAACGGCTTAACGTGCCTTCCGAAGATTGTGAAAATATTTGTGATCGACCACACCCATGATCGACCCTTGCGAAAGTTGCTTACAATTTCAGGGCAATGCTTTATTTAGATAGGGTTATAAATATATCCCAAACGTAATAGGTACTAAGGTAAACTATACAATTATTGGCACCCTAAGCGAAATCTTTCCTTAATTTATTTATTATATTATCTGTAACATATTTAGGCGTAATTTACGACTTTAAATAAATTATTATTTATTATGCTGGGGCCACGGCTTAACGGCATTAATTAGGCTTGACGGCATTAAATAATGTTTTTTTATAATGTCTTTACTATTAGCTGTACAATGAGAGGAAATATTTTATTCAATTCAATTCAAATTGCTTGATAAATTTTAAGTATATTCTTTCAATACTGTTGACATACAAATTGTAATGGTACCAGATGAAGCGCTTTCTAAATTCGATTTCACGAAGCTTTTAAAAGTAGAGCATCGATTGAAGTCCCTACTAATTCTAAGAATAAAACCCAGCCGGATTGCCTTTGAGGTTATAGTTTCAATGTCTCTGCTAAATTCAACTCTGACAATTTAGCATCAAGAATAACACCTAAGTCCTCACCTCAGATACACTATTTAAAGGCTGGTCTGATTTAAAAACTTAAATGTTATTAATTATGCAAAATGTTTTCTTAACCTTTCTAGTGTAGCTTATAATACAACACTTCTTAATATTCAAATATAGACAGTTGTTTTCGCAGATCATTCCTGACAAATAATCAAAATAGTTTTCAATACTTTTATAAACTTTCATGTCATTGGCATATAGAATAAAATTTGAGTTTTTAAAAACGTAATTAATATCATAAAGAAATAAATTAAAAATAAAGGTACAAGGTAAGACCCTAAAGATAACAGGGATAAAAAGAACAAAAGCATTTGACGACACCGGCCTGACTACGTTCATGTATATAGAATCCAGCCACCGAAGCAGATCACCATGTATACCAACGTCTCCAAGCTTACGAATTAAGATATCGTGAGAAATTTGTCAAAGGCTTCGAAGTAATCGGTGTACACCGCATCTACCTGGCGCTCTTTATCCATTAAAGTAGCAACATTATGAACAAACTCACACAAATTCGTCTCTCTCTAAATTTTTTCTTCATAAAACCATGTTGCTGTTCAATAATCAATGGACTGAGTATGGGATAAATAATATCAAAAGCACATTTCTTAAATAATTCGGGGATGACATTAATTTTGGAAATACCCCTATAGTTTTGTACAACCTGCCTGTTTCCAGATTTATAGATGTGTGCAACTTACAATTGTTTCCAAGCGATAGGAAAGTTGCCAGTGTGTAAAGATAATTGAAAAAGGTATAATAAGGAGCCAGAAAGAGATTTCCAGCTATTTCTTAGAAAAATATTGCTGGAATACCATCCGGACCACAACCCTTGCTCACATCAAGACCTTTAGATACCCCTCCACCATGTCAATTGAAAGAACTATAGAGCCCCATGAAAGTTTACTATAATTAACTGCTTCATTATGAGACGAAGTATTTGGCGTGCCGGAGCTTACATGTGGTTCAAAAACTGACTGGAAATGGGAACTAAATAAATTACAAATATCACTACCGGTACAAGTAACGTCGTTAAGAAATACAGACTTCGGCAATTGACTAGAACTCTTTTTGATTTAACAAAATGTCCAGAATGGTTTACTATTTTCATGAATATTGTCTCTGACAGCTTCGATAAATCGATACACGATTTTCACGTTTACGAAAAAGATTAAATCTGTCATAACCACCAATTCTGCCATACACTTTCCAGCGCTTATGAAATTTTAATTTTTCATTTATAATCTTTATTAACGCCCTCGTTTACCACGGCGCCGGCGGATACCTAGATTCGGTTTGGACTTTAATTACAGGCACATATTTTTAAATTATTTCATTAACGATGCAATAACACTCAGCCCATGTAGCTAGCAAGGGCAAGCTCTATATTATTATTGTTATATAATTTAGACCAATCACAACCCAGCAACGCCACATGTATGTGGTCATAGTTAGCCTTCCGGAAAAACCTTACGATGATGCGGGACTCTAAATTTCATATTTTAATAATTTAATACGCTATTTTGTATATTCTCTGATTCCAAAGTAAGTAGCTAAAGACCAGAGCCAATATAGAAAAGTTCGTTTTCTAAATTGACCCAACCGGGGATCGAACCCGGGACCTCAGAGATGGCGACACCTTGAAAACCGGTGTACAAAGCCACTCGACCACGGAGGTCGTCACGAATCGATACAGAAAAGTAGATACTCTTTTCGATTTCAACTGACGCAGATGGCTGAACTAGATACTATTAATAATAGGTACTTTTTATTTTTGATGATCATTTTCAATGTCCTCCTACAGTTGAGAGAATCGTGAAATCTGTATTTTTTTTCTTTTTTCGAACCATGCAATATTAAGTATGTCCATGTAGCATTAAATAATATATTTATTACATATAACAAAATATGATTCTAAAGTTCTTGCATCTATCCATATACACTTTAATACTCGGACCTCGCGACAGCGTAGGTATGCGCTATATAGACTGCCTCAACGCGGCCGAACTACACTCACTTCGACCTTTGGGTCCATCCGCAGCCTACATCTGCCGTTCGATCATCTACCCAGTGGGCTTATTTTGTAGCCCAATATTTAATCTCCGGATACTTTTTTCCGTATTTTGATTAAGGCCCCCGAAAAAAGTATTTTTTTTATTTCCGGTAAGTCGGCCTTTATTTTTTTTTCTAATTGTCTCAATTTTTTTTAAATTCAAGCACCATGGGATAGATCTGGTGATCACAAAACATTTTATAAAAATACCGTCGACTTGAGAACCTCTTCCTTATTTTAATTCGGTAAAAAAAGTGCATAGTATTTAAGATTTTAAGTATTCCTTTATATTTATTGCTGGCCACCATTCTAGGTTGATCTGCAATTACGCTTAATCCCGTGAAATTGTACATTGAAACTGTGATTAGAAAATTGAAAACCAAATACAGGGTATTTTTTTGTAGTGAGTTTTAGGTATTCATTTAATTCGTCTTGACAACTACTCTGTTGGGAAATAGTCTCCAGGGTCTGATGATGGAGCCGGAAGAAGGCCACAGGAACTCTGTAATAAAACCGTTCAACCTTATCGAATTTGGGCTCGTTTGATTCGTCAAAGTATACCTTTTTTCGTATGAGGTGAGAGGAGTTGCTTGGTGTGCGAAATAATACATATTATAAAAATATGAGAACAACTCTGTCTGGTTACCTTTTCACGTCTGAATCACTGAACCAATTTGATTGAATGAGATACATTGAATGGTCATACCTAGGCTAAGTTTTATTTTTCGGTAGTAAAATGGGGAATGAAAGTTCATAACTTGAAACAAACAGGCTAGTGGTCGGCGTAAAAGCCCATTTCGAGGGAAAACCGCAAATTGATGTACTGGATTGCCGTATGGGACACGTATACTTGATCAAATCAATTGTTTTGAGCCGTAAGTTCTCAAAAAATGCACTTAGAAGAGGAGTTATGACGTCATCTTTTTTATTATAAATTTGACTTTATTTATTTTATATAATGCTAAATAATATACTAGAAAAAATAGGACTCGTACCAGATCATGTTCTCTAGTTCTCCTAGTTCTCCTTCTCTCTCATAGTTCTCCTATTTTTTCTAGTATATTATTTAGTATTATATAAAATAGCATTGTGAATGCTTAAATCTCAAAATTTAAAAAGTTTATTTATTTTATTTTTATTATACATCTATTAGATTAATATGTATGGGATAAATCTTTTTTTGTTCTAAAACCTATCATGTGTGATACCAAATGTAAGAGTTTTCTGAGACGATTCTAAAAATATGCCACATCATTACATTTCAGCCCCTTGAAATCATTTTCAAAACGTACCAAGTAATATCCTCATATGTAATCTCGAAAAAGAAATCTTGAAAATATTTACATTTAGTAAGTATTTATTTTTGCACAAACTTATGTTTGTATGATATTTCTTAAAATGATTTTTGGTTTAATTTAAAACAAGTGATAAATAGTAATTATGTGATAAATTAGAAACGTCTTAAAATCTCTTTCATTCGATATCAGATTATCGATAGGTTTAAGAACACATTATTTTCATACCTTTTTCATTTTTCATTATTTTTGTAAAAAAAACTTAATTTAACGTTCTTGAGGTTAGATATGAGAATATTACGTATTATTTATATATATATATATATATATATATATATATTATACGAAATATAATTCAACCGTATCGTATCTGAAGGAGCCCAAACTTGGAATGTTCTGAAAATATTATTTGGTTTCATTTAAAACAAGTTGCTGAAATGTAATGTAGTGGTATATTTTTAGAATTGTCTCAAAAAACTCTTTCATTTGGTATCACACACGATAGGTTTTAAAACAAAAAAAGATTGATCCCACCATAAATCCTCTTCAAAGTGCATTTTTTTAAGAACTTACGGCTCAAAACAATTGATTTGATCCAAAACCCTTTCATTTGGTATCACACAAAATAGGTTTTAAAAGCTTTTTTTCCATTAAAAAAATGATGACGTCATAACTCCTCTCCTATAGGATTTTATAGAACTGCGGTTCAAAAAAATCTTTTGACTATACTAAGTTATCCTGTCCATCGATTTGCGGTTTTTTTGCGTACGATTAGCTCTAGGCGGAAGATGAGGATGGAGGATGAAGGCGGATGGACGTTTGTGATAGTTAAATAAATACCTACTTCTTAAGTTTATACCAGACACGTTTCTTTTTTAGGTTGCCGTAGTCAAGTCAACAAGGAACCCTTATAGTTTAACTATGACCGGCTGTCTGTCTGTGCTTCCGTGGCTTAGCTCAGAAGCCCTTAGTACTAGAAAGCTGTAGTTTGTCATGAATGTGTATATTAATTACGTCAAAAATAATAGATTGTTATTCACGAGTCGAAAGAAAGCAATGCCCCTATGATAAAAAATAGACGCCGACGATAGTTCGAGTAAGGAATTAATGACTTTCACTCGTGTTAAAACTCTACTTTTCATATTGAATACAAGGAAAGTAAAACAAATGAACGGAAAGAAAAATTGCATTTTGAATTTCGACACAACTCACAGATGTTAAATGTAATTTAGTTTTTATTTTCCAATTTGGAACATGTCGCGTCCAGCCGTCCAGTCAAAAGTTTTTAAAACACACTGGCTGTTTATACCATAGACTTATTTAATGGTTTATACACAAACAAGTATGACAAGACCGCAACTTATTTTTAACTAAAGTTAAAAAATCGTTGAAAAGTAGATTAAAAAAAAAGTTTTTTTAATTAGTTTTTAGTTGCCGATGACTCTAGGGCCAGCGAAACCAATTTCAGTTCTATTTTCTAACAGAAATATAGAAACTCTTTAAACAGGTAAACTGGATGACAGCACGCCGCACCGCGGGCACCGCCGCATTTCAAGCAAACGCGTGTAAAATAGCTTCTCCGTAAACACTCTCATACAACACCATATTGCTTTTTACTTATGTTATGTTGCCTACGTTAGCTTAATGTTCAAATATTTGTACATAAAAGTTTTGTTACAATAGCGTTCACGGTTGTTAAATAAATTATGAAAATACTTGTATGGAAAATGCAATTTGTTAAAAATTCTCCATACAAAACGTCAATTTCACAGGTAAGGACCCAATATTTGAATTTAGCGCGAGGCGCGCCCGCGACGCGCATCGCTCCGCGTCTCCGTAAACGAGCACTTTTGTACCTAATAAAAGGTTGATGTTTATTTTTAGCCATACTATGATGTGAGCTGAAGTATTATTGCATAAACCTTATTTTAACCAAGCGAGCGCGAAGTGCGAGCGAAGCGTCTCTGCTTCAGCTTGGGCAAAAATTCTTTCGCATGTCTGTCTTTCCGGCTGTCCGGCTCTCTTGAAATTTTGTGAGCAGATTCGATAATTTTATGGATTTTATTGTAGATCCAGTTTTTTTGAAATTTTGCGAATAAAACATTCACCCATTCGAAAAATTATCAGAATTAGAAACGCCATCTAGCTTCGAATAGATATACTAAAAGAATACCTAACTTACCAAACAGCACATAGTACTGCTTTTCAAAAGCAGTGTCAACCTTGTGGCGACATCTATTAGATTAATTTCTAAACAAATACAATTTGAGCGAAGTCTACTGCTCACTGAGCCCCTAGTCTGATATATCTGTTACTAAGGAATAGTCATTTGTTCAACAAATGAGCAAAGTTATTTTTTGCTGCGAGTGCCGAGTTTAAATCACGAAGTAACGAAGAAGTTTAGAATTAGCGAGTGATTCTAATATAGACTACTGATCACAGAATGTGATTTAAAAGCACGAGTCTTGAAAAAAATTGCTCTCGTGTGAAACACAACTTTTCATCTCTACCAGCGAAAAAACTCGGTGCAAATCGCATTTTGCTACACCCTTATCGTGCTGGAGAGGTAAAAACAATTTTGTACTCGCCAATTAATACCTAAAAAAGTTATGTTACAATTTTTTGGTCAGAAATTTACAACCTTGCCCAGAAATAGCTGTTGGGCAATGTTACTATTAAGCTGTGTCGTGTAGTCATCCACACTTTAAGTTTACATGGGATCACTGAACAATGAAAGTTGAAATGAAGAGATCAAACTTTTCTGTTTGCGGTTTGCTAGCATACACTAGCTAGCATACACTGCAAATGTTTGCTTAGGGGCCTTCGTATGAGCTCGCGCGCATCTAAACTTGCAAGCTATTAAAATTTAAGCTTGTTTAATAAAGTTGGGTTCAGGATGATAAATGGTAGCATAAAATAACTTAGCTTACAAGCATTGAGGAATATTTCTGGCTATAGTTTTCGTAGAGCCTGTTTCACAATCAAAAGTTGGTTCTGAGTAGTTTACTTAAGACGATTAGTGCCCTCACAGTGGCGCCCTCATCATAATTAAATTAATTGCTCGTTAAGTACATAATGTATCGAAAATTCACACGTACAGATTGAAGCTAAGTTTCTATAGTTTATTTACAAACAAACCCCTCAGTAAAATATAGTTTGTTGTAGTAGTAGTAGGCAAAAGAGCAATAGGTGGCCACTTTTGGCAAATTTGCCTACTACTACTACAACGAACTATATTTTACTGAGGTTATTATTTGTAAATAATCTATAGAACCTTAGCTTCAATCTGTACGTTTGAATTTTCGATACATTATGTAGGTACTTAGCGAGCAATTAATTTAATATTATGAGGGTGCCACTGCGAGGGCACTAATCGCCTTAAAAGATGATTTGACATATTTGTCATATGATAACTGTCAAATTATCCGTTAAGTAAGCTACTCAGAACCAACTTTTTGATTGTGAAATAGGACGCCTACCAACTTTTATAAAGTTAAGCGTTTCAGTTTAGGTTCCCAAACGGAATCGTTTTATTTCGTTCCATGAGCTACACCGGGGTGTCAGTGTCACGCAAAGCGAAATCGCCATATTGCCGTTCCGTCGAACCTCAAGAGGGCGCCGGTGTCGTAGACAAAAAAAAACTTCATTTTGTCCTGTATAGAGTATATTCTTGTATGAACAAATAATGAATGACATACGGCTTAGCGATTCAGTTTAGGTTATGAATTAAAGTTGAGTCGCTGTTAGCTGACACCGCTGTCAGATAGCGATGCAGTTCATTTTAGGACCTAAACTGGATTACACCTAAGCCTCCGGCTCTAAGATAACTCACAAAACTAGTAGACTCGTATTGTTCTCTGTCGTGGCCTAATGTCAAAAGTCGACAAACGGAGCACAAAGTACTGTGGAACGACGCCATACAACAAGTCGAACGACACCGGCGCGGCGCGGCGCGGCGCCGGGTTTTATTTTCAATTTATAAACTTTAAATTGTAGAGCTTTTTTTAATCATGATATTTTTAATGTGAGCAAGTAAACAAATAGATTATTATTCACAAATGCTAAGTACCTACCAAATTTGATATAAAAACAATATTTTCATTAATTTGTCGAAATTACACGATCGTATTATCTAGATCTGTTTCCGCGTCTCTTATTTCAGTCACAAATGTAATATTTACATGTTCTTCATCGGAGATGAGATGCTTAGCGTCTAATAATAGGATGCTTGGTTTCATTTTACGTTGAAAACTTTTTTGACTTAGTTTTTTAGGATTTCTCTAAAAGTGACTAAAAGTGACTCACTATTTTCATGTCATTTGTTTAGGTATATTGGGGCTACACATTGATATATCTAAGTCTGCGCAAACCTAGGAATTTTTTGTAGGTCGAATATATATTTTTATTATCAATGCTTTATTTTTTATTTTAGTAAGTTTTAATATTTATGGCATGACATTTAATGAAACATATTTCAAAGAATATGATATAACATATTTCAAATAAGGAATAGAAGCGGATTTATGATCTCGATAATACAACCCATGTTTTTGTTTATTCCGCAACATGCCCATTAAAAATTAAAAATAAAAAGAACCAAGCACAATAAAAAGCTATAAATATTAAGTTGAAATCAACATGCTGTTGTAGTTGCAGATTATACATATTTTATTGATGTTTTAAGACTTTGATAGCGAATCCTCATGTCCAACTTCTTGTATGGCGTCGTTACCCTGGGCTCTATCGGCTAAAAACATTGAAGTTCATGTTAACCGTGTTTTGACAGATGTATGTGATACATTGCTACTTCATTTTGGCACAAATAAATACTTACCAAATAAAAGTAGCAATGTATCACATACATCTGTCAAATCACAGTTAACATGAACTTCAATGTTTTTAGCCGGTACCGCCGCATGTCGTTCCACAGTGCGACGACCACTTTTCTCTTCAATTGACATTAATTTGACAATTGAGTCGAAGAAACTTGTCTACTACTCTTTGAGTAGTCGAGAAAGAGTTTTCTGCGTATTTTATTTTATGTGAATCTGTATTTCGCTATTATAATAAATATAAGTTGTTCATGTTTATGTTTTAAGTAAGAGGAGAAGTTACAGCATAAACGACAAAAACAGCTGTCCAAAAAGAAAATAATTTTTTTTCGTAAAGATTAAAAAAAATACTTAAAAAATGTAAGAAAATATAAAATTAATACAAAAAATATTTATATCACTACCTAAATAATTCATTACTTATTATTTAAGAATATTGTACCTACATTACCATTTACCACACATTTTTCCTAAATTTAGTATTTATTTTATTTCATTATTTAATATTTAGAAACTCTTATTAAAATTATTTTCAAACGTTGATTTCGATATTTCGTAATTTTCTAGTCAGTTTCCACAGACTACTAAATTAACAAGTTCGGTAAAGTGCGTTGCCGTTATGTTGGTTTTCCGAAAATCTACTAAAGCACCTCATTATAACGCAATAAGATTACAATGAGTCTACTGCCAACATAACGGCAAAGGAACTATTTAATAAAACGCACTCTAGTAGTCTGTGCAATATAGTACTTGAGTCTGTGTCATCTTTTCAAAATTCTCTCAATAAACGGAAGGCAAACGAATCTATATCCTATCTATATATACGGCTATATTTTTCTCTGCACGAACTCGATTTGAAGAGTTTTGCGTCGTGAAAGGTATAGGTAGAAAGGAACAGTGCTTTGCGAGAAATGATATTGCTTTTCCCCTTGAAGCGCTATTGCAATAAATGTAAAATACCGGTGACTCTTTTCAATTTTATGATGGCAATAATGGTAAATATTTACTATGGCTAATATTATTCTTCTCGAGCTTTAGAAAGCTTTGTCATGGCTTTGTCTACGGAAGAGAATGCTAGAGTGACTCTTTATCTTAGAACTAATTAAAAAATACAATCATTGTGATGATTTAGTTCAACTAAATCGATTATTTCGACGTTTATTGTCGTTGAAATAAAAATACAATATTTTTAAATTTAAATTTTCTAGTAAAACACTTTAAAAAGTCCCACTGTCAAACTGTGCTCAGCACAAGAATTTTGAATATGTAGAAATACAAGGTGTTACAAAAATACCCCTAATGCCAAATATGGTATATAGGGACCATCAAACTGAACAACTTTTTCTATGGGACCAACTCTGAAACCGCGAAATAAAAATCAGCTGTTTCATACAAAAATTAAAATCGAAAATATCAAAATGTATGAAACAGCTGATTTTTTTTTGGGACCATAGTAAAAGTTGTTCAGTTTGATGGTCCCTATATACCATATTCGGCATTAGGGGTATTTTTGTAACACCTTGTATATTTTTTTTCTAAGTCTATGAGAAATATTGAGACGACAAGTCTATGGCAAGATTCGTAGACAAGAGTCCCGTTTGCTTATGCTACGCATGCTCGGGATCTGAAAACTACATACCTAATCTATGCTACCTATTTTAGAAATATAATTATGTACTTAAATGTAAAACAACCAACTTGGTGCAAAGCACTTTAAAAATAAGAATTTTAGAAGATTATTTCAAAAAAAGTAGTTAAATTGAATTTTGTTTGGCCCTCATTATATACAAAATATTTATGCTTATATCTAGAAATATTAAATTAAATAGCCCACGACTGCCTATTTCTAGAAATTAAGGAATCCTACATACATAGAGGTGCTATTCACTTCTCAGCGCGGAAAGATAGCGAGTGAGCGAGTGTTTTTAAACTTTGCATTTCCGACGCTTCTTTTGTTTGAACTTTGAACGAATGCAAACATGTGAAATTAAGTGTAACCTCGGCTGCTGAGCAACTGGAATTTTTTGTTTTTATTCAACATTCTGATGCTAAAATAATTCCCGTTTGTATTTTTTTCAAATACCTAGATATAAAAATTATTTTAGTCCCGTCATTGTGACATCACTCTTAAAAACATTTTATAGTAACAAAATAAAGTATGTACGTACAGAAGTATTTTAACTGGTAAATGAATTTTACTTGTACACTTTAGTAAACCCCCAAAGTGATATCCTAATACGTCCATAAAAAAACATCCTAAAACAAGATAATTACGACAAATATAGCATAAACCGGAGCCAGTATATTTGTATCTCTGTGCTAAAATGTATTTTGACTGTACATTGATTAGAAAAATTATATAGTTGATTTTATCATGAGAACTGATTTATAAGAATTATAGCAAATGTGATTAAAACATAAAAAATATTAAGACCCAAATTCACCAACTACTTAACTAGCCGATTATTTTTTTATCATATGTTTTTGACATTTTCTTCATCAAAACAGACGGTTAAAACTAATCAGCTGTTAAATGTGTTGGTGAACTTTCACTTAAGTCCTCAAATAAATAAACACAATTAATAATCAATTGTTTATAGTGATTTTCTTCAAATTATCATTTACTAAGGTATTTGACTTTACCATTTTTCCTCTTAAAAGCTTATTTTATTCACTGAAAACAGTGAAAAAAAAACTTTTACATCATTTCCCGTTTTTTCCTTTTGAGGTACGGAACCCTAAAAACGTACGTGTAACATCATACGATTTGAACAGGCGGCATAAAATGACGTTGTATTTATGGTCACACGTGTAAAGTAAAGAAAAACCTTGGCGCGTGAACAATTATTTTTAACCGACTTCAAAAAAGGAGGTTCTCAGTTCGTCGGAATGTTTTTTTTTATATTGTTTGTTATTTTGTCAATTTATCTTCGATTTAAATTTACTCATTATAAAAATGAGTTGAGGCGACGAAAGTGATATTTTGTCGCCACCTGAAATTCAAAAAGCGGCAGGAACTGTAATATGCTGTCTCCATTATAAAAAAAAATATTATGTAAACCTAACTGCAATGCTCAAAAAACTTTCACAAGGGTATAAATTAGAATAAGAAGTCTGCATCAAGCGTGCAAATGTCCTTGTCAGAAGCACAAGACAGTGTGCACTTGGATCTTAAACTAAGTTTTCGTATTAACAAGTTCTAATTTACCACTTTGTGTTAGTTAAATAAACTAACATTACAACTTTACAAGTTCTTTATTTTTATTGCAGGTTTGATTTTTGGCATTTTCGGTGTATTGACGACGTAAAAAAACGTAGAAACTCAGGACGGTGTGATTTGGTACATTCAATTACTGTAATTTTTAATAAAAATAAAATGAAAAATTACTACTTGATTTGAATTTACGCGCATTATTTGAGAAAAGCACTAATCAAGCCTTGGCCGCAACTAGGCATTGATGGACTTACGTATGTGTGCCACGGCTTCGCCTCAGCCTACATTTTCACGTTCGTCCTTCAATGCTTGTGTTGCATGCCGCTGCAGTAATGTAGGTAAGGTACACTATTTACCACTCTTGCAACTTCTGCTTTGAAAACCTGCCAAACCATTAAAGTTACTGAGACCATAATCATTGCTAACAGTTCGTAATCTTTAATAATAGTAGATTAATTTGGTACCGCTCATTCCATAACTTCGCACTGGAAGTGTATTTTTAACATGCACTTTAAACTAAATTTTCTCAAAAAAATAATTATTGCAGCTAACAATAAGATTGCGTTTTTTCATTGAATAGCTAATTTTACCTAGTTTCAGGGTGTATTAATAACTCCATACCGCTCAAATGGTTGTATTTGCCTAGTACAGTCACATATATATAGTGTATGTTAGGGAACGACTGATATCGAAGCTTTGGTAGTAAACATATGGATCGTTTAAAAAAAAAACATAACTTTTTACAGTGATTAGTTTACGGACATTTACGACCATATTGGGGACAATATGAATGTATCACAAACATTTGGAACATGTGACTGTACCACAGCCCATTTTCAACCTTTGAATTAATTAAAAACAAACTTTCAGTGTCGACCCTCCTCCTTCCTTCAATTAAGAAAATCTTAATGTAAGATATGAATGAAATGTTATTAACTACCTACTAAGTTTTTTCATAAACCTCAACCACCTACATAATTTTAAGCTTGATCAAAAAGATCTTTATCTTCAAAAGTCTCGGACATTTTAATCAAGCCAAGTTTGGAATAAAATCTTTTTTGAAGATGGCTGGTACTTTTTAAACGAAATAAACTAAACGAAAATAAACGAGCTTACAGTGCGGTTATATCATATTTTGTGTTTACCGGTAAACTGAGAAAGTTACTGTGGTTCGGAACTATTCATTTGCAAAGCCAGTTCTCCTTGGCTGTCGAGATTCTAAAAAAAGTTTGTTCCATTTTTGAATTACACATGAATACTGAGTTTTAATAGCAACATTTATGGTCACACGCCTTCAATTTTGTATGAGAATCCATTACCACACGGTAATAATGGATTCACATACACAATTGCTGGAGCGTTTTAGGGCTGTCCATCTACTCCGATTTAGCACGAAGAAGGTTATTAAATAATTTTCGAATTTCCAAGAATGTTTAAGAAAAATCCATTTGCGTTTCAATTGAGTGGGAAATACTGAACTAATATAATATCAAGCCAGTCCACTAGCTATTAAAGGCATATAACAAAGCTCTTGCGCCCCAATACCAGCCATCACAACAATACACAATAGCACAATAACAATAGGACACAACTGTACCTACAATTGCACTATTAATTGTATACAGTTAAGGCCAATATTTTTTTAATGAGTACACTACCCTTTTAGACAGAGTGTGAATGTTATACTGATGAAAGTTGCTGAACTGTTTCATGGGTCAACAGACATGCTATTACTTGCTCGAATTAATCCTATGATGTTAGATGATAATAACGTTGGGTTAATATTAAACCAATAGTTATAATTTTGTTAGATAAGTAAAGCTGTATTTACGAGTATAAGTGGTTATTGAGATAGTTTAAGTTCAATATTTATTTAGCAAAAGTCCGATTTAAGGAATAAAAAAAATAATTTAAAATACTAACTTTCGGACACAACATTATATATATATATTGGTTTAATATTAAATATATATTGGTTTTACGCTCATATTAAAACGTAAGCAGAAATACGTCACTTCCCTTTAAACCCTGTATAACGACAGAATCGTGTAGTGCCCTACAAGCATAGCGGTTTGACATTTCAATGATTCCTTTGTCTACAAATGACGGGGCGTGCGCTCTCAAAAGCTACTCGTGAAATCTACTTGTGCGCTGTGCTAGATTGATTTTGTTGCCATTTTGTTCCATTTTTTCATATAAGTACTCGATTTTATTTGTTTAACAATTCACAATGTTTTTTTATTTCATTACCAAGGAACCAAATCCTACTTGATGCCTCAAGTCTGCCGACATGATTATTAAAGTACACACAAAAAACTTTAATTTTGATCGATTGAAATTATGTATAATAAAAACAATAGGTACTATTAATATTTCTAAACTGGAAGCTTGTTACGTAAATTAAGTTTCCAGCTCTTTACAAAATTAGTTCTTTAACAATTAAACTAAACAAAAGCATTGAATATACATTTCAATACTTAATTTTTTTTAAGCAAATGAATGGTTATAAACGGTCAATTCAAAATTCAAAACTCATTTATTCAGTCTAGGCTGTTAAAAGCACTTGTGAATGTCAAAGAAGCTACGCCATCGGTTCGCAAACCCTAAGTGGGAGACCTTGTAACTAGAAGAACCGGCAAGAAACTCGTCAAGGGCTGCTTTTTTCTCCCTGCTTATTTCACACAGTCGTCAAAATTTGAAAAATGAGGTAGGCATTTAAAGTGACGTCATTTTCCATTACAATAATTAACAAAGTTTACATTCAATGGGTAGGTAAAAAAATTTCAACTAGTTGAGAAATCGCTGTCTACTACTCGATAACACATAGCTAAGAAAAACATTGTATGATATGAAGAATTAGCCCAGGTGAGGTGGTAGTCGGGTTCACATAAATAAATCAACCGTATTGAAGTATTTTGATTCAATTACTGTGATTATTCACCTGCAACGATAACATCAGTGCGTCTAGGCATTCCCGAAAGTTTTGCCTGTCTGGCAACTCACAAATATTTGAATATAGATTTATATAGATTTGTTATGCTTTTCAAACTTAAGAACTCATTCGTGAAATTAAAACAAAAATTGGAAGTCGCGATTCATTTCTTTTTTATCACAATGCGAAGATCGTCGCCCGTACGCGAAAAGATTTCAGGGTGAGGGTTTTCATGATTTTGAAACCTTGCTTTCTCGCTTTTTACCCGACTGCAAGGATAGAGTTATGTTTTTTTGAAGTTTACACAGTTTCAAATTGTGGTACTTTGAATTGATTTTTAGCAGAATTACCTGCCCAGAATTCTATTTCTTGCCAAAATACGTTACACAGCGTAAAGAAAAATCTTCTAAGAAGACTTTGGCTCTTAATAAAAGTCTGGAACGGGTGGTAGAAAAATATAGACGATTCAAAAGCGCTTAATTACTAAGTTTATTTGGATAAAGCAATTTTTTACTTTTTTTTTACTTTTAATTTTGGTCCCTTACCTACATTAGCAGTCAAACGGCATTGGTTTAATGTTCGCTTCATGATATTAATCATGAAGCGAACCAATGCCGTTTGACTATCGAGGTTCGCTTTTAAAAGTAGGCCCTCAGGAATTGCGATGGTTGTGCGGTTTGCCTCACAACACCCAACTCATTAACATTGTATTCACTCACCGCTTGCATAGCAATTAAACAAACCTTGCTTCGGTGTGTTTAATTTGATGTTGCGCTCTCGGAAAATGTAAGTATTTTCACTCTCAAACGATTTGTAATGTCGACTGTTTGTTTAATTGTTCATAATTTAATTATGTTTCATTTCACAAATTTAATAATGTTATGAATTAGAAAGTCAACATTAAAGACCATGCTGTCAAATATGATGCCAATATAAAATTAATTGGAGATGTTTTTTGGGTTATCAAATTGATACGTGTTATAAAATTGCCAAGATAAAGCTAATTCGTTGGGATTATATTGCCCAATTGAAAAGTCTCACACATTTGTCTGCTATATTTTGAACTAGCTTTCGCATGCGACTGCGTCCGCGTGGACATTAGGGAACCTTAGAACGGGATAAAAAGATAAACTTTTTGCGTGATTGAGTCTTTCACATTTAAAATATAAGTAGGATATTTATATCCCATTACTTACAAATCTTTTTTAATGTTGATAATCAAGCGCTTGACCGCTATCACGCTTCGTAGTATCGTAGTAAGCGATGATGCGATCTACGATGAAACGCGCTTGCCTAGAAGTAACCCATTCACTCGCGGCTTGAAGGCCCCCAGATTCTACCTATCAGGAAACACTGACTCATGCAAGGAGTTCCACTCTCTAGCAGTACGGATAATAAAATTCGAAGCAAAACGCTCAGTGCGAGTCTTTGGAATATCAGTCTGTCACACTTGAGTCGAAGTCATAAGAAACTACGACGTAATGTTCTCGTAGCTACGTCAGGACTACGAACTACGACTACGAGCTACGTGTGTTGCAAAGCAGCTATATTAATTTTGGACAAATTCCGATTTACTTGATTTGCAACTTTGAAGCTGATCAAGCGTATTCATTTCGCGTATTCGAAACTATTACAACTACAATTTAAACATTACTATACAATTAAAATTTAAACATTTTATTAAAATCGAAAATTTCAAAATGTATGAAACAGCTGATTTTTTTTTCGCGATTTGAGAGTTGGTCCCATAGTAAGTAAAAGTTGTTTAGTTTAATGGTCCCTTTATACCATATTAGGCATTATTCGCGAAAAAAAATTATGTATAAAACAGCTGATTCTTTTTCGCGATTTCAGAGTTGGACCCATAGTAAAAGTTGATCAGTTTGATGGTCCCTATATACCATATTCGGAATTAGGGGTATTTTAGTAACATGTGTAGTAGTATACTGATATATTTGCTTAAAATCTTATCGTTAAAACTTTATCCTAAAAATCCATCGTATCATTTTTTACGAGTGTAAGTATTTAAGCAATATTATAAAGTATTAATAAATAAATATTTGACACTATCACATTCATTGCTCCGATTCCAAAGTAAGTAGTTAAAGCACTTGTATTGTGGAAATCAGAGTCAACGGTGGTATCACAAACACCCAGACCTAAGCCAATATAGAAAAGTTCGTTTTTCTAAATTGACCCAACCAGGGGATCGAACCCGGGACCTCAGAGATGGCGACACCTTGAAAACCGGTGTACAAAACCACTCGACCACGGTGGTGGTAGGTATAAACGGTATAAGTACGAGTACCTACGTTATGAGCGCATTTTGCGGAAATGGGGAATAATGAAAGGAAGTTTAAAAGGGTTGTAAACGTTGCAATCGGTGTGATGACCGCAATGATGTAAAAAATAAATTAATGCTTGAGGCAATAATTTTACTGCGAAATACAAAATATACATGAGAGGATTGCCAACGTTCTGTGGTGACCGGCGCGTTGCTATTAAATGAGTTAATTATTGAGGCTGCAACTTGGTTGGGAATATTTAATAGTTTCGGACAGATCTTATGTCGCGTGGTCATTTGATGATAGTTTTAAGCTTGTTTTAGATTATTTCGATTGCTACGCTGATGAGATAATTCGTTATCCGGCATAGCATATTTAAGAGAAAAATACTATTCCCGAGCTAATAAATTTACAAAACCCGAATCCGAACCCGATCCTGAACTCGAACTCAAACTCGAATGCCGTACCCTGACCCTGAACACCGGCCTCGAAACCAAAATCAAACCCGAACCCGAACCGAAGATTTTGGTAGGTAGGTAGGTAATGTATGTACCTAACTATCTACACGTTTCGTGGGAGTAAGAGAAAAAGTAATACATCCTTTAAAATGTATAGTTCAACCGCTATAATACGGCGCCCAAAAAATGATCGCAGTTTACAAAGTATTTACAAAAATCACGTTTGATGAACTCGATAAAGCGTAGACGAGCCCACTCGCACTGGAAAATATCACAATTTCACAGGGCACAAATATTAATGGGATTACAGAGGGTCCAGACTTGATTTTCGGTTAGTTATTGGACACCCTCGAGCATTTTAAACTAAAGCGAAAACAGCACGTGACAGTTTACGTATTTCTCGTTGGATATTATTATTTGTTGTGATGGTGCATTATGAAAATGTAGGTTTATTGTTAATGTCATCGGTTTACCTTCGATATTGACATATAAGTAATATAGGTAACCTAATTATCCAATTTGAACCCACTGCATATTTCAAAATAATATCACAATCTACATAATATAGCAAACTACATGAAACTAATTATCTAAAGGTTGATAATTGATTCAATTGGCATTAATGAAGGACTTTGATAATATTGTAACGTTGCCGTGTGACCTCCTTAAGGAATGCCCGTATGTTAATTGTATTGTAGAACCTGCAAATGTCGAGCAGGTAACAGAATTATGGTATTATGCATCTGTATTTCAATTTAAACAGACTATTTTTGATCATGTATTTATTTTTAGGTTTGTATGCTATTTATAAATTTAACAATCTTATTTATTTTATCACAAAGTAGCCTACACCTACATATACAACTTCCAACCATCATCGGTTGGACCGGGGTCCGCGGGCTAATAACACCCAGCCCGAAGGAAGATCTTCCCTTTGGCTTTCCTATCAGTGGCTCCTACCTCAACATCCTCATCCTTTCCATATTATCATCATACCTACATTGGTGACCCCTACGGAGCACATTCAAGCACATTCAGCAACGCAGCGCAGCTATCACCCCATACCTTATCCAGCATCCGCAGTAGTCACACCGCAAGCAGAGAAGCACAGCAAGCCAGCACCACAGCCTTCGGGTTCCATCGCAATATCATTGATGGTGACTACTCCTTTGCACAAGGAACCGCCATTCCAGCCACGCGGTCGAACAATAGTGAAGGGCAAGGGTCGAAACCGAATATCGATGTTTTTAAAGTCGGCACAAGACTGCCGCAGTTCTGGCCTGAAGAACCCGAGATCTGGTTCGCGCAAGTGGAGGGGCAGTTTGTCATATCTGGAATCACCAGCGACTCCACCAAGTTCCACTACGTGATCAGCCAGTTGGACAACCAGTTTTCGAGGGAGGTGAAGGACATTATCATCAGCCCACCAGCAACTGATAAGTACCAGAAAAGCTGAAAACCGAACTGTTCAAACGGCTAACGGCGTTGAAAGAGAAGAAGATCAAGCAGCTTTTGATGCACGAGGAGCTTGGAGACCGAAAGCCCTCGCAATTCTTGAGTTACCTCAAAAGCCTCGCCGACGTTAACGTTCCTGATGACTTCCTAAAGACCATCTGGATTAGTCGCCTCTCACACGGGATCCAGACAGTGCTCGCAGGTCAGCCACCATCATCCTCCATCGACGATCTGGCGGACTTGGCCGATCGTATCCACGAGCTGGCCTCTCCATCGGTCGTTACTATAAAAATAAATTCTGTTGTATTATATGAAACATTAATTTCATATTTATGGCATAGAGGAAGCATGCTTGCATGCAAGTAATAGCAAGCATGCAACATGCATGCAAGCATTATGGAGCTTCGCTGCGAGTGGTCAAAGTAATAACCTAATCTAACCTACCGATGGTGGTCGCATCAAAAGATTTTCATTAAAAGTAGTAATGCAAAAATAGTCATTGATATGTACGCTAATACATTTTAGGACATCGAACACTAGTGGTTTTGATAACTAGAGATTTTAACGTTTAAGCGAAACAATAAAAAATTGATTAACATGCAAAAAAATCGATAAAGCTAAACATTAAAAGTAAGGCCAAATGAAAATAGGACAAAAAACTTTTGGCGAGTCAAAGGTATTTTGACATAAAGTTCATAGTAAATATGTCAAAATTCTACCATCCGTAAGCAAAAAAGTCGTTTCTCGAATAATGGAAGGGGGGCTAGTTTGCATAAACCGGCTAGGTCAAGGACAAGGAAGGAGACTACAGGGTTATTCACGATTGTCGGAAAGCAACCTATCCGATTCGAATCGGAAAGTCTTCCGAAACACGCGATTCACGATCGGATCGAATATTTTTGACATTATTTTGTCGATTGAATTGATTCACTAACCGAGAGCATCAATGACCAGTCTAGCATATTTCTATCGGAAAGAGATGCGTACGATATATATGAAGATTAGAATTAATCTAAAAAACCTAGAGAAATGTAAAAAATATACGTTATGTAAAAAATATACGGTACTTTTACAAAAAATGTTGCCATGTAAAATTTACCGATATTTTATTAATGACTGTTAGTATTTTTTAGATAAATGGGATAAATCTTGTAAAATATCAATGTTAATTGTAGTACCTAATTTATTACGTAAAACTTAAAAAATATCAATGCCAGGTTATCGATCTTATTTTCTACCATTTCTATATAGGCTACCATACTTTGTAAATGCATTTCACAATAACAAAACTGTTAACTAGTCTATGGCGCGCTTTCCCGTCGGCAAGTGAGTCGAATGCCAGTCGAATGTATTTGTGAATAGCAGTTTTCGAATTTATCGGTACGGAAATTTTACGGAGTAGAATTCCGAGAGTCATGAATAACCCCGGCATCACTCTTTGGTTTAGGATCTTTCATTAACACACACGCGCACACACACACGCGCACACACACACGCACACACACACACACACACACACACACACACACATACACACACCCACACCAACGCGCGCGCACACACACACACACACACACACACACACTCAGTTGCGTGTGCAAGCAATCTGTCAACTGTCACTGCAAGATTATTACAATCAAGCTCCTAAGTCGAGCTAGAACACTTTACACTTATTATCTCACTCATGGCAAGCAGTTTTGCGACGTCAAACGGTTGCGGTTTTTTTAGTTTAAATCAAAATCTGTATTATATTTTAAAAAATCCAACTGGCATTTCAAAGTGTATGTTTAGAATAATCTACTGAGAAAATTTAAAGGCTTAAATTGGTCAGGTTTATCTGTAAAATGCAAATCTCTGTTTTAAAAGTTAACGAATCGTGTTTCTGCAACTGACAAAATGAAATAAATAATCAGATTATTAAATATCTCTTTTATATGTTTTGTAATTAATGAGAAAAATCGAGATCCTTGCAACCAATATGTCCGATGCGTCCCCTTAATGCCCTATGTAATAAAACCTGTTTTCGCAGTTTAAATATAGCCTGAGGTGCTGTCGTATGTACGTAGCCAAACATTTTCAAATATGTAGGTACCTAGTTTATTTCTTTGTAAGCACAGCGGTTTGTTGAAGTGGCGTTTAATCAATATTATTTTATTTACTACTAATCAAACGTAATGCACTATTAATTTATAAAATCGTTAAAAATATTGCTAGTATTTCTTTTAAAAATCAATGTACGGTACATAAGTTTATGGTAAGGTATGAGGCTCAAACTGATTTTTGGCAGGCCTTTTTATCGCTAATTTCTCTTTTTTTCGTTTAAACTTCTTTTGTTTTACTTAGCTTTGTAAGCTATTTTCTTTTGTTTCTTTTTATTGACTATTTACTTACCGCCTGCATAAAAAAATCCTTAAAATCGAGTAAGGTATAGTCATAGACTTAGAAAAATTTTCGCTGCGCTCAAGGGTATAGTCAATTTTAGTCAAAATAATGCTTGCTGATAAGACTTATTAATGTCAAATTAATGTCATTAAACTTTCATTATTCATAAATGTATTATAAGACAATGTTTTTTGGCTTTACTTTTGCGTTATTATGTTGTCGTTCTAACGAATCCGTAGACAAAACAGGCTAATCCACTGGCTCATATCCACATCTTCCGAAAGAAGAAAACAATTATCTGTCATTAAATGTCATTATGTTGTAAAATAAGGCGAAGGCTGTCACACGGAAGAGGCCAGTCTCAGGCCAGTCCTAAAGGCCAGTTAAAACGTAGTGATTTCATTCTCTTTGGGGCCAGTCACACAAATAACAGTGAAAAAAGACTGTCAATTCAATCCTGAGCTTCAATCAGCTGTTATATATGATAGGCCATGATATTCACTGAATAGGGATAAAATATACGGCAAACTTTTATAACTTCTAAGGTTTGTTGAGTGTACTCTTAGAATAATAATGTACTTACTTTAGTACAATAACTATACAAGGTGTTACAAAAATACCCCTAATGCCGAATATGGTATATAGGGACCATCAAACTGAACCACTTTTACTATGGGACCAACACTGAAATCGCGAAAAAAAAATCAGCTATTTCATACATTTTGATATTTTCGATTTTAATTTTTGTATGAAACAGCTGTTTTTTTTTCGCGATTTCAGAGTTGGTTCATAGTAAAAGTTGTTCAGTTCGATGGTCCCTATATACCATATTCGGCATTAGGGGTATTTTTGTAACACCTTGTATAATTTGTGGCATAGTGTATGTTGCTATTGAGCTATTATGAATAATGATTTTCAAGAAATTCTTTATAACAAGCTTATAGGCCTTCCATAACTATTTTATGAATAAAGTGGTTAGTTAATATATACCTTTTTTATACATAACTGTATTATTTTTTAAAGAAATATGCTTGATTATTGAAGATTCATTTCTACAAATATTTGAATGTAGCTTATACTCGGTATGAAAATCATTTACTTAGTTATTTACTAAATCGTGTTTGCGACTAAACTTTGTCTGTCTTTGTCTGTCTGTGCGGTCTACAGAATTGAATCATCCTACGGGAACATACAACTGGGGTAGAAATACCTAAATCCGTTTAGCTGTGCTTGCGTGATTAAGTATCAAGCATCTCATAGAAGGATTATGCAAAAACTTGCAAGAATTTGTTTTGCGATTTCGAAATAATTGGATTTTATTAATTAATTAATAAGATCGCCTTGTGTACATTTGCATACCGTTTTCGATTCCACGTCGGATTAGTTTCTAAAGGAGTAAATAACGGTTAGTTTTCGGTGTGGCTTACGAATAATAATCCTTTTTGGGAGTTTATTAGCGCACCTATTTTTAACCGAATTCTTACGAAACAAGCGAAAACTCAAAAGGAAGAGGTTCTCAATTCGATTGCAATGACTTCAATTAAAAAAAAAAATCAGCTGTTTCATACATTTTGATATTTTCGATTTTAATTTTTGTATGAAACAGCTGATTTTTTTTCGCGATTTCAGAGTTGGTCCCATAGTAAAAGTTATCAGTTTGATAGTCCCTAATACCATATTCGGCATTAGGGGTATTTTTGTTACATGTTGTATAGTATTGCATAAAAATAGCATTGTGAATGCTAATAATAATAATATTGCCGGCGCTAGTGGACGTTCATAGCCGCCTTAAGTAATCAAATGCAATACATCCGCATTCTAGTGTTAAATTATTAAAGCCCCAGGCTCCGCATGTCATCATAATTCTATTTACTTCCGCTTGAAAATAAAATTGGCGATGAACGGCTCACTAAGTGCAGAATCAACCAAGCGGTATTAACTCTCTAGTAAGTGACGTTTCTCTGTGTATAAAAGAGATAGGACTATGCATGGTTTGTGGGCCGATGTATCTAATCCTCTATACTTAGTAAACCAATGAAAATAAGCACTCTGAAAACAAAATCAACCTTAATGACGTCGGTATTTGTTTTTTACATTATGTGGGTAGTAGGTACGTGGTAGGGTAAGTACCACAAAAACGCCGTTGCATTTTATTGCGGTTCTCAGTTCGGATGATTTTTTTATATATATTTTTTTTGGTACCTCATAACTTTTTCAATTATAAACCGATTTTAGAAATTCTTTTTTGTTTGAAAGCATATAGTTACAAATTGGTCCCATTGTCACAAGGTCAGGATCTGATGATGGGATTCTGTGTGAAGAAAAGAGATAGGGCTATGCATGGTTGAGTGGGCCGATGTATCTAATCCTTTATAGTAAACCAATGAAAATAATCCCTCTGAAGACAAAAACAAACTTTAATGGCGTCGGTATTTGTTTTCTACATTATGTAGGTAGTAGGTACGTGGTAGGGTAAGTACTACAAAAACGCCGTTGCATTTTAACCGACTTCCAAAATAAGAGGAGGTTCTCAGTTCGAATGATTTTTTTTTTTATGTTTGTTACCTTATAACTTTTTCAATTATAAACCGATTTTAGAAATTCTTTTTTGTTTGAAAGCATATAGTTACAAATTGGTCCCATTGTCACAAGGTCAGGATCTGATGATGGGATTCTGTGTGAAGAAAAGAGATAGGGCTATGCATGGTTGGATGGGCCGATGTTTCTAATCCTTTATAGTAAACCAATGAAAATAATCCCTCTGAAGACAAAAACAAACTTTAATGGCGTCGGTATTTGTTTTCTACATTATGTAGGTAGTAGGTACGTGGTAGGGTAAGTACTACAAAAACGCCGTTGCATTTTAACCGACTTCCAAAATAAGAGGAGGTTCTCAGTTCGAATGATTTTTTTTTTTTATGTTTGTTACCTTATAACTTTTTCAATTATAAACCGATTTTAGAAATTCTTTTTTGTTTGAAAGCATATAGTTACAAATTGGTCCCATTGTCACAAGGTCAGGATCTGATGATGGGATTCTGTGTGAAGAAAAGAGATAGGGCTATGCATGGTTGAGTGGGCCGATGTATCTAATCCTTTATAGTAAACCAATGAAAATAATCCCTCTGAAGACAAAAACAAACTTTAATGGCGTCGGTATTTGTTTTTTACATTATGTAGGTAGTAGGTACATGGTAGGGTAAGTACCACAAAAACGCCGTTGCATTTTTAACCGACTTCCAAAATAGGAGGAGGTTCTCAGTTCGGATGATTTTTTTATATTTTTTTTTGTTTGTTACCTCATAACTTTTTCAATTATAAACCGATTTTAGAAATTATTTTTTGTTTGAAAGCATATAGTTACAAATTGGTCCCATTGTCACAAGGTCAGGATCTGATGATGGGATTCTGTGTGAAGAAAAGAGATAGGGCTATGCATGGTTGAGTGAACCGATGTATCTAATCCTTTATAGTAAACCAATGAAAATAATCCCTCTGAAGACAAAAACAAACTTTAATGGCGTCGGTATTTGTTTTTTACATTATGTAGGTAGTAGGTACATGGTAGGGTAAGTACCACAAAAACGCCGTTGCATTTTTAGCGTAAGCTATTCAGAAAAAAAATGTTTTCCCTGTAGCTTTTAAAAATCCTCTGCCCTTTTTAATCAGCAGGATTTGACTGTTGAGAGTTTTATCATGCTGCGTTGAGCTAGTCCGTTAATGAAATGAAATAACATACACTGTTATGAACGCGAAAGTGGTCGTTTTGCTGTTTTATGGAGTGTCCATGGTATTAGCTCTTGATTTTATCGTTAGTTCCTATACCTCTATACCTATACAACATGTTACAAAAATACCCCTAATGCCGAATATGGTATATAGGGACATTTAAACTGAACAACTTTTACTATGGGGCCAACACTGAAATCGCGAAAAAAATCAGAAGTTTCATACATTTTGATATTTTCGATTTTGATTTTTGTATGAAACAGCTGTTTTTTCCGCGATTTCAGAGTTGGTCCCATAGTAAAAGTTGTTCAGTTTGATGGTCCCTATATACCATATTCGGCATTAGGGGTATTTTTGTAACACCTTGTATATTTATTAATTACGGGAAAAATATTCGTTGTCTTGTCTGCAAATTAAGCAAACGTATTTCCATCTTGCAATAATTTGCTTTGTTATGTGGTTCATTAGTCTTGTGCAAATGTGCGCCCTGAGGCTTTAGGCTGTTATTAATTTTCCTAGATTATTTGTTTGGTATGCTATTGTATAAATTGAACATCACTTGATGGCATTGTTTTATTAACAAACCAAATTATTTAAAAAAGTACCTAGTAAACTGCTTAGTCAATAAAAATTATGACTCGAGAAGTGCCTAAAGTGGCCAGTTTTTGCTCTTTTGCCTACTACTGCTATAACGAACTCTAATTTACTGAGGCTGACTTACTAGTCTATAGTTTATTATAGACCCTTAACTTCAATCTATGCATGTGAATTTTCGATACATTATGTACTCGAGCAATAAAAATTAAGATTAGGGCGCCACTCGAGGTTTATAGTCGCCTTAAGACATTTGTGCCACACCTTATTGCTATGTTTATATAGTATGTGGCAGCCACATTGCCATTTGCATAAGTAAGTAATTTAAAAAATAATATTACCACCGCATTATTATAAAACAGTATAAATTGCACTTATGAGAACGCCAAATCATACTGCACGAACGCATCTAATAACCATAAATTTGATACAAGATGAACAAAAAGAAAGGTGATTGAAAAATATCTAATTATTTCTTATAGTAATAAAGTGTGTTGTTGCTCACAGCGTTGGCCGCCATGCCACGCTGCTACATGGTGAAGAAAGGCATCCAGCGGCATGAGGGCCCGCCGCCCTGCAGCCCCACCGAGGCCAGTGTGGCACCGCCCTGCTACAGCCCGGCGGCGGAGGACTCGGCGCTCACTGGTAAATATTTACATCTATCTATTAAAAGGGCTACTCATGTACACGCGATGAGTTCGTCTAGCTAGAGGCTGGGGGCCCACTACCCTGCCGCCCCACCGAGGCCAGCGTTGCGCTGCCCTGCTACAACCTGGCGGAGGACTCGGCGCTGACCGGTAAATGCTCACTCTATCTATTATAAAGGCTACTCATGTACACGCGATGAGGGCGTCTGAAGGCTGGGGCCCGCTGCACTGCATCCCCACCGAGGCCAGCGTGGCGCCGCCGCCTTGCTACAGCCTGGCGGAGGAGTCGGCGCTCACTGGTAAATATTTATATCTATCTATTATTAAGGCTACTCATGTACACGCGGTGGGGGCGTCTAGTAAAACTTATAGTAAAACGGTAACAGGTCCAATTCTGTACATTGAAGATTTTTTTTTTGCAGGGCACTTTCTATAGTCGTTTAGTTTAATGGAGTTTTTTTTGCGAAAAGTGGCCACTTTTTACAATTAAACTCCATTAAACTAAACGAAAATCTAGAAAATATTGTGTAAGTGATAAAAAGTACCAGAAAGCTTCCTCGGGTGCACTACAGAGAGATAATTCGCAATTTCGTCTTTATTTAAGCACTATGATTTTTTTCCAATGGCGGCGCTAGGTGTGCAGACTACGCGCTTTTAACAAATGAATAATATCGTTTGATTGTTTATTACTTCGATTCCGCTGATTGTACCTACTAATCATACTAATTTTCTAATCTATCGAAAGTTTAAGTTATTTTATGATTCTAAAAATAATTTTATAATTTTAATATTCACATAACAGTAAAAATATTTTGTTATTACAAAAAATGACGAAGATCAAGTTCAAAGTTTTAATGACTTGCATTTTTCATACAAAATTTTACGAAATTTGTGACGTCACATGTCTTCTTTCCTATTTTTTTTAAGATATTGAAAAACTATTTTCATATAAAAAGTTATGCTTAAAATATATATAGGTATATTTTTTTCTCAAAATTTGACTTAAGGGAACTTTTTAAATTTGATATTTTAGCATTCACGATGCTATTTTCATACAATACTAGGAAAAATACGACTCGCACCAGATCATATTCTCGGATCGGACGGGAATCGAACCCGCGTCCTTTGGAAGTCCGGTCCAATGCTTTTCTAAGGGAACTCCCTTATTAACACTGATACAGAATAATGTCCAATAAGCGAGTTGAACAAAGTATGTAATTATGGCATGGCATGGCATTCGGAAATGTCACAAATGACGACTAGTAGGTACTTTAATACCGCACTTTCAGTGGTGGAAAGTTAGGTACTGCTCGCCTGCTCCTGCGCGGTTGCGGTAGGGGTCCGCCCCCCTGCCCCGCACCACACCCCATTGTTGACCTCTGTCTCATTTGTCCCTTGTTGACCGAGTAACCCCTCTACAGTATTCATCACGCTGTCTATTTAAAACTTTATCGAAGGTCGCGCAAAAGGCGAACAAATACGCTGACCATGCAATCACGTAAATGTTTAATAAACGGTAATCAACTGTCTGTAATATGGACCGTGTTGTCATGTCTTTTAAATAGCTAATGTCTTGTTTTTACAGTGTGGAAGTAAACAAGGTAAAAAGTGTAAGCTGTGGAAAAGTGTCTGGACGGAATTGTAGGTAAAATTTATTTTTTAAAGTCTTTATAAAACTTTGTTCGCGCCACGAAATAAGTTACGGGATTAAACATATTCTGTCACATTGAACTAAGCTTATTACTTAATCTATAATATGACACAGAATATTAGTACTAAACCTTAGCTTAGTACATACTTATATTATTTACATCATAATGTAATTGCGCTCAGTACTTACATTATTTACATTATGATGTAAATAATCTCTTGCAAGGCTGGAAACGTGTCGTCGGGTTTGTTTCTACTTTTCTAGGTAGGTAATGTGACAATTAAAATACGATATTATACTAAAATCATAATTTTAAATAACGGAAACATAGACAGAACATTATCCAAATGGTAGATATTAAGAAATTGGTTCTTGTTGAAAAGCTTGTCTTTTTTATTTCGAACAAAATAAAAAATAACAAGCTTACAGCTCACAGATTTATGCATAAGGTTTACAAAGCCACGATACGTCAAGGCCTCACTGCTAAAAAGAGCCCCCAGTGCTTCAGTGCCACAAAGTACGAAGCGGCGGCGCTGATACTTTGTGCCAGTGCCAAGATTATGGCGGTCAACAATGCGGCCCGCACCATCATATCGCGAGGCAGTGGCGATCAACAATGCGGCCCGCACCATTCTATTGCGCGTCACCTTAGTGACATAGCTTTTGTTAAGGAGTAGTAGGGCTGCCATCCCACTGGGTTTCCCCGGATTTGTCCTAGTTTGTAGGGCGTCCGGGGAGCGTCCGGGAGGGGTTCTTAAATGCCATGTCATATTACAATATTGTGTTTGCGGTGACAGCAAGCCTGCACCTCGCGGCAAGCGCGCGGACTACGAGCTTGTACCTAGAGGCCAGCGCGCGGACTAGAGCCTATTACACTACACGATTTCTCAGGTCCTGCCCTCAGGGACAAGGTAGTGTTATAAGAAACAGGAAGTCAGGGACTCTACACAGGGCGACCGAGTCGTCACGATCTCCCTGCTTCCCTGCCGCGCTGTCGATCGTGTAGTGTAATAAGAGACAGGGAGACAGGGCGTTCATCTGCGTGGCCGCGAGCGCAGCGTTCACACGGCTTTTATGGCTTTAGGTGTGTGGCGCCTCAACTATATGTTGTGTGCTAAAGAGAAACAAGTTTTACTTAATGTCATCGAAGTGTATAGAGATATTCCATATCTTTGGAGAAAGGAACACAAGGACTATTCAAATAAAGATATTCTCCTTTTCTTCCTTTTTTTAGATTGCACGGTACCGAGAGTCAAAGTCACCGCTAAAGCAATTTTTTGATGTTCAGATAATGTCGGCGTCATAGTGCTCGACGTGCAAATGCTTCTGAATGAGGCAGGAAGCGATCTAGCGTAAGTGTTATAAGCGGTTTCCTAACTGGTAGGCAGGGCACACGACAGACAGGGCACAAGAAATCGTGTAGTGTAATAGGCTCGCGCTTGCACCTCGACCGACGCGAAGTTAGCGCGCTGGTGGCTACCCGTGGCTTAAATTCGAGCTGTGCAGTTGCAGTGCCGGTATAATGAGCCATGACCTTTAAGCCCAATTTTATTACAGTAACAAGTAGATTCTACTTGTTACTTACCTTACCTTACCTTCTTCTACTTAGTAGAAGGTATTAAATTTTCAAATCTATGGTTTGTGTGATAAAGTTGAATTTAAATAGTGATATTTGGAAATCTAATAATGTGCTAGTAATGTATTCGGTGTCTGTTCTCGGAAACATTTAAAAGGACACATCGGATATTTTGGTTGCAGGCATCTCGATGTTTCTCATCAATTACAAAACATATGAAAGTGATATTTGATAACTCGATTATTTAGTTCATTGACTTCATTTTTTCAATTGCAGTAACACGATTCGTTACCTTTTTAACAGAGAAAAAAATATCAAAGAATCTGTTATAAAACAGAAATTTGCATTTTACAGGCAAACCTAACCGACTTAAGCCTCTTTTTCTTGATAGATTAGTCTAAGCACACTTCAATAAACCAGTTGGGTTTTTTAAAATATATTATAGGTTTTTATTTTAACGAAAAAAACCGTTTGTTGTTGCAAAACTGCTTGTCACGAGTGGGATAGTTAAGTATAATTTACGAGAGTTTGAGCGAGACAGACTATATGAAAATGTTTATCGGTACACCGCTTTAAGGGTACATTCGCTTGCGGTCGCTCTTCATTTCCGGTACGGTACGGTAAGCCTGCTGGAAAGTTCGTTTAATGAGAGCACTGACATCTGTTTATAAATACTTATATATTATGCATGTTTTTTTTTATTTATGAATGCCTCATTGCTTTGTTGTTACCACTTTATAAGTTCAACAGGCAAGCTTTTTTAATGAAAAGAATAATGCATTATAAAGGCAACGATAGCAACTCTTTTTCCGCGAGACAAGTACTTCATAGAAGTTAATAATTTCAAATTAGTTGTGCACTAGCCAGTTTTAATATAGTTTTACTTACTATTTTTTTAAATCCTGGGGGATCCTGTCGACGACCTGTATTAATCAGACTCAGTATGACAGCATCTTTTTATGCTTACTTCTTTTAAAGGGGATTCTGATGAACAGATGAGTTCACGGTGATCGGTCTGGGGGATCCTGGTGGAATTATTAATTATTAACTGTTAACTATTCATTTTTATAACATAATTATGCAATCGTTACCATTGCACAGATTTAACGTCTAATAGTATTATAACTAGAGGTGGTCTTTATAACAAAAAGCGAGTAATAAAACTTTTTAAATAAAAAAAAATAAAATTATATTAAATACATTATGTCGTAATGTTACCGTGTTTTTAAAGATATTTCGTACGAAAATAACTCAGAAACGTGACGTTTTAGGAGATTATCACGTTAATTCTTGTTCGTATTGGTAATAGCTATAAAATAGGTAGGGGAAAAAGTTTCTTCGCATTTTTTAAGAAAATTCAAATCATTTTTTAATATAGTTTATTTACATTTAACTAAAGTATGTAGGTGCCATTTTGTTCGATAACTTTTTGCCATCTTGTAGGTAGGGACATGATCCCATTGCTATAGACATTTTGGGGCTTCTGATCAAAATACCGCGACAAGTGATTTTGGCAGTCCTCTCGTGATGAAATTGAAATTGAAATTGAAAAATTCTTTGTTCAAATAAGCTCACATAACAAGCATTTTTAAATCGTCAATTCTTTTATCCTACCACCCATTATGACGTCTTTTAGCTGACAAGAAAAATGGGCGCAAAAACTTATCAGCTTTATTAGAAGGAACGATATTTACAAATATGTATATCGTTTCCAGACATTACATTCTTAGTATTCATACATGTTACCACTAACATAGATTTATAAATAAATAACATTATTTAATTAGCTCATTTCTACTGAATCAATTTACAGGTGTCAAGCTTAATTCAAAATTTAAGGTTCAGCCTAGGCTATTACAAAATATATATATATCAATTCATACAATTCAGTAAACGTTAAGACAAGTAGGCAGAAGCAGACCCATTCCCAACGGCAGCACCCGTTCACGAGCATGACGCATGAACCAGCCATCGCTTCGCTCAACCATATTTGAGGGAACCTAACGACCCGCCTCACACGACACCACCATAGAAATGATTAAAGAGAGCATGACATACTTAGACTACCCATGTTAAGGCATCGAATTGAAAACTAATATCCAAAAGCTTTTCATAGGCCTATAGAAAGTGAAAGATTGCAATAAAAAAATAAAAAAATCAAAACAAGGTATTAGTTATGAATTTTATCTTATGGGTAAGAAGTGCCATACATATAGATAATATTAAACATTTATATAATGTGTTAACCTGACACTGCCTAAAGAATTCTGAAGAGACCAAAACAGGTAGAAATCTGGAGGTGCAAGGTCAGGACTATACGGTGGATGCATTAACACCTCCCTGCCAAACTCTCTTAATTTTTGCTGAGTGACTAAAGATGAGAATCACAAATTACCTACTCATTTGTACACGGTTCATTAGGTTTCTTTCAGTGAGTTCGTGAGGTACCCAAATATCGAGCTTTTTGGGTACCCAGTTTTTTTCAAATGCGCTAAAACGGTTTTGTGGTCAATTCCCAGTTCTTCAGCTAATTTGTAACTACTGACATGACGATCTTGCTCCACTATTAAAAAAATGGCATAAATTTCATCCGTAATAGGGCGATCAGAGCGACGTGCATCTTTGACATCAAAATTTCCGAATTGAAAACGCTTAAACCTTTGTTCTACTCTAACAGACACTGCACCTAGTCCATAAATATCCCATTTTTTTTATAATGTATCGAATTTCTTCATTAGATTCACTCATCTTGAGAATAAGAAAAACAAATGAAAATCTCACATTTTCCTAATTTGAATTTGGAATTACCTTCTGCAAAATTTAAACTTTTAATGATACCAAAACCAGCCAGATACAAATAGAGATAAGAGATTTTATTACAAGTTCATACATACTATAAATGCGAAAAGACCTTTTCCCCAACCTAACACAGGTTTCATGTGTAGCCGCTGTTTAAAAAAAAAAGAAAATGGCATTAGGTATGCCAAAATCATCAAACCCCATTGAAAACTTCAAAATTCTCTTTTTCATTAAACTGATAATTGGCCAGCACCTTCACAAAACGTCAGTGCCGGCGAAGTGTCTATATACAAGCCGATTTCCATCGGCTTAGCTTTTAGAAATCCCACCCCACCAATTCACTATGTAGATCATAACATTTCACCCCTCGCGACTGCAATACACTCCTTCTTTTGGGCAGTCGGGACGAGTTCTATAAAAAGTTTTCAAAGCGGACATTAATTTACTTCGGGTACTCGTTGTTTATTCGCTTTATTCTAGGACGATTCTCTTAGTTTATGTAAAATGAATGTTGATTATTGTTACAATATTTCCGATAAAAATAGTTTGAGTGAGAATATACAAAAATATCGGATTTTAAAAACTCGTCCATTTTGTTACAAGTTACTACACGAGATTTCTTTACCCTGTGCTATGTATGAGCAACATTTTAAAGCGACTTTAAAACAAGAGGATGTTGTCAAGTCGGCGGTTTTTCTTATGTATGTTTTACCATAACTTCGCCAGCATGTTAACCGATTTTATAATAATTAATATTTTAGCTGAAAGAACAAAGTTCAGATGTGCTCCAATATTTTTTTTACAGAGATCTGGCTATTAGTTTTTCATAATCCAAAAAAATAACAATTATTTAGCTTACCATAATGCACGAGCTTACGGATTTTCTGACATCATCTTCTTTGTTTATGAACCGAGTAACATGATTCTTTTTTAGGTATACCACTAAAAAGTTGAAAATAAAAAGCTTTTAAAAACAGAAGAGCAGCTTCGAAATTAAATACTTCTAAAAAGCATTATATAATCATTATATACGCATATCAATATCAGGGTGGGGCCTTAGAATGAAAAAAAAAAGATGTCCTCGACCCGACTTCAAAACGTGTTTTATAAATTGATATGCGTATCTAATGATTTGAATATTATTATCTTGGTTTTAGAGGTATTCAATTTTGACGCTTTTTTGTTTTTATTTTCAGGTTTAATAGAAACATCAAAGGTATCAATAATAAGTATTTTTGCAAAGTGTACCTACCTAATTTTTGTAAGCATCTTATAACATACTACATCTCCATTGGCGCTACTCTAGATAACGCTAGTTAACGTTGTAGTATACAACAAAAATATACCAAGCAATCTTTTGAATCAGAAGATACGACCCTTATATTTTTGTGGCAACTGAACTTTATGTTGAACGCACGAAGGTTCGTTATGGCTTAGTAGCTCATGAGGTATCGAAGTTATCCGTAGAGGTTAAAGTAAAATGATTTACGGCATACATCGTCTCTGGGGTAAAACTCGATAAAAACGGTACAAAGAATGAAATCAAAGCCAAACAGTAAAACGATTTTCTACTTAGAAATATCCAAGAGCAATTTGAACATGATATCATATGAACTAGTTTCTTTTATTTATAAGTTTGAAAATGCGTTATTGAAACATGTTAGCAAATTATGTATAAAGATTGCAGTCTAGCAGCGCTTGTTGAGGCGAACAGTTAATAAATGAAACATAATTAAACTTTTATTGAAGTTGCATTTTTTTTTATAAATTGGGTTCAGGGCATGGAGTTGATGATGATGATAGACGTTGTTGAAAAAGATTATGTTGTCCGCAGAACCACGGAGCGCCGAGTACGCCGAGTTGCGTAACAAACCGTTCTCCGAGCGGTCGGCGGCCGACACCGAGGCGGCGCACGAGCTCCTCTCCCTCGCGCACAGTCTGCCTCCCCTCCCCCCCGCCGTCGTCACCGTCCTCCACCCCCCTGAACCCACTCCTCTCGTCCCCCTCTACACCTACACCATCCAGCCCACCAACATCTACATCCTCGCCGAGGAGCCGCCCGAATCCATCTTTCACACTGTCCAAACCGTCACTCCGTTGCAACCAGTCGAGTATACCGTCGAGCCACAGGTCAACTATGTCACGTACCAACAGCTACCTCCTGAACACTATCAACCGCAGAACGATTACAAGCAAGCCGAATATAAACCCCCTGAATATCATGAACCGGAGACGCAGGCAGAGACAGAACCGGAGCAGGAGTCGGAGCTCGTTATAGAAGAATCTGAGCCAGATGTCACACCACCGGCGAAAGAGAAAATAGGCAAGTACGATTGTAACGAGTGCGGCAAACGATACGCGACTTCATCTAATCTATCGCGCCACAAGCAGACGCACCGCAGCCTAGACTCGCAGGCGGCGAAGCGCTGCGGGGAGTGCGGGAAGGCGTACGTGTCGATGCCCGCGCTCGCGATGCACGTGCTCACGCACCGCATGGGACACGTGTGTGGCGTGTGCGGCAAGCAATTCTCGCGGCCATGGTTGCTGCGGGGCCACTTGCGATCCCACACAGGGGAGAAACCGTACAGCTGCGCCGCGTGTGGAAAAGCGTTCGCGGACCGCTCCAATCTGCGCGCTCACCTACAGACGCATTCCTCTGACAAGAAGTACGAGTGTCCTCGCTGCCGCAAAACGTTCGCGCTCAAAAGCTACCTGAACAAGCACCAAGAATCGGCATGCGTGCGCTCTGACGACGAGTAATGCGCTCCTGAAACGATTGCAACGAACTATTTCTCTGTAAACTTCTTTACACCTTTATATTTGACGAGAGTTTTTTATAGGATAGAATCTCGTGGTATCGACGGCGTTGAAAATAATAAGCAATAATAATGTACCTAATTATATAGTTATGGCTCTTTCCATAATTCTAAAAATGATAAAAAAACATAAAAATTAAATGATAAATTGTATTTTTTCAATTATTAGTCCGACATCGACGGAAGTAATCGAGTCAATTTATGGCAAGAGCCTGCAATGTTGAAGCGTAGCTTAATGTTTTACTTAGAATAGATAGGTAAGTTAGCGTCGCACGTGCGGTGTGTGACGATATTAGATAGTAGTTACGGTGATACGTAGAGACTTATTGAAACCGTCGAGCTGTGGTACAAAGAGAGCAATAAAGTAACGAGTGTAGAGTGACAGTGATAGTAGCACGAGTAGCGTGCGACGCGTAGAGTAAACGTAGAAATTAACCACATGGGAGCGGTGGGGGCTGCACGCACTCGATTGCATCACTTCTCGGATGTAAATGAGCAGTAACGTCGTATCATCAAATCAGGTTGACGTTTTGCGCTCCCCACCTCTCTGCATCGCGTTGCAAGTTGTAAGGCAGCGGCCCGAGAAGACCAAACTGTTGCTCGGGCGCCGCCATTCGCGCGCCGCCCGCCGGCGCCGGTCCCTCCACATATTCCCCTCGAGAACGCGACTCAATCTTGCAACGTTGTTATCCGTAATGTATCCGACCATGAAATGTTATTTTTGAACAACACTAATAACATAAAAACTAAATAATAATCTTATGGCTTATACACTGTTCATGTAATCCTTTTCTATCCTATTGTGATCCATAAAATAACCCTAAATTGAACCAAGTTCATGATTGGATACGATGTATCAAGTCGAAGCGAGGAACTAATCTACATATTCTTATATGTAAGGACCAAATTGAATATTGTACGAGCAACTGTGCAAGATCTCGTCAATCTCTAAGCAATAATTAGACTTTGATATATTAAATTTTGAAGTACTTATAGCTCTAGTTGTTGTCAAGTTTCAATGTGCAACTAAGCATAATGATTGGGCTTACCGGCGGCGGTGCGGGCCAGTGGTGGGCGCGCCACATCATAATCTCCACAAACTTAGCCATCAGATTCCAAAGAAATTGTATTTAAAGTATATTTAAGTTATACAGATTTTCGCGTTCAACTGTTTAGTTTTATCCAGAACCCCATTTTTCCGTTGCTATTGTAGGTTTCCGTCACTCGGAAACGTAATTTGCTTAGAGCGAGAAACCACTAAGCCGCTTCCGCACTCTTCGGCATCAGCAAGCCGGTCATCGCCGAGTGAGTGGTATTCTCACAGAACAAAGAAAAACTAACTTCTTTGTTCTGTGTTTATTCTACTTCTTTGTTCTGTGGGTATTCTTGCTCGAGCGAAGAAAAGAGTCAGTGCTATACTGTGGTGCTACGGAATAATGCGAAGTCGGGTGATTTATAAGTTATATCTCTGGCTTAATTTTTTGTTATTGATAAATTGAGATATAGTTACTTGATCGCTTGAAAATATTAAATGTAATAATATTGTTAAGAATCAGCTGTATCAGATTTTGCATGTGCTGCAGACACAAGCTCATGTGATATCTGTAATTTATTTATTTATTTTATTATCGGAAAAAAATGTAAATGTGACTTATAGGCTGTTTTATTCATTCAAGTTTATCGTTTTGAAAAACATGTTTGTATAGAAAGGTTTTGATGTACTGATATTTAGGTGTATACTTACCATTTATACCGAATGCAGGCGTTTTATCTTTACGATGATAAAATAAAAAAGAAACAAAATAGTCTCGTATGGCACCTTCTAGTACTTACGATTGTGGCTGCATAGTCTACACACTAGTGCCGCCATTGAAAAAAAAACATAGTGCTTAAATAAAGACGAAATAGTAAGTTATCTTTCTGTAGTGCACTCCGTAGAAGCTTAGTGGTTCTTTTTATCGCTTAAACAATATTTTCTATCTTGTCGTTAAGTTTAATGGAGAGTTTTTGCTATAAGTGGTCACTTTTAACAATAAAACTCCATTTAAGTAAACGACAGGCTAGAAAATATTGTTCAAGCGATAAAAAGAACCACTAAAGCTTCTACGGAGTGCACTACAGAGAGATAATTCACAATTTCGTCTTTATTTAAGCAATATGTTTTTTTTTACAATGGCGGCGCTATTGTGCAGACTATGCAGCCTTAAGAGATGATTTTTATAATCCAATCTATTTTTTGACGTTAATGCAAGTATTTAAATAACAATATTCAGATTCATTGTAATTTGTGTTGAAGAAAATGTATTAGAACACAATCTACTTTTTTAAATCGTAATATTTGCATATCATACCTAGTTGATTAAAATCCTAATATTTGGCTTTCTATTTTAGAAGAACAAAACGTTATTACTACATTTGTTCACTAATACTTACTAACCTCCGTTGGATGACTTACTAATGCGTATTCTAACAGATTCTATTGTTATATCTGATTTTATTTTCCAAAATAAATCAATATTTTTCGCAGCGTTTAAAAAAATCGGTTCTAGTTCGTGCCAAGTCAAAGTCTCTTAATAGTAAGCTAATTATCTAGTCACTAATATTATGTGCTATTCAGATAAAAGTACAATTATTATGTATTACATAACTAGGTAGGTTTTAAAGTAGGTATAGTATATAATTTTTTGATCTCATAGATTGTGATGTTTTTTTTTACGTTTCAATTTTTGTCATGTTTAAATTAACACATTGAAAATATACAATACTAAATAATATACTAAAATATAAAAAAAATAATATACTAAAATATAATATAAAAAAAATCGACTCGCACCAGATCATATCGGAAGGGAATCGTACCCGCGACCTTTGGAAGTCCTCTCCAACGCTCGTACCACTACCACTACCGAGAAACTCAGTGTTAAGAGCATTAGACCGGACTCCCAAAGGTCGCGGGTTCGATTCCCGTCAAAGTCGAATTTTTTCTGGTATAAAAATAGCATTGTGAATGCTAAATCTCAAATTTAAAAACAATGAAAATATGTTATTATTTATAGTCTTTTATTAAATAAAGTTGCGATTAGATGTAAGTTAGCTGCAACATGGCTTAGCTCCTGTTTTTTTATAAGTATTTATTGTTTACAGACAGACATAATAGTTATTTATTATAATATAATTTTCTGGATTAATAAAATAGAACCTTTATAAATAAATTTATCTGACAGATGTGATATCTGGAATATATCCTGAACCTACAAAACTGCACCTAATTAAAGGGTATTTTGCAAGTTCAGTTATATCTAATCATATGAAGAAAACAGCTTCAGCCAAATCTGCGCGACCGAAGCGACTGCGAAGCGGGAGCGGCGGACGCTGCTCGTGCTTATCTCACCTGGACGCCCTTGCTTTGCGCCCCGCGCCCCGCATCCCGCGCCCCGCGTCCCGCTTCGCTGACGCGCAGGTTTGGTCGGACCTTTAATTATTACTTACCTTTTTTATATTATAGTTTTATATTTACAGAAGAGTTTTATATTAAGGTTATTTTCTGTATCGCTATTCAAGTATTCGATCTTGTTAAAATTGCCAACTGAAATATAGTTATGTAATGGAATCTTTGGTCATCTTTCGAATAACATAAGTATTCTGATTCCAAAGATGAAAAAAAAGAACTGGTGAGAATCTTATATAAAAGTTAGATAACTAGACTGGCATAGGACTACAAAATATATTGTAAAAAAAATCATTAGGCATCTTTATACTCGGGTGTTTATACCGTTATAGTGAACTTTTATAATAAAAATACTTACATTCGATTTGTACACTAAGCTCTAATAGCTATTGGTAAATTATAACATAACGACGTAATGTTACGTCTATTTACATCAGCTGTTATTTTGCTGAAGGCTAAAACACACGGGCAAGAGGACGGATGAAGGCGCTTTGTGTCGGCACAATGTGACGGCACTATCGTAGGGAAACGTGAAAAATTTTCTCTCCTCCTTTTTCGTCATTCAACTTGACAATCATCATCATGACTCGAGTCTCGACCCCATGTCAACTTGTTCCCTGCTTATGTGTTTTGGCTCTTACGGTTGATGCTTAACTCGAGAAACAATATAAGTAACGTAAGTACGATAATTCAACGAATCAATTTATGATATATTTACCCACGTTATGCAATTTCGATATTTACTAGATGATCATAGTTCTATTGGTTTCCAAATACCTATTACATTTCATTGTAATAAGAAATTTGATTATTTTGCTCAAATCATTTTCCATTTATAAAGGCCTAAGATTTATAAAAAATCATAATATGCATTATATACAATCACGCTTTTTGGTTTACTTAAAAATTGTTAAGGTGCACGTACATGGTGCACAAATAACATTCATGTCAAACCTATTTTTTAATTAATCCTTGAATTACGTAATGTTGATCTCCATTAGTTTTGTATAAAAATGTAGTCAGTTCACTTACTTATATCATGTACTGGCACCTTTTTTAGTGAAATATAGACTAGATATAAGTGATTAGTTCAATAATTATTATGCTAGATTCACCTTAACCCGCATAGCGACACTTTTGTCAATTCATTCATTTTAGTCAATTCCCAATGTAGCGTAATTATAAGGCATTTGTAAAATGAAAGCTCTCGTTCGTTCAGTAATTATCGTGAATGTTTCTACCGATGTTGAATAGTTTCGATTATTTTCGAAAATACTATTCAGAATGAGACTGATAGAAAGAGAGTATATTTTAAATTTCATAATTTATAGGTGTTGTTAATCGAGTTCGTCCGCTTGATTTATCGAGTTAAAGTCTTCCAAAATTATCACGGATATGACATCGAAGGTCTAATGCGGAAAAAGAAAAATGGTTCTTTGGTACATATATTTTGTTTCTTTTTTAACTAACCATCATAAAAAATCTAAATAACCAAAAAACCTTTATTTAACAGTTTTTCTGACCATATTCACTGAATATTACCAGCCATTTTATGCATTTGTTTAATAACACTGTACTTGTTTACTGACTAGCTTGTTCGGTCAAGTCACCAGCAAGTCAATAACAATTTGACAAAAAACACAGACCATACAACAAATACAAGAAAACAGATGTCAATTAACAAGAGAATAGATTAGAAATAACAAAAATAAATCAGAATATCAAGTAAAAAGTGCAATGTACAAATACCTAAATGTTAATAAACAACAACCATCTACCTACAAGGATGTCAAGAGTATACATTTAAACCTAAAACATAAAAATAGAGCTTGTCAATACTAAACATAAACTTTATAGCCCAGTCGGCAAGTCCACAAAAAGGTAAAGGTAAAAGGTAATAATTCCAAGTAGCCCTACTTGGAATTATTACCAAATTAATGAAATTTAGTGATAATGTTTGGGGATGGTGTGGGGTATGGAATCTCAGTTTTTGACCTCGAGGAGCCTGTGGGAATTTAGGGGAGGCAAAAAACCGAAAAAGCGTTGACAAAAAAAATTAAGAGCTATTAAATTACTTTTTAGCAGTATTATCGAATTATCGAACTTGAATAACTTGGCTCAGAGCATCTTACAACTTGAGTGCAATATTAACGAAATGGCTTGTTCTAAGTTTATTCGTACCATTTTTTTTTGGCCGGCACTTTCAAAAAGGCCCAAGGAAATGGTCTCATTTGTTTCATATATTTTGAACTGCTGTATCGCGGTAAGTATTTGATTAAAAAAATATGTTCAATAACAGAAATTTAAAGAATTTGAAGTGCATGTTTTGAAGATATAAAAGAAAAATAGAAAAAAGTCCATGCAAAGTATTTGCTCCAAAAAGTTCAAAAACTATACACCCAAACAATATCCCAAAGTTTAATTAAATTGAGAAATGATTCCAGGTAAAAGCACATGCCAACTGGGCTATTACGAATGAGTGTAACTTTAACTACACTAAAATATTAAAGAGGGGGAAATGAAAGACTTCATTTATTTGCAAAGCGGTGAAATAACTCTGATTAAAATTTCTGTGCAAGTAACTCAACCCTGCATGCAACAGGCAAAGACACCGAATTATTCTGCCAAGCCGTGAGGCAGGGGCGGGCGAGGCGCGGGACTTTTGGGGGACTATAATAAGAATCGGCAAACTCAAGAGAATCGCTCATTATTTTGAATTTAGAACACATTTTTGTCATAATAATGTTGGCGCTAAGTAAAATATAAAACCTTGTTTGATTTTTATCGACTATTTGCGTAACTATCATTAAAATTGAATATTATTTCTTGCTTTTTAGAGGTATTTTATTTTGAAGTTGTTTTTGTTTTCAGGTTTTTTTGAAGTCGGTTTTTGTTTTTTTAAATAATTTTTAAAAGACTTATCCTGACATTTTATAACGTATTCGAAAAAAGTGTTTTGGTGTGTCTATTTATTTAGATTGGTTTCAAAACAAACTATGTAATTTAAGAAAAAAAATTTAACTTTGTATTAGTTTAATATACTCAGCTATGTACGGTTATACAGCATGTATACGGTTTATTTACACAGAGTACATAATCCGTACAAGCTATTATCTGTAGCTGAGTAGATCCCATAAAATACCATTGTATTCATCCATAATTGTACCCTATTCAAAGAAAGTAAACGATCTTATCTTATATCCAACGGAACTGAAACAAAAACGGCTGATTGCGTTGCAATCAAACCGGTCGCGAACATCGGACCAATCAACAGGCAGCCGTTAACGATTTCATTATTAAAACCTGAAAGCCAATTTAACTAGTTGTATTTTAACCCTCGCGGACAGTGTTACAAGTTTTTTTGTGTACAAAAGTTTATGTAAACAAACATTGGTTTGTTGTTCATATTCAGAAATAACGCCAGTTTTATATTAAACTTTAAACTTACTCACATACATAAATAAAATTACATACCTACGTAATAAACTTGATAAATAAATAATTCCGAACAACACACAACAATCTTAAGTATGCTAAGCAAAGTTGTACTTATAACGATTAAGTGTCGGCAATATTAATGCTCATATAACATACACTTTTGCCTATAATTATACTGGTATAATTTGAGAATATCAGATATTTTGAAAATATCTACCGGTGCACCAAACGTAAAGAAAAAAAATACGAATTACGATGTAATTTCTCGTAATATTGTCAGTTTACATACGAGTAAAAAAGCATTGTTACAAGGAATTGCATTTGAACTCACTTACGATCCGTTTACGAATTTGCATGTTAGCCAACGGCCGGTCGATTCGGACAGACGCCCGATTCTCTAGGGGAAAGCAACAGTAATCTGACCATTGCATTGTGAACTCAGAATGGCGTTAATGCAGGGTTTGTAACTCGTCCGATCTAAACTTGACCGCAATTTCCCACTTTAGCTCAGCATAGTTCTAGTTCTAACCTAAAGTGATTTGTTTTTTTTTTAATGTTAGACAACATCACAAATATTGTTCTGATCCCAAAGTAAGTAGTTAAAGCACTTGTGTTGTGGAAATCAGAGAAAACGGTGACAACCTGAGCCAATATAGAAAAGTTCGTTTTCTAAATTGACCTAGCCAGGGTTCGAACCCGGGACCTCAGAGAAGGCCTTTAAAACCGTCGTTCTAACCACTCGACCACGGAGATCGGCAAATTTGTTTTTGTTCAAAAGTGTTTTATTGTTTACTTAACTTGCTTTTCGAAGATTTTCACGACCATCCTTTGATAGCGTGTTATAAGGTTTACTTACGATCGATAGCTAACAAATTATAAATTGTTTCTCTGTCACAGCGGATAATAGTATTTTTTGTTAAACCCTTAGTCTGTTCTGCCATTTGATTAGGGGGGCTTATAATAAACTAAAATCGGTTTTGCAAAGTTTAATTATTGAGAGAGAACCAGCGGTCGCCCGCGCCTTCATTCCGTGGACTTTGTTCCAATTATAATAGGGTAATAAAGTTGGTATCGGACCAACTTTCTACACCCCCTTCAATAATAATTTTCGCGACAAAAGTTAGCCAGCTTTTCTTTATGATATGATGACTATGACAACAGGCTACACCAGAACACTGCTCTGCGATGATCAAAAGCTCTGCCAATCAATTCCAGGTAACAGTTTCCTGAATGTAATTACAAGTTGGATGGAATCGAAACGGAATTAGGCAAGGCATTCGCCTGAACTTAGTTACACCATGTTGGTGTAACTCTCTCTCTCTCTCTGGAGTAACTTTTCAAATACTAGTGTAGCTGATTATCATGTGGCATAAGTTTTATTTATTTATTTAAATTTTCATAATAGTAGGTAAATAGTAAAACTAGATTTACATAACCTAAAATAAATCCAAAAAGTATTTTTTCAACACAACTTTCAATAATTTATCTGCAACTTACATTTAAAAGTATTTTGAAATTATTTAAACTCGGACCATTTAAGTATCATTTAATCTAATGGTGACGTAAGAGTAAATATTATCGATTAAAAAATCAAATAAGTAAAATGCTACACACCTCAAAAAAGGAAGTGATTACATTGCTCTTTGCAGAAAAAGGTTTCACATCAAGATGGGTGTTAGCTCTTTCTAAAACTCAACACGATTTTGAGTCAGTTATTTTTCAACTTATTTTGTAGTCAGAATATTCTGCCGAGTCCAGGAGAAACTTTTTCACCACTTTCTCCTTGATAGTTACCGACACTGCACGAATAGTACTCGTAGTTCGGTATAAACTGAAACTTGATCCATAGAAATTTTGAACTTTTGTTCACAGATAATGTTATTATATTATGTAGGGCTCTGAAAAGCTCATCGGACTATTCATGATTTATTGTTTAGTTGCTTTCATCAAATCTGACTGGGTCCTGCCAGGAAGTGTCACACCTTTTTTAAGCTTTTAAGCAGAATATTGGTTTAAATGGTAAATTTCCAGAGACGTGTCAGATCAATGTGCTAAGGTTGTCCTTTGCAAGCAATAGTTAAAATGCAGGTTATAACTGCATATTATGTGAAAGTAAATTTGGTTGTTTGTTTCTAACGCTTTGATGTCCTAACTCTCAACCGATCATTATACAATTTTCCATACACACATTGTCAGGGGTACAGAAAAGCATATAACTATATCTTTTGTACAGGAAAAAATGACTGTTCCGGAAATCCCGAGGGATATAAATTAACTGTCCAAGTCGCGGGCGGTCGCTAGGCCCTCATAAAATGTCAAACACACAGTCAAAAATTGTGTGGTACTCTGCCGCAAAGCCACCACTTTAGAAATCGATCATTTATATCTTAAACTGATGTTCGTTAAACTTATATGCTGTTCATGTGCTTGTTATCGCTGTACGTGTACGAGGTTACAAAATAATAAGCATTGATTGTGGCTTGTCAAATCCTTTATTTTTAAGACACTTATTTTATTTGATGAAAGAAGTTTCGAATATTTTTGAAATGGGTTACAATCTAAATTCCATTAATACACAGAAGGATTAAAGCAACGCGTATAAAACGTTTTCAACTGAAAAAGGCTTTTGTATATTTGCGTGTGACAAATTGTTTGTATATTCGGGTAACATTACTTGGGTATTCCTTCGTTGTTTCAAACTCTATGGTTTTTCTACAGTGTAATTATCAGTTTAAGCTTAATATACTCTATAGCGACTGTAATTTTTCTACAGTGTAATTACTTTATATACTCAGTTTAAGCTTACTATACTCTATAGCGACTGTAGTAGACATTTGTATGTCAACTTTTAGTTTAGTGTCGTTACCGCCAGAGGCGCGGTACCAAATTGCATACAAAATTGCTTACTACAGTCGCTGTCGAGTAGAGTAAACGTAACTAAGCAAACTCATAATATAATACATGGACTGTTTTTATTGCTGATTGATTTAGTAAAGTTTAAACATGATAATTTTTTTAAGACTTTCGCGCGTACAGTTCATTACAAATAAATACTTTTTACGGATTACAGCGCGTATATTATTAATTGTGACCACGGCCAGAAAAGTGTCGAAACGTCGGGAATTCTAAAAACCAATAAATACAAACTAAATAATTCTAAAACGACACCTGAATTAATAATATACGCGCTGTAATCCGTAAAAAGTGTTTTATTTCTAATTGATAAATTTTGTGCTAGACCTGCGAATTTCATAAAAATATTTCATTTAAATTTTTTTCGTAAATGTGTAATGTGATTTAAGTAAGTATCTACTCCATACGATGATACTAAAAATCACTTTACCCAACGGATTTTATTACCAGCAAAAGAAATTCAGTTCATCCATTTTCATGCGATTAGTATAATATGTAAGTACCTATTCAGTCATTTTTGCTATCATAGTACAAACTCTTAGTTTGTCACTAAATAACTGGTGTGAGCTACTGTCAAAATAAAAAAAATTGATAGGTATATTTATACCTCAAAAAAATACATGGAAGATATTAATGCCCACAATTGCATTCATGACTCCGCCAGTACCGGTTTAGCAAAATGGCTTCAACTATCAATCCATGCATAATTATTATGGAATCGCATTAGATATTCTTTAATACTATTTCACAAAAATCTCGATATGCCTAGGAGGGTTGACTATATAACATATTGCACAAATACATAGTAAAATTAGGTGGATAACAAAAGGAGTTTTACATGTAATATTTAATTTTACATCTAATTATATATAGACTTCCATAAAACATTTCAGTAGACAATATTTTTAATGATTAATAAATGAAAATAATACATTATTATGTTAATATAGAATAATAAAATAAGTTATTTCAATATTGATATATACCTAACCTACCACCACAATTCCACCATACTAATTCGGCTCTACCATACATTTTATTTATTTAAATATTCTCTCAAATCATAAAAATATTGTTCTAAAATATACGCTATTCCATTATGTAGAACATTATTTGTCATAATAGCATTCTAATTCCAACACGATGAAAGTGCATGTTATCTTATCATTAATAAAGCGCTATCATACCCTTGTTAGTAAACAAGGGTATGATAGTGCTATGAAAAGCTGTGACAGTTTCAATGAAAGTGCTTTCTTTATCTTTGCAAATTGCTGGTCAACAAACGACAATCCGACACCCACAGGGGCAATCGCGCTAATTCTGAACGATAAAACTAAAACGTTACGTTGTTATTTTAGGTTATATTTACCTTTAGGTTAGGTTTAGCTTTACAATTCTCATTTAAATTGTCCTAGATTGGCATCCTAGGGTCCCCAGGCATAGCTTTCAACAATTGTGACAAAATCTAAAACGAGTTCTTTTTTGTAAACGAAACTGAAACGGTGACGATTTAGCTTTGGTTTTATCTTTTTAAATTTTAAGATTTTAGCATTCACAATGCTACTTCTATACAAAATTTTACAAAATAACACCTAATGCCGAGTATGGTATTTAGGGACCATCAAACTGAACAACTTTTACTATGGAACCAACTCTGAAATCGCGAAAAAAAATCAGCTGTTTCATACAAACATTAAAATCAAAAATATCAAAATGTATAATGTATAATGCTACCGAGTCACTCAGCGGTCAGAGCATTGGACCGGATATCCAAAGGTCGCGGGTTCGATTCCCGTCCGAGAACATGATCTGGTGCTAGTCGTATTTTTTCTAGTATATTATTTGGTTTTATCGTTGAATATTAGCGCGATTGGGCCCCATGTCAACAGTACATCCAGCGCTTATAGCAAGTCGGTACAGTCAGCAAGTACAAATACAAATTTCAAAACGTATGCAAAATAAAATTTATTTTGAAAATTTATTGTTATTTGGCCAACTAACTACAGTCTGAGTCCGTACCTATATACCTGCGTATATAATTGAGTCATGTTTTGTATCATGAAAAATGTACTATCTTAGGTATATGTCATTTTTAAATGCACTAAAGTGTAGTATCTTATTATAGTAGCATTTTACTTTGTTGGCAAGTTATTTGTCGTATGTTTCATAAAAATTCATGCAGCCGTTTTTATTATCCTTACTTTACCTTCGCCGTTGCTACCCGTAAGAGCCCAAACTAAGTGAATATGTTTGGAAAATATTTCTCTGTTTTTTTAATAACCAGTAGCTGCAATGTAATGATATTGTATATATTTGGAATTAGCTCAAACGCCCATTCATTTGATACCCCACATGATGGGTTTAAAAAAAATCCTTAATTACAAAAAAGATTGTGTTTTAATATAATTATAACTTACTTCCATACAAAAATCAATCTACCCTTTTCAATGATCTAAGGTTCACCCTGCCAAAGAATATTCTTAGACACTAAATTCAGTATTTTTGACCTAGCAATCGCCACTATTACTGTTTGTCTGTAGTTATTGCATTCAAACCAATCCAAAAAACGACAGCATAAGAAAATAATAGAAAAAAGACATTATTTTGTTCCAATGATTCGGAACACAATGTTTAATTTAAAAGAAAATAAATTCATAACCGATCCGACCTACTTAAACGTTATAATAACTCCTTTCAGAGAAACTCGGCGCGCCATCGGTATTCTCCTAAGGTTTACATAATTCCGTAAGAACTTACCGCCATTGTGAGCGCGATTTCAAAGCGTACGGCCGTATCTCAAACCCTGATCGCACGTACAAATCTTTAAACCGACACCCGGCTGCAAATTACTCGCACGTCGATTAATCTTCAGCACGAACGGTGATTGTAAGATTTATGTAAGAGATTGTCAAAGTGATTTTCTACCTTGATAACAACTCATGGGTGAGCTGAACTAACTATTTGAACTTTAGGTTCAAGGTTATGTAATTAATAAGTTAACTATGGGTTTAGTCCTCTAATTTTAAGTGCGATTTAAGAAGACTTTAGAATCGAAACTTCAAAATTATTGCAAATAGAAAAGATTTGTTATCGTTTTAATCTTGTTTGACAAATATGTTTGTAATAGACAGATAGAGATTATTAATGAAAAGTAATAGTAAGTACCTACCTAAATAGTTTGCTCTACCTTGCACTCTAGCTAGTGTGATGGAACAGTTTCACCGTAGCAATTTCCTCATAAACAGTCTAGTTTTAAAACTAATAAATCATCAACATAAATTAATATCCCATATTAAACTTTTTATTATACCATTAATTTTCTTTTTGTTAATGACATTTTATTATTTCTTTATTTGTTGTTGACAAAAGTAACCATACAAGAAACAATATAATTTTCAAATTAAAGTTCAAAAACGAAATACTTACCTTAGTAACGACGTAGCTCCAAATCTAAAGCAGGTCATAGGGCCATAATTTATCCCACAAAGAAAGTTCCGACGACTGCATCCAACACGCTACAGCGACTCGGATACGTTATTATGAATAGCAACAGGAGCTTTGTCGTGGCATACGAAAGTTGCACAAAAGCTATTAAAGCGACGGTTCTGACGCATATTGTTTACGCCAATTTAACAGCCCGTATATGACAATCACTAACTTTAGAGCCGATTTCATCATACACTTTTAATGGGTTAACATTCTTGTTAAATCATTTGACGGACTGTTTGGGGTAATTATTATTAGCAGTAGTAGAACAACTGCCAAGATGGATACGTCGTTTGATTAAAAAAAACATATTTTGGAAAATTGAAATAATTTGGATAACATGCGACCACCTCCTATTGTACGACGTTCTAGAATTTTCAAGGAGCGTCGTCATTATTTCGAAGAGTTACTGATGTCGGTTTTCGCACAAGGTTTCGTTTATAAAAATAATCTGTTTTAGATGTGTTGAAAACTAACTTGAATACCCATCGGTAAGTAAAAATATACTAAAATTTGCATTGTAAAAGAATTCCTTTCTCTATAAAAATAAAATAATTGTGTATGTACCTATTACCTACTTAAAACCTATTGTGAGCGCGACATAGTCTACACGCAAAATGCCTACGCCAGTACTCTCTATTGTACATATTTACTAAACAAACCTTAATTTTTTTGCAGGAATGGCTCTATTTCACTTGTTGACTTTGAGATGTCATACCACTGATTCACAACAAGATACAATAGAAGATTACAGTGGAGTAAGCAAGCCTACTTCTCACAGGATCATACATAATAGGTTACCATAGCAATAGCCTCCCTCAGCAGGCAGTTTATCAAGTTTCCTGAATCAGAAAATGAAGTAAAGAAAGCACATTTTTTTTAAATATTGCACACTTTCCAAAAGCTTTGGATACTTTAGACTTCTGCACACACGTTTATCGAGTGGCAAAATGCAAAGTATTATAGGAACAGTGAAGGATACATGTCCATAAATGTGCAAGCAATAGAATGTGCAAGCTTGGAAATTTTAGATTTGGTGGTGAGATGGCCAGATAACAGAAGACGGAACAAATTGGAATGCCTCATACAGAAATGCCTTATTTGAAAGTAAAATAATGAAGTTTATTCCCAATTGTCAGGTGCCTACATCAATAAATGAGATCCGTTTTTTAATTTAAGACTTTTATTTTATATTTTACTGTTTACGTGCACATCTAGAATATTTATTGGGCAGTTATTTTGTTATGCTTTTAAAAATGTAATTCCAATATTTCTGTTTTTAAATCCTACTGTAATTGTTCCTCTTTAATGTGTGACTTCAACTTACCATTTTTTTTTATTATTTCGACGAGTTCTAATTTACTCCATATTAAATTGTCATGCATTGAAGTTTTTGGTCTTCTTCTCTGCAACCACGATGGACTATCTTTTTTCTTTGATATCAAAGCGTCAGAAATCTTTTGAAGTGGCTATCCAGTTCATACTTTTTCATTTATGTCCTGAAAAATAATAAAAAGAAGTAGTTACTTAAACTGGACATCATACATTAATTAACAGTAACTAAATTTGATTCTATAATACTTTCATATTAACTAACCTCTGGTACTCTAATTTTGTATACAGCTTCACTTTAAGGTCTGTGACGTGTATGTAATTAAGTTCGTTTTAAAAAAATTAAGATCATGAAAACATACACAGTAATTTCAAACATGTACGCTTAGAAGTAATTACACCAAGTTAAATAGATTGTATCGCTACAAAAGAAAAAATATCGCTTCCAAGACTTCCGCGCGTACAATTCATAGAATTATTTCTAAAATGTTCTAAATAATATAGGCGCTATATTCCGTAAAAAGTGATTTATTTCTAAAAAATAACAATAATTGATATTATAAATTGATAACAAACATACCTACTCCAATAATTTTACCAATGGTTATTATTTACTTCTGAATCTACTTCAGTTTCATTTTAAGCATCTTGCTCAAAATACTGGGCATCAGAGTCAAATGGATTCTTCAGTTCACTCAGAGTTGGCCCAAGCAGCATTTCAACCTGGCCTTGGAATGGTTCTGACGGTGGAAGATCGGGTCCATCTCCTCCTGCAAATGAAAAAAATAAAAATAATGATTATTTCTCTAATTACACAATACATTAAATACTTATATTATTGGAGATACCTATATAGTAAGAATAATTATACATAATACTTGTGGCAGGGAATTCCACTCTTTCGTTGAAACCTTACACAGTATTGCATAAATTGTATGTATAACTACATATCTACTAAAACATGTCAAAATTAGGCAACTGCAAAAATGTAGATATATAAGTTAATTACATGATATGATAATATACCAATCAGTATATCAGATAAATACTGAGCCATCACATCAGTGATTCTACATAATAGGTAGGTACTTACCTGTTAAAATAATTTATTTCTTTATACCATTCCCCCTCTAAAAAGCTTATTTTATTCACTGAAGACAGTGAACAAGAAGTACTTTAAATCACCATTTTAGTGTTTGAAATTTAGAACACAGTTCGACCTCATCTCAATGATAATGCAACCTCCTTGCCTTGCGCAAAAAATACTCGATACAAACTCCTTGTGCATAGAATACTCGATATACAAACTCCTTGTGCAAATAATATTTTCATTTAAATCTTAAATTTAGCATTAATTAAACAAAACAATTTTCGAAACCGAAAGCAAAGTGAGAGCTCGGCACAATTCGTAAACAACATTCCCAAGCTTTCAGTTTCACTGTAAATATGGAATTCTCGTTAAATTGAAGGTTTATCTTTTCGCTATTTCAGGCAACTTTCACTTGTTTTCTATTTACTTTTAACTGTTTATAAATAGTACCCACATGTTTTGGTGAAGTACACACGACGGCACCTCAGACTATACATGTTGACCTTGAGACCGCCTTTATGCCCTACGTAATAAAAGCTGTTTTCGCAGTTTAACTGTATAACCTGACGTGCTGTCGTGTGTACTTTGTAAAGTCACCTAGAAAATAAATGAAGTTTGTAGTATGAAATAAAAGCATTCGATACTGAAATGTCAATCATAAATATTTGCAATATGAGTCAATGTGATGCGGAACCGTCTATATTTTCTCGATGGCCATCGCGTATCGCAAACATACTTATCTGGGTTCATATTTATGGGAGATAGTCGTAAGACTATAAATAAGAGTGTAAACTCTAGACATGTTTTACTCCTATATATATAACCACCTCTCAGGAGTATGTGTGCGCGCACGAAGAAGATTATACAGGATGTTTAGTAACAGCCTTATAAAGCCGAATATGGATAGGGACATGAACATGCATACAACCCTGAAAAATTATTAGAACCCCTGAAAACAACCACTGTTTAGAAAAATAAGTTTTTTCTGATAAACTGCTTAGTGGCAACCCTAGTCTGAAATTTTGAATTGATTTTGCCCATTAATAGGACAGATTATCGAATATTATATTCAAAATAAAATACAAAACTGCAAAAAAAATCTAAGTTTAAATTACACGTAACACATAAGCGTTTAAGCAAAACCTACAAAGATTACAACATGAATAGAATGGCTGACATGTTGTTAAAAATTAATGAAGACATCTGTATAGATTTATAACTAATTCAGATATTAGAAATCGAATTAATTTGTTTCTTTTTTCCCTAATAGAATAAACTTTATCGCGAAGTAATAAACCATAAATGAATATCAATATTTTTATACAATATCACCAAATAAATATTTTTAGTGTAAATTAATTGATTTAAGAGTATTTCTGTGACTGGTTTTTAATATTATACTTAATCTCATTTTGATTATAGAACATTAACAATGTCAAGAGTATTTTTAATAAACCTTATTTTTACAAAAAAACTGTTATTTAATTATGTATATGGTCATCTTTATATTCTGGTTATTCATGCTTTAATACTATTATTAAATAAAAATAGTACCTATTTGAATAAGTATTATTTTTATTGTTTGTAAATTATTCTGTAATATTTTACTTTACCTACAAGTTATTCTAATACAGTTTTTACACTTAAAGTAGTCTTATACAACTTTAATAAATTATCCATAGAATAATTTATTGTTATTTATTTTAACCCTGATATTAAATATCATTATGATTGTCAATCTTATACAACGAGTTTTAATTAAGTCACACTTTAAAAGAGCATTCTGCATTATTATACACATAGTTGCACTTAGATTAAGGAAATGTGAGAAATTGAACACACAGCAATAACTAAGTACTGCATCTAACTTTAATGTAAATTAGCGGTATTTTAAAGAAATAAAATTGTAGTAAGTAAATTAATTGTTGTTTTATTTCGTTTCTCCTGTTCTTTATATCTATATTAACACTGTTTAAAGTTTCAGAAATACAATTTCGTTCTACGCAAAAACGAAACAACACATCGAGGCAACTCCCGATGAAGAAAAGCATTGGAAACATCGCTTGTAGTGAAAAAAATATTGTCTTAGCTCCCTCCGTTGCGATATCCCTAGAGGGAAAACAATCGACATAGACAAGCTTCTACATCACTTTTATTCTATTAGTATCAATGAAGACTGAGTTTTCTTTAAAGAGAATTTTCTTTACTTAAAATAAACAACATTAAAGTATTAAATATAAAATAAAGTTGAATAAAAAGTTTCCAATAAAGCAAACAATTTAGTAACAAGTTACAAATAGCGGACATTTTCACTCGCGGGAAAACTCATTTGTTCGGTGCACACCCAATTTCCAGTGTGTGTAGGTATGTAGAGGACATGTGGGGTTGTTTCCCACTGGTTGATCGTGTGAGGTGGGCATCCCAAGTATCGTTCTAAGTTGTCGGCGGGTAAACTTTGGAGCGTGGAGCGGCCACCCCATCGATCGAAGCGGCGGCGCGCGCACTGAGCATCCCATATATACTGCGAGTGGGCCCTCCTGCCACTCACAACCGCAAGAGACCGCGTGCGATTCGGCTGCCGCTCGTCTGGGGCGCTCTTTCTACTCTTCTTTCTCAGTTCGTCTGTCTTTCATGCCGCGCCGGGGCTGATGCGGGCGCCGCCATGCCGCGCTGCCTCATGGCCAAGAAATGGAAGGCGGCCCCGACGGCGGAGCTGGCGGACGACTCCGACGAAGAGATCGACGTGGTCGGCGAGGGGCGCGGCCGCAGCCCCGCACCCGCCGCCACCGCGCCGGGCCCGCAGCCGCGCGACCCCGAGCCCACGCTCCTCTACAACGGTGAGTGCCCCTGTCGACCTTCATCCCCACATATAACCTTTGCAAACCCCACTTCTTGAAACCAAAAACCTTAACTAAACCTCACTTTTCTAACCAACAACTCTAACCAAACCTCGCCTCAGATAACCAACAACATTATCGAAATCTTAAAACATTTTCAATCCCACAGGAAAAAATATACCATTTTCAAAAATTGTTTATAAGCATTAGCTTAATGTTTCATTGGCCTTAGCGAATGCCTATTTACTAGCGAATTCGAATACATTATGCTATGCGCATGCGAGTTAATTTTATTTATTTAATTTTTTATCAAAAGCCCAATTATGTTGCCGTATAATCAACCATATTCAAAATCATTTAGAGTTGTAGTCTATGTACAACGAAAGTACAACAGCTCGAAAACTTATAGAGTACCACAATAAAATATTACGTATATCCCTTATTCCTTGAAAGATCAAAAACAATTAAGGTCCTACCTACATTGTCAATGCCAATCAAAACAAAATCAAGCGCATCTGCATACACATGCATTGCCCCAAATTCAGAGTTCAGTATTATTGCATAATCCTCGTACGATATACCTACGAGGATTTATTTATGGATTCCATTCACATGGATTTCCACAATATTTTAACAACTACGTCGTCAATAATAATTTACATTTAAAAAGTCTTTTTTTAACTTACGTATCCAAATGCGATCGAAGTTGAAAGAAGGTTTTTCACTTCAAGGAATTCTAGTTCAAAAAAGGCAAGATTGCATAGTACATATTTAACAATATATCCATAGTTATAGGTATATATACCGATAATGTTTATGGTAAAACATAAATATTATATCGATGTCAAATATGATTCCAATGCGAAATAAATTGCAGTTATTTTATAAATTATTATCAACATTTTAGGATTATTAAAGAAGTTCTTTTACAAATTAGTAAACGTTTCATTTAAACAATGTTTCATCTACAACTTTGCCTTACCCAGAACGCCATTCTTAACATACTTAAAGTTCACTATACCCTATAAGCTTCTGATAGATCGGCGGATCAAAAGACGGATGGGGCACTTGGTATCGGATTAAATTCGTCCGCATAGAGTGGCCCGAAGGTTAAATGGCCAGTTGCCAACAATGTATCACTACAGCCTTGTCTATGGGTCTCGAGAATCACTGAGCATTTGTGTATAGAGTATCAATCAGACACGACTGTATTCAAGCCGTATAATACCTTCTGTCGTATACTGACAGGACTTCCGGATCGTTCTATCGGAATTTCAAGTGATATGAAGGTAGTAATGACGGAATTTTCTGATCGTGCTTAACTAAATATGTCAGATATGATAGTTCGATTTATTATCACAACATATATGAAATAGAAAACTCATAATGACCGGTTTTTGAAATTACATAATTTTCGGTTCATAGTTAATTTCATATTACAAACAATTTAATGCACAACGTTAAAAAACGAAAATTGTGATGAAATACTGCTAAATTAAAAATAAGCTTCGAACAATATACAATTTCTCATATTATTTGACACGGATCAGTCATTTTGTACGGTAACCTTAATCATAACATGGTTGTTAATTGGAAATCTGCATCATTATAGAGTCCAACCACTGATTAGATAGACTTAATTGGGTCTCCCTCGTAAAGCAAAACGAATACTTTCCAAACGTTCAGCGAAAAAGATTTATGAATTGCCATTCGCAATCTACATGCTCAGTTCATTCCATTTTATGAGGAAAAAAATGAAACAAAGCAGATTGGAGGACCGAACAAACTTTATATGAGAGATAGCGAGTGGAGCAACAAGAAATGTATGAACTCAATATCTAAAGAGAAAATGGGGCGATGCCGTTTATTGCGAGTTCGGTATATATCTGAGGAAACACTTCACGACATTATTCACGTCACCTTCATACTTTAAAATATTAATAAATGCATTTGATAATAACCACAACAGGTCACCGCGTTTAAAACTAGCAGGTTTAATAACATTATGAATTGATATAATAAAATATAATGCAACCGTAGTATGAAGAAAATATCGTAAATATACTCGCAATGATTTAGCAGTCGATTAAAAAAATATTGTAGAAATAAAAATATACCATAATGTTTAAAAAGTATAAAAATCCTCTTGAATAAAATAGCGTAGCATAGAGGTACGTTGATCTACACGCAACATATTATACGCAAACACGCATTCTATTAGTTCTCATATAGTAAAGTGCACATTATATGTATCGCATTTACCAGCGACGCCAGCATTGCGATCAAGCAATACTTTATCAACCCGCTTAAACCTGCATGGTGGGTTATGGCCTATCCTCTTTATCCACCCAATCGAAAGGCCTACTGTGCCCCGGCAGTGGAGACGTTAAAGAGTGCGCTCTTACTGTAGATTCCATGCATTTATGATAATTTCCATTTATTTTCGAATTCAGCCCCCGTAGGATGACCATCGAAACACGATATATATATCGCGTGAAAATGCGTTTTATCGACACTTAACTGTCAAAATCCACTGTCGTTTGACAGTTAAACGTGATATTTCGCTTTAACATATCGCGTTTCGGTGGTCATGCTAGGGAGACTGTTCTGAAGTTAGAGCCTTTGAAAAATTCAGCTTTTACATTATTATATTCATAACTTTCAATACAAATTTTAGTTAGTTTTTCAATAAGGCGCACAGTAATATTCTTATTCCTTAATATTTGAAAGGCACTGCACACTGAAAGTGCACTTGAAGTTTCGCTCAAACAGAGAAAAGCTTTGTAGGATAACAAACATTTGAGAACAACCACCGTCGCTTGAAACTTGAAACTACTTGAGCTTCACCTCAATTTGTTGAAATTCATTTTCTCAAACATGCTTGGAAATTGGAACATTATTTTGACAACCTTCTTCGTGCTAAATCGGAGAAACTGGACAGCGCTCAAACAAGCAATTTGCTCAAAATTCAAACAAACGCTCCAGCTATTTTGAATGAGAATCCATTACTAAATGATGTTAATGATTTCTCATACAAAACTGAAGGCGTGTGACCATAAATGTTACTATTAAAACTCATTATTCACGTGTAATAAATTCAAAAATGGAATAATTTGGTCTCGTGTTAAACATACAACTTTTCACCTCTACCAGCGAGAAAAGTGTTATAGGTAAGAACAGTTATTTTCACGTGACTTTCCTGGTAAAAAGCCAAGTTCAGCGTTAGAAAGTTCTCTCAACTCTTTTAGAGTAAGACAACTATCTTCAACGCTAGACGCACTCATTTTTGTAATATATCACAAAAATAGTTCAATCAAACATATACTGAAAAAAATGTATTCATAATAGTAAAGAGTAAAGTAGATTTTTTCATTAATTTTACTTATTTTATATTTATTTCATACATGCTATCTCATATCGTCCAAACTCTTTATTTCGTATAATCAACCTTCTTTTTCAATTACAATCTTTGTTTAAAACTCCGTGGTATCTTTTTATACTTTTTAGTCCATGTTCGACAACATAAAGCTATATATCTATCCTTTTCTCACATATCACTTTTAGAAGTCTCATCCTTGTCACACTGTTTTTTTTATCTTAATGATTTCAAAAGGTGGAGTTAGAAATTAAAAAAAAAAAACACTTTGCCTCACGCTCGCAGCAAAAGTTGAAACGCGCCGAAAACGCCCTTTTCGTGCTAGAGAGGTGAAAAACTTATTTTTTCGCTTTGACGCACCGTTTCTGAGATATTTGCATTTTTGTAATACATTTTTCGAAAATAGCAGGTAGTACTCGCATTATTTGAGTAAAGCACCATGCAAGCCTTGGTCCATAATGACTGCACTGCTGCCTGGCCACGTTATGATGGCCTCGAGCTAAGCTTAACTACGCCCTCGGCCTTCATCATCGCTGCCAGCAACGCAGTCATTATAGACCGCGGCAGTAACGTACTAAATCTATGTTAACTTTTGGATGTCAACAGGTAAACATACAAAAAGAATGGGTGGCCGTTTTTATTTATGAAACTCTTTTTGGCAATAATTACGATAAGTTACAATATTACAATAAAAAAATACGAACGCTTTTGTATTGATGTGTAACATAATATTGGTGATATAAATATGATGGTTGACTGGTAGATAATGCTTTGAGCATGAAGTACGCCCTTGTACTATACTTTGTGTAGTGTTGTAATATTCTAATAGTAGTGATTATACTATGTAGTAGTGGTATATACTCATCTCACTTCTTTTTCTCTAGAACCAAACTAAATATATTTTGTAATAATAATAATAGAAAATTTATTTCGTAATATAGATTTATAAATTTACAAAAAATGTTGAAAGAGTTTCAGTAACAAAAACATCTCAGACATAGCAAAATACGATTCACCGATAGATAATGTTGATCCATAAATGTATACAAGGCGATAAAATCGCAAGCCTGTAATAATATATGTTGTTAATATTTTACGGGCGGGGAAGTTGCCTATACCGAAGCGCGCACAAGTGGGTAGTTCGAGCTCTTTTGTTTGTATCGAGTTATGGCTCCGATAACTTGTCATACAGATGAGACCAGTGGCTCTACCATGAGTTGATGCAAACTGTTTTCGCTACCGTAAACTATCGGATATACTGCTCACAGTCAATGCGAGTGAAAGAGAGAAACCGATAGTTTACGGTAACGTAAACAGTTTGCATCAACTCATGGTAGGGCCACTGTATAAAGGTCAGTGACAGGAATGTTACTGAGGCATTTATCGTAACATTTAAGCTTGCTTTTGTTGTAACCGTGCGCTTCCACTTGTCAATCAACATTGTATCGAAAATTCAAATTCCCAACTAGTCAGTTGGGAAATCGGTTAAAAATTTCCTGCTGCTCCGACTAACGGAATAAAGTTCGATTTGCTTTGACAGAGCAGCGTCTTTATTGTTGAGCGTTGGTGTTGATGTTAAATGTATATAGTGGAAAAGCGGGGTTATAAGGACGTTCAAACTTTACACCAACTGGAAACGAACTACGGAAAAAAAGTGTAAACCTTGAAATGCGTGACGTACTTTTCAATACAAATAATATTTTTTGACTGACACGTTCCTAGCACGGTCATGGTATGGTACGGTGTAGTGGGCAGACACGTGTGATGTGTCTTATGTTTGTGCGGTTTACAACTGTCATTTTGAAAATGTTCTACCATCCTGGTAGAATTTTACCATTTTTACCCCATTTGACTACACAGTACATCATTTCTAATAAACTATATCTTTATTTGAAATACAAACTACAATTACTGTAGAGAACGCTAACGTCTGTCTCCAGACGCGTGGCTGGCTCGACTAAATGCTGTACGGGTTGTCATTTTTAGCCCCGTGATGCTATTTTTAAGCAATATTTGTTTGCAATTACACTTCCATAGATTTTAGTTCGCTGACCATAGCAGACATTTTTTTTAATTTGCGTGCATTGTTTGAGCAAAGTTACTATACAAGGTGTTACAAAAATACCCCTAATGCCGAATATGGCATATAGGGACCATCAAACTGAACAACTTTTAACAGCTGATTTTTTTTTCGCGATTTCAGACTTAGTCCCATAGTAAAAGTTTTTCAGTTTGATGGTCCCTATATACCATATTCGGCATTAGGGGTATTTTTGTAACACCTTGTATACAAGCCTCGGTAATGTAATATAGCTATCACAGTTGACTGTGTACTAAACGAATTCATGCTTGCATAGCTTTTTGTTATTCAGTTTGTACTATACTAAATTCACAGAAACTTTGTATTACGGCTTCGGTTTTAGCTTTAGCCTTTTAGCTTCTCCTTTGGCGTGAAAATGAAAATTCGTCCGTCCCGCCAGCGCCAGCATTTTCTAAAGCCAAAGGTCTGACTGAAGCAAAAGTTTCACCGCTGGTCGGAAGCGACCGAATTATTGTGAATTGCGTTCGGATCTGCGATTGTGGTAGAAAGTTTAGTTCGTACGTTAGTTTAAACGCTGTGCAGTAAAAAGTATTTTGCTAATGATTAGCATTCAATACAATGAACAAAATAAAAAAATATACTTATTTCGTTAATAAAGTTATGGAGATTGTAGTTATGTTGGGAGTCAAAATGTTAACCAAATAATGCCAAATCGGTCTCACCCAATATAATGTTTTACATTCCAAACGTGCTAAGTACCAACTCCCCTTAATGCTGTAAACCACATCGTCCATAGACTATTTGTCGGTCGGTTGTTTGCATATCATAGGATATGCAAACAACCGACCAATTCACAAATTAATTTATGAATTAATCACTGGGTAGTTTTGGTTTGCCTGTTTGCACAGGCAAACGTTGGAGCTGGGCGTCCGACTAACTCAGACCTAATGCCTGCAGCTAGACTCACTCTCACAACTTACAGAATCGTACACTGCTTTAACCATTCCCTAGAGGTATTTAATGTTTTCGAATTCGATGAAACTTAATAAGTTTGATCGAAAAAGTACATAAATGACGGTAAAAATGTTTACATGGAAAACTAAATTTTTTTGGTGATGTCCTATGCATAATCCGCTAGGGGTTAGGAAGTGACACCCGTTATTGCCTGTCAATCGATGAAGCTTATTGAACAACATATCACGATCTAAGGACAGAACAGCTGAGACTGTCCACTGTGTTTACAGTCGACCTACTAAGCTTACACTTGGGACGTATTTTTTTTATAGTAGGGGAATGCATTTACGCATCCTGAAGGTATGTGGGACTCGCCGGGGGCACTACCCACTAAATCCCCTACTACATCCCGCACTGACACACAGGACCTACGGGACCGTGGTGACACGCACCATTTGGTCCTGGCGTTGACGCTTCATCAGGCCCGGCACTTGGGGGAGGACTAGGCAAATGCCCACCCCCCTCTTGAAGACTAGTGGGGAATGAGGTGTGCGTAGTGCCTCCTTCTCCCCCCTAGCCGTCGTCGCCGGTGTTGGTCCGAGTTGGCGTCTGCCTCGCGATCTCGCTCCGAGGCCTCTCTGTGAGATAACATCCTCACAGAAGGAGACCACCTCCTCCCATGGCCTGTCACCTCCCAGCATGGCAATTGCCACACTCGGTAGCGAGAGGTCCCCTCCCACCTGGCGAAATACATAAGTGCCTACGTTCAATGCCACTCTATATTTCCCTATCAACCAATGAGTTATTAGGACCACAATTAATCAGGAATTAAGGACAGAACTTCTGAAACCATCCAGTGTTTCGAACGTTCGAGCTTCTGAATATTTTTTAACCGGTGACGTGAGCTGGGCTTACACTCGCAACATGCAAAGAATCACAAAGCCATTGTTCAGTGACACTAATTGCTCCATCAACCAACGGATTTTTGAGACAACAAATAATTTTGAAGTTAATACCGAACGTCCGGAGCATGTGCTGTGTTAACAGTCGAACGTTCGGTTTGTCACCGTATAGCTCTAAACTGACGTCAGCTGGGCTTACACTCGTGACGTGCAAATATTATCACTTGCTCGCCAAGCCAACGTTGAAAAGCCCACTGAAATCGGTTTAAAGGCTTTTAAATTAGAAGTTTTCGGTAATGTTGTTTTATTTCGAAACATCAAGCCAATTCGGTTAAATTTTTCAACAGACAGACGAATGAAGATTATAAACGAATTTTGAGAAATAAAATGATAAATATTTTAAGCATAAGTGTTTAATTTCAATGTGTCCAAGGTCCAAGCATTTAAGCACTTATAATTATGAAAATAGTTTTTCAATTTCTCAAAAAGAAAAATTGAAATGAGAATTACGACGTTAAGCGGTAGGGTTGTCACAAAAGCCTTAGCTCTCATTTTTGAGCTCGAAAATGGTACATTTGGTACATTCAATGATACAAAGGTTGAAAAGCGCTGCATCGCCGCGGAACAAGAGAAGAGAAAATCTTCCCCAATTTAGAGCCGACCGCTGTTTGTTCCTTTTTTTGCCATCCCATAGAGGGATTATGAGTTCTGCAAAGCTAAATACGTCCACATTAACGTAAAAATTTGGCTCAAATAAAATTAAACTCTAGTGATGTTTTATTACTCATTGAAGAAAACAAAAAAACTGCAGACGACTTTTAATTTTATTAATAGTTTCTAAGGGTTCCGTACCAAATAAAGCTAAGGGGCGGGGCTTATCTGCACTACGCGTTTGACCGCAAAACTAAGTTGGTTTGTAATAGGAAATTGAGGGAATTTAAAATAACATTTTCAGATTTATCGATTTATTGGTTGGTAAAGTAAACATTATCGCCAACTTACAAGTTCATAGGTCAATGGGAAGTCAAAAATACTTAGTACAAAATTTTGGAAAAAAGCTGATATCTGCGGCTTTTTAAGCCTTTGTTTTAATTAAATTATAACATAAAGTCTTTGTTTACATAACGAGCTCTAAACAACGATACCCCACACGTTTGGGTAAAAAAAAACGTTTTTTCACGTACTCCTTCATTTCTATGGGAGCCCCCTTCTAATATATATACAAATATTTTTTTATACTTTGCCTGGCTTTGGCAAGACACATCTTTGGTGAAAATATGAAGACTGTAGCTTTAAAGGCTTTAGAGCTTTGTGACAGAGGACGGACGTACGGCTAGACGGATTCACGAGTGACAGTAATAAGACTCCGTTTGGCCCCTTCGGTACGGAACCCTAAAAAGAACTGCATGCTGCGTACATGTCATTCAAAACGAATTGACTATAGGTACTACTTTCGAGCTTTGGGAGGCACAATAAGCAGTTGGCCCCAGCTGCATTCGTAGTCGTTAACACTCAATCCGCATTGGGCCCACATGGTGGATTATGGCCTATAGTTCTTATCTATTTTTAAAGAAGGCCCTTGCAGTAGGGACATTATTAATGGCTGATGAGATGACAAAGACAAGACTACTTAAAAAAATCGTGTTGATTTGCAACAGAATAATAATTAAGAGCGGAATTGAGCGGATGACGGTTGAAAAAGGTTTTGTTTGCATTCAATATACGTATTCCAATCGTATTTCGAAGAAGGCCCTTGCAGTAGGGACGTTATTAATGGCTGATGAGATGACAAAGACAAGACTACATAAAAAAATCGTGATGATTTGCAACAGAATAATAATTAAGAGCGGAATTGAGCGGATGACGGTTGAAAAAGGTTTGTTTGCATTCAATATACGTATTCCAATCGTATTTCGAAGCAGAATGAATGCAAATTGTGTGAAGAGTGCAACGAATTATTTTTAAATGTACGGAGCGATGTAAAATTGAACAATTTGGAAACGTGGAGAGAATACGTACAACGCAATTACCGAATTAAGTGCTAAAACCCGAAGTTAATGTAAAAAAAGTTAAGTTGATCAACTCTACAATTCAATCACAACTGCTACTTATTGATATTATTCTTTAGTTAGTGGCTCAACTTGAAAGTTTTTTACTGAAGTGAATACAAAGGTATGTACGGGTGTGAAATGGTGACAGACAGCATAATAAAATACTAGTATGGGTTTTTGCCATGCCCATTAACAGGCCCATCTTCCCTGGGCACTCTGGGCGCGTGCCCAGGGCCCCGCGATCGATAGGGGCCCCCTAGTTCCTGCCACATCGCTAAACGATAACGGATGCTTATTACCAAAACACATATAAGACATATAAGGAAATTTCGAAAACTTACACAATAATTACTAACTACAAATACTACTTGCTTACTATCTTTTGCATGCGCATAGCTATCCTACTCTTGCCCGAATATCAGGCTTTCTGATCTGATTTCAACAAGTTTAGATAAATTTAAGTCAAGATCATAGGGGCCCCCCCCAGGGCCTCAAATAGGTTAAAGACGGCCTTGCCCATTAATAAATCCGATCTAAGTTCTAACACGTCCAACTAGCCTGCAAATTGTCTATTACGCAGAGCGATAACATAATAACACAATGCCTTTAGAGCACGTAACACTATGATTGTTGCCCATTATTAATTGCAACCGAGGCGAGTAACTGTTATCGACTATTCTCGGTATATCCTTACAATATCATAGGGCTACCGTGCAAGTGTCGTCGGCTTGAACTCGATTACAACGCTCGATCTCGCTGCCGATGCCGACGCTATCGAATAATCCGTACCGCGCAAATAATTTTGCGTCGGTTTACCGACCGTCGTAAACGTGAACGAATAGAAAACTCCTTTGGTTTGCGATCCGTTTTTTTCAGAACATTTAAGTTAGTACAAAAAAATTGTTGAAATATTTTTACAATTTTGCTGATGAAAAGGTACAAAAAGGACAATTTGTTTTTAATTCCAAGTTATTTAAAGTCTTTTCCATTTAATTTTCTTTAAATGCGTGTGACGGTAACGGAACGTAAAATTATTGATTGATATGACAGTAAATACTGTGGTCCATCAGTATTTACCAAATTCCATGGTAATTACTGCGCATGTAGACTAGTTTACTGATGGATTTCAGTATTTACCACGGATTTCTTGATATCTGAATTCCGGAACAAACATTCCACGGTATCTAGTAGCCTCTAGTTGTCAGTAGTTGTTTCTAAAAAAATACACACGTCGGCACACGTTGACCTTGAGCCCGCCTTTATGCCTTACGTAATAAAAGCTGTTTTCGTAGTTTAACTGTATAACCTGTCGTGCTGTCGTACTCCTAATTAGTAAAAAAATATCAAAAAAAGGTTGCAAAAAAAAAATCAAGGTAAAATGAGAGAAATACGTTTCTTTTTTATAGGAATTCGACGCCTTTCTTCTAAAACACAACGAAAACAATAACACATCAAAAACAATTAAGTGTTTAAAAAACCTAAAACTTGCTTTAATTAGTCGCAAGAAAGCAGAATAATGAATATATTGTTATAATTAAGAAAGCACGTTAAAATAGGTAAAACTATTTTTTTTTACAATCAAAACATTGACTTAAGAGATGCCGTATTGAAATGACTCTTCAAAACGACGCGTTGCAATGGCCATCGGTTTTAAACAAGAACTTTATTATCATATACTATGACACAAAATTCTTGGTTTTAACATTTTTGCGCGGTAGCTATTTAACAAAAACAGCGTTTCATTCGTTATTTCGCCGGTAGGCGTCGCTTGTTAAACTGACGCGTCGGTTTGGGAAGTTTGTCCTAGAAGATATAATAAAATATTTTTAGAGGGCACTCTACTGAAGTCAAAACTGTTTTTTTATTATTTTTGTCTGCCTGTCAGTCTGTATCACGGCAGTACATCGCTACGAAACTACTGAATGAATTCAAATGAAACTTAGCATGATTTGAGTTCAGCTGTATATATACAGCTACATTGTCATATTAACCTATCACTGACTATCACATAATCGTTTACTCAGCTGCTTTATACAATATATATAACACAACTGCAAATTGATACTCCTTAACTTTAATAGTGATTGTGTTGTACAGTAGTTTTCATGATGCGTTTATTTAACTAAAAACACAAAGTTTGATTATTTTAAAGAATACACATTGTGTTTAAAAAGGGTTTGTGCTTTATTCTAACAGCTTAAAATTCAACCAAAGACTACAGCAATAAAGTCGTAACTTGAATGCAATGTTGCAAGCTCGTTGAGTTGGCTGCCATTTCCCAAGCGTCAGCCATCGAGAATGTTACTACATCATTGTTCATTGAAAAAACCCACTCGTTTGCCTTCTCTTGTTTCCATCTGGATGCTTTGATCCGGGATTTAAAACAAAACTAAAGTTACGAGAATGGGAATGGAAATATCAAAGTAACGTTGACTTGTAGAATGTTTTGAAACTTTTGTTCCTCTACAAAAATGTGTGCAGCAAATGGCATTCAAATATTGAAAATGTTTTGTGTATCCTGTATAGACTAACTAGACTGGATTAGACTATTATAACATGGATATAACGTGAATAAGTGAAATCTAATTTAAATTTTCGAATCATATTCACTCAAAAACATTGTTCTTCTTAATCGTATGTTATCATCGTAACTTAACATTTTCTTCTTATTTTTGATGGTCTGTCTTGTAACTTGTTGCGCTATCGCCACCGCCACCGTCGATGTGGTGCTACCACTTCGTCAATCTTCACTTATACGGCCATATTCAAGGTATAATCAGACTGACCAGACTTTGGAAGGCATGCGCCGCATTGCATGCGAACCGCGTGCTTCGCAAGGTATGTACTCGTAAGTTCATATCTTACATTGCGTATACTGAGTTCGAATACATGACGTTAAAAGCGTATTATAAAACTTGTACTCTTTATCCTGCCCTAGCCAGACTCAATGAAACTATAATGTTTATTTAAATGAACTAAAAAACAATATTAAAAGAAACACATTACAAAAACACCACGAAAAAAAACCTAGAGTACCTTTCACTACAACTTAAATATCTTTCCGCCAGTTTGCTGTTTCTTTGGAATATTTGAAGCGCACTCTTTCCGCGGAACATTTTCCTATCTTAAATACTGTGGATAAGAATCTTATGGCAAGTAAGTGCTCTTCCGACGAGCTCGCCTGTGCAAGCACTTTCTATAAATATCTTTATACTGGAGAATAAAATAAATGATCTATCTTAAAGGAAATGGTTCGATTAAACGATTCTTTGCAAGATTACTTTTGTTTCTGGTATCTATCTATGCATTATACAGGGTGGAAAATAGACGGCAGTTGGTGGAAAAGTACCCTAAACATTGATGATGGCAAAATTTACTGAAAGGAATAAATTTTTTTTTTAAGTAATACTACATTCAAAGATTTTTAATATAAATCGCTTATCTCAGCCGGGAATCGAACGGGCTAAAATCCGAAAAAATAACTGTAATATCCTGTACTTTTAAATGATACCTACCAACCAAGAGGGTAAATAATAAGGGTCAATTTTTATCATATAAAATAATAATAATAACACTTTATTGCACACTGGGAAGGTATTCAATTGATGTCGAGGTAATTCCTTGTACATTGGTGAGATGGCGCTGGCTTGCAGCGTAAGAGTTGATATACTAGAAGAAATTCGACGTTCCCACTAGTGACTCGGTAGCTCAGCGGTCAGAGCATTGGACCGGATATCCAAAAGTCGCGGGTTCGATTCCCGTCCGAGAACATGATCTGGTGCGAGTCGATTTTTTCTAGTATATTATTTGGTGTTATATAAAAATAGCATTGTGAATGCTAAAATCTCAAATATAAAGGTCATGTTCAAAGTATTTCAAATCTTGTATTCGCTAGGCAACATTTCGCTGTGTCGCTAAAATGATCCGTGACTTTGCGTAACATTGCCAGATGACGCGCAATATAATGTCTTCTTGTTTTGTTAAGAAAAAATGCGCGTCGAATACCTACAATCGACCTTATTAACTATCGTTTTAGTTCCTATTCGTGATTTTACACAATATGGATTCCGTACAACTGTAATTGATCACATTCTCTATTCCACACAGACTTAAATTTTGCACAAACGCGAAAAGCGATTGTCAAGAACGTCGATAAATCCAAACCTAACAGATACAAAATAATATGAGGTTGAACCAAAATAAGTGCCAATACTTCAAGTATTTAGAACACATTGGTGTAGATTATTTATCTAATTTTATTTTTGTTGTTTTTTATCGCCGATAAAAGTTAAGCCAGCTGTTAACGGACGAAGCTAACGGGCCGCACGATGTGGCGCAGTAGTTCGCGGTCAAGTCAGCGACTTCCATAGCTTTTTTTGCGTTTTTAGTTGTTTAGGTTAAATGCCGAACTAATTGACCATGATAATAAAAACGTAAAATAAAAAAAGAGTTGTTTACGTTAAATTCCGAACAAATAGACCATGATAATAAAAACGTAAAATAAAAAAATACTCACTAACAATATTTTTTATCGCCAATGTGTTCGAAACACTTGAAGTGATCGTCCCCTGAAGTATTGGCACTGGTATTGGTTCCACATAACACAGCTACGATTTATCTCCGTAGCAACATATGCTACGAGACTACGACCCATGCTACCGTGCTACGGCCCTTTTCAAAGTTAATGAAATGATTTCATTTGTTCTGTGTTTCATTTTTCTTTGTTCTGTTTCATATTGTACGGCTTTTGAAGAGCTCAAGGGCGCATGGGTAGACAGTCGATTTTGTTCCGCTCTAATCAATTGCCAATTAGCGATCACAGACGAGGCAGATTCAGCGCTTATTAGTTGCCGTCCACAGCGTATTGATTCACTACTTAAAATTAAAACACGCATGATTGAGTATTGAAAGTTTCGGTTTCAAGATAAAGCGCCATTTTATTAATTACGTCTGTCAAAGCTGTCCGTAACATACATTGTCATATGTAAAAAACTATCAAAACCAAAACATTATTCTTATTACACTTGTAAGTACAAGTGTAATTATTTAGCGAGTCGTATTTTTTCTAGTATATTATTTGGCATTGTATAAAACCAAAACATTTTGTAACGTTGTTTTTGATAATTAGGCATTTGTCTATCCTAGAAAAGGACGACATTTTGTTGTAAAACAAGTACAAGGTTAGGCAGTATGTCTAGAGTTCCTTTTCCCAATCCCAAAAAGAAATTATTAAAATTTTCGGGCATCGAGATAGTTTTTCTATCCTATAGCAGTGATAACATCTACCAATCTAGTGTCCAATTTAGGAATCCAATCTAGAGTTGCCACCTTTATAATAAGTCCGATTTTAACTGTGAATTTCCTGACACTTTATTTATGGAAAGTTAAACTTTATTTATGTTTTTTTTCGATTCTCATTTCCAATCTTAAACAATGTTTACCCTCCCATTATTAGTGTAAATTCACTGTTGAAATCCAACTTATTATACAATAATTTACTGTCAAGTACGGGTGGTAACCCGAAATTGGATCCTAAATTGGACACTAGATTGGTAAATGTAATCGGCTTAAACCCGATGCCATTCCTCCAGCCACCAGCGGGCTGGGCGGAAACGCTTGGTTAAGGCTTTGACGACGAATTTTGAACTTAAAATCCATGTTTATAATCCCAGGTAGTACTATAGAACTAAAAAGTTTCGTTTTGTCATGATATAGATTGTAATACAGTTGGTTGTTTGACATTAATTGCTTCACCATTTCGTATGTAGAGTTGTTTATATTTTTTTAACTGTGGATTGCCTTACCAGTTTATTTTCCACTAAAAGGATGAACACGTTATCTTCGTTATCGCTTCGCTTCAAAAAATGTATGGATTTGACGTTTTAAATTTCGATTGATAACGAAACCTTATGTCAATCCCATACATGTTTCAAAAGCGAAGCGATAACGAAGTTTTGCAAATATTACTTTGGCTAGACCCCCAGATTTGATAAAAGGCAAAAGATCTGCAGACGGAAAGTGAAATTGCTTACCATAAATAAATAAATAAATAAATAAATAAATTTGACAACATCACATACATTGCTCAGATTCCAAATTAAGTAGTACATAGTAGTGTTATGGATATCAGAGACAACGGTGGTATCACAAACACCCAGACCTGAGCCAATATAGAAAAGTTCGTTTTTCTAAATTGATCCAACCGGGGATCGAACCCGGGACCTCAGAGATGGCGACACCTTGAAAACCGGTGTACAAAGCCACTCGACCACGGAGGTCGTCATCATTGTAAAAACAATTTAAGAAGAAGTCGCTGGGTAGAAATTATTTTTTTCTATATTGTGGTTATTGTTCTCGCTTGTGGACATTTTAATTGAGTTAATCAGACCTTTTGAGTAAGATAATATTATCTAAATTCCGAGTGCTCTTCCATAGAGATTCATGAAAATGATTCATGAACACTTGCAAACATACTTTTTCCTTTTATCGTAATTACTTTGGCTTTGGCTTTTGATCATAAAAAATACTACTAGCCGTAAAATCTATGGGACCTATATTTATGGGATCACTCCTGAACTGTGTTCTTTCAGATAAAATAATAATAATTAAAATCGGTTAACAACTGGCGCAGTTATAGTTTACCATACTTAAAAAAGTATTCCGTTGACTTGAGAACCTCCTCCTTTTTTTGAAGTTGGTTAAAAAAGAATAGTCACTTTCAGGATAGGTAGAGTATCACGGCCGGTGCAACTCGGTCGAAACTCGAAACGTCAGGAAAAGCTAGATGTTTACACACTTATGTTTAGTTTAAACGCGTTTAGTGCCTGTGATTTCAATCTAATAAAATGCAACGCGTAAGTTTAAAAGTGTAATTTGTAATAACCCTAAATCCTACACCGCTACCGATCTATACGTGTATAGTTCCAAGTGGGGGTCATCTTATGTTCATGTTTTATTGATTTTCCGCCCAGCCTGCCTATTCGGACAAATTAGGATACCGTCGCCACCGGGTTGAATACTAAACCCTCATTATTTTACTCTTAATTTTTCTAGCTTAGCGTTTTAGGGTTATTTTCTGAACTTTTCAGTTAGCATTATTTTGTCAGGAGTGTTCTTATTTCTCAAAGTTATTTATTGTTCTAAATACGTCTAGCTGTAATTCACTTTGTGTAACATGTGTAACAATAAATAGTGACAAATAAAAACAAAAAGTGCCGTCACGGTCACGGGACGAAACGTCCGGCAGATGTGAAACATCAACTCTACTTTAAATGTGATTTATGCTATGGTACTGATGCTGACCTAATAATGTGACGAAGAGTAAAGAACGCCGTCCGATTAAAAAAATATTATCAAACCTGTTTACAACGTTTCATGAAAATCAGTTGAGATCGATCTGTAGAGAAGAACAGACGTAGAGCCGGACAGCCAGACGGACAAACGAAAGCACTTTTGCCCAGCTAAAACAAAGAAGCTTCGCTCGCGTTTCGCGCTCGCTCGGTCAATAATGAAAAAAGTGTTAAATTCTTTTCTACTGCAACTGGTGAGGATAGCCCGTAGGCTGCGTTCAGACTTTCACGACCTCGAATCAACTCAAACTCAACTCAACCGCAGCCTACCTAGAAATACATCGCTTACAATTTTGAGTCTTTTGACACATTAATAAGTTCCGGTGTAATGTTGAGGTGAGTTCGGGTTGAGTTTGAGTTGAGTTCGGGTTGAGTTTGAGTTGAGTTCGGGTTGAGCGTGGGGCGGGTGCAATTGCAACGACAAAATATAACGGAGGTTATTAATGTTGACACATTAATAAGACTCAAAATTGTAAGCGATGTATTTCAAGAGTGGGCTGCGGTTGAGTTGAGTTCGGGTTGAGGTCGGGTCGTGTGTTATCGTCTGAACGCAACCTTAATCACAAGACGGAACAAATACTGCCCCGGGCAATTTAAGACTCATTTCACAGTTTTCTTTGCGTGAACTTTAGGCGCCGTTTTATTTGTTCCACGTTGGCGAATCCGTTTGAGTTTAAACGCTATTAATTAGAACTTTGGCAACAGGTGACTAAAGCCGAGCTTAGAGAACTTGTTTACGTTCCAAAGTTGCTCTCTGTTTTAATCTGTTTAACGTTTAAAACGTTTTAAAGTTAGAAATATAGTTTGTTTTAAAACTTACACAGAAAATTTGTATTCTTTACAAGCAGGCAAATTGTTTCTATAATAATTGCCAAAAACACTGTAACTATTAATTATTCCAAATTAATTGTTTTCACAAATATTTATGACGCTCAGATAGCTTGCAAGCTTAAAATTATATTTAAACTCACAAAAACTACAGGTAGTTGTGTTAAAATTTACTCAAAACACAACTACTAAACTATTTAAACTACTCGGTATGAAAACTGTGTCACAATAAGTATATTTTACTATAATTATTTAAAGAGACTAGTTTTAATAAATAAAGTTTTGTGCAAAATGCATTCACGGTTATAACAAGTTCCTCCGTTTGAAGGAAAAGAGCAGATACAAACGGAACTTCACTGAATAGGAAATACATTGCGGTATTTTTTCTAATTTCAAACATAACCATTTATGCAAAAGGTCTTAAAATAAAGCTCGTTCTGATTGAAATATTATTTTTCCATCATAATTTGAGCATAAAAGTATATAATGAGAAACTGCTATTTCAATTGGACTACTAAATTCATCGCGAAGATTTAACTTCAAGGTTTACTTCTCTAAGCTTTATTGAACAGAAATCTGCTTCTGTTATTTAACTAAAATCGGATTGCAGAAGGATTTGTTTTACGATCAGTTCGTTCGCTATTGCTGGATCAACTATTATTTTTCACTAATTTAATGTAGATCGAATCTGAAATAAATTTTAGCTGAATTAAATTGGTGTTGAGGTTACTTGAAATACAAGTATTGACGTGCGCTTGTTCTTGTTCAGTCCCTTAGCACGAATATCTATCGAGAAAAAATTGCGCGTAAAAGTACTCGAGAGAGAATTATGTATGGAAAAAAAATATTTTGCTTTTCGGCGGTAGATGGAGCTGTACCAATTTCCCATACAAAATTAATCTATCGAATATTGTTTATATATTTTTCGATAATGTAGTTTACAATCGCAAGTGCTGCAAAATAATAAAATAACATTTGCCTATTAAGTATTAAATTAACTCACAAAAATCAATCGTAATACATAATCAACTTTTCATTGTTTTCAAATAGATTATCGATTTGAAAGTTGAGAAGGAGTACCAACTAAAACGCACAGACACACCGCAATCACCCGCAATTCAAAAGTTGTAGGACAGCGACCACAGCGACGCGCTCGAAATGAACAAATAAAAGCTGGCATTCACCACCACCACCCTTAATTGTTGACAAAATTGCTGCAGTTGAAGAATGTTGTTTCTACACCGCTGAGTTCTAACTTGTTAACTATATCTTTGAGTCAGATTTTTGTTATAAACTGGCTAATTCTGCATATCATGGAATTATTTTCTTAGCTATGCGTTATTGAGTAGTAGACATCGATTTCTCAACTAGTTGAAATTTATTTTACCTACCCATTGAATGTAAACTTTGTTAATTATTGTAATGGAAAATGAAGTCACTTTAAATGCCGACCTCATTTTTCAAATTTAATATACAGGAAGAAAAAAACAGCCCTTGACGAGTTTCTTGCCGGTTCTTCTCGTTACAAGGTCTCCCGCTTAGGGTTTGCGAACCGATGGCGTAGCTTCTTTGACATTCACAAGTGCTTTTAACAGCCTAGACTGAATAAATGAGTTTTGAATTGAATTGAATTGAATATAGCAATATGTATTTCTAAATACGTATTTGATGCAGCCGCTGCCACCCTAGCATAACCACCGAAACGCAATATGAAATAGCGATTTATCACGTTTAATTGTCAAAAGCATTAGCTTTATCCATTAGGGTTTTGACAGTTGAGTGTCGATAAAACGCTATATCACGCGATATATATTGTGTTTCGAGGTCATGCTAGGGGCCTGAGTAAATAACGTGAGTATTGAGTAAACCGTGAGTATCGTAATGTAAAACCAATGCTAGGCAACATTGATTTTGTGAACTCCGCTTTAAGTAGACGTCCTACACTTTATTTTTACTTAAGTTTTATTCAAATATTAACTAAACAGTCTTGGACGAAATCTAATAAGTTCACGACATGCTTGTTATGTTCTTCAATATAAATTTAATTTGATTGATCACCAAGTTTGCAGACGGGTTGGAACTTCAGGTTGTGCAGTTAGGGAACATAATTGCTTTGGCAAGTGTTCATAGTCTAGTTAAATAGTTATCAAGTTAGGAAGGCAGAACAAGTTAGATAGCGATCCTTGATTGAATTCAAAGTCAAGATTAAAGTAAGTGGCGCTAGATTCTCCTCTGTCAATACGTTCAGCTTCAAAGTCGGTGCAATCTGTGGGAATATAGTTACTTAGCGGTCCCTCTCTGTGATTTTCATATTATGTACAAGTGGAATTTGATTCAAACTGAGCAATGGAAACAACTTTGAATATTTAAGAATTAGTTCGGATCCGATTCCGATGCACCAGTGACGTTTACATGGCAATGCTAAAACCGCTAGGTTCACCTACACCAAGAAACTTCTCTTGCCCGGTTTCTGAGGTACTTATGGTTGGTGGTTTATCGGAGGTTCAACTTTATTGGAGGGGTCTACATTATCTGGTTTTAAGTAATAAAATTAACTTTCGATCCAGATAATGTAGACCCCTCCCAACAAAACATAGTATTTACAAGTAGCAAACTGTTGCCCCTTATGGTGTCACAGAGGTAATAAACAAGAGTGTTAAAGTGTCTTCATAAATGACTTCCACATTTAACTGGCCTTACTTAATTCTATAAGAACATACAAAGTTTTTTACGATAAGTGACGTGTTACATACCATTATACAATGACTTTGAGACAAAAGCGTAGAAGATCAGAGAGGGATAAAGAGGTAGAAACTTCATTGGACTGAGTACGCAGAGCTACAAAAAGATTATGTGGAGACTTAAAACAAAATATGCCGAAAAAAGAGTTTCTTCTTTCCAAAGTCATGGACTCATCAAACCATTCGTAGGAGTTGAATAATTAACAAAACAATAAACGGTCGCGTCGCACGCAATATACAGATATTGGACGTTTAATTTTGGACACAATTACTAGCGACGTACTAGCGACCCCCCGCGACTTCGTCTAAGTGGAAAGTTTTTTGCTATCCCTCGGGAACAATTATTTTTTTCGGTTGAAAGGTATGTCCTTTTAGGTACCCCTGACAACGTGTATGCAAAATTTCATGATGATCGGTTCAGTAGTTAAGATGTGAAGGCGTAACAAACAAACAAACGGACTTTCGCTGTTATAATATTAGTAAGGAATATTCATATGGACATAATCGGACAACACAAATCACTACCTATTACAATAATTCATGTCAAGCCTTGTCAGTACCACGCCTAAAATGAAATGCATTGTTTTGGTTGTAACAAATTCATACCGCAATATATTTCACGCGTTGCGTGTGAAATAAATTGCGGTATGAATGGCGAACCAAAGTCAATCGTTTTGTACAATACTATCGTTTTGTTATAAATGTTGTTTTTAATCATTTATTATTAGACGACCTCCGTGGTCGAGTGGCTTTGTACACCGGTTTTCAAGGTGTCGCCATCTCTGAGGTCCCGGGTTCGATCCCCGGTTGGGTCAATTTAGAAAACGAGCTTTTCTATATTGGCTTAGGTCTGGGTGTTTGTGATACCACCGTTGTCTTTGATTTCCATAACACAAGTGCTTTAGCTACTTACTTTGGAATCGGACCAATGTATGTGATGTTGTCCAATATTTATTATTATTTATTATTATTGTATCAAATCAAAATTAAATATCTAAACAGAAATTTTACTTTTCCCTTTTTAAGCAACAAATATTTAAACGGTCGCTCCGTTCTCGATCCGCCTCGTTCGCTCTGGCCACTGCATTAACTTTGTTCTTAACCTCTCCACATAACACCATATTTGAACTGACCATTTACCGCCCGTTAAAAAATGCACAAATGACAGCCAAAATTCCAATTCCTGTCCTAGGGACAGGGTCTGTTATTTTGCGAGCAAAATTTGTAGGGACACTGTCCCTAGGATGCTTGAAGGGCTAGAGGTGTCTAGAAAACAATAATTGAAAATTGCCGCGTGCTTTCACTGTCGAACGGAACTGTGGAGTCGAGGCGGGGGCCGAGGGAGGGTGGCGGGGCGTCTCGTGGCTCGCTTTGGCAGTAACCTACGTTTACTTTAGGGTTACATTTGCCGCAATGGACAGGCCTTTTACGGTTTAGACAGGCGTGCAGCCGCAGCTAATCGGCTTTAAGCTGAGACAGGCATTTTTGATTTTCGCGGAGGAAACCACTGCGAATGAAACCACCAGTGTATGAAACTGACTTAAAATTGCGCAGCGCAGCCGTTTTTTCACTATAAACAGGCAAGATTACGAGATTAGTGGATTAAATTGACTAAAAATTGCACTGCGCGGCCGTTTTTTTTACTATACACAGGCATTTAAGTTACATTTTTATTTTAAATATTTATTTCTCCCGTAACAACCCCAAAATCCCGACATTTTCAAATTTTCTTCAGTTATTTTGGACTCCCGATCTGGCAACCCTATACTACACGTACTACACATACAAAATGTTTCAAGTTTATTTGTTTTGAAAGTCCACCTTAGAATTTTAAGGGTGCCCTAAAAACGTCTCCGTAATCCGCAGAATTACTACCAAATAGGTTTTACGGAGCCGCCGGAAAATGCCGGGGCTTCTGTTTTAAGGAGGTTATGTGTGTGTGTACAGTGGCGGATCCAGGTGGCTCAAGCCCCCAAAGCATCTTAGCCGACATTTTAAAAATGGAGGAGGTTCTGAAGGCAGTTTTTCATTTATGTTGTACTACTCTTTCCCCAATCTGATTTATCCGTCACTAGCGCTTCGCTTTTATTCCTTCCTTATTTTTGCCTCAACAACACCCAAAAAGAAAATGCAAATACCTGCCAGTTGTCACCTCCATTCGCTCCAAAAGTCTGTTTCCGTCCCGTTCGAGTCCCGTCATCGGTGTGAGAAACGCGAACTTGAATTTATTTTCGAGCGCATTAATTTTTTGCGATACCTCCATAGATATTCATTTAAATTATATGGTGTAAAAAAATATAATATTGTGCATGAAATGCTTAAGGTAACTAACGTATTTAAGTTACGCTTTCCAATTACCGCATTGTATGTCACCATTTTTTTTGAGTAAGCTATTCATAAAAGACAGATATATGCCATCGCGAACTTTTTTGTAGATCTATAAAAGATAAATAATCCCAACATACATTGTTTTGTTATATCTTAAAGGGTTTAGGCAGCGTTTTTCGATTAAAGCTCACAGGAGGCTTGACTTTTTCCGACACTTCCAACAATAATCGTTTATTTTAACTCTTATCTATTGGTGAAAACCATATTAGAATTCGTGCAGTCTTTTTTGAGTTTAGCGGGAAAAGACAGACAGGACGACAGACGCGGCGGAGGGCTTTGTTTTATTATATGTAGTGATTACACGCTATGACAAGATCTGAAGACGGAGTTAGAAAACCCTCAGAAACCTTTCCCAAACTGAAACCTTTCCCAAACTGAAACCTTACCCAAACTAAAACCTTTCCCAAACTGAAACCTTTCTCAAACTGAAACCCTGGATCCGACACTGTGTGTGTACTCGTTCGGGTACATTTTTGTGTAACACAACCTTTATGGAAATGGGACATTATCAGCTTTTACCTGCACGGTTCAAGTAATTCCCTTTTTAGTCTTTCGCTAAACATTTACGAAATTCCGTATGATTGCGAACACGATGATAATGAGTTCTTGTTCCAAAAATACCTCTTTTAATTCTCTGTGTTGTGTTAACTTAACATTTTTGTAAATCACCTCCTTAAAAAAATAAGATTTTTAGAACCTTTAGTTTTTTTACTTTTGTTATTCTTTCGAAAGCGAAAAAAAGAGAAAGTTCAAATACTTAATTATTTAATACACTTCGCCAATCGAGCTCATGCCGTTATAATAAGTGCAGTTATTCTGTTAAGAAAGTATCGTGCTAGTGCTCTGATATTAGGAATTGAAAGGTTTTCTTGAAGCCTTGGAAAGTTGATTGGATTCCAACTGTGGCTTGTGAAATATGCATTTTAAGTTTACACCTTAAACCATGTAAGGTTTCACATTGCCCTTCGATAAAATATTTTAAAAAGCATCATTTTGTATCAAATTAGGGTTTAGGCAGATAGCTTGAAGAATTTTAAAGAACAATATTTTCTTTTGTTTTGTCAACCGCTTTTTGAACAAATTTTTAAACTGCGATGTGTATTTTTGAAGCAAAAATAATTAACTGAAGTTACGACGAATTTGGTTATAATTTTTACTTACGAAAAGGAGTAACTTTCTTATTATTATCACGTTAAGGAAACAAAAATAAGTAATTTTTTTATTTGAGATTTTAGCATTTAAAATGTTGTTTTTATATAATACAAAATAATATATTAGAATAAATTCGACTCTTCACCAGATCATTTTCTCATGCAGGAATCGGACCTGCGACCTTTGGAACGGGGTCTAAGAAAATGGTAGTTTCAATAGTCCGATTAGTTAATCGAACCAACAGGAAAAAAGTTCATGTCGTCCGATCGGTAGAACAAAAGCAGTCGGACCACGTGGCCAGAGGGAATGCTTCCAACTGAGCTACCCAGTCACTAGTGGCATCGTCGAATTTTTTCTAGTATATCCTACTCTTTCGCTGCAAGCCAGCGTTATTTCATCAATGTGAGGAGTTACACTCGACATCTAAACTTCTTTGTGTGTAAGAAAAAATCTGCAATGTAACATTTTAAACCCTCTTTAGTTTCTAACCTTTACACATATTAAAGTTTAATTTGTGAATAGTGAAATCCAAATATGCGTCCTACTCGAATCATCATGAGTGTTAAATTTGTGCAATCACCTAAAAGCTTTGGACGGATTACGTACAATTCTAATTATTCCATTGACTATTAAGCTGAATCATATTAATTGGGATCTCTCTGTCGAATAATGGCTAATAAAGTGGCGGTATTGTAATTGAATTTTGAATCGGAATGAATTTCGATCCAAACCTCAGATTTACACTCATTCAACTATCATATTATAATGATTTATTTCAGACAAAAGACTATTTTACGGATCAACATGCAATTTTTCTTTTATAACTTTTTGTTTATTTTAACGTTGATATTACGTTTGTTGCAGAAGCATTTTGTATAAATATTTCTACGTATTTTACTGCTTTTTTATCGATTCTGTGTGTGTGGTACGCTTATAGTGCTTTAAATTAAAATGGTTGTTTTATTCTATAAAATGAAATAATGTATTATCAGTATTATCACACAGGAGGGGAATTTGAACTTACTGCCCAATTCCACAGAACCGAAACATAATGTTAAATGAAGCAAACATAAGCTCGACCTTTTGAATAAATTATACATTGTTTGAGCTACGCTGTAAATAGCTACAGGTCTTATATAACGCCACTTGTGGCATCTACCGGTGGGAGGAATAGAAAGATCTAAAAGTTCAGCAAAACAACGGACTGAGTTTAGCATATTTTACGATTTAACCCTGTGTTTTCAATTTGATGCTAATACAATGAGGGTCATATTCTTAACTTTTATTTTAAGTTAATATAAGGTTTGTAAGCATTATTTTTTGAAGGTCAATAGTCTAATTTTGCTTGTTAATTGGGCTTTATCATCCTTTTTATTAATCAATCAGAAAGAAAGAAAATTTTTTTTTTGTGAACAAAATTAAATAAAAACACCATTTATATATTTTTTTAATTTTGTGGGACTGAAGTTCGGTCCAATGCTCTCCCAACTGAGTTACCTAGTCACTAGTGGCATCGTCAAAACTTATTTATTTATTACCAGCGTTATTTTATAAATGTGAGGAACTACCCTCGACATACAATTAATTATTCCAGATAATTATTTGACAATCGATTAAGATGAAACAGCTATATCATTTTTATTTTGAGATTTTAGCATTCACAATTTTACATAATACAAAATAATATACTAGTATATTATTTAGCACAATTTATCTTGTTAATTATTGGCCTAATCTAAATGGTACACGAAAAAGGCTCACACTCAAGCTTATGTTACGCCACCCAGAGTGTGCCCTAACGCTCATCTTCCTGAAACACCAAAAAACTAAATCACCCAAAGAATTTAATGTCTTGACATTGGTGGGTAGGTAGTGCATAGTACACATGTGTAAAGTCATACAATAATGCTCATTCTATCCTTATGGATATATAAGAATAATAATAATAATGCATACGCAAAAACACGCAGACACACAACATAATCAAGTGACTTTTTTATTTTTAAAGATAGTTTTTGAATTGGGGCTGTGGTATATTATTTCAGCATTTCGTGGCCAGATATCTGAAGCTTCCACGAAATGCACCCGTGCTGTATCCAGGGGACACCAACTTTTCCAACGGACGTTGCGAACAATTTTGATTAAGTATAAAAAAGTGTTTATGCTTCGATCTTCTATACCAGTGGATGTAGTGGATGATCGCTAAAAATAACAAAGCAGAAATGTGGCACGTGCCATTTGACAAATCACTCGACACAATGACAAGTCGTTTGACAAGTCGTGGGGGACTTTTACAGCGGGCTGCGTTTTAGGAGAGTTTGAGGTGTATCACGAACGCCATTAGTAAGTAAGTAAGGTATACAACATTGTAGTCTTTGTAAATAAGTAATTTATTGGCAAAAATACTGTTACAATAGTGTTCTTAGACTAAGTTAATTCCTACATAATTTTATCGTTATGTTATCGATATGCAAATATTTATAATTGTAGATTAGTTAGTTCTGATATTTCATATAAATGAAAGGTAATAATTATAGGTATCTTCTTAATTGTTTACAAATTGTCATTTAAATTTTGTCAGTCAGATATACTATTAATACATTTTGTTCAATAATAAATATATATTTATTTATTTTTTTAATTATTATTATAAAATTATTATTATCTTTGCTTAGATTTGTAAAATGTCAAAATTTTATAATCGTCACATAGTCTATTATACAAACGAACCGCCATACAGTATATATTCTTGGAATAAAATAAATTTTGACGAATTTTGGTACAGAGGTTGAGTGGACCACGGGGAAAAACATATACTTTTGTCGGGAAACTGAATTTTGAAAAGGCTATAAGTTTAACCGGACGATGTCGCGGGCAGCCGCTAGGTGGAAATATAAAAGAAAAGTAAATTCACATTGGAAACAAAACCAGTTTATCGAGTAAGTTTACTTCAATACACAAAGTCCAACTCACCCAGTCTCCACGATTCACTGAACCAGAAGAAGTATTTAAAATGTTTGCATTTCTCAAATACCATAACAAAATTCTCACAAAGTATGCACTTGAATTTATCTGTGGAAGTTACTTAAGGCGATTAGTGCCCTCACAGTGGCGCCCTCATCATAATTAAATTTATTGATCGCTAAGTACATAATGTATCGAATTATGAGGCAAAATGTGGCCACTTTTGGCATATTTGCTTACTACTACTACAACAAACTATATTTTCAAGAGGTTATTGTTTGTAAATAAACTATAGAAACTTAACTTCAATCGATACGTATAATTTCGATACATTATGTACTTAGCGAGCAATAAATATGATGAGGGCGCCACTGTGAGGGCACTAATTGCCTTAAAAGGGTTTAAGCTTCACTTAAACAAACACACCAAACAAATGTAAACTTGGATATTACATACACTTAAGATTTTTATTAGAAGTATATTAGTAATCATATCACAAAAAAGGAAAGAAATAAAAAATTAGAAAGCATGACATACAATTAACCGGTGAGTTTGAAAATAAACTCTATTGCGAACGAAATAGGGATCCTTGTATAATACAGCATGGTGCTCTTTTCCATTCATTCAAAGAAGGAGTAAAAAGGCTTTCGAGTATTTTCTTACAATCGCTTTGTCTTCGCGAAGCCTGCGAAGAGCGAGGCACAGTAGGCTATCCTTCCCACCTACGATACTTGAAAATCACGTTTTCGTATTTTTTGGCTTACTTGTGAGAAGGAAAATTCTAAGCCATTTTTTATACATCATGTTACAAAAATATCCCTCATGCCGAATATGGTATATAGGGACCATCAAACTGAACAACTTTTACAATGGGACCAACACTCAAATCGCGAAAAAAAATCAGCTGTTTCATACATTTTGGGTTGGTCCCATAGTAAAAGTTGTTCAGTTTGATGGTCCCTATCTACCATATTTGGCATTAGGGTTATTTTTGTAATAAGTTGTACTTATAAAAGCTATCTTACCTACCTATTTAAAAAGACTAAATTCAAACAAATGAAATCAAAATCCAAATCGTGACTCTACCATGAGTTGTTGCAGATGGTTTTGCTATCGAAAACTATTGTTTTTTTCTCCATTTCACATGTATATGAGCAGTTTATTCCATATTTATTTCTATAGCGAAAATAGTTTGCAACAATTCACGGTAGAGCCACAATTTAGATGTTGCTAAGGCACCTTCTTCACTGGATCGGTTCCGTACGTTTTTGTTTCGGTATTTTTTGTATATGTATATGGCCTAAGTACAGAAACTGTGAGTTCGAGTTTCACCATAATAATAGGTCTGTAGACCGTATTTTCCAAGCACAGAATCCAATATACATTAATTTGGCTACCGCATATGCGGTATTCGTTAATCAAATCCCAAGGCTGCACGAGCTACTGATGTCTGTAACGAACTTCCATTGGCTAAATTCCAGTAAAGTTGGACATAGGCCGCCATAATCTACCGTATAACAGTGCCTGAGCCCAAACATATTCAGACTTGCCCACTTACTAATAAAGATAGTATAACAGATGTATAGTTACACAGTGTTTTGTCCCTTTCTTTTTAATGTCAAACTTAAATAGTTTGACTGAGAGTAACCATTGTATACATCTGCTGTACAATCTTTATTAGTAAGGGGATTGGTATAAAAATACAACTCAACAAGTCTAAACAATCTTTTCTTATTTTTCCATACTTATAAAATTAACGATGAAACAAATATAACGACATATTTATTCGACAGAATAATTGATTATGATAATGATGATGCATCAAAATTCTAAGGTTTGTTAGAAAAAGTCAAATTCGTAACCTACAGCAAACACTTAATTATTTTTAAACTCGTAAAAATAACTTGTCTCCCATTTCAATTTTGCTGTAAGTACTCCATTCGTTTCAACGAATCTTGATGTGTCTCTCTTTCTCAGAAACCAGTGTACACGTACAGCAGTGTGATTCTGTAAGACTTCATTCTAAACTTCGCATCTGAATCCGCTGTGAGTTTCTTGATTGGTACACGTATTCTCAAAACTCGGTTGATAATTCGCATGTGCACTAGCGCTGCCCTTGCGAACGTGTCAGCGAGTTGAACTAAATTGACCGTGAGATTTTGACGGGTACCGATAACTTGTCCGAGGGATCAATGATACTCATATTCGACCTGGGGGCTCAATCGTGCTATTTTTTAACGATAAAACCAAAGCTAAATCGTTACCGTTTCAGTTTCGCTTACAGAAAAATACTCGCTTTAGTTTTATTAAAGTCCTAATTTCATTTGATTGAAAACAGTTGACCGAGTTTTGTTGCTTGCTATATGTATTGTTGGCCATATTTTTAAACCATCGAAATATCATTTGGCATATGTATCGTTTTACCGAACTACGTTTCACAGATTTTCAAAATAACTTTTTACTATTGGCCAAAGTCTCTTTTGACTTTTTAACAGTACAGTGTTTCATATAATATTTTGTTAATAATTTGGAAATAATTATTTTTTTTTGGTTTTATCAAAATAAACATATATTTGAAGCATCAGAGGAAAAAATCGTACTAAAGCACAGAAGCCTTTTAAGTTTAGCATAAGCATTCCTGCCGCAATTCCTATTACAAATTCAAGCTCCTTCATCTTATTCTTATTACACCAATACATTTTCAATATCACTGAATTTCAGACCTTACTCCACCTATTGCAAAGCACAATCTTCATTAGACTGGTTCCTTAAGTAGTGTATAGAGGTGAAATTGGCATGTATCCAACATATAGCCGTGTGAACGTTCCGAGTTCAACAGATGCGCTGATCTGTGAGGAACACGAGACGGAACAGGGAACTAGTATCAGACTTCAAAGCCTGAGGATTCCACACTTTTAAGAAACAGTGTAATATGTATGGCTCCGAAAATTTACAATAAAATTCCAGAAAACTACAAAAATCTAAATAAAAATTTGTTTAGAGCTAAACTAAAAAGTCTACTGGTTGAAAAATGTTATGACGGTGTACAAGACTATTTAAATGACAAAACTTTTTAAATTATAAGCTTGATTGATTCTTTCCTTTTTGCATAATTTTATTTAATTTTGACTTTGTTATTTATAAATGAATTATTACAATTCAGGGTACCGCAAAAATACCCAGGTTTAGCAGCGGCCTGCGACAATAACTTCTTTACTTAACGGTCCCGCTACGCGACGACCTAGATTTGGATATAACTTAAGATACCTACTTACAAATATTAAAGTAAATAGAAGAGCCAATCCGCAGATTTTATTTTTTTTATTTTTTAGAGATTTTTGGAGTCGGGGTCATTTAAATTTTTTTGAATTATTTTATTCTAAAATAACACCTGAATTAATAATATACGCGCTGTAATCCGTAAAAAGTGTTTTAAACTAATTGTAAGTGCGGAAGTCTTAGAAATGTACAAAAAATTATGAAGTAATATGGTCAATCACTTAGCGCTTATTATCGACAACTACTTGTAAAATCGAATCGCCTTATTAAAATTAGGTTTGCGATAAGATTTTACAAGCAATCGACCAGCCAGTCGTTTGCCAAGTCGCCTCGTGTAAATACCACATAACCAAACAAATAAAATTAAGAACGTTTAAAGATCTTAAATTGAAACATTATTTAAAATTGTCATTATCACATCACCAAATAGCGATCTTTAAAAGTCAACTGTAATTTTTGTTTAAAATGTCAAAAAGAACGTCGTTCGAAGTCTCAAGCGTTCTTTTTGACCGACTTCAAAAAAAGGAGGAGGTTCTCAGTTCATCGCAATGTTTGTTTTTTTTATGTATGTTACTCGATTACTCGAAGACGGCTGGACCGATTTGAAAAATTCTTTTTTTGTTAAAAGTATATACTTCCAAGTTGGTCCCATTGTCATGAGGTCAGGATCTGATGATGGGATCCTGGAGAAATCAAGGGAACTCTTCAAATATATTTATGCTTATCATAATGCATATGGTGAAGTGGAGCTGATAGTTCGTTCGGAGTTCTCCTGGTACTTCATACCAGAAGAACTCCTCAACAATTAACGCCCCAGCGTCGGGAAAAACAGTGTTTTGTAAGAAGTGATGAGCCGTTGACATAATGCTGTTGTAACTTAGATAATATCGTCATTAAATATACCTACCACAAACAAGTTTAAAATATCAAAGTTTTTTTTAAAACAAAACCTCCTTCAAGAAAGCCTTATAAATAACCTAACAATAATAGCTTACAAAAAATGACTCTAAAAAGCTAAAAATAAAATATTCAAACCTGCATAATTACTAACTCGAAAGTTTGTACATTTTCTTAAGTTACTTCAGCATTTGCTTTCGGGAAGTACCATTTGGTGAAGTGGAACTGATGATGAAGACCAGAAATGGTCATCGGAACTATTAAATACTATTTCACTGACGCAATACAATTACTTTAATATGGTTCATAATTGGGTACCATAAAGTACGTACCCGTACGTTTACTGACATAATACAGAAGGTACACTAAATATTAAAAAAAATAAAAATTGATTAAAAATCTAAAAACCGACTTCAAAAAAACCTGAAAACCAAACAAAACTCCAAAATTAAATACCTCTAAAAAAACAAAAATTAATATTCAAATCTAATAATTGTTACGCATATCAAATTAATAAAACACGTGTATTGAAGTCGGGTAAGGCTTTTGGAATTAAAAAAAGAAATTGTCCTCCCGCCGCACCCGATTTTTTGTTTTCAGGTTTTTTTGAAGTAAGTCGGTTTTTTGTTTTTTAAACAATTTTCACGAGCAAAATTGTTTTCAATGTTTACTAAATTGAGCAATACATCTCAAGGCGAATACGGAACGATATAACTCGTCAAACTCGTCGCTGAGGTTCAATTAAGATGGTTCGATACAAAAAAGGGAGGTATCGTAACACAATTTGAAATCAATTCAGACAGTATTACCAAATTTCATTTAGTAAAAATTCTAAAACAAACATTTTAAATAGTTCTATTTTTATCACGAGTTGTACAAACCATTTTAGAAGGAATAACATAGAAAATGAATTTAATTTTTGTGTTTTGATTGTAAGTTACTAAACTATTTTATTTTCGACCTAGCTGATTTGTTTTTTAAGAGAAAATTCAAATCCTTTTTTTTCTAGTATATTATTTAGTGTTTGTATACAATACTAAATAATATACTAGAAAAAATACGATTCGCACCAGATCATTTTCTCGGACGGGAATCAAACCCGCGGCCTTTGGATATTTAAATCTGCATAATTACTATAAAGTATACTAAAAAATATCAGATACCTATGCTTAGGTAACAGATTACTTCACTTTAAGAATTTACAAATAAATGTGAAAGCGAATCCACTATTTAAATGTAATAAAGTTTTCTATTAAAAAAGAATTATAATCTTGAGAGGGACACGGCAAAACAGAATATCAAATTGACATCGATATTTTTTTAATAACACTGAGACGGATGAAACCCACTATGACAATTAGAAAAATATAATTAATTAAATATATAATTAATTGCTAACGGCTACAAAAACTCAACTTGGTACTTGTCAATTGAAGCGAATTAAAATGCAAATCACAAATATCAAATAAACAATTCGGTAAAAACAGAAAATCCAATAGAATCGATAATAAGCTTTACTTCACAGATAGACCGGGTAAAAACCCTTTTATATATATATATTTTTCGACGAACAGACTAAGGTCATAGACCATACTGTCTCGTCATTAGTTATATCTTTTTTTCTTGAGTACAGAAAAACCCGGTCCATGTTTTCATACAAAAAGGTTACGGGATCACGACACAAAGCCCAAATTCTGGAGATCTACTGATAGTAACACTGGCTAGATTCGCGTCAACAAGTACCAGCCGCATGAGAGAGCAGCCGGGGGCAGGGGAAGGAGGAGCAGGGCGTGTTGGGGTGGAAATCAACTGGTGCAATGCGGCGCGGCCCTCCGCTCGTCCTCCCGACGCGGCCCTCCGCTCATCCTCCCAGCGCGGTTTGTTTTTGCCATTGTGCTCGCGTGGCGCGGGGCTCAGTTGGCACACTAAGCGTTGATTTCGTTACGTTTGTTTTGTAGCAGAGCGCCTTCAATGAGGGTGGGCTCGCCATTATTCCATTTACTTTTTCCCGTTCTCCCCCGCAACGACAGTTTATTGTGATTGCCCGTGTTAATTGAGACGCCGTTTTGAATTGTAATAATGCCACTAGGTGATTTTCATAAGACAAGATTTTAAGTCACAGTTGGCACGATTCCGTATCCCTGTCTGTCCCTGCATTCGTCTGTATATGGCTCAAAAATACTTAACATTCACGTTTACAAAATCTTACTCAGAGTTGGCTTAAAATTCATAACATAACGTACTTACACGAATAGTATTAAAACTTTATGATTAAAGTCTACCATGTTACCATTCGAACATAATAATTTTGCCCTTTAACGTATTCTGTTTATAAATATTATATCTATTAAATTAAACTATCGGAGGCAAAACATAGGAAGAGTAGGTACACACGACAGCACGTCACGTTATATACAGTAAAACTGCGAAAACAGCTTTTTTACGTCGGGCATAAAGGCGGTCTCAAGGTCAACATGAACATATATAGTTTGAGGTGTACTGAGTGCTTTTTACATACAACAGGTATAATAAGTACTTACATGCAATACCCACAAACGATAAAATACTATAATGAGTGACCTCGTTCTCCACGAAAGTTACAAAATAGCCAAAAAGGTCTTGAGCGATTCTTCCTAAAATAAACTGTATTGCGAGGGCATAGAATATAATAATGATTGATTAGACATTTCTGAAAGTCACCACGAATCAATAACGAGGAAGGTGTGCTATTTAGCAAGTAATTAGGTATATTGGCTTAGCTGCTTCCTTCTAAAAGTAAGTGTTACGGATCTGGTATTTAGTGATTCATATTGTTTTGAATTTTCCATACCTACCATTTCTGGTATGCATAGTACCTATATAGAGCCTTTACAATCTTCGTAGCAAAAAATCTATCCACGATATGATAAAGTTTTACTAAAGATATGTATATATGGACAGTAAGTATTCTATGCTAATAGTAACCGTGGTTTAGCACACTACCAATGAAAATAAGCTTCTTGACTACCACACATTACCGTCTATATCTTCTTAAATAACTAATTTTAATGTAGATGTGGTTTATAACTTTTTTATCTCTGTTTTAAAGTGACTTATGAGCGATACCAATAGCATTTACTTTACTTTTGAATAGTCCTCTGTCCAATGACTTTGTAGCAATAATTGTTCGTATTGCTTCCCGGCTTTTGAACTAAGCCCGCACTAAGTAGATAAGTTAATCTTGTTTAACTTAACAGTCTCTTCATTTTGATGGTATCAACAATATACACAGATATTTTCAAACAAAAACAGAATTAATATGATAATAATATATCTTGCATACATTCCATTTTATATCTCTACATTATTTTGTTGTTACTGGTGATCTTTGGAATACTTTTTCCTACACGACTTTTCCGTATCGCAGCTGAAGCGTGCCTACACATGCTACGACTTTTCCGTGTCACAGCCGCGGCTTACCTACATGCTACGACTTTTCCGTGTCACAGCCGCGGCTTTCCTACATGTTACGACTTTTCCGTGTCACAGCCGCGGCTTACCTACATGCTACGACTTTTCCGTGTCACAGCCGCGGCTTACCTACATGCTACGACTTTTCCGTGTCCAGCTGAAGTGTGCCTACACATTCTACGACCTTTCCGTGTTCCGTGTTGCAGCCGCAGCGTTAAATCGACAAAATCGACATTCTGATGTAGACAATGCTTTTTCGGGTTCTCCATGCTACGCCTGCTGGTAAGATCAATAATGACTGTTCTGTCCCCCAAAGCCAAAACCACTTTTTAATAAACTTCGCGTGCGAAATATGTAGGAAACATTTTTACATATTAAATCTTTAATGGTTAGCGAAAACATATTTCAATTCCGTTAATCTCTCGATAGCGAAGTTCGCTTATTTTATCGTTTTTTGGCCGCTCACGATGCATGGACGGCTGTATTCCAATTTTTGTTTATTCGGAGCTTTTCGCTCACGAGCTTAGCAAACAACAGCGTAATTTTATGTTTACATTATTGATGCCAAGTCAGTAGGGACAAATTGACTAACCAGATTTTTGCTTGCGATGCTGTTTTATTGGCTTTTATTTTATAATATTATTTAATTTAATAGTATTTAAAAAAATAGTTGTTTATAAAATGAACAATTTTCTTGACAAAGACTGGTGCGGTGTCTGCTTGGCCATTATTTTATTACATAAAATCGCATTAAGTCGTGTAAAAAAGTGTAACATTACTAAATTATATTTTAGAAAAATATACTCGCACCAGATCATATTCTCTGACGGGAATCGAACCCTACCTACTCGGTAGCTCAGTGGTAAGAGCATTGGACCGGATATCCAAAGGTCGGACGGGAATCGAACCCGTCTGGTGCAAGTCTGGTCTGAGTCGTATTTTTCTAGATTATTTTCTAGTATATTTATTTAGTAGTGTATAAAAATAACATTGTGAACGCTAAAATATCAAAGTTAAAAAAGTGTAACGTTGTTTTTCTTTTGTTAAATTAGTTAGTTCTTCCTTAGCTTGTCGTATTCTGAAACAGTACAAACAATGACGCTAAAAGACAAAATTTCCTGTCCTTCCGCTTCAGAAACAAGTGTCTTGAAGAGCTTACAAGGTAATTTAATTAACCCCTCATTATAGCGTCAAAGAAAATACGTTGAACAAAGTTTGAACTTGTTTAGTAGTAAAACTTGTTTTATGTAAAGGATGCAAGTCGATTTAAGGCCCGAAGTGGCGCCCTCATCTTAATTAAATTTATTGCTCGCTAGGTACTTAATGTATCGAAAATTCATAATGTACAGATTGAAGCTAAAGTTCTATAGTTTATTTACAAACAATAACCTCAGTAAAATATTAGTTCGTTATAGTAGTATAATAGTAGTAGGCACAATAGCAAAAACTGGCCAGTTTAGGCTGATATTTTACTGAGGTTATTGATAGAATCTTAGCTTCAATCTGTATGTACATGTGAATTTTCGATATATTATAATATGTACTTAGCGAGCAATAAAAATTACGCCACGGGTTCTCCCGATAAAGGATTTTGACAGACAGACAAACGGACAACAAAATGATCCTATAAGGGTTCCATTTTTCCTTTTGGGGTACGGAAAAATTAAAAAATGTGGTAAGCAAGCAAAAAACATGTGGCAACAACATTTAATTTCAAGTTTCAATTATGCACTTCAGTTAATCTTTTTTTTGTAATTCGATTTTTTCTATAAAGGCAGAATAAATACTTACATGACAATAAAAATCTCGAGTCGGTCAAATTCTTAAATCCGACACAATGCAAGTTTACAATACGCTAAACACAAATACAGCAGAAAGCTTGTTACAAAGGATTTCCCGCTACAATAGTCCCCATGAAAGCTCTCGAACGGAAAGTATAAAGTCCCGAATGAAAATATTGCTATCTAAAACAATAATGGGTATTCGAGTTGCCGCGGACTACCTTCTCGGCAATCAGTTATATGTGTAAAACTCCGAGGACACCCGTTTGTCATAATAACGAATCGTTACTAAGTTTTGAAGTTTCTAAACTATGAATAAATAAACTCCCATCGAAATTGAGAAACTTTTACTGTAAATTTTCTACCAAAGAGCAAACTTAGAATTACGTAAATTCAAAAATGTAATGGCTCAACAAAACGTTAGGTACCGTAAAAGTTGGTTTAGACATTTGCCCCGGCGAGAATTAGGTTTACGAACAAGGTTTATTCCCAAAGGAAATGTGCGTTTTCCGGTTTCAAATATATTTTATATGCTGATCCGGGATATAATCTATCATATCACGGCACCGTTCCTTTATTTTATGGCGCCAGTATAATAATATAGAATGTTTTTGCTACAAATATGTACACATAGAAATGTATCGAGAGAGTGTACGAGTGTTATAACTGAAGAGTACTTTATTACTAACTTAATACATAAGTGCACACTATATATATACTCATACATTACACCACCGGGGTACACAAAAAAAAACAGAAAAAAAAGGTTTAAACTATAGGTAAACAGTATTATAAATGAAACATTAAATACATGTAAACATAAAAAAAACAATGAGTGCAATTTTAAATATTTTTTCTTAACTACAGACTGAACTAAAATTATATATTAACAGACAAAGATTATTAACTTACTATAGACGAAGATAATTATCTTATTACAGACGAAGAATATTATCTTACTACAGACACAGAATATTATCTTACTACAGACGTCTGCTGTTAAAATTATTTATCTTCTATAAAGCCTTATATAAAAAAAATCAGACAAAAATAAATAATTAGGTACTCCTATAACTACGATTTCATGACTTTATTATAAAATTTCAAATATTTTATAAAAACATTAAGTTTTGCTATCTTAAATTATTCTGTTTTATTTACTTATCTACTGTCAATCCATTCAGTTAGTTACAAAAATATCTTCTGGTAAAAATGTATATCCCAGTTATTTTTACTATACTCCATAAATATTTCAATATTCAAAAATTATCTTCTGGTATTAAAAAAAATATCCTAGTTTTTTTTTTCTACAATACGTTTCACATTGTATAATTATGTTTATTTATTATCTTTTATATGAGTAAATAACAAATCAACGAAATCCGCTCGGGTGTAACGTTGTTTATAAGTACTTCATATTAAACATTATAACTAGCAATGATATCATTATTTTATTATTAATTTCGTCACCTTTTCCTTTTAAAACGTATCTATACTATCGCTTGGTTTTCTTAATATTTCTGAAATTAGAGGTTGGCCATCCCCCGTTTTTAAGAATAATTTGAGAACTGTCGCTAAGCATAACTTTTTACGAAACTGTTATTCGTTTTCCAATCATCACATTACAAAAAAAAAAAAAATTGACACAACACTTCCTAATGCAAAGTGGGATGCATCAGTTTGCACAATTAATTCATTTTCTTCTGAGAAGTCCGGCAAATTCTTAACAGAGTCAGTGTGAGTTAAACAATGTCTTAACAAATTAAGACAATGGTCGCAAACAATGGTACAAACAAACAAAAGGTGTATGATGTATTGTTATTGTTTGATTGGGAATTAATTTCATAATTCCATAATTCCGACCACTGACCTCCATTATTTATTTGACTAAATAAAGATTTATTGTAAACTATCGTATTTGTTGAAATAAAATAATTCCATATTTTCTTATGTTTCACAATTAATGAACTAGGTACCTACTCACTCTTTTTTTATATTAAACAAAGTCATAAGTATTAGAAGTATCGCTTTAAAATGTAATTATCACATTACTTAGTCTGTTTATCCTTACGAACGTAAAATTATATAAGAAACGACAAATCTATACTTGCTTAATTAGGATTTAGAGTTTATAAAACATAAACATTACTAAAAATAAGTAAAAAAGAAACAAAATAAAAATCATTATCGTGTTACGTGCAATTATTCGTAAAAATCTACTTAATTACTAAGTTACTGAAATATAAAAACATTACAATATTAAAAATAAATAAAAGTAATATCACGTTACTTGGATAAGAACACACTAGAAAAAAAAATATCTTTTTATAATGTTGTCTGTCAACGATTTCGTCACAGGTGTTACTCACGGGCTCACTACACTAGATAGTTTTCTTTATTTTCTTCATAGCTACCGTTACACGATGCATGCATTTGATTCCTCTAATAATGAAGTTCTGAGTATTGGGCTCTCTCGTTACTTGTAGTGTCTTTATCTTTATCTTCTGTAATTTACGTAAAACACGTCGTAGAGATTTTTTTCTAACGATTTAGTTGATTTTTATAAGTTCACTTTTTTATTTATTTAAAATGTCTTTATTATTAATTGTGATGGCTTGCATCGCAGCCACCGACAGCGGCCGCGGCGCAGAGCGCCGGGCGCTTGCGCAACGCACTATTTACATGATTTTTTTGGCCGGCAGGGTCGCCATATCGAGAGAGTGTACGAGTGTTATAACTGAAGAGTACTTTATTACTAACTTAATACATAAGTGCACGCTATATATATACTCATACATTACAAATGAGTATTTTTTTGTAAACTACATAGATATACATAGACATAGATTAGTTGAATCTTTGTCTAAGTCTTTGTCAGTCTAAAAAAACCGGACAAGTGCGAGTCAGATTCGCCCACCGAGGGTTTGCGGTATAAGCGGCTGTATCTTTTTTTATGTTAACTTAGAAGTTTGTTTATTTTTAACAGATTTAAGGGACTGTAGACTTAAGTATTTGGTTTTAATTTTAACGCGATACCTCCACGCGTTCCATAAATAAAGTTCTTGACAAACAGACGGACGCACAACAAAGTGATCCTATCAGGGTTCCCTTTTTCCTTTGAGGTACGGAACCTTAAACCTAAACTGTGTTATTTATTTGATGATAAGATAAGTACTATGTACGGTACCACAGAATACATAATAGTACAAGTACAGAAGACGATAAATAGCGACTTTTGCTCCGACACAATAAGGGGCCGTACACATCTAACGGAAAATGCGTCGCGTATGATCGGTCGCGTAACGCCAGAACAGACAAATACATACAAATACATTAAACCTTTCACACTCAACCTAGTGCGTCGAGCGCAGCGTTTGATCCGTTTCCGTCAACGCATTGTCGGTCGACGTAAGAGCGCCAACGTCTCGGCGTCGCGCCCCGTGTATTTTGATTAGTGAAGCGACTCTAGTCGATGGGCTTCATTTTAAAATTCAATATCACTCAACTCGACACAACCTTATATTCTAAACGCAAAAACTGACTGACTAGACGCGTAATGTGGCAGGTCTATTTTGTTTGACACCGAACAAACGCGACGGATAATACGCTCGACGCATCTTCCGTCAGGTGTGAAAGGTCTATTTTGACCGAACAGACGCGACGGATGATACGTTCGACGCATCTTCCGTCAGGTGTGAAAGGTCTATTTTGACCGAACAGACGCGACGGATGATACGTTTGACGCATCTTCCGTCAGGTGTGAAAGGTCTATTTTGACCGAACAGACGCGACGGATGATACGCTCGACGCATCTTCCGTCAGGTGTGAAAGGTCTATTTTGACCGAACAGACGCGACGGATGATACGCTCGACGCATCTTCAGTCAGATGTGAACAGACCCTAAAGTGCAATTCAGGTCGCACAGCGCTTCCTGTGTAACCAAAATAGCGGTAAGGTACACATTAGTTACAGTCAGAATATAATTCGAGGGATAATAAAACCTTGTTGTTTTATGACGTACGAATGAACTTCACACATAGGTATAGTAGGGTGTTAGACCATTTGGCTAACTATACATTACATTACACTTTCTATACTTCATAACTATTTATTTATTTAATAAAGTAGGTACTTACTACGACAGCCTTCCATGTGTAGTCGGCCAATAAAGTGATCTTCCAGTGTTGACAAAATCTCCTGTGTAACCAAAATAGCGTTAATGTACAAGTCAGTATTAATAACAGTCAAATAAAATTCGAGAGAAAATCAACCTTGTTGTTCTATGACTTACTAATGAACTTCAATCATTGGTAGGTAGACCATGTTTTCGGCTGACTGTACAATTACATTACAGTGTAATGATTACACTGTAAGTTAACTATAATGGTCAGGTTAAATAATAAATTTAGATGCCTATCTTGGATTATTGCTTGCTTATTCCCGTGCAGAATGAAACTTGCCACTTTCGGTTCCGCCAAGTTTCCAGAACGTAGATCAGTGAGCAGTCATTTTTATGCACGCGTCCTGAGTGATTGCGCATCGCATATGCGGATGCGTAGCGGAGAACACGGATGGCTGTCCGTAGTGCACGCCAGGGCGAGAATAATGAACCACCTCCTGTTTACTTTGTGGTGCCCGCCTCCACTCCTGACACGTTCATACCTGATTCATACATGTCGAGTATTTAACATTGTCCAGGAGACGCGATTTTACGCGCGTGTTGACACGCGATTTAGACAAGATAACAAGCAACAGTGTTAGTAAGCTTGCTAACTCTACCCTTCTTAAAGCTTACCCTACTTGTGAACTGCTCCAGAAATATATATTTAAATTACCCGGGAAGTTTTTATTGTTTGCTGTGCATCTTCCCATTTCAATTTTAAATGATTTGAATAAAATATTGTGGTGCTCTTATAGTTTGTGAGATGTAAAGTGTTGTGTTGTATTCAAATATTCTTATTTAATATGATGAAATTATGTTAAAGAGTACAAAATGTTATTCATCAGTAAAAGTAAAAGTAGTAAGCGAAGTAACAATAGTCAGTTTGTGTCGACTGCAAATTGTTTAGATAGAGTCGGCGAAAAGTAAGCTTTCCATACAAACGTAATACCAAAATGATAAGAATTTGACCATAATCTACTCTTCTTGTGATGTTAATCGGATTAAGATAGTATTTGTCTAGGGTTCTAATAAATAAAAATCAAAAATATCAAGCCAAACAAAAATTATTGCGATTTACAGTTTTGTATCAAAAAATGTAATTAGCTTTATTTCGAATTGGGTTAGTATTTTGGATTTTTTATTTCATAAATCCCTAGACAAATACTGACTTAATCCAAATAACATCACAAGAAGAGTTAATTATGCTCAAATTACAAATCATTTAGGTATTAGCCACGTTTTTTATTAATCTAACTCTTAATAAAAAACGTGGCTAAGAACCATCTCGATTAATTTATCTTTCCATTTAATAAAACCGCATTGAAATCGCTTGATCCGCTTAGGCACTACGAATATACGTACAGACACACAAACATAGACTTCAAACTTAAAACACCCCTCTTTACGCTGCGTCGGGGGTTAAAAAACCTTTCAAACCTAAAATTAACCAGATGATATTTTTTTATTTTTTTTACTTTTAAATGTAGCTTACTTTATATAACACTGTTTTCTACTGTATTCTATAACACTTTACTGATTCTAAAAAAGTTTTCTAGTTTCCCTATCCATCTTACGACTGACCAATTGCCATTGGTCACTTGGTTTAATAGAGTGCGTCATTGACAGATTACGGTACGCATTTCGATACCAAAAACTACTATCATTAGTTTTTAGGATTCCGTACCCAAAGGGTAAAACGAGACTCTATTACTAAGACTCCGCTGTCCGTCCGTCCATCGTAACCAGGTTGTACCTATCTCATGAACCGTGATAGTTAGACAGTTGAAATTTTCACAGATAATGTATTTCTGTTGCCGTTATAACAACAAATACTAAAAAACAGAATAAAATGAATATTTAAGGGGGGCTCCCATACAACAAACGTGATTTTTATGGAACCCTTCGTGCGCGAGTTTGTTTCGCACTTGGCTGGTTTTTCGTTTTACACGGCCCGGTTGGCCTTGTAAAACGAAAAACCGGCCTTATACGATCTTGAACTCAGAATTATTGATTCCCCTTGGGACACGCTAGTGCCTACTGACAAACAGTTGTCAGTAGCTATAGACCTAAAACCCTCGTTTCATCGTCAAAGAATTTATCTCATGGTTATTTCGATAGTGGATTGTTCTTTGGCCGAACTTGCCTCTCGCTACATATAAATAAAAAGCAGTGAGAGTTGTTTTCCCTATGAACAGGGTACATTTAAACAAATTTAGTAAGTACCTACTACTAAAATTAGAGAAGCGATGGAAATGTGTCATGACATGATGCAAATCGTTAATTTGATTGTAGCAAAGTATTATTGCGATATATAAAATCCTAAAAACGTGGGGCTTTTTTACATGGTTATAAATCTTTGCGCCAGAAATTATTTCATACATTTTAGTTAGTTTTAAAAACGTGTTTTTTACGAAAACAGTTTTCTTATCAATAATGATAAATATTTTGTAAAAAAAATTTTTTTTTTACTAAATTTGACAGACTGGTCTTTGATTTCTGTATACAACCATGGATTTTATGTTCCCACTTGTTTTACTGAGCATTTCTACAGTAGAACTAATGGTACTTAATATTTCTCATTAGTGCTACGATTTAGTACTTTGTGGTAGGACTAATGAGAAAAAAGTCTCATTAGTTCTACGGCAGAACAAGTGGGAACAAAACCCATCTCCATGGAAAATATTTTCTATCCGTCTCGTCTGGTTGAACGGACAAAAAAAAATTTTAATAGTCTCGCCAAAACGATGGTACTGACGATATCGTGATTTTCTTTTGTATTTCCTGTATCATGATTAATATAACAATTCTTTTTGAATTGCCTTGGCCTATCATGCAAACAAATCGATTACCTACCTTCATTGCATTACTACCCTATCTATTTGTGATAAACGATAAGCTTTGAAGTATATCAAGGACATGAAATTGCACTGAATTTTTAAAGCTTGCTTTTACTCGAGTGTCTTTGACGCCTGCGATCGATACATGAACTTTAATGTATGATAAATTATGCAAGTAATATAGAAGATAGAAAACCAACCATTTTGTTTTGTTGACGTCAGTATCATGTCCTCACTTTACTGTTTTTGAACATTGACTTTTAAAATGGTTTACCATTTTCGGTTCAACGTATGCAGTAAAATAATTTAATTTACTCAACCACCAACAATTTAAAAAGTTCTAAAAACATAAAAGAGGTGATTAGACTGTGCCTATATCATGCATATTATTTATTTATTCATTAGGGACAGTACACAGCTCGATATCATTTACAATTACAATTTATATTTGACAATTGACGACTATCCAACGTTTTACAATTCTGCGCTCGAATTAGCATGACAAGTTAGAGATTATTTTCCCCTTATGAAACGATTTTGCCAAAAAATATTCGAGTTGTAGAAAATCGTAGCACACGCTAAACTGTCAGATCTGTACTACCCCGGTTCCCGGGTTTCACAATCACAAGCCACAGACTTAATTTGATAATATCAACTTTGATTACAAAATGGCAACCTTGAAATAGTTCATCATCCGGGAGTTCACAGCATAACTTACAAATTACATCAAAATGCAGCATTTAAAACACTCACGATCTTATATAAACTCAAATATTGGGTAGTATTTAACCGAGCGATAGTTAATTCAAAGTCAAGCTTCCAAAAAGACTGAATATAGCGTACTGAAATACCAGAGCGTGCGTTTATGGAAACCCTTCCAGTATTCAGAACCTAAGTACTTCTGAGCTGCGGGAGCCTTTATAAAGTAATACGCATCGTTATGGATATGAATTCCTACCGCTACTCAGTCAATAGAATACACTCGTTAATGTATTAAAAATCATAAATGCAATGTAAAATTCGAAGTAAGGCATATTTTTCGACTTTTGATGATCTCCGAAATTTATGTCATAGAAGTTTATGTAAAGATTAAGTACAAAATTAAGTACCTCGGTGCGCGAGTCCGACTCACTCTTGCCCGTTTTTATTAATATTGATATGCGTAACTAACGAATTGCAGAAATCGGTGTTATTATCTGTATAAGAAAAACTAATTCGAAATGAATACCTATTCATAATTAAATTTAGAGTACCGGGTAGGTACCCGGTTTTAGAATTAACTCGGGTAAGCAGTGATTTGAATATTAAATAGTGAAAAACATCCTTTTGAATTTTATGAACAATTTCAAAGTGGTTCCAAAGCGACGGTCTGTGTGCATTTTAACTGGTATATTATATCCCAAAAATGCATAAATGAATTGACACGGAGGTGTGGTGAGGATTTGGATATGCGAGGATATGCAAAATATCCAACTATTCAGAAAAGTTACGATACATTTGTTACCCAGCGGATAAAACAGATATTATTACCGATACTAAAATTTGAGCCGTAGGAATCGTATGGCTTTAATCGAATAGTCCAATTGGCCGAACGATGCCAACAATTAGTTTACTCGAGTTTCCGCGCGCTGAATTTGCAGTAAGTAAGTAGCACTTTTTTACAATTGAAAACAAGCAATTTTATATTTTTCTGTGCTCTCGCTTTTTGAGCGGGGAAACTTTGACACCTGTTAATTGGCAAAGTCAAACGAGTTACCTACAATAACTTTATGCAGAGAATTAATCCAACTAATTCCCACATAAATAAAACTAGTTCACATGTTTATATTTACAAAATCAATAGGGAAAACTTTAAACATTAGGAAATTCATTTCTCTTACATTAATTTCAAATGAGCGATAATTCTCGGCCGTTTGATCACATTCACTCAACAGAGCTCAAAGCTAAAACTCATGCTCTGGATGGAGGCAAAAAGAAAATAAATAGACCTCGCTTGTGTATTTATCATCCCTATGCACGATGCATCGCGCTAACGGGTTAATATTGCCTGCCACTTTTATTTTGTCGACACGAAAAGCTCTTTTAGCACTTTTCATTCCATGTTTTATTTCTTTTCTGAACTTCAATGAAGAAATGTGAAATGTGTGATTCGCGTTCATTTTCCACTAAGTTATTGAAAAATGTTGAAAGTGTTCTCTTATTGCAATCTTTGAATGGCTTGTCGAATACAATTAGGTATAGGATAAAACTAGGTAAATAAATAATACGTCCCAGTTTTTCAGAAATCTAATATAATTGAAATAAAACTAAATATTCTTTTAGATCAATTCTATTTTTCGAATAGATGAGGTGATTGAAAGATGGTTGATTTTTGATTGATTTATGACAATGAGTAGGTTCGGGGTATAAAGGGTTTAGCTAGAATTAACTTCTGTCTGGTGCTATAAAACCGGTGTCGAAAACCGGCTTTCAAGGTGTCTGCCATCTCTGAGGTCCCGGGTTCTATCTCCGGCTGGGTCAATCTAGAAAACGAACTTTTTTTATATTGGCTCATGTCTGGATGTGTTTTGCCACCGTTGTCTCGGATGTCAATAACACAAGTGCTTAATTTATCTTAGTTAGGAATCAGGGCAATGTTTGTGATGTTGTCTAATATTTATTTATTTATAAATCACAACTGAAAAGTTGACGTATGAATAATGTACAGACAACATACCATCTGATTCATTTATACGATGAAATTGACTGACCGAGGGCAAAATTAAGTGGTCATCTATTGCTCCTGAAGTGGTGGCCAGGGATTAGGGGAAGCAAAGCCGCAAACTCTACAAATCTCCGAGAAAATCAACATTGCAACAAGATGAAATGAATGCATTATGAACGGTCTTGGTCTTTTTAGGGTTCCGTTGTTCGCCATGTCCGTCCGTCCAGCCAAGGCTTAGCTCAGAAGCCTTTAGTACTAGAAAGCTGTAATTTGGTACGTAAATGTATATTAATTACGCCAAAAAAAGTGGGAGGAAAAAATCTTGAAAAACTACTTTTAGTGTACCTCCCTTACATGTAGTGAGGATGAAATATTTTTATCTCGTCAATATCATAGAGTGAGAAAAATATTGTAAAGTGATGACTACGGATAATAGTTGCAACAACACAACAGTATTTCAAACCAATTCAACTTAATCCCTTATAGTATGCTGCAGAATTAAGGTCATATCGAAGTAAACTGTACTAATTCAGTATTTAGCAACAAATTAATGAATTAATTGCGGCGTACATTCATGACACACAGCTCAGCCGCACCGGAATTGGATCGCTCAAGAGTTATTAAAGCTCCTTTCAAACTGAGACGAATTCCGCGCGGCATTATTTTTGGTTTTTCAATAGGAAATAGGAAACCAAATGTTTTTGATATCAAAGCTGAGGTTTTGTTATTATTAGCATTCACTGAAGAAGAATCTCAAGATATGAGGAAGAAAAGAACAAAAAGGGCCCATGAGCTGAGTATTCAACGCATAGAATTTGGAGAGTATTTTATGATTGGAGATTATTTTAATAGTCTTCGTGGCTGAGGTCATAAAGAAACTTGTTACCTTTTAAAAAAAAATTCAAGTTATAACGGCATTTCGAAAAATTAGACACTATCCCGCGTATATTTCGCTGCAACTCGCGACTATTCGCGCCAATGTGAACACGTCCATACAAAGTTATCTGACGCGAGCTAATCGCGGCCCGCGTCGCGCGCTGAATTCGCCTCAGTTTGTACGAAGCTTTACAGTGGGTTCACTTCGGCGACGGTGAGTAAGCCTGGCTGCACAGTATTATGTCCTCGCTCCAATGCTACTCTTGCATTACCAGTTATTAAATAGGGATTTGCTCGGGACAACAAATCCGTTGTTTACGTTACAATAGTCCAAATAATTTTAGTTTCGTATCTTTGTGTTGACTGACTAGATTTTGATAATAAAAGAATGTAGAGTATGAAGATTATAAACTCGATTCTTTTTCGAATTTATTTCTCTAGATATAAGTTACCTCACAGAATTAATCCCTTACAAAAATAAAAAGTATGTACGTAATAAAATATACTCGTATGATAGTCATACTTTAATAAAACTGTTTATAGGCATAGACAGCTTGACAGACTAAAGTCTCATATAATTTTATGATGATCTTCGTAATGCGTTTTTATTAAAAAGCTGCACTGTCCGAACTTTTAAAAGATATGTGCTTTTCCATAAAATGGTGATAAAAATCATCTTCACAACGTTTGTTCGTTCCCAAGCATAATAAAAATAAATGTCGTCGCAGACGAAGCCGCGGGCGGCCGATAGTTCGAGCTCAAAATCGAAGGAAAACTGCAAATCGTTGTACAGTATAGCCGTTTGGCACACGTATACGTTCTTGGGGACAAAACAATTTTTGAGCCGCAGTTCCTAAACGAACTTTCCTTAGGAAAGGAATGGTGTCCTCTTTTTTTGTATTGGAATAAAAAAGGTTCTGTTAAAATAACCAAAAATAAATTATTCAAAAAATATCATTGGACATAAATGAAAAATATAAAAAAGTCATAATTTTCTAAATGCTTTCATGAGGTTAGATATGAGGATATTATGTATCATTTGAGGTGTATTTACTTGGTATGTTTTAAAATGTTTTTTGGTTTTATCTTACTAAAACATGTGGCTGAAAAGTAATAATCTAAATAAATAAAAACAAATCCCCGAAATGTATGTAAGCGTATAACTTCAGAACGACTGCACCCAATTGGATAATTATTTTTTGTTATGTTTGTTATTATCAGGACAAGGTTTGTATAAAAGATAATTTTCAATAAATTGTACGGAAATACGTAAAAAACGTTTCTCTTTTCCGTCATTTTAAATAGCAATATAACTAATAGATGGCGCCATCCGTGCCAGGGTGCAAAGCTAGTGTAATATATTTTTGAACCGGCTCAGAAAGCCGTTTCGTTCGATACCACACACGGTAGCTATTACGGATACAATGGGTTTTATAAGAAAAATATTTATTTCCCATACAAAAAAGATGACACCATAACTCCTCTCCTAAAGGTGAGGCTCTTTTTAAGAACTGCGGCTCATAAAATTGTTTAACTTCAAGTTTGCCAAACGGCTATGCTGTACATCGAATTGCTTTCATTTCGTTTTTTTTGGCGAACGACTAGCACTAATTATGACGTGTGATACCACAAATCAGTGCGGTGAGCGAGTCAAGCGTGCAATGAAGAGATAATTCGCTCGACGCTTCGCGTGGCCAGACGGCTATACTCGTAAGATCAGAGAGTCTGGTGTGCAGCGCCACAGGTTGCAAGCCATTATTCAACGCGGACCTACGGCACTGGACTAGTACAGCTTTGTTCGTTCAAAGTTATAGTTATGCTACAGGTTGCGAAAACATACGTTGTTAATCCCGCCAATTCAATTAAATTCTTTATTTTTCAGACGACATAGAATACGTATAAAACAATCTCTAAATAAAATGTGTACTTAGTGGAAATAAGAAAAGGTAACCACCAGAAAAAACTAACTCTTCAAGTTGATAGCTTTAGTAGTTCTCGAGATATCCAGCTGTGACAGACAGACAGACTGAGTCGCACCATAAAGGTTCCTTTTTACCATTTTGATACGGAACCCTAAAAACGCTTCCGTCATTTGTTATCACTTGTATTGTTGCACTAGGACACAGAATTAATAATAGTACTGAGGAGCTGTTACAACACTTCCTGACTTTTGCCTGGTTTGACCTGTGATTGCCGTAAGTAGGTACCTATAATGTTTATATTATATGCGTTCATAAAAAACCGCGATCCGTTCAAAGGGCCTCTTCTATATATGTTATGTTTTGTGCATACTGGTTCTGGTCAAGAATACCCTAGTTGTCTGGTCAGAGTCTCAAAAACGGCACCTCGTAAAAACGACCCACTTCCAAAATGTTATTTTGTACAAAGTATTCTCTTCCTTATTACAATAAACTATATCGGGATTTACACCTGTACCTGTACCTGTTTATTATATAGTTTATTCTAATAACGTCAATAACCATGGAAATTCAAAACATTATATTATCTTCTTTGTTTCTTACTATTTAAAGTTGAATTTGCAAAGAATAGTCATTTGTACCCAGATAAAAATCTTCATGTGGGGACTCGAATTTCAAAAGTACCTAATCTCTTTTTATTTTATCAATCGTTTGGTGCCACATGTGCGTGCTGTTAGTTCGTGAAGCGTTATCTAGGATATTTTTGATCAAAGTTACGGGTGGTAATAAAACGCGACAAGTTGTCTCGCTACAGGTTGCGCTCTACTCTGGGCGGTAAGCGACTTCATACCGTTTCACTTGGAATGTAATTATTACGGCTGAGAAACGGCACTGCCTACTCTACATGTTGCTTGAACTCAGCTACAGGTTACCCCTTCAATAAATCACTTGACAGGCACGAACTCGGAACTTGGACCTTTATATTGTTTTATTAAGTTAATAAAATAACTCTTTTAATTTATTTATACGGATCAAATAGATAGTAAGATACTTTTTTGATATTTGCGTTTTATTGCTTTTTGAGTTTTATTTTTACCTAAGTTCTATTTACTTTAGAAATCAAGTTATCAGCCCCGGATCTACCTTTTTAAAAGGGGGTCCAGAAGGAAATTTGCCGCCCTCTAGGAAACAATTTTCACCACCTTATCGTCTTATCGAATATCATCAAAATGACTTATCTATGTTTATATACCTATAACCTGTATGTACCTACCTATATCGAGTGACGTGTAAAAATTAAGATACCTAGTAATTCAAATAAATGAACCGGCCGACATGGACATCACGCGGTCGTAGCACCAGCGCGCACTACGAAAGTTACGTAGCGCGCTCCATCCGCGCGGGCGATGCTACACACCGACTGCGCGTGCTACGACAGCTGCAGGCATAACATAAAAACAATCGTGATAAGCGGTCGATGTTCGTCACACTACGTGACACTATTAACCCACAAAATAAGGTTCAATATCAAGTAAATTGAAAAACTTTTTTTTTGTTTGTGTTGCATGCACTTTGAATGCAACAAAAAGACGAGAATCACTTTGTTATCTCTTGAATTTATTTTCACGTTCGTCGGGCGTTTGTAGAGTAGAATTTTGCTGGCGTGTTTACATAAGGTTACATAATTTTCACTTTACGTACATTATTCCTAATATTATATATATTTATTTAAACTAATATAAGGAAAGCTTTTATTATTGTGATCGCCCTTGAGCCGCTCCTGCCAGCAACTCTCGTGGAGTAGGACTACCACTTCGATTCGATTCATGTGAAATTTGCATGACTCGTTCACTGCGCTATGCGCTACGAGTGTGACTCACTCACGCTCGACTCCAAGCCACGAAATGTTTAATAAGCGTACTCAATTATATTTTTATGGTTTTTATCGACATTATGGTTTGCATATACCAAATTATTTGTGCATAAAGCGAGTACTATACAAACCACACTAAGAAAATTCGGGTAGTTGTGAAAACTACCGGCTGTTTGGATATTTACCTCGTATCTTGATCTTTAACGTATTTATCACATTGTGCAGGTTACACCGAGGAGCAGCCTTCCACACAGTTCACCGCTCAGCTCCCGAGCGAGGTGAGCCCGGCGGCCGCCGCGCCGGGCCCCGCACCCGCCCCGCAGCCGGCGCCGCAGCCTCTCTCCTACGCCCTTCTGCACCTCTCCTCTGATTCGACCGACTCGCCTTTCCTACACGTGCAGCTCCAGTCTTCGCCTGTCTCTCCTCCTCCGCCACCGACGAGCGGCAAGTCGATCTCTATGTGCTACACAAGCACCGGCGCCGTACTCTCTCTGCCCCCCAAAAAGAAAGATATCTACCGACCGTACTGCCTAGGGGACCGCGCCGCGCACCTCCACCGCGCCGAAGAGGACTTGAACGCAGCGCACGCCATCCTAGACCTCAGCCAACACGCGGTCTACTTGACCAGTCCCCCACGAGCTGAGCCCGCGCCTCCAGAGCCCCCACCGCCCGAGCCTCCCGCACCTGAGCAATCAGAGCGCCCCCGCGAGACCGTTGCATACACCTACGACGCCTTCTTCGTCAGCGATGGTCGTTCCAAGCGTCGAAATTTTGCCAATGCACCCGTCGAGAGTGCACAACAACCGGAACCCAAATCCAAATACACCTGCAGCGAATGTGGCAAGCGATACGCAACCTCATCGAATCTTTCGCGCCACAAGCAGACGCACCGCAGCCTAGACTCGCAGGCGGCGAAGCGCTGCGGGGAGTGCGGGAAGGCGTACGTGTCGATGCCCGCGCTCGCGATGCACGTACTCACGCACCAACTGTCGCACGTATGCGGAGTATGTGGCAAACTTTTCTCTCGTCCGTGGCTACTGCAAGGCCATTTGCGCTCCCACACCGGTGAAAAGCCTTATGGGTGCGCCCACTGCGGTAAAGCTTTCGCAGATCGATCGAACTTGCGCGCACACATGCAGACACACTCCGCTGACAAGAACTACGAGTGCTCGCGCTGCCACAAAACATTCGCACTCAAGAGCTACCTCAACAAGCACCAAGAGTCGGCGTGCGTGCGCGACGACGACGCTGCGCCTTCGCCGGATTCGGCATCCGAATAGCCCACCGGCTAACGCTGCAACTAGGGACCGTAACCACCGTTGAATGGTTTTACAAGTAAACTTAAAGTATTATAATGAATTTAGCTTGTTAGCATGATAATTATTATTATAAATATACAAAATTTAAGGGAGCGTGCGCGCCCGCCGAGGCCTCGGTCATCGCCGGTCGCGCCGCGCCACAATCGAGCAACGTTTCGCAAACAACGAATCATGTACGACCCCGTAGCGCCGCGGCCGCCGCGGCATTAGGCCGTAGCGACAGACGTCCCGTTACGTTAAGCATTAATATGTATAATATACTCATCGATAAAATATACCCTTATATACATAGAAGTATTGAAATATGAATGAAACTAATATCTTTTGTAGGAGATTTTTACAACTGCAATGTAGGTTAGAGAGTATATTATGGAGTAAGATATAAGCGTCGAGATGCGAGAGCCGAGAGGCGAGCTCGTCGTCGGACGGCCGTCGCCGTCCCTCGATGAGAGACTTGCCAAAACTTTCCGTCCGAAGCTCCGCTAAAGTCGCGAGCGCAGCGCAGCGCCACGCCGCCGCCGCCGCCGTAAGGTCGAACCGCGCTGAACCGCGCTGTACTACGCCGAACCGTGCCGATCTGCAGCGAACAGCACCCGCCCTGCCGTCGCCGCCCTGCGACAGTGCCTTAGGTAGCGATGGGTGATACTCACCACATTGTTAGCCAACCAAAAACTATCGGTAACATAATGCGATTCTATATTACAAATTATAATCTACCCTTTCTAACAATCTGCTAAATAAATCTAACAATAAAATAAAAGTTTTTGTATATATTTCAATTTAAATTAAAGAAAGCATTGCTTGTTGTACATAATTAATGAAAATACCATCGAGGCCTTTGATCCTAGAAGAAGAAGGTTAGCTAGTTCGCATGAAGCTAATATTAAAGATAGTTAAAATTATCGCATTATTGTCACCGATGCCATAGGAAAAAGTAGTTTAGACTATAATATCACTCAACTCTACCCAAGCGGCGATGGCAAGTCTGAAATTGAAAAACCGTAGGTACTAGTTATGGTATGCTAAATAGCTAACCGTTTCATGGTAACCATTGGCGGCACATAAATCTTGGTTAAAATCATCGTTACGAACAATATTAAAATAGGTATTACTCCATTGAATTTACGTATCAAGATTTAAACAACATTATGAAAATAGCCAGCACATCTGTTGAAGTCACCCTCCTTTATAGTCATATTATAATACATTATTATTATTATTATTGAAGTACAAAGTAATTTTTAAAGTTTTCCATTATATCGAATCACGCAGCGAGTTGAAGCAAATGAATTCCACCCCGTCACAATTATTATGTAGGTAAGTAGAGCTCGAATCTTGTAGGAACTTCACATGTTTATTTTTACACGATAAAACAATTTGATGCCTCATTAAGGAGGTATACTATTTTTTTTCTGGAACTCTTTAAATGATGCTGGCTAGTTTCATGGATACTGATGCACAGGCGAATAGACGTGTGAGCGTCACGGCGAACATCCAACATGCTTTTTATCGAGCGTGTGTAGAACAAGTCAAACGTAACTGGCAATAAAATAACTTAGACTAAGCTAGGCTAACTTAGGTTAGGAGGCGAGCACGAGGTGCTCGGGGTGAAATGGGTATTCGAAAAGCAATAATAATGTAGATTTATGAGTCGCGCACCGCTGCTGGACCGACTATGCCATTTTATCAATCCGTAGAGTAGTTCACCAGGCAGTGGCGGCTCGCCTGAGAAATGCAATTCCTAATATATTATTTTGTGATGAAACTTTTATAGAAAATAACGAACGAAAAATTAAACAAAAAATTGTAGTCTAGAGCGAAAGTTGAGTTTCCAAATATTCGTTTCTAGGGGCACGTGTGATACGCGAATCCATGCGTTTTTGTAGTCTGAGAGCAGTAAGCTTAGAGTGGACCATGACACGGAATTCGACCGTTTTAAGATAAAAAAAACAATGAATCAAGCAAGATTACCCAACGCTACGTTTTCTCAGTTGAGCTGACACTGCTCCCCTTTAGAGTACGTACTTATTAGTGAGTGCCTCGCAAGTCAATTCATATTCGGAGAATTTCGTTTAACCCTTGTCAATTATTATCCCCAAATGTTTTGAAAAATATTTCGTGTTATGTATTGAATACGTTTAATGTCCACCTGTGTTTTGAGTATTGAACAATGCAAAATAATTAATTCGTTCGATATACTTCTTATATTGCTTTGAATACAGTGTCAACTTTTGTAGAGTCATCCAAAGTCTAATAAAATGAGAAAGGTTATAATAATAAATTGTTAACTAATTTTGGAAAAGGTATACATTTTATGACATCAGATATGTGGAAATTATAGTAAACGTGTGTGCAGACGACGAATATATACATCAATTATTATTATAATCCTAAATTTTTTTAAATAAATATTCAAGATAATTTTCACGAACATAAAAGCAATAAATAATTTAAAATAGTTTCATCAAAACCGCCTAGAGGCACTTAAATTCCTAGTGACTATATTCCCTAATCCAAATATTCCTATTAGTAGACTTAGTGCCACTTTTAAACTAAACCTATTTAGATCTAATAGACCCTTCAGTATAATTTGTACGACGTAAGCACAGTATACTTATATTAGATTTTACTAGTAGTAAGGAAACTTCATACAAACGTCGGAATCAGCGCACTGACATCACTTCAAGAAAACGTTATAAGCGCATTGCGAACCTTGCTAAGAGATCTTGAAGTGACTGATTCGGACGTATGTTCGAAGTTCCTTGCTGCTTGTAAACCCTAATATATATATTCTGTGTAAGCACAGTATATATAGTGACGTAAGCTTACGGAGCAAGGTCGCGCGTTTGAAGCAATATTGTAAATTATAAGCAATACTATTGTAGGGTTTTTGTAGTTTACATTTGTTTAAGGTTTTGTAGTTATTAGACCTTTTTGGTGCTTTGGGGTACTTATTGAAATTTTGAAACGAAAAATACATCGAATAATTATATTGCGACTATATATTTGTTTGTCAAAATTATATTAATTGATAGCATAATTTTATGCGTTTCCTATTTTATATTTTTTCTTTGTCTCTCTTATATTTTCCATCTTCCAACGTCGCTTAGTAGGGCTTGATCCCTTGGCGTATTCCTTGTAGACGTACTTATTTATTCTTTGTAACATCCTGGCTCTCCCCTCTTTTCGTAGGAAATGCTAAAATAATGGCTTTTAAAAAAATCTAAATTGAGATATTTTATTCAAATATTTATATATTAACGTTATTGTAGTGTTCTAATTACGGTAATTATAGTTATATAACGACTAATGTAACGAAAACTTATATACAAAAACATATACATTTAAATTGTACATAATATCCCTGTGTACCAAATTTCCCTTCTTTACAATTTTTGTAGATGTAGACATTATAAATAACTTTATAACTACATATTTATACATAGTAAAGAAACAATTAAGTAGATAGATTTAAGACCATTCCTAGTCTACATAGATATATGAAAGCATGTTTTCTGGATACATAGGTACTCGAAAATCGTTGAATTATTTTAAAGATAAAACAGAAGTGGGATAAACATCAAAAGTCGTGTTTGACCTAGAGGCAATTCAATTCAAAGTAAATTTAATCAAACAAAAATCTCTTTTATCATTCACAAATCAATGGTTGTTATTTTCAAATACAAAAACAGTCAGTGTTATCTACACAGTAGGTTTGTTTTTACATAACACCTGTTTCTCTGTTCTCTACAAAAGTCAATTATCTCGTTGCTATTTTTAAAATTAGCCGAATCTAGGTCAACATCGTCCCTTGAAAGCCTACTTCAATGAAACCAAACTTAGTCGTGATCCAAAATATTGTCTTTATAACAATTCCTTGTAGAACTTACACTTTTTCGGATTTATGCAGGTTTTTAATTGGATCGTCTACGTCACGAACAATGAAAATGAAAAAGTGAAATAGTTCATAATGACGTGTTTCTACGCTACAACATAACGTGACATAGTTTTATGCTGTTTACATTTCTTTGCTCGTGACTGTACAATATACCTACGTTTTGTATTACTGAACCCAAAAACTAGCTTAAGAATCCAAATTTTGTATAATAAACTTGCAGTGATATATTTCAATGAATAGTTTTCCTACTATTCGTTCATTCTGCTGTGAAAACTGAAAAGTTGCCTATTTTCATCGATGAACTTAACGTAAACTTATGTTGATATGCACTGTATCTAGTCATAAGTTTAGTTAGATTGACAAAGCGTCGGCACGTACAGTCCAAACGAAAAGTACTTAACTATGGGACAAGATAACGAATCTCCAAGTAATATATAAGTTGATGCAAAAAACAGTGATAAAATTTGAAAATGTCCAAATTAGCAATACATAAGCAATAAATACTTAAGATTTAATATGACTAGATGATTAATATGATTAAAGCGTTTAGAGTATTACGGATAAAACGTAAGTGAAGCAATACTAAAGCAATATTAATTTGTTAGGTTTAGTTACGGATTTGAAGCATTTGAAAAAATATTGTAATATTAACCAACTTGGCTAATAAGTAGACTGCAACGAAGTGATATTTAAATTGTTTCGTTATTTAATAAAATTATCGCTTAGAATTAAATGATTGACTTTAAGAAACTTATTGATAAGTAGTTTGTCATTCAGTCTTGACAAGATGACAAGTAGGTAATATGGATGATAGAGTGATAGTCAGCAGTATAAGACAATCTGCATTTATTGTGATAAACTACTGACATGACAAGCAATAAGACTAAGTTTTCATATTATGACGCAATAAAACATCAGTTGATGTTTCATTTTACATTTAATTAACTTTAAGTTATTACTCGTAATGCAATAGTGAGAATAAGTAAAGTTGTACTTAACAAGTATTAGGACTTGTTAACACAAATATTATATTGGAACGGACACGATATGTAATATTTTATAACTGATTATGAAGCATCATTTGACATTACCTGAAAATTGTTTCGAGATCAATATGAAAGAGATAAGGTCGACTTATTTATACCTTATTTATAATCAGTTGTGAAATAAAATGTTCAGGATATTAAATTATTGTTAGAAGTTTGATTAAAACCAACAACGATTGCGAAAAAAAACGAAAAATTACAACGAATTATTAAAATCGTTAATATTATGCATATTTTCGTTACCAATATAATAAGGCACATACTATCATTTTTGCTAGTACCTATTTATTTAAGCTTTGTAACTTAAGCGTTTTCTTTCAAATGTTTGGTTGTAAAGGTTATAGGTGTGAAAATGTGTAAGAAGAGTTATCTGCGACAGCGTATGAATCGAGATTGCACTAGTTTTATAGAATTTTAGGAAGCAAAATGTGTCGTAGATATCTCTAAAAGTACCTATCAAAGGAATGTAATTTCATTATTTTCGATAATCGTAACATCACGTCACGTAACATTATTAGTTCGACAACTGTGATTAACAAATTGTAAGTTGAAAAGAAACATGAAAGTATTTTCTTGTCCCATTTGTGTTTTTTATGAAACTTGCTTTTATTTTTTTGTAGGAAACTATCGTAAAATTTGTGTATAATAACTAAGATTTAATGATTTCAAAGAACCTGTTATTTTTACTATTGTTCTTATACCTACGTCATATTGAAATTGTAAACATCAGAGCCCGTGCGATAAGATATTAGGAATTTAGGAGAGTAGAAATTCTAGTCAGTTAGTGCGATTAACAAACATATAAAACCAATAGTAAAGTAGAAGAATGGTGATGATTACTAAAGTATGTGATGCATCGTGTAGAACGTGAGAGTGATAGTGTAGTTGAAGGGTATAATGATAGGCTATGCTCATGTTAAGAAAAAAGTTGTCAGCCCGACTATAGCTAACAAAAAAGTTATTAGTTTAGTACTAGTAGACGTAAGATCTAAAGTTTAAACGCGTAGATAAAGGCCACGAATAACTATTTTCTTAAAGTGAACATAGCGAAGAAGGTTATTGATATAACTAAGTTTGCCTTACATTAAAAATAGATAAGTGCTGAAACCCAATAGGAAAGAATCCAATAAAACATTCCAAATTGATGTAATACTCACGAGAACGCGACGCATTGAGGTTTGTATGATCGCCTTGGACCGCACTTAGAAAGTATTGGTTCGCCAGTTCAACCTTTAAGCGAAATTGCACATCGACTTCAATTTATTGGACTCAGATCAAATAAATTAAATTAAACCAGACACATCCATTCTTATCTTATAATAAGGTATTATGTTATTTGAGAAATGATTTTTTTAATAAGTATCTTAATAAAAAAACCATTATAATTCGTCGCGAATTGTTAGATTTAGTTTTTACGGCGGGTTGTTTTGGTTGAAAAGCAAATGGTGGTATAAAAGATTACAGTACCTACATGGAAATAATCAATATAAGATCGCAAATAACGAACCTCAGTCTCGTCCGCACTGGCTGATAGATTTGATAACATTTCAGTATCTTAGCTATTAGTAAATAGTAGTCACTTAATACTAAATAATATACTAGAAAAAATAGGACTCGCACCAGATCATGTTCTCGGACGGGAATCGAACCCGCGACCTTTGGATATCCGGTCCAATGCTCTGACCGCTGAGCTACCGAGTCACTAGTGAGAGCGTCGAGTTTCTTCTAGTATGCATATAAGCATATACTTCATAAAAATAGCATTGTGAATGCTTAAATCTCAAAATTTCAAATAGTAGTCACTTGTTTAGGTAGTACTAATGATGTAGTACTACCTAATCAAGTGAGATCCGATATTTATAAGAATTACTTATGGCAATATAGTAGACTTTTAAAAATACTCTTAGACAACTTAAAGCTAAGCCAAGATAACAGCAATACGCCAACAAGAGAAAGTGGCTATAGCTAAGCTACTCGTACATGTCTTTCAGTGCGTTCGAGACTTATTTTGACAAGCAAAACTAACTAAATACCAGTGACGAGGGGTGAAATTATGGCGAAGGTAAGCCGTTCTACAAAACTGTTATGATCTGCATAGTGGGACGGTGGGGTCGGATTTTTAAAAGGTAAGCCGATGGGGATCGGCTTGTATGAACCCTTCGCCACTGCTAAATACCCACCTAAGAAAATAAGAAATAACGAAGATGGGATTGTCTCTGTTTGATGAGATTTAATTACAAAATGCCAAAAAGTATTCTATGTCAATGAATATCCGCTTACCTATCTCCTCGACTAAACCAAATTCAGTTATAAATCAAATTATTGTAGTTCTTAACTTACTAATAACAATATATAAAAAATACCCTTTTAATGTAGTATGTCAATTTTTAATTCACTATTCCTTCCTATTAAGCAATTATTGTGTACCAAAAAATACCTACAAAGTAAGTAAATAAAATACATTGCATGAATTATATAATTAATTATTCTAGTACTTTATAGAGTATTGTAAAATTTAGCGTTGAACATAATTCTTACTGTAACATGGCGGAAAATTGTTTAGATTTTTCTTAACGTATTTTTCTTTGAATTTGTGCTAACAACAAATATTCGTTCCTTACTCATATTTACAAAACTTCATTCATCGTGTTACTTATATTAATAATTGTATAAAACTACATTAAATCACAATTTGTGATGTCCGTCCTAGTGGTAATAAATAAGCAATTCTCATTCAATCTATTTAATAAAAAAAACATAAATTATAGCAATAATCACGAACAAATCTTATATTTAAAAATCGAAGCTAAAACATAGAAGAAACTTATCGTATACCAACGAGATAATTGAATAAAGAAAAGTCTGCATTAGTACTTTTCTTTTAATTGATTTTTATTGTATGTTCTATAACTGCATGTTTAATTTTGCAACTTAAATCGTTAAGTTATCGAACGGGGTTACAATCACGGTAATCCAGAATATCTCAGGCCGCTTACGCACCGACAGGTGCCTAGATTAGCGCCTCGATACATCTGGTTACTTGCTTGTATACGCGGTGACCGCACTGGAAGGTGGGTCGCTAGGATAGAGCCTTGGTCTCATGGTCGTTGGTTGTAAGCCTCGCGCAGGTGAATGCCTAGCATGTATCAAGGCACCTAGCGCGCAGTGCGGACGGCTACGAACATTCGTGAACGTTCGTTTTACTTCGATACATATTTAGGATCTAGGCGTTATTCTAGGCATCTGTCGGTGCGTAGGCAGACTCACGGTTTATCAGAATATCTTATGATTATAATTCATTGGTAATATTAGGGGTTTAAGTTTAAAATTGCCTTTTTGTTGGAGTATTTTAAACAAGTTGCAATTCCTATAATCTAACATTATATTAATTTATTAAATAACCATGAATTCTAATGTTCTAAAACTGTTAAACACAAATGTTTAAGCACTAAGCTAATTAATGCCGCAAGTGTTAAGTGAAAAAGAGTATCAGCTAAGTTACAACCATTTTAAGTGGTCAACAAAACAACAATCAAAATAAAAAAAATATTTATTCAAACTTACAAATTAGGGACTTTTGACAAGAAAGTTTGAAAAAAAATAGTAATATATATATTGTTGATAGTTAGCTGTCAAATAAATAGCAACTGAAACATCTTTAACATCATAGAAGATATGAGGGTCTCTATGTGTGAGAATAAATCGGCAATTTGATACTTAAACCTCTATTATTTCATTGGACGATACAGTTGTGCTACCTAAGATTGAATTTATCATAATTTACAGATATTTAAAAACAAAATTAAATTACCCGTGGCAGACTTATGAAAATATTTACCAATAACAGCCCCCCTACTGAAATGGCCGTTCTACTAAAATTAACGCTAGTAGAATAGAATAACAATGTATGGGAATGACATAAACTAACGCTTAGCTCCTGTCAATCCCACACATTGTCATTCTATTCTACTAGCGTTAATTTTAGTAGAACGGCCATTTTAGTAGGCCCTCAGGACTAACATTAACTTTGCCGACCATAGTTATCAGAAAGAATTTAGTAATAGCAAACCTACTACAAGTTTTTGTTATAATGTAACAATTCTTCGTACTTAGTTGAGTAAACAAAATATAATTTTCTAGTATTTTATTACAAACTCATTAGTAGGAATTGCTATGATAAAGTTACTATGCATAGGGGTCCACTACGGTCATAAAATGTTTACGCAACGCTTAGGAAACTAGAGGCGGTTTATTAAACACACCGGCACATATTAAAAATCTCAAAATACTGCTAAAACAACTTGCATAATCCGGCTATTTTTAATAAGTCAAAAATCACCAAATTATTACTGAGGAGTAACCAAAATGCTAATTGAATAAAATTTTCAGCAATACAATAGTTTCGTTAAAAAAGTAGATACCTAGATAGCAGTTTAGTTGTCATAATTATATTCAGCCATAACTTTAATTCATGAGAAAATTTACAAATAACACCAATTTTATTTAATTAATTGTGCCGGGGTGTGTTGCTCTGTAGCGTTGTTTAAAAAAATACTTATAAGGACATTTTGCTTTTTTTTAAAGAAATTACCTGTGCAGTTCTATTATATAGACCTAACTTTACTACAAAGTTTTAAACAGATCTTCTATCCACACAATTTGAACTCTATTGTCAATTTCAATAGTCAACTTTGTAATAACATCTTACTAGTACATCCCAAACTATGAGAATATAATTTAAAAAATTTGTTAAACTCATCTTAATAGAATATTTTATTAGCGAACTCGAATAATGATAAAGATGTCTTCTTATCACTTATCAAGGACATAGGCTCCACTTCTTCCGGTTTTTTTCCATAATACCTAGGTATATTAATAGTTAAAAAATGCTACACCTACGAATTTGATTTCAATTTTTCGGGTCATTAATGTACACAAAAAATTGTGATAACAAAGTTGAACAAGGACTACAACGAGTACTGATTGTTTTGTTTATATTTGAAGCTATAATTATATATGCCCAGTGGCACCTACAATGAACGAAACAAAACTATAGGATAAAACAAAACACGGTAAAAATTACCTTGCCAACAATAAAATTGTACAATAGCAAAAAAAATGAAATCAACCACCGACATAGTTTTAACAAAGTTTTAACATAACTGTAAGTAGGTATACTACTAACTATGGCACAATCTTATTTATTTGTAGTTTATTTTAGAAATAAAACGTAGGCTACACTTTTGTTTCATAAATTCTGTTTTGGCTGGTTTAAATTATGTATTTTCATGTTTTTCTGTAACAATTAAAAATAAACTGCATTGTATACTTCTGTAGTTTTTATTCATGCCATTATACCGTTACCTAAAAAAACACCTGTAAGCTCCAAGCCCCAACTGACCGAAACAATGTTTGTAAACAAGGCGTGATGCATTTTTCATCATTGTTCCTCAAAATAATGTAGGTACAGTCGAGTTAAAGTAAAGTGCCAACATATTAATGAACTCGACTGTACCTACGCTACGTTGTTTCAGTGAATATCAAACGGCCTCATTATAAATGCCCTGTATTCCCGTAGTCCCTATAATTGGGACCATAGAACGTCATAAAATTTCCTTATCGTTATCAATGGAGAGTTATCCCTTTAAATTTTTATTTCTTTTTTATGAGCGCGACCTAACCTTCTGTAGATGTATGTGAACCTGGTACTTTTAATTTAAAATAATTATTTATGTTGTACTTTTCTATGGAACAGCTGATTTTTTTTTCGAGATTCCGTGGTTGGCCTCTTTGTAAAAGTTGTTCATTCACGCGGTCTGAAATCCCCATTTCATTTTTAGATATAGGTACCTATTTAAAAAATACCGGTGTATATCCTCAATAAGTACTATGGTACTTTTCTACAAATTTTGACGCAACGGGGACAACGGGCATAATTTAAAAAGTATAATATATTACAGTAAATTAATTGGGACAACGGGAAGTAATTTTAATTATTTTATTAAATTACCTGCCTTTAATGGGGACATGGCCTATGGGAACAACAGGAATACAGGATGAAAGCTATCAATGCAAATATAACTTGTCATGATAAGAACAGGGGGCTGTTTATAAACATTATTTCCGTTAGTTGTCTGAAGTACATTAAAATATGTATGAATAGGAGCCCTATTTTCAAAAGGCGGCGAGCGCTTTTTACACTGACCTGAAAAAAAAAATTGTAGTTAGGTCAGTGGCTCTTTATTAACTCATTTTCATTCGACAGCATGGCTGTCCAATCAAAATGAACAAAGTGTTAAATATTACATAATTGTTACCTAGGTTACGCCATCGACAGACTACAGCGACGCCGTCACAGGGTGGTAAAAAAACGTAGTGATTGCTTGCTCAGTGGTCGTAAGTTTGTGTTCTTCGAGTGCGTGTTGTCAATTGTGACAATATGCGTTGAAAATTCAAAAATAGGGCCCCAGGTTTTAGATACTAACAAGAACTTTATAATCATAAAGATAAAGATTATTTATTTGTTAATATTCTGGTACTAAGTATAAGTATTATTAATTTTGACACTTTCAACTATTACAAACTTTTCCAAAACTTGGAAACTCGTGCTTGTTATCCGCCCACTTCCTGAAACATTGCGTAGCGCCATCTTGTGAAAGCCATGTGCAGTAGCTGCTAAGTATGGCAGTAGCCATACTCGGCATCGGCAGCATTCAACGTTACATTAGTGCTTTAAGGTGTGTATAGGTTTAGTAACAGACTAAAAAGTACGTAGTGTGCATCAGTTTTGTAACAAATTCAATAAAGTACCTATTCATTCTAAGGTAGTAGGGATATACTTCCTTTTTATTCTTGCAATGAGTGTGACAAAAAACACCTTCATTCTGCGCTTGTTACTTTATAGTCGCGCAACGGATAGTGACGTAACCTTGTTTTCTTGGATCATGAATAATGATGATTGATAAAACAATGACTAAATCATTCTTAGGACTAGACGTGTATTATAAAGTTCTTGACTAAGACTATAAAACTATTTGCTTTTTATAAAACGCATCAACCCATGAACCCATAAAAAAATATACTCTCTAGCCCTTTCTCTACTCTTGGCTTTGAGTAGTAGCATAGAGTAGATTTTTTACCAATTTGACCACTGACCTCTATACAAGGTGTTACAAAAGTACCCCTAATGCCGAATATGGTAGATAGGGACCATCAAACTGAACAACTTTTACTACGGGACCAACTCTGAAATCGCGAAAAAAAAAACAGCTGTTTCATACAAAAATTAAAACTGAAAATATCAAAATGTATGGAACAGCTGATTTTTTTTTCGCGATTTCAGAGTTGGTCCCATAGTAAAAGTTGTTCAGTTTGATAGTCCCTATCTACCATATTCGGCATTAGGGGTACTTTTGTAACACCTTGTATATGTTAACTACAAAAATTTTTTTCAGGTCAGTGAATTTGACCATCACTCAACACATGAACTTATTTTACTAATAAATAAGTATATGCACATACAGACTATGATTACAAACCTAGTACCTACAGTAGTATATATATTTTGAAAAAACTAATAGGTATATACGCGAAGAAAAAATCAGCTGTTTCATACATTTAGATATTTTCGATTTTAATTTTTGTATGAAACAGCTGATTTTTTTTTTCGCGATTTCAGAGTTGGTCCCATAGTAAAAGTTGATCAGTTTGATGGTCCCTATCTATATTATATAAAAGGGAAAATCACTCACTCACTCACTCACTCACTGATCACGAAATCTCAGAAACTACAAGTGCTAGGAGTCTCAAATTTTGCATGGGAGCTCCTTTTAGGGCGTAGGTGCTCACTAAGACGGGATTTTGCGAAATTCAACCCCTAAAGGAGTGAAACAGGGTGGCAACGGTCAAGTCGCCTATGCTATGACAATTAATAAAGCACAGGGACATAGTTTAAGTACGGCTGGTGTAGATCTACGCAGTGATTGTTTCTCCCATGGCCAGCTCTAATGTCGCCTGTTCGAGAGTCAGCTCGCCAAATAGCCTTTTTATTTTGCAAACGGATAACATGACAAGAAATGTGGTAGGTATACAACAAGTTACTAAAACACCCCTAATGCCGAATATGGTATATAGGGACCATCAAACTGAACAACTTAACCCAACTTTTACAATTGGGACCAAATCTCAAATCACGAAAAAAAAATTTGCTGTTTCATAAATTTTGATATTTTCGATTTTAATTTTTATATAAAACAGCTGATTTTTATTTCGCGATTTCAGAGTTGGTCCCAAAGTAAAAGTTGTTCAGTTTGATGGTACCTAAATATACCATATTCGGCATTAGGGGAATTTTGTAACACGTTGTATATTATAGAAAAGTGTTGGATGATCGAGATTGATAATCCTGATGATACACAACACATTTTAATTTAGAACTAGCTGCACCTAGCGAATGCGTATTGCAATGCTCCGTTTTTTTAGCCAGGGATCTTTTCGGTCGTAAGCAGAATTACAACTCACCAAAGTTTCATCATAATCGGATCAATGGTTTAGGAGTCCCGTCGTCTGTATACTTATATCCTTTAAACTATGCATAAAAACCACATCAAAATCGGTCCATAAGTTTGGGAGCTAGGTTGCCTCAGACAGACAGACACACACAGGTCAAAATTTATAACACCCCTTGCGTATGTTGTGTACGTCGTTATACATAATATACATATAGTGGTGGCCAGATATTTAAGGACACAAGTCGATTTTCATAGAAACGAGGTAATTTTGAAGTCTTGGTTTTCCGCTAGGGATTAAACTAGCGGTGATCTGATGATGGCCATCCAGGGAGTAAATGGAGAAGATTCAGATCGCAATACATACCCAACTGATCTGGTCAGCATTCTAAGAGATGTAAGCATCAGAATTTTCAGTTGCAAGATTTTCATACATTTATATGCTATATTCGCGGTTTTTTTAATATATCCTTACATCTCTTAAAATGCTGGTCAGATCACTTGGGTGTGTATTGAAATCTGGATCTCCTCCATTCACTCCCTGGATGGCCATCACCAGATCACCGCTCGGTCAATCCCTAGCGGAGAAGCAATGCTTAAAAGTTACTTCGTTTGTATGAAAATCGACTGGCGTCCTTAATTATGTGGCCACCACTATATATAGATATCCTTTAGTATAGTCTAATAACTTCACACTCACCACATTAGTAACTACATTGTACCCGTGCGAAGCCGGGGCGGGCCGCTAGTATACCATATTCGGCATTAGGGGTATTTTTGTAACACCTTGTATATATACTGTGAATAAGTCTGGTGATTATAAATTTCTTGCGTCAGCTAAATAGACAAAAATAAAAAAAAATGGGTGGTCAGCCGGGTCAGCATAGAGAAAGGTAAAAAATCGGGTCAGATATTGGAGATTTTGTACACTGACCTGAAAAAATTTTTTGTTGTAGCTTTCACTGAGCAAGTAATCACTACTTTTTGGACCTTTCTCTATGGGTCAGTCCATAGAGTACATAAAACATAGTGATTAAATTCTCTTTGGAGTATATTGTAACTTAAGGAAAGGTCAGCCACGTGTCAGCCATCAGCTCTAACGTAATCTATTATTTTAAAATTATTTAAAATTATTAAAATTATTTTATTTAACAAGGTATAGGTACTATTACTTTATGTATTAAACCCACTTATTTGGTAAATATTTAACAATGGTACTCCAACATAAGCCAAAAAGAGCTTTCGGGACTAGTTTAGAACGATTTGGAAAAATAACATGTCATCCTGGATTAGACCCTAGCGGGCTTTACACGGAACGCCCGGACGGATGTGATCCATGCCGGTATCATCCGCAAGAACTTCATGAAATCTTTGAAGTTAATAAAAATATGAAAAACAAATTAGACCCATGGAGGTTTAAAAACGAACTAGAGAATTGGGCAAAGAATTTGGGCTACAGAAATCAGGGTATTCTTAAACAAAGGCGATGGCAACAATCTATACTTGGCCCGGCTTGGACGGAGGTGAGCGAGCCGACGCCCTACGAACCGGCATGCAAAAATCTAAGTTTCGGAAGAACGCCCAGATTCAGGCCGTCTAAGAACATGATTCCTGGACCAGGCACATACTACAGAGCGGTTCCTTTCAAGGCACCCTACGGTCCACATTCGACTAGACCATCTTTCGAACGAGAAGAACCTTGCCGTTTTAAAGATACTGTCCCTAGGTGGTCCCTGGCACCGGACCGTTACAAGATTGTCGATAAAGAAAGCATCGAACAAAAATCTAATAAGCTAGTGTCTCTTCGTGGTCCTTACGACCTTTTTACCGGAAAACGAGACGGGTCGACGATTAAAAACCACTTTAGCAACTCATTAAGATGCGCTGCTAAGACGTGGCCGTGGGCACTGAGGGGTTCTCTAGAGAAGTACAAGCACAGCCACTTTGGAACGATGAATAAGACGAACAGGAGTCTGCCGTATAGAGGGCGCTCTGCATTAGTAGACATTGCGATGTGCGTTAAGCGGCCTAGTGAACCTGGTCCTGCGCATTTGAATATAGACAAGCCGAAAGTGTTCAAGCATAACAAGCTAGGGTTCAACAGCTCGTATGACAGGCCTCCTGGATACCAGCGTGTGATCGTGTGGCCTGCGGTCGGTAGGTATAAGCCGCATCCCGTCACCTGCGGTTTAATCGGCCAAGGACATAAACATGTGTTCCTCAGTAAAGTCGAACGAACCATTGGCTCGTATCTACCAAAACCAATGAACTCATTTTAAGAGGAATAGAAAATAGCTAGTTACATTAATTTACCTAAAGCTGTAGGGAAAATTCCAAATTCAATAATTGAATTATTATTCTACTATTTGATATACTTTTTATGTTAATTTTTGATATTCTTGTCCAGCTTGTAGTAGCAAACATAACGTTTTAAATATATATTTGGATTAGTTTTAATTCAGCATACATCTATGTATAAAAGAAAGTACTGTTCCAAACGAGTGTTAATTATTGTTATATTCTAGACTATTTCAATGAACGAGTTATCTAGATAGCACAGCACTGGCAGGGAGACAGCTCGATGTTCTTAGTCCTGATGTTCCGAGTCCTGACGCTCCGCTCACGGTATCTTAACTCTTACGAAAATAACAGCCGTTTGCACTAAACTTAGGAATCGCCCAAGTCTTTTCCTAACTACAAGTCGACCAAGATAAATAGGCGCATGAAATGCATGACAGCTAAGTTAATGACACCGTTTTAATTTGGTCAAGTTGTAGTTAGGAAAAGACTTAGGTGATTCTTAAGTTAAGTACAAACGCATAAGTGTGGCTTAAAAGAAAACTTTAGTAAAATAAAAAACTCATTTGTTTACACAAAATTTAATTCATAATTTTCACCGACTCTCGTCATATACATAACTGACATTGTCGCCACATAACAATAATTAAGTGGAACATTAAAATGACTATGGAACTTTCATCACTGAAAGTAAGGCCGTTACTTAATTGCACGCGAAGATTACATGCTTTTTATTTAATTCACCTAGTAATAAATAGGTTATAATCTACATCAATAGGTACACAAATAACTCACAAACGCGGTTCGCCGATAGTTGATAAAATATATTATTAAAAAAATCTTCTCTGAATAGCGACTGTAGCTTTTTAATCGCAATCTGTATCACGGGCGACGCTTTGTCGCCGCCGCGCGGACAGATTTGTGGTACGAACTTGCTCTAAAGGTACGAACAAGGTTTGCAGCCGTTGTCAAGCGCAGAGCCGCCTAATGAAAAAAATTAGCGTGCAGCAATTTTTAATGAGTTTAGGAAGCCTGAATTTTTATTTTTATCAACTCTCTGCGAACAGGCAACAGACAGTCAATACAATAATAACACCGCATTGGGGTAGCCCATGGTACAATAATATACTGCGCCGGGTAGTCTTATCTAGCTTAATTTTTCCCAGATGTCTCTACACTGTGAGCATTTTTATCAGCTCGCGTGATCGTGAAAGCGCGGTTTACATGTACTTTTCGTAAAGCTAATTTTTAACATACACTAACGAGCAACGAAAAGGCGTAACGTAAGTACATTAACAGTTCATATTGAACTCTATGGTAAAAACTTAAGGACTTAATAGAAAATTGGTTAAGTAGATCCACATAAAGTTCCTAAACAGTCTTCATTCATCGGTTTTGAGCACTAATGCGGCTGCGGCCTTGACTATGTCGCCGCCAGCCTTCTCCAACTCGAGACAACAAACCGCGAGTCCGATATCCCGTTCGACCGAGAGTCGAACGCGCAACACTTTGATAGCCTGGTGGACGTTCCAGTTGCTCAGCTCTAAGGCCTCGAGGCATTCTTCTGGGGTTACCTGAGCAAAAGAGAAGTTTTTAACCAGATTGTTTATTTCATCCCATTAATCAGAATTTTGTGTATAAATAAATATTTTTTATGTCAACTTCTAGGTGAATATAACAGAAGGGAAGGGAGCGCTGTGCAATCTGAAAAACTATCACGAACTGAATTGCGCTTTACACCATTAACTGTGTTTATGTAGAGTAGAGAGTAGAGTCTGTCCATCCTCCTTGTCCTTTTTTTTAGTTCATTTTTCCGTTAGTAATGTCTTTTAAATATAAATCGTTATTTAAATATAAGTTGTCTTATTAAATAATAAGTAATTGTTTTCGTAATCTATGTGTGGAAAACCATTTGTTGTATTTTATAATTGATTTTTTTAATAAAGAGTTGGGTTAAGATTGTTTACCAAATAAGATAAGTAAGGATAAACAAACTTATAATAAAGTGTTTTTTATTTAGTTTTCAGCTTCACGAAAGACTTCTACACAACTTGTCAATGGAAATTTTATACACAGATTAGGTATTCGCTACTTGAATTAAAGTTGGTTTTCTTTTTAAATGATAGTGTTATGCCAATGAGAGCTGGACACTAACCACTACAGGGTTCTTTAAATGGTTAAGAGATGAAGAGACTGCCTATAAATTAATTCACCATTTTTCACGAAAATATAACTCTTTTATTTTTCTTTTGATACAGATCGAATGATGACAAGTACATAAGCTAAATTATATATTCACTAAAAACCCTTAAAGAATTACAAAAAATGTCTCTTGCTAGGAGACGACAATTAGTATATTTACATTTGCACTGACCTGTTTGAGCACTTTGCTCATGATTCGCACTTCGTCAGATTCCACGCCCCGCTGCCGGCCGCACGGCTTTTGGTCAGCGAACTCTAGAAGATCCTCCACAGAAACATGGTCCGAGCAATCTGGGTGAACATTCATGGAACAAAATCAATATTTAAAAAGTCTTGAATGGGTGCAGGTAAAAGGTGGATGATAATTTGAAAGCGCTTAATTTTTATGCTTATTTGAATAAAGATTATTTTTTTGACTTTGACTTAGAAATAAGCAGCAAACTTAGGAATCGACCACATTTGCGGCGCGCCTTTCGGCATTCTTCTATCACTCTGTCTATTCTCTTCTATCGCTCTATTCCTTTCTTTTGCACAAGGGCGTCGTATTATAGTGCGAGAAAGGTTGCGTTTTAGCCGATTTGTTTGGGCACGTGTATACGGAGATTTCTCCATACGCATTTTGCAATCTATCAGGGGCCTATTTTTGAAAGGCGACAAGCGCTCTTTACTACTCACTTTATGCTACAAAAAGGGGTAGAGCGACAGAAAAATCAAGGGCGCGCACTGATGTAAGCACACCTTTATGGTTGACATGATGCGAGGTTTCACGTGCGAAAAGCATGTCGCCTTCTCGAACGAGAAAACTCGCTTTCGTGAAGCGTTCGTCAAAGAGAGCAACGAGCAAAAGAGTTCGTCACTATTCTACATCTCGTTAGAGTTCTTCTGTGTTTCTTTGACTCGTCAGTTGCAAAAATTAAGTCTGTAGACGGAAGTATGTCGTGTCGGCGCAATTTTACCGTTTCTTATAGCGTGACGTTTGATCAGAATGTTTCACCGAGTATGACTTCTACAAGCATGGGTTTTCTTCATATACTTCGACAAACTTAATCATTTTGTGCATCAGTTTACTAGTCGTGGTTTCGTAGACAACCAAAAACCACAACAAATACTAAAAGAAAATTTTATCGCACACGTACGAAACGCTTCTCCAACGCCAACTAATAAACGTGCAACAACGCTGTATTCATGTACGCTTCATGCGAGCTTTCGAGAACCGTCTACACGATACGTGAATGCGTGCGTGCGTGAACTCGCATCAAGTCAACCAGGCATTTGTATGAAAAGGTAAGTAGAACATATTCCAAGCTCATAATCTGTTCATTTGTATTTATTAATTTGACGACCTCTGTGGTCGAGTGGCTTTGCACACCGGTTTTCAAAGTGTCACCATCTCTGAGGTCCCGGGTTCGATCCCCGGTTGGGTCAATTTAGAAAAGGAACTTTTCTATATTGGTGTTTGTGATACCACCGTTGTCTCTGATTTCCATAACACAAGTGCTTTAGCTTCTTACTCCGGGATCGGAGCAATGTATGTGATGTTGTCAAATAATTATTTATTATTATTTATTAATTAAAAAGAAAATAAATTAATCACCACTCACCGCGAACTAACGTTTCTTCTTCCGCCTCTGCAGCATTTTTCTTAACAGCCTCTTCTTTGTCGGCATTCAAGTAGCAGTTGAAAGGATTCACAGAACCACTTCCAGACAGATTAGTAAAAGGATTAGTATCCACTTTAGCAGGTCCATCGAATACATCAACGCCGTTTTTCTCAATGTCACTTCTTGTTTCTCTTTGAGGCTCTTTATATTTCGGGCAAGTCACAGCGTTTTGATATATGATCGGTTGTGGGTTAGGTCTATTTTCTGGCACTTGAATGTTGCTCGGCAATTTTAACGGATATTTTCGTATATGCCTTGGTTTATCAACCAATTTGGGTTTGCTGGCCCGAGGCGGTAGCGGAAGCTCGTTTTTAAGCTGTAATACAGAAAAACAAAAGTAAAAACAGTAAATAAAAGTAAAAAAACCGTTATTTTAAACTAATATATGATAAAACTACCTCCATCGTGAACGCTTGTTGACCATCTACTTCACTTGAAGAAAGTTTCCTATATGAAAAGAAAATACAGAAATTATTATTCGAGAATTTGTTAAAAAAAGGACAAAGTTTGTGCGTGTATTATCCTAAGACAAAGAAAGCAGATGTGGTATTTTTTTGTCAAAGACCTTGACGCGGTTGCACTAACCACGTTGCATATTCTTATGTATACTACGGTTTTTGAATATCTTTATGTGAGCATAGTAGTCTTTTCGTGTTTAGGACACGTTCATAGCAATTTAATAGTAATAATGTCTTACGTCGACATCGCGAGGCTGCTTGTCAAATGCTCGCATTGACCGGTAAAGCAATGCCACGTTTGCTCGCGAGGCAAATATCCCCACACGAATATCATGAAACATTACAATGAGCAATGTTTAAGACAACTGATTACCTCGTTGTATACATTTTCTGCAGCGAATGGAACTGCTTGCTATAGTTGACTCTGGGTGCTGGCTTTGGTATAGTCCCAGGTTTGTGTAGCGCTTCGGTAGGGATTTGAGAGATGATGAGTGTAGAAGTCGGCGTCGGTTGCTCGATCAAGCTTGTATAAGCGAGCTTGCACTCTTCGGTTATTGTCGCCTACAATATTATTAGGTATAAATAACTACGCGTTAACTCATGTGCCTAATAGGTAACTATAGTTGTCGAGATATAAAAGGCCCGTTATGACAGCTGATAATAGAATGCAAATCTTTTCATGCAATTGCCAAAATATGATGTAATTGATAAATCAAATAATTATTAGCTAAGTTTTCAATGTTGGTTTTCTCTTGTTAAATATGAAAAACTACAGAAATAAGATTTTTCTAGTGTTCCACTGGATTATTTTATCATTTTCTACAAAACAAAAACGATTCGATTAAAGCTAAAATTAAAAACAATTCGATTAAAATTAAAAACAATTCGATTAAAGTTCATAGAATTTGAAATCGACTTGTCGTGATAATGTCGGCTATGGATTTCTTAGGCCAGCATCCCTAATTACATTAAAGTGACAGCTGTCAAAACGGGCCTTTTATATCTCGACAAGTTTAAGAGTGGCCACATACAACATACAGACGGAATTTGAGCCTGTAGCCAATGTCATATTTAAAAAATTTCCCTATCGCTTCGCTCCGAAAAATGTATGGATTTGACGTATTAAAACTCGATTGTTAGCGAAACCTTATGTCAATCCCATACATGTTTCGAAAGCGAAGCGATAACGAAGATTTGCAAATGTTACTTTGGCTAGGGGGGCTGATCGATCATCTAATCCGAAATTCCGAAACGGAATATCGATAATATATGAAAATTACAAACAGAAAAATTAACACATGTATTGTGGTGACTTCATAAATTTATATGGATCTGCTGCGTTCAGAATCATCCCGATTCGGAATTCCGAATGTAGTGTGTGGCCAGGCTAACTGCCGTATTCAGAGACGTCAATAAGGTTTAATGCTTTATTAAAGTTGGTGCTGTACCTTTTTCTTTTCCATAACAATAATAAAGGACGTAACTATACATATGGAAACATTAAACTTATTAACGTCTCGGCAATAATTTTGCTGTTAAAAAACCAGACAACAATCCTGATTTTACCTGAATATCTGGTACTCTGTTGGCTTCTTCGCTGAAATTACGTCTTTCTCGTCCTGGTATTAAAAAAGATAATAATAAAATACAACATACTGAAGATTTTGCTATATTACTAAGTTTGCACTTTGTCGTACAAATAATAAGCTACATAAAGCTCGAAAATACGGGTATTAACTACACGTTAGAATAGTACAACGACAGTCAGGGAACGAGTGTATAACAATAAACAAAAATACAAGCCTATTTAGAATTTTAGAATCGAGAATAAACTTCTATTATACTATTAAAGCAGGCCATGTAAAAACTATAAATGAGTTACATACACGTAACTTTAGTAAGGCCTCAGTCTCCTATTTTATGCTACACGCGACGTCTGACGTCAGCGTAAAAATTCCCATAGACCTAGGTATCCTATTTTATGCTATACGCGACGTCAGAAGTCCGCGTAAATGTTTCTATAGATTTCATACGCCGAAGTCAGCGTTTGAAAGAGACCACAACAGTACATTTCTTTAGGCCTTGGTCTCCTATTTACGCCACCGGCCGCTAACAGCGTCAGCGTCACAGTGCTTACTATGGAAATGTACCGTTGTGGTCTCTTGAAAACGCTGACGTCAGCGTATGAAATGTATAGGAATGTTTACGCTGACGTCTGACGTCGCGTATAGTAAGTGGCCGACGGCGTAAATAACAGACCAAAGCTTTAGAGATTTAATATAAAAACACAAACAACATTCTTAAGTAATATTACCCAAATATACATACGAAAGTTTAATATACAGAATGATATGATATGATTTGAGAAACAGATTACAGAAGTAGTGAACAGGTAATGGACGCAGGTGTTGATGTTTGTGTACCACAAAAACATTAAAAATAATAAAATTTCTTACTGTGCAGCTTTATCCACACTTGGCAGGGCCATCTATTGCAACGACCTATACATATTTTATGTAATTTATTTTATTATTTTAACAATACAAACATACATAATCAATATGTATGAAATTAAAGTTATTACACATTCTCATTATTTCTTTCTTATCTTAAAATAAATAACCTCACATGTTGTACTAATTTTTTACTATACTTGGCCACTACTGCCATAGCCCATAGCGCATCTAATGTGTGTGGCTAGGTGCCTTTATTCAAATATTCATCTTTGTTTTCTCACTCAAGTTCGTGTAAAAATTGTAAGTAAATAAACGATGTTTCTGTGAAAGGAAATGAGATAGAGCTAAAACGATACATTTTAGTTTGTGCGCGGTCTGATGTATTGCTTGTGCTACGATAAATATATTATGGTAATAAGTTTGAAGTAATTTCAATCGTTCGTAGGCCCAGCGCACACCGGCGGAGGCGCGGCGAAGAGACTGATACATTAGCAATCGATATTCGACTTTGGTTACTTCAGCATACGGTTGGTCGCGCGGTGATTATGTCACTTCCAGCGGTGTGCGCTGGGCCTTAATGTTACTTACCACCAACTTCTTTCTCTGGTTCTAGTGGGACTGCGTGGTGTGAAGACGGGAACGGGAATTTAAAGTGAAACTTGGATCGGTCGTTGGGAGAATTCGGCCCTTTGTTATCACTATCCAAATCCATTGACCTTATGAAAGATTAATCAGTAAGTATACAAACAAATTACTTTAACAAACTCGTATTTTTTACGAATGCCGACAGATAACTTACACAAATTATCAAAGACTTCTATATGTATACTACACTAGACAGGCTGTATAGTATCGAAAAATTGCTCATAAGTTACGGTGCATGCACCGCAACTCCTTTAGTCAATTGCGAGCGACCTGAGAAACAGTTGATGCGTCGCGAAGTTTGGTTGTGACACAATTTTAGTTTTGAACAGCTCGTCTATGTAATTGAAGTCATCACAAATTATATTTCATTTCTTAAACATAGCTTTAAATTGAACTAAACAACTTTAAAATGATTGTTTTAAACAAAGTTATTGGTTTGCAAAGACCACCTGTAATTTTTTGTTCTAGGCTAAGTCTATTATAGTTTAATTTCAAACAATATCTATTTATAAACGATTAAAAAAACACGAGAAAATCGCTTCAAAAACTGTCAAACCAATGTTTTTAACCGACTTCAAAAAAAGGAGGAGGTTCTATGTTCATCTGTTTATTTGTTTTTTTTATGTATGTCCACCAATTACTCGAAAACGGCTGAACCGATTGACATGATTCAAACGTTACTTTATCAGGTTTGTTCCCAAGTTGGTCCCATTATTTGAAAATTTTAAATCGGTTCAGTAGTTTTTGAGTAATCCGGAAAATACTGTAATTTTTTAGGTAATCTTTGCACGAGTTTTTACGGATCTTCATTACGTTAACTATAGACAACAGGGCGTTGATATAGACCACTTTAGGAATCTAGTTATACAATAACGCGTATGTAGTCGGCCAAAAAGTTAATAAATTACTTTTACAAGTATTTTTTATATTATTATAACATAGCGCTTATTTTTCAATGCATAGATAAAGCTTTATTCGATATCTTATTATACCACCAAATTGAAAATGATTGTCATTCATTTGTCTGTCACATTTTAGAACGACTTTTATTATATCTGGTTAACATTTAAACTGACTGATATTTGTTTTCTGATGATTGAAAAATCAGCCCTTAATCCAATAAACCATCTTTGTTTGAATTCCAACACTCACCTTGTGGTTAATTCGTTAGCCATGGCACATGCAATTTCCAGAGTTTTCTCATCGTGCGCCGACATAAGTTTCATAGTGCCAGTTTGTAAAGATTTCTTCCTCTCACTTTTGCTTAAGGTATGAGATCTGGGAATGTTACAAGATAATATAGCAGTTGTTTCAAACTAAATAGTATTTTATCCAAGCAGGAGCCTCTCTAATCATGACCATCAGCCATTTTTAAAGTCCCCACTGCTGGGGCACAGGCCTTCCTTATGGGTGGATAAGGAGGATGGATCAGGACCCACCACGCGGGCCCAATGCGGATTGGTGGGTACTAACGACTGCAAATGCAGCTGGGACCAACGGCGTATCGAGCCTTCCGAGCTCAAGATAATAAATTTTTGGTCACCCATCGCATGACCTAACCTGGCGAAAGTTGCTTAACCTCCGCAATCGCTGGGCAAGGTGCTATACCACTGCGCCACCGAACTCCTCTATACTCGACAATTACTATATCTTGTTAAAAATATATTAATAAACAAATATATACACACGACGGCATATCAAACTTTACTATGCGATTAAATTGATAATAGAAAGTGATCTGCGGCAACTTCACTCGAGATTGTACGGTGCGCACAGATACCGCAAGCGCTCTGAAGTTGGTCAATTATTTTGTACAAAGTCAAATTAATCGCATTGTACACCACCAAGATCAACATGTACAATCAGGTTAATTTAACTTCCAACTTTGAAATTGAATACCGTCTTTATGACTTACGTAATAAAAGCTGTTTTCGCAGTTCATCTGTTTAACTTGATGTGCTGTCGTGTGTACAAATAGATTAATAATAAATTACCTTCCAGATTCCAAGTAGTTATGTTTGCTTGTCACACCCTGAAAACAAACAATTTCTATAACACGTCCATAAATATACTTCTCGACAACTATTGATTAATGCTAGTCATAACGCTACACGTTAAATGAGAGCATCTAGCACTTAATTGTGATTCCGATGAATATCTAATCATCTAGTGATACCACAGTATGTGGTGCTACATACAGTGTATTTAAAAGATATGTTTTAAAGTCAGTTTCCCAGCACTCATTACAAGCAAACAGGTATTTTTGAGCCACAAACACTGTAAAATAACCATTTAATTACTTACAGTCTATGTGATCTATGTAGATAGCCATATATTAAACTAGCTTTCCGCCCGCAGCTTCGCCCGCGTTGACCACAGGTTATATTATTAGGCGGGCGGAGACCCGTCCCCAGCAGTGGGATAAAAACTAGCTTATGTCCTTCCTCAAGGTCCCATCTATACCCGTGCCAAATTTCGTCAAAATCTGTCTAGCGGTCTAGGCGTGAAAACGTAAGAGACAGACAGACAGAGTTACTTTCGCCTTGATAATATTAGTAAGGATTTTTTCAACGTAACGTAACCTTAAAAATTCATGATCTTTTTTACATGAGATTATGTCAGTATTGTAACAATTACCATTTTCAGAATCAAATTATTAAATTTCTTACATCAAAAAAACAAAAACATATCTTTTAATTAAATCAACTGTATAACGATGGAACTATGTTGTAAAATTAACTTTAGTAGTTTATAATTATGATATTACGACTGTGATTGTCTACATCACTTGAAATCTACTTATACTTGACTATGACTAAGGTCTACTTGCAGCAACATTTACTAAATCTTGATTTTGTTAAACCTTGACTTTACTCATACGAATATGTCAAATATTTAAATCAACATTTAAAATTTTGACAGTTTCATAAGGGCAACAGCTAGGTTTAACAAAATCGAGATTTAGTAAATGTAACTGCAAGTGGGCCTAAGTGCTGATTGTTCAATTCCTAGATAAAGATTTATCCGTTTGATAGCATATTATACCGCTAAATTGAAAATGTTGCCATTCATTTGTCTGGCACATTTTTGAATGACTTTTATTTTATCTGGTTAATAATTAAACTAACTGATATCTGTTAACTGAGGATTGAAAATCGGCCATCAAACAAAAATAGTCTTATCTACCATACTCCTAACTTCTCCATAATAACGTTTCCTATTTAAAACGTTTCACATAAAATTACATGGGTATTAGTACAATTATAAATATCGAATTCCCCAAGCACGTTTGATCGTCTGTAAAATGTTAACTCAGAATATACAAAAGCTATTTTGATGAGGTTTTTACTTTGTAATTGAGTAACAAGAAAGTTTCCCGTAATTTGCGACGAAATTAGCGATACGTTAAGTTTAATGAGTTTTAACAATCAAATCAAGTCGTAAAACGCCTTAAGTTACTTGACATGACTGACTATATCAAATAAAAGATCGGAAACGTTACAAAATAAACAGAGAGTAAGGTAAGATAAGGTTAGCTTTGTTTATTTTGATCATAATGTTGCATAATGCAAAATTAATTTTATAACACTAACAAAACAACCAATAATTAGTTTTATCTACTCTCATATCGTGAAATTCGAATTATAAACTTCAAAACGAGTTTGTATTGACATACTTTATACACGCAATACTTAAATTGAAAAAAAAAACTATAATAACACTTCTTCGCTAGCAAAACAATGTTATAAAATATATTTTTTCCTATTACGATACAGGGACTATGGATTTAGTTCATTACTCCTTTGTAGTATGTATTAGAACTATGGATTTAGTACATTACTCTTTTGTAGTATCGCGTATCGCTTAAGCGGGGCGCGCTATTTTTAAAGCAACACAAAAAGTTTCGATTTAAATTTTAACTTTTTGTTAAAAATGTCTGATAGCAATGAAAGTGAAGAAAATTTGACTCCGCCCAATATTTTAAATGCAGTGACGTAAATGATAATAATCTAAATATTACCAGCAAAGTAGAGAAACTACTATTTTTTAATATTGATCTTTTATTTAGTAGGTTCAATACCAATCGTATGAGAGTAGATAAAGTAGTGTATGAAACTGCACATAACTAGGTACCTATTAAAACACTCGTGTGATTCTACTAAAAACCTCGCCTACAGCTCGGTTTAAACACACTCGTGTTTTAATGCCACTCATTATGCAACAGATTCATAAAGTATTATAACTTTATACTACCTAATTTTGTAAACGGACGAGGGTTTTATTTTATAACCACACTACATGATCTGCCAAACTTGTATTCTTACCAAAAACTATCCAAGTAAATGACCTGAATGAATTGAATTTTCGCAATAATTAAATCTGCCAAGCCAACTATGTAAATTAAGGTTATATCGCGGCTAATCCGAATATTGTATATACCTAGCGACACTGAAAGTAAACACTACGGTAAACTCACTATAGTCTGTGGTTGATGTGGTTTAGCAGCCATATTTTGAGAAATACTGAGACATTCGGACTGATAAACTGTACACAGACGAGCACAGCACAGCACAGACAAGGCATGACTCTAACTTTATTACAGTTGCAAATGGTACTAGTTTTTATTCAAAGTCAGTGCATTGTTCTCATATTATCATCGCCGTTAAAACACCTTAATTCACCCAATAAGTTCACAGCGACAGGTTAAACGTAAAAGCCATCATCATATAACGATGCTATAATATAACCATTAACTGTTAAATCTTCGTTATCGTCCTGGAAAAGAGTGATAATTTCTTGTTTCTTATTAAACTTAACTAACTAACGAGTACCTACTTACAGTTTTATAAGTTGTAAGCAAGTAGTTATATAACTACACGGATAAGCCAATAATAATAGAGCACGGTCTAATCGAAAAATATGAATTACGCGCAGGAAATCTCTGATCAATTCTGACTATAGTCAGTACTGGAACCATCAGTATCAGCACGAACAGCTATCGAAAAAAATAACGCGCGTAAAAACGTTTAATAAAGTAATTTTGTATGGGAAATTTGGACAGCGCCATCTACCGCCGAAAAGCGAAATGAAATTTTTCATCGATAATTACTCTATCGAGTACTTTGACGCGCGTCATTTTTCTTGATAGCTGTTCGTGCTAAGGGTACTGACAGCTCCTAGCCCAGAGCGGCACGCGCTTTTGTCTACAAAACACTTTTTATTTTGTTCTGTAGTACGATTCAAACCAATCGGCGCTTGTCGGACCACGTCGCAGCGAATGCGCACGTATGCGTTAACACGCGCGCGCATCCCCGTCGTCACGCATCCACATCGGTCAGCACGCGTCGGCATTCGGTTGGCTCCGTCCGCACGCGTCGGCATCCGTCGGCACGCACGCGCATCCGTCAGCACGCTCTTCTAGAAGTATGTTACCGGGTGTGTCGGCAAGAGAGAGCAGCCGGCTGGCTGCAGCGGCGTGTGCGCACCGAGCCGACCGTCTGCTGATACGTGCGGACGGATAGGGACGCAAAAAGCTGGAAAAAGCTGGTCGAATTCCAAGCTGCGTAAATTCCAACCAAATATAGAACTTAACTTCCTGTATAAAATCTTAAATTTCCTTCAGCAGATTGTAAAATGCGCTCCGGCGCGGCCCGAGTCTCGCCGGTTGGTGTGAATCGTGCATAATATGTGTTGTTATTACGTAGGTAAGGTAGTTATGACAAACATACAATTTCATCTATTTTTCTGCCATCCATGCTTCGGAATAAGGACTCCATCTCTTCTAACAAGCTCTGACTGAAGTCCCCGTAAGTTTTCTGTGGAAAAATTCCCGTCAAATATTAATATAACTTCTGCTTAATACTGAGAGAAACTACTGCTTTTTGGTACCTAAACATTATATGTCCGTTTGGATTTTTTGGGTTCATAGGGTGGTATGAAAAATTAAAGCAAAGCTTGATCAATATTTACACTATTTAGGGATTTTTCAATGCCTACATAAAGCTTTATCCGTTTGATAGCGTATTATATTACGGCGGTATACCACCAAATTGAAATTGTTTGTCATTCATTTGTCTGTCACATTTTAGAATGTTTTGTATTATATTTGGTTAATATTTAAACTGACTGATATCTGTTATAGTAGTTCTATGTGTTAGGCGTGCGTAACACTAGAGCGTGCAGACGCACACTAAAACAATGTGCATGTGCACGCCTAACACATTCATAGCAAAATGGTCTTCGTGAAACAAAACAACTATAACCGAGGATTAAAAAATCAGCACAAATTTAGCAAATCAACTATTCATTTAAAATAGAAATCGTGCTGCGGAGGCGGTAGATAGTGTGATTTTAAAAAAGTACTCTGCTACTGTACCTGTTTTAGTATTATTGGAAGTCCCTAATTGGGCAAATAAATGAATTTGATTCACAGTTTTGACTGGCTGTCAAAAATTATGTATGCAAAATCTTGAGAATATAGCTTTTAATACGTGTACCAATATATAAATGAATGATAACGTAATAGATTATTTATTTATTTCAATATTTCTACTTACAGCAATCCCAGGACTCTCAGGCGGAACCAGGTTTTCTAGCCTTGCGTTCTCAGTGACAATACTTTCCTAAAGAAAAAAATAATACTATAAACACATATAAGTCAAAACTATTTAAAACGGAAATCGTGTGATTTTATAATAGCGAATGAAAATTGCTATTTTTATATATTAATGTTGATTTTGGCGCGAAAAACACACAAAAGTCTAAATGATTTTTAAACGTTTCTCGTGTAACTTAATATTAGCCGATGAAAATTGCAATCTTCGTATTCATAGTGGTGGCCAGATAATGGAGGAGATTCAGATTGCTATACACACCCAACTGATCTGATCAGCATTCTAAGAGTTATAGGGATAGATTTAATCATTTTTATATCTCTTAGAATGCCCTCGATAGCCATTATCAGATCACAGATCGATCGATCCCTGGCGGAAAACCAAAGCTTCAAAGTTACCTAATTTGTATAAAAATCGACTGGTTTTCTTAATTATCTGGCCACCACTGTATGTTAATATTGACGCGACGAGAATAAAGGGCCGCTGTGATCAACGGATGACTGATAATGCGTGCATTTATCAGAAACAGGAAAATGATTCACGGATGACCGCAGACGACTGGCTAAAATATTTGAAGTCTGGCACTCAGTGGAATTGTATGGCGTGACTCTGAACATGTTTCACTCTATTTTTATTTATTGACAGCATGTTTGTGACATAATGAATGAACAAAGCATCTAATCTAAATATTATGCAGCTGTAACTTACGTTTCCATAGCTTTGATAAAATTCTGGAAAGACCCAAAAAATCTTCTTTACAAAGCCAGAAAGTAACAAAATATATAAGTAATTTATTATTAAGGCCACACATCTCGAAGCCTTGCACTTTAAATATTTTTGTTCATAGAACATAATCTGTGTTATTACAAAAGATTTTTTACACTACCTGCTCGTCAGTGGCATATTATGTGTCATGCAAACCTTTCCTAAAGTAAGTCATTTTTCCCATGGGAAATAATGTGATGTGAATTTGGAGTGCAACTCATGTAGTCGTGCTTGATTGAGGTTGGTTTCAAAAATGTTTAGGTGCGATTAGATTTTATTCTGAGTTAGGCTGCATGTTATCATTTTCTTTGCACTGCCTATACAATTTCAATAAAAGAAAAACATGAAAACTCTTTACGAAATTCATTTTCTCCCGCGCATCAAGAAGGATTTATTCGAATGTCGAACTGACCACTACATAATATACGACAAAAAAAAATTAAATAAATACTTACTTTCTTTATAACAGTCATTGGTTTCAATTGCCTCGAAGAAAGTATAAAAAGTAGAGTATGCATCGCGGGCTGAAATGTGTATTTGTCGTGGGCTATCTTGAACACCTCGTACTCAGGATTCTAGCCTTAACTCCGCTCGGGAGTTAACCATAGAATCCCTCGTACTCGGGGTTCAATATAGCGCCCGGGACATAATACACTACTTTAAGCCCTTATTACATTATCTAATCCTACTATAAAACACTGTATAACTTAGACAGCTGTTTAAATGTGATGCTGTCTCTTTCAAAAAATATTGTCAAAAAAGTAACAGCATCACATTTAAATAGGTGTCTCGAGTTAATTAAGCAGTTTTTAAAAATCTTTAGTAATAACACGGAATTAGTATAAATAGTGTGTTTCTTATATGATAGCTTATAAAAAAATGTACTCAGCGAATTGAGAACCTCCTCCTGGTTTATGAAGACTTAAAAATGCGTCCTTACCTGAGTGGCGATGCATCGCGCATGCGGAATCCGCGATGGAGTAAACAAATATTCGGATACTCAATGAACGCGTCCGAAGTGGGCGCGGGAGCGCTTTCTAGCGTGCACTGGCGAAGGTATTTTCATCGTTTTGGAACGTACTTTTATGGTTACATAAAATCAAGTAGGACGTGATTTTAAAGAGGTCTTCACGAAAGTAATGTTGTCGTCAACAAAGTACAAAAAACACGAAAATAGTTCGAAAATGCTGTCGCAACGGTACTTTCGTATATTTGTATATTTATTTGCAAGTCCCGACGCCCTGTTAGGGCACTGAAAGTTTTGATTGGATCGCTACAGCTTATCCTTTAATAATTATTCTTAAATAATAACCCGAAATAATCGTGAATGTTAATTAATGCCAAGGACAGCCACTATCCACGTGCTCCACCAGTCCGCAATCAACATATGCGATGCCCCGCCACTCAGTATGCGGACTTAGAAATAAAATAGCATGAGATCTCACCGTGTCGGTGTCCGATATTTCGTGATACTCGTGCACTTCATCGGTGCTGGCTGCGCCATTTTCAGCTTTATTTGAACGACCTAAGGTCGCTGATTTTACCTGTCAATAAAGTATTAAAATTAAAACTGAAGTCAGTAAGAGAGTGACCGTTAAGCTTCGATCATATAAACCCTAGATACACAATTCCATACTGAATATACCAACCGTTATTCGACCTGACATCACAGTAACTGGTTTTAAATTTGAACGGCAGTGGTATTACATAAAATGCTCACGCCGTCGCCAAGTAGTCACGTTGATCGACGAACGCTACTCTTTCTTACGCATCTGTCTTACTAACGCAAATAAATGGAACGGTTGCACGGCATGGAATATTGTAATACCTTAATTAAATTATTTAAATAATAAAATTAAGGGGATTTCACTACATGTTTAACTTTAAATTCATAGTGAAATTTGTGTACGGTCAATACTTACTGACAATATGATACTCCATTTTCACTTTCTTTGAGTTGTTTTGCACAACTTCATAGCACATTTAGGCATCGTTACGCCGGACGGTCAAATGACTACCTGTGTTCGATCTAAAGCTCACTTTTGATTGGAGCATTCGTTCACGCCGTCATATTTAGTGCGTTTATTTATGCTGTATCTAGGGTATGATCGTAGCCGTAGTGTCAGAAAAGTGAGAACGTTACTTTTATAACAAAGAATTTTACATATCAAAAAGTTACTATACATTAAACATTTACAATTAACTCACTATACTAACCTTATTCAAAATGCTTTTACTTGTAGTCGGTTCAGATATCCTATGACTTGGCCTTTTCAAGCTTTTCGCCTTTGTTTCAGGACCTTACACAAAAATAAAATCATGAACACACTTAAGGCAGTAACCCATCGAATTCGTATGCACGTTCACGTTCCACTGCGTTGTATTGTAAGGAACTAAGTTTACAGAGTCTAAGAGACTCGGTAAACTTAGTCGTATGGGTGACCGTTAAGTGGCCAACACCTGAGCGCTTCCGTGCTTCGGAGGGCACGTTAAACCGTCGGTCCCGGCTGTTGTCATCTGATATCAGTCGTTAAGTCAAGTCAGAGGCCTTACAGGCTTGATAAACTCTAACACCAGAGGTGGCCACTAATCCTCATACGATAAGAAATAGAAGATTAAGTATATTTTTTTGGATTGTTTGTAATATAATTTATTTTATAACAAAACAATACAATCTTATTACGTATCAATTGTTTTCATAATTAACTCTGTTTTTTCATAACACTATGATAACAAAAAATACAAAAAAAATAAATACCGAGCTAGGTTTGAACCAAGATACTTCAGTTACATAGTTTAGCATGCGCACATTAATGCTATTAGCAATTTATTATCCAAAATAGGTCTTGCTCCCACGCGCGTCGCATTCTGAATGCTATCTCGCTTTAGTCGTATAGCGCCTTAAGTAGTACTCACAAGGCAAGTCGACTTCGTCGCAAACATTCGTGTCGTCCCTCTGTGACAGCAGCGGGTACGGCGGGGTACAGGTGGCGGCCGTGAAGTGCGACGGTGAATTAGGGTTGATCAGGGGCACTTGTTCCAGATCCTCTGATGGTCTGTATGGCGCGACAACCTGACGGGGAGGCTGTAAAGATATTTAGATCTTATGCCACATAAAAATAAGAGAAGTTTTTAAGTATCAAAAGTTTTAGGCAGCGTTTTTTATCTTGCCGGCTGTTGGCTGTATACTTTGCTGATGGAACCACTTTTATAAAAAACCTAAGCATTTATGAATAGAATGGAAATCTGAAACAATGTTTTACTATCTAATCATTTTTACTACTTATTTTAGGTACTCCTGAATCAGGGCTGACGCAAAGTTATGACATAGAAGTTGAAAAAGCTCTAATAAAATAAAATAAAAGGGTATTTTACAATATTAATCGCATTTAACATATTTATAATGTAATAAAATTACAACCAGAAAATTGCATTGGCTTCAATAGTAAGAGGTATTTTTTTAACGTCAAAGCAAAACAAAAGTACAGCATCTGTCACAGAAATACTTGCCGTTAAATAGTCCAGCAAGCATGAACATTTAAAAACGCATATTATTTTATGCATGTAAGCATGTCTTCATTTTTAGATCATACTTTTCCTAAAAGTAAACATAACTTCAGTGTCATTCGTATTTTTGTATAAAGTTAAAGTCTACGAAAAAATACAAATTTAAATTTTTTAATCAGGAATTAATCAGGTATAAGTATACATAAAATGTATAACATAATATATCTTGAAATGTATTGAATTATTGAATTTTTCTGCCATAATATGGCACACGCATTTACTTAAAATTATATGAAGATACGAACATCAACCAAAATCTGAGAAAATGAAACCATGACTAAGATAAGAAGTATAGAATAGTTGCTCCCAATTTTATTCAAAAGGTTCTTTTTCTGTTATCAAAAGAAGAAATGAACACAGTCACAGACGACAGAAAACATCACCCATATAAATTATCACTCTTCAACAACTATTTCAACTACAGATTTCATAAGTAGTACAGATAAAAAAATAAACAAGTTTAGGTTTTACGTCATACAAATCTCTAATCATTATAAACTGTTATGAATGATCACTATTTTCATTGAATACTAAATAATATAATAGAAAAATTTGTCGTCGTCACTCATGCGGGATTCGAACCTTTGGAAGTCCGGTCCAATGCTCTTTCAACTGAGCTACCGAGTCACTATCACACGTCAAAGAAATAGACAGACTACTAGACTAGTACACCTGAGAAAACGATCAGGGTCTGACTACGTAACTTTGTTGCTAACAATTCTCGATTGAAACCGCAGTTATATTGCTGCTTTAAGTAAGATAGTTATCACATTGGTTCTTACTAAAGCAGCAATGTAACTGCGATTTCTGTCAGAGTTGATTGCAACAAAGTTACATAATCAGGGGGCTGGTGACGAGTCGATTTTTTCTAGTATATTATTTAGTATGATAAGCTGTTGTTGCAAGCATCATGTTTCGTGTGTGTTGAAGTCTTTTGAAAAAAAAATGGCAGAATAGAACACTCCGATAAAAGATGAGATGCTTTTACTATTGCATAAGTTTTCTGCGAACCTCAAAAAGCAATACTCACACAACCAGCCGGGTCTAAGAAGGAAATATCTCCGAAGTAGGCGCCATCCAAGCCCACATGTCCTGTGTGTTTGACATCTCCTTGCGGGCTGGATATCATGCTGCGCTGTATGTTCCGCTTGCCGGTATACGTGTGCCGCTTCACGTCCGAGCGGAGGAGCGACGAGCGCAGCGAGCGAGCGGACCCGCGCGCCAGGCTCGGCGATAAAGTCGGCCCGAGTCTCTGGGGTGGATGAGAAGCTTAGCACACCGATGGAATGTGTACAATGACCCGCCGAAAGTGATGAGTGCTGCTTTGGTGATTATGCAGAAATCAGATGAGCTATTAGGAAGTTTTAACAGGACTAAAGTCCTAAGAACAAGATTCTAAAGAACAGATACACTTCAAATAAATATTAAAATCTAAGTACAACTACATAATTATGTTAAAAAGTGTGATTATTCCGCGAAAAATTCCCGTGGGGAAGATCGTACTATGATATATTTCTATACAAGAAAATGAAAAGGTTAATTAACTTTCTTTCTTTCAGGAAACAGGTTAACGACTCACATTTTTTTTACCAACTTCAAAAAAGGAGGAGGTTGTCAAGTCGACCGTATATTTATTTATGTATATTTTACCATAATTTCGCCAATTGTTAACCGATTTTTTTAAATTCTTATTTCTGCATAATTTCCAAAGCATCTATAGAAAATAGATAGAAGTACAAACAGTAAACTCGTACACCGTATGTGACATGACAAAGCAACGCAAAACTCTCCTCAAGATCACGGTGAGTTACTCACGTCATTCTTCGTGTACGGTTTCGTCTGGGTCGGGTCGAACATGCCGCACGCCCCTCCAGCGAGCACACCGTACCACATTGACGTCTTCGTCATATCTCTGCAATAAGCAAATAGCATTGTTGCTAAGTCACAGACTGTAAATGTCGCTAGCTACTAGGGTCTGTGCGTAAAGAGAAACCGTCATGGAATTTGTGCTTGATTACCATTGTGCCATGTTGACGGCACTGTTACGTCATTATAGTGCGACTATCTTGACTTGATAGATATCAAGATATTACAGTCGCACTATAATGACGTCACAGTGCCGTCGACATGACAAAAACGGTAATCAAGCACAATCCCAATCCAAGACAAGATAACCAAGGCGGTTCTCTTTCCGCACAGACTCTATAGTCATTGATATTAATATAATAGGCCCGTTTTGACATCTGTCATTTTCATATAATCAGGTATGCCAACCAAAGATAAATGGCCATTTAATAAACGTGTCAATTTTATTGTAAATGACAATTTGGTACAGTCGAGTTCATTAATATGTTAGCCCCTTTGATACGATTTAGACTTTTATTACAAAGGCATAAAGGTTGATGAACTGTCAAAGGTGCATATACAACGTGTTACAAAAGTACCCCTAATGCCGAATATGGTAGATAGAGACCATCAAACTGAACAACTTTTACAAAAATGAATTACGAAAATATCAAAGTATGAAACAGCAGATTATTTTTTCGCGATTTCAGAGTTGGTCCCTTAGTAATAGTTGTTCAGTTTTATGGTCCTTATCTACCATATTCGGCATTAGGGGTACTTTTGTAACACGTTGTATATTATTGAACTCGACTGTACAACAGGCAACAATAACGGAAAGGTGCAAAGCTAGAAATGTTTTACAAAACATCATCGTTAAACGTTTCTTGTTTTCATTATGGACACAATGGAGCTACGACAATCGCGTTGAATTATGCCCCCATAAAGGCTTGTGCTAATGAGTGGATTCTAATACAACTTGATTTGGATTTAATAGCGTCATATTCCACTTCCGCTTAATACAAGGTGGAGTGTTGTCTTTCCTCTGATTAATTTTCCAAAGCAAATACGTTAAGAAAGCTATAGAAACTCTATTAAAAGCAACTCACTCTTTTCCTAGTACTGTTATTATATCTCCAGCTTTATATTCCAAGAAATTACTTCTCCTGCCATCTTCAGGTTTTTGGTAATTCGATATAAATTGAACCTGTAGAAAAAGAGAATCATACTAAAAGTAGATAGTCCTTACATTGTTTGTAATTTGTATACCAAATAACGCATTTGCATGCATAAAGGAACAAAATTTGACAAAAATGTAAAGGAGAATTATCAAATATAGAATGTAACTTATCTTAGCTAATTAATTTAAATAAAATACCTGTTCTGGTCTAAACTCCCTCAGTTTCGCGCCCAAATCCCTAAACTTTGGTCGATCATTTGGATTGTGCGACCAACATTCCAGCATAGTGGTATAATACGCTTCTGGACAACATTCAGGCCGTTCCAGTCTCTAAAAAAAGTTTAAAAAAAACATTTTACTTTCGCTTACACGGTTTATAATCTGTTCGCCAATAAATATTATAATAAAGTCAAAACAAGTCTGACCACTGAGCTACCGAGTCACTAGTGGCATCATCGAAACTTTTCTAGTACCTATATCTTACTCTTACGCTGCAAGCCAGCGTTATTTCATCAACATGAGAAATCACCTCGACTTTCAATTGAAATATCTTTTCAGATATTTTGACAATTGATTAAAGAATTAAAAATATAATATTTCATCTTAACCAATTGTCAATATAATTACCAGGAAAGATATTAGAATTTAATTCCTCACATTGATGAAATAACGCTGGCTTTCAGCGTAAGAGTGGGATATATTAGAAAAGTTTCGACGATACCACTAGTGACTCGGTAGCTCAGTAGAGCATTGCACCGGTCTTCCTAAGCTCGCTTCAAAATAAAATATTCAGACTATTCGATTTATTTCAGACATTACCACTATCGCGTTTTGCATGAGACGGGCAGACGATGGGCGCTTATCGCCGCGATTACAGCTTGACCATAAAGAGTTGACAAAAAATGAGGGCGCCACTTTCTATGCAAACACGTCAAAATCACGAATAACTTGGCAACACTGACTATATTTTGTACTGACAAATTTTAGTTCCATTTTATTTAATTTCTGCTCTTTCTGGCCAAGCTGTACTGAGTTTTATGATACGAAGCTGTTGTCAAGCGCAGGACCGGGCGGCGTCTAGGCCTTGAGCGTACATTGAAGGGTAATAATTTAGCGGGCCGCAATTTATAATGAGTTTAGAGTCCCTGATTTTTTTTATCAACTTACAGCAAACAGAACAAAACATCTAAGTGATTTGAAAATGAACTTTACACACCTGAAAATTAGGTGCATCTATTGCTTCCAGTATCTGTTGTCCCGAGAAAGCCGCCCAAGGTTGGAACCCATAGGTAAACATTTCCCAAAGACAGACACCAAATGCCCATACGTCACTCGCTGATGTGAAACGAAGGTACAGTATGCATTCTGGAGCACACCTGTAATACGAATATGATGGTTAAAGAGCATCATGTGCTTTTAGCATTCCTACCTGTCCGCCATTTTGAAAAAGTCGGTTTTGGAGGTCTGTGATAAAAGTGGTGCCAATCGATAGAATAAGTCATTACGAACAAAAAGTAATAAGTAAAAAAATCTCGTAAGTGATATACTTACCGAGATATTTGAGTTTAAGGTTGAAAAACAAAATCTGTCATTTTGTTTTTCAACTTTTAGCACAGGCCTCCAAAACCGACTTTTTTCAAAATGGCGGACAGGTAGGTATGCCAGTCTTCATACATAAATGACCGATAAATAAAAACATAAACTTAATAATCAACCAACCCGCACTGGCCCCACGTGAGGTCTGTTATGGGCTCACTCGTCCTCCTTATTCATCCTCAAGGAAGTTGGTTTGACAGGATGACGTGATAAAGTGCATATTGTTATTTTAGTGAGACTTTCCAGGCAACGTTCCTTCAAAATCTACTAGATGGCGCTGTCCAACATCCTTGGCAGTATAATATGAACGTGGTACAAATAGTCTGATCAAAGAACAGCATGGTAAAAATACTTATGATTTTTACAGTGTGTTTTCTTTATAATCGTTTTGCGGCGACAAAAATGATGTTGAACATATAAATAAACTTATAAACATTTTGTAGTGTATTGCGCAATTGAACTTACCTTTGAATGAGTACAGCTTTTTTAAGGTTGTCAAATTGTCAAAATCATATTTTTTTTACAATGGTACTCTTTTTTATTATAGCACGTTTAAATACCATACTATCAAGCAAGGTTGTTGGACAGGGCCATCTAGTAGATTTTTAAGTAACTTTGCCTGGAAAGTTTCTCATTGCATAGTCTTATTTAAATCATCTGAAAAAACTCACCAAGCCACAGGTAATTTGAGATTCACATTGTAATTCGTTTGATAATAGTCTTTACCAACGCCCAAAGCTCTTGATAGACCAAAATCTGAGATTTTAACCCTATCCTTGCTAAATACTAAGATATTTCTTGCCGCTAAATCCCTGCAAAAAAAATTGAAAAGGAAATATGTGACTGTTCAACTTGGAAAGTTTATTTATTAAGAACTAGCGGCCGCCCGCGACTTCGTCTGCGTGGTCAGTTATTTCTTTATCCCTCGGTAACAGTACTTTTTTTCTGGATGAAATGTACCCTATGTCCTTTTCGGTATGCCTGACAACATGTATAAGCAGTTCGTGATCATAGGGAGAAGCACACTTTCGCGATGTATATCAACATTTGAACAAAGTTTATATGGTTTCTGCAAGCTTAAAGATTACGATAGTCATACCTATGAATCAGTCTTTTATTTTCAAGATAAGTCATGCCATCACAAATTTGCTCAGCAAATTCACATAAATTTGGCACAGGAAAGTTTGGGCGCAGTGCGACCTCACGCAGGCATTCCAAAAGCGAACGGAGCGGAGCTAGTTCCGTCACCTAAAAGAAAATTAAACTGAGATCTTATATACGGTGTATGTGTTGTATGAGCCTGTACGTTCACACACAGCACAGTATATCGGGTCCAGCAAAAAACCAAACCTTTTTTACAGATCCGTTTGTTTAATCGGATATGTTATTGCGTTATCACTGCGTTTTCCCACAAAACACAGTATATCGGATCCGTATCTATAGCAAAGGATACGTTAAAACGGTCCTGTAAATGCGGTGTGAACATCACATCTAGTAGTGACGGATCCGTTAAAACCGGTCCTGTAAATACGGACCTGCTGCATGAACGGATGGTTACTACGTTATGGTTTTAAATCATTCGAGGTAATTTGTCATTTTTCTGTTGTATTTGTCCGGACAAAGGAAATGTCCCGTTACTAGCCTAAACAATCGGCACAGATTTTCAGTAAATTTTTTACTAGATTGCTTTAATAAGCAGAATAAAAGGGCTGAATCTCTCGGATTCCCAAAATCTACTGAACTCACCAGCATTAATGAATCCAAGTGTAACACTACACCGTACAGTCGAACGATATTTGGATGCTCTATGCTGTGCATAACTGCTGCTTCTTTAAGAAACTCAGTTGAGTTTGACGTCATCCGCTCATGGCCCAAACATTTTATAGCTACTTGCAGCTGGTCAAAAAGAAAATAAATACATAAATATGTTTTGATGTTGTAAATAATGAATATTAGATACAATAAGAAACAAATTGTTATTCATACTCTTTGATTTCCTGTAGACCATGTTCCTTGCTGAACCACTCCAAACTGGCCCATACCCAATTCTTTATTTATAGTTATATCTTCAATAGATATTATGTGTTTTGTAGGAACTTTAACATTGTTTTCTGCAAATGGTTGGAATTCCAAGGATATGGACGAGTGGGCCAACGAATTCTTAAAAAAAAAGGAGTGTGGTTAGTAAAATATTTGTAATTTGATGAGAAGAAAAATCTATTCAGTCAGCCAAAATGGTTAGTTGATCAGCAACTTTTGGCTTGCAAATATTTCTAAATCAATCAGCAAATTAATGTCATACTGGACTGCCATAAATTTTTTCTAGCTGCAATCAGTTATCTGCGTTGAATAAATTTTTGGTGAGCAATTCTGTGACCCACATTTAATAAAAATTTGGTGAGCGGTTCAGTGACGGTACGGTACAAATTTGATTAGATTGCCATATTCATAATGTAAGACAAATGTAGAAAAGACCGGATATGAGATGTGGGAGATGTAGGACTGCAATAACAAAAGTTAGTTAGTGTTTGTTGCTATCTTTATTAATTTTAAGTGATTATTTATTATTTGTATTTTTATTGTGTTATTTACATGTCTACCTATAAAATTAAAGCAGTTACAAAAATTAGTCAACCACCCTAATAGATATTTTGCTCTCATTAAATTGCTGACGATTTTAAGAATCTTTGCAAATCAAGGTTTGCTGACCAAATATTTGTTTGCTGGCCAAATAATCAGACTGCTGATTTTTTGTCTAATAATTTAGATTTATTGCAGAACAAAAAAATACTGCTCAATAAAAATTAGAAAAGGTTAAACATTGATTTTGGCATAGTTAACTACATCAAGCTGAATGAACTATTTACACTCTCTGATGCCAGATATTCTATATGTGTCTCGCCCCTCTACCCAGACAACCTACCAACGGACATTGTTTCTGTGTTATTTCAAAATAAGGTCCTTAACTACACAGATGGCCCGCGCCCACCAGGCCTTGAAAAGACTCTGCGCCCCATACTTTGAAAACTCTTGCCACCCTAGCACGACCACAGAAACGCGATACGATATAGCTATTTATCACGTTTATCTGTAAAAAGACAAGGATTTTGACAGTCGAGTGTCGATAAAACGCTTTATCACGCGATATATGTTTCGGTCGTCATACTAGGGGGTGTAGATAGTTTATTTATATTTAATTTTCTGCTAACTGAAACACTGACATAAACATTTACTTAAAAGTAATGTTATGTAATAAAGTTTTACTTACCGGATCATTCTTCTTGTTTGAACTTAAAAGTTTCTTTATTTTTGAAATGTAAGGATTAGGAAAGTATTTAGAATATATCTTTTTGTAACGTCTCTGCTCTGGTTTAGAAAGCCCAATCTGAGCCAAGTCTTCAGTCACAACAAATTTAAGTTGGGAAACCTTTGTCACTTTCAATATATCCCTGAAACAAAAATTTTGAGGTAAACATGTTTGATTTGTGAACTAAAAGGATACCATTAAATTCATTTGACTTCTGGTGTTGAATGCACTACAATAACATTTTGTCGGCACTTTTGTACTTTTGCACTCATGTTAACGTAATAATAGCGCAATTAATTCAATTAGTAGGTAGGTACATAAGCTTAGGCCTTATTTGATTTTATCATACTATTTCGCTGTCAGCAATTTATAATTAATTCGATTTTTTTACACATTGGAGGCAATGTTGAGTAACATATCATGTTACAACTATGCTTTGCATTCTCACTACAAAGAATTTAACTTGATCTTATTTCTTAAAAGTGAATCAATCATTATGTATCAATACCAGGCTTAGTATAGTATAATATTGTATGACTGCACTGCATAACAATGTATTACTAAGATATGATAGTTTAAGAATGGAGAATAAAAGTTATTTTGTAATTAATTTCTTAAAATGTTATCCTATCCTATCCTTTTTATTCGCCCAGCTTTCTTTAATAAAAAGTGCACACAATATATAGGTAATAAATCAAATATAAATGCATCAAAGACTTAAAATTATGTAAAACATGTTTGAAATTTTTGATGCATTTACTCATCAAAGTTTCGGTTTTTATAACAGCTTTGTTGGTAGCCAAAGGCTTAGCCATACACCAGCTATAATCATACTACACAAAGATGACAGATGCTTAGTAAAATAAAATGCCTAAAGTTAACTAGATAAGTAGGTACTTACAAACTTAAACAAAAATAAGACATTACTCGCACTAGCTATTTAAATTTTTAGGTCGCATAGAACATTAAAATAATAAAAAAAATTTGGAGTATTTTTGAAGTCATAATAGGTGAAACTGCATAGAAAAAGTTTGCACTGCACTAAGTAAGCATCTTTAACATACTTTAAGCATGCAAGTGTTAACTATAGTGATGGGCCGAGTCAATCAAAAAGTTTAGTATTCAGATACATAAGTACTTGAATAGGGAATTCGAGTACCTACTAAAAGTATTTGAATACCAAAGTTGGTCGACAATCAGATGTAATGCTAAATTTAATTGTTTATTGTGGGAAATAGTAAATAAAACTAGTGTCATTTTGTGTAGTAATACTTCTTTAGTGAATTGTTATGAGGATTGATTCAAATTAATGTTTCCCTAATATCAAAACAGTATTCGAATCAAATTAAGTACAAGTTTAAGTCGAATACATACTTACTCAATGCTACTCGACTACTGACGCGAATTTTTTTAACGAATATTATAATACTCGAATACCAAAAATGCCCAACTCAGCCCATCACCCTTAGTTAAATATTAATGAAAAATTATAGAATTTACCTGAATAGTTCAAAATATTGTTGTAGTTCTGCCTCTTCTAGAAATTCATTCAAGTTTTCTCTGTCGGCTATATTTTCTGGAACAGGCGATGCCACATATTTATCGAATAAAGTTTTCACAACAAAAATATTTGAAGAATTACTTACCCATATTAAAAAAAATAGTAATTTAATTCAATATGTAAATCAAAGGTATTTAATATCCTTTGAATTTGTAAATTTTGTATTGTACAAACACACACACATAAACACAAAAAACAAGCATAAATAAAACACAGATAGTATTTTGTGCCATAGATAATACACTGCGCACGATTAGATAGAACCTTAAGGCCCCCCGATAATGAACAATTAGGATTGTCAATTTTACGCAATTGATGGTTTCAAATGATGAGCAATTGATGCTCCGAATGAAGGCGTATCATTTGCCGTCATTCGCGCAAGGCTCAGCGGCGGTATCGGCTAAAAAAATTTAAGTTCATGTTAACTGTATTTTGACAGATGTATGTGATACATTGCTACTTCGTTTTGGCACAAATAAAAACTTACCAAAGAAAAATAGCAATGTATCACATACATCTGTCAAAACACAGCTAACGTGAACTTCAATGTTTTTAGCCGATACCGCCGCAGTAGACCCGCCGCCCGCCGGCCACAGGTCGTTGGCATAGCGTTCGGGAACGTCCACCATGCTCGGTAACTAAAAAACCATTATTATTTGCACGCCGACACACCTAGTGCTCTCTCACTTACTCTCGTTGTGGTAAGTGCGGTAGCCACCATTTTCAATCCCATTCTTTATCTGCGTGGGTTGGAAGTGGTCATTCTTCTTTTGCGGCCATCTTTTCTCGTATCGAATACGAACCGAAACAGAGTAAGTGCGCGAACGCCCTTAGTCTAATTTACATGGCTATCGTAAATTCGTAATCACTTTCATTTGACAGATGGATGTGATACATTGCTACTTTTCTTTGGTAAGTTTATATTTGTGTCAAAAAGAAGTAGCAATGTGTCACACACAACCATCTGTCAAATGAAAGCGATTACGATAGCCATGCAAGTTAAGCGGTAGGGCCTCGATCGGATAGCAGGATGGTCGGATGGTGGATTGATTCCGGTGTGCAAATAAAGGAAAGAAGTACCTAATTTTAGTAAGATGTTTAACATAGTAATAATCATAGATACATTCGTATTAAGGCAGTTATGAAGTATGATGTTAAACATGCTAAAGCATTATAGGATATATTTTGTTGCTACAATGTTTTACGTTTAACAGTAATTTTCCCCATATTTCATAAGTTATCATTTAGAGCATTAATGCTCTAAGAGTTATCAAATAAAAAATACTGTGGCATCACTCAATAAATAAAAAAAACAATAAAAAGGGAGAAGCCGGCCGCTACGCTGCCGCCCCGGCTGAATCTGATAGGTATCTCAAGAACAATACTGGTATAATAATAACACACCCTTAGTTTTGACTTTATACTAGCCATACCGTTCATGACCACCTTTCCAAAATGTAATATCGACACTATCGTCCATGTGCAGAGGAGCTAACCGAAAAGAAAATAATAATTACATTTTGCGTGTTGCACCGCCGCCGCCGACCAAAAGGGGGTTTGAATGAATGTTATAAAAAGGTTAAGATATATGGTTAGTCAAGAGTTAAAAGTGAGCGTGTGTTAATCCCTTTGATACTATAAATGTGAAAGTATGTTTGGGTATCTAAACATTCAAATGTTTAGCATCTAATCAATTTTGAATGTTTGTATTGGGTTGTCTAAACGTTATATGTATTAACCGTAGGCGAAAGTCTTATCATAATCATCTGTACTGCCTAATGCCTGTCCTACGAATGGACAACATTGTTGTCACCCTAATGAAAGAGAAGGGAAAGATAAATGACATCATTTCAAGAGTATTTTTTTATTCCTCAATCAAGCCTTATTCGGTGACGCAACAACCAGTTGGATATTAAGGTTCTTGGGTGTCTTTAAATTTAAGGAAGCTGTCAGTTTCATAGAGTTTCTGTCAAATCTGACAACTTTTTTGAATTTAAAAAGGTCTTAACTTTAAGAATCGATTGATCATTTGGCCTTAAACTTATTATGGATGGTATAAGTACGGTTTATCAGTCTGTCAGTTTGTCATATCCATTTGTTTGGTATTATCTACTCTGGTCAAGGCAGTGAAAAAACTACTATCAGATCTTTTTTTAAACTGGCAATACCAAAGCTCTGCAAATATGGCGCAGCATCGTACAAAATGCAGTGGGAGATAATTTGATAGACTTGTCAATTTTGGATTTAGATAAATTAAAAAAGACATGCACTTAGGATAAGACTATTAAATTAAATACATTGTAGTGAGTTAGCAGAGTTTTAAAAGTGAAATGTGAATTTTACGCAATGTAGGTATATAATGACAAAATATTCTAATTTGAATGTAATATCTGTAATTTTGTCCCATCACATATCGCTTATTCATTTGTTTTCATCATGTTTAAATCCTTGTGCTGCCTCGTTTTTATACATATGAAACAACTGCCGTATAATTTACATAATATGAAACAGTTTTGTCAAGACAGGTTTTGGTGTAGACTAGGTAACAAGTAATATTGTCACAAGTTTCCAAAATACGGTACCTACCTAAGATAACTTAGCTAAGTAATTTTAGAGTTAATTTTTTTTAATAAGCTGAAGCGTATGTTAGTTATGCTGTACACTATGTTTATATTTAAAAAAATAATCTTTGGAACTGTTAGAGACAGTAGATTGTGTTTGTGAACTGTTAGTTATAAAGACTGCGAAAGAAGACTGAAAAGAAGATGTGGAAAACTTCTCAGAACAGCCGATAAACATGGTAAGTACATTTTGATAATTTTATTCTCGTCGTTAAAGAATACTTAACTTATTTTTAGAAAAACTTTTCATTTGAGTTATTGAACTATCTTTTTGTTTCTAATTTGAAACTTTTATCTAAACCAAAAATATGAAAAACTAATTTGAACATTGGCTATACATATACCAATATGTCTTGGTAATTATATTTTACTAAAGAGTCCTAAAGGTTTGCCGACAGTTAACATTTCTGTTCCTTAATGAGTTCTGAGTACTCTGAATTATTGCAATTAGTGGTTATTGTATCAGAAAATACAGTAAGAATGCAATACAATAGAACATTAGAATCCTTTGCTCAAATCATGTATAATTGTTCATTATTGACTGAAAACATGGGCTTTATTATGTATCTACTTAACAGTACTCAAACTGATCATTATACTTGTACTATACTGTGTCATTATCTTAAGAAAAAAATTATTGAATTAGTAGGTATTAACACTTTTTATTTGAGCTTTATGATTTTATCTCAATCTGTTTAGTGAAATGGTAATCCATCTCACTCATGAGGTTGATAAAATCATTCATCATTATGTCAAAATCTAAATCAATTGTTTTATAGTTTTTATGCATGTTTTATGCACAAAAATGACTAGCATACTATTTGTGCTGTTGTCATTATTCTAAGGGCACTTTATTAAGTCAAAATTTATTTACCAATTTTTACCTGTAATCGGCTTAAGAAAATGTTTATTTACTTTTAAAAGTAATGATATTCTACTCTTAATAAATACTTCAAAACCTTGTTTAGATCTTCTACATTTTGAACTGATTTCGATAAAATTAATAAAAATATTAATATAAAATCATGAAATCAGGCTCAGTAAAAATTAATTAAGAAGCGCCATCATAGGAAGGAACTAAGTAATACAGCAGTAGACAAAAATTCCAACAATATTATCTGTATAAGCCCAATATTTTGTAATTTTTGGGTATTGCTCAGTGATCTAAGTTATGCGGTAACTTGCTCGCGAATCTCGCGATGTCAATGCAGTGGAAACTTAAATCATTAAGGTCTATTTTGCATTGAATGTATGACCTAATCCAATCATTAGACGACCTGATTTGTTGCATTGCGACACATTTTAGTGTTAATTCTTGGATGCGACAAGCGGATGTGTAGAAGTTGGCCACTCTGTTGCATTCCGTGTTCTCACTTTCTGTGTCGTTATGGTTGATTGAGATCCACCACAGTTTTACAATCCATACGGTTGTTAACCGAATGTACTTGCGCAGAGCAACAACGGAGGGGTCTCGCGGGGGGTTGGGCGGCGCACGACCCCCAAACGCGCTTAGTTTGCGCACTCGAACGTTAAGGGCCGACGAGTCTTTTGGCGGGTTATAGTTACCTCCAGCTGATTTTATTGACTACTGTAATGAACTAGAAAACCATTTTAGGTAGAATTCTCGTTTATTTGTTGAAAACAATAATATATTTTAGACAACTTATTTAACATATTAAGTATAAGTAGAATCAAACATTTCTCAAACATTTATGATAATAATTGTTCATACAAATGCAAATACATTACATACTTATTTAATAATAGAAAACTGAAATAATCTAAAAATAAAGCATGGTAAAGAATGGTATCTATACAGTATGCCAACTTCATTCAAATGGTTAAAATGCGAGCCATACGAGCGCCTCGAGTTCGGTCTGCACTCGGTACACAAACAGCCGCTAATGCGCCGCGTTACGCGTTACGAACGAAAGATTTTCGTCGGTACGATTGATTGAAATTCAAATACCTACTTTGACAAAGTGCATTATAGACTATATTGTGCTGTTTTTATTATATTTAACTAACCAATTAATCTAGAGATAACATTTTATAAATCACCTGGAAAGTCGGAAAAGTAAGATTATAAAATATTTTTTACTATACATATAGGTAAAAACTTACTACTACTACGTAATTTGAACTTATTTGTTTCTTCCTATAATATGTAAGTATTTCGCTTTTTAATTTTTTGTTTTTATTAACCTTTTTAATTACTTAGCAATAGATTTCTCGGTCAAGGTAAACCCTATAAATATAGATTAAAAAATATAACGTACAATTACAAAACTATAAAGATATGAAAGTACTTCGATAAATTAAAATACTTTAGGCGGGTAGGTAGCCTTATCGCGCGTTTGCAGGTAATTATTTCAAGGACAGGGCTGAGCTGCAATTTTGTTGATACTATTACCGTGAATAAAGTGTCACGTAAACATCAGGCAGTGCAACACATTTACATGTAATTAATAAGGTATACAGGTACTTGTAAATTACATAATAATCACATTTATTCTCTTCTTCTTTATGTCAACCCTTGCACATTTGTGACTGATAAGTACCTACACAGGCGGCGGCTGCACGTGGCGGCGTCGTCCGACATCAAAGGCGTTTAACAACTGTGGCTCCACCTTGGTTGGAGACATATTAGCCAAGTGTTATTTTTTATGCCTTATCACATGCTTTAATACGTGTTATGTCTTTATATGTATCATACAAACTTACATGTGTAATGTAAATCATACCACTTTTAAAGATAATTCTAATAGCACGGGGTAAATAAAGTCTGTGCTTATAGTATTGTTACAAAATCGTAACGTTCGTTACATTTATAACATGTCCATTTGAAACTCTATATAATTACTTATTTTGTCATACTTGCTTTAGTGTGATCGGTAGCCAAAATAAGTAACAATAGTTCAATACGTTTTTGAATAGCTAGCTCAGATATTGTAAATATAGTTCTTTATCTTCTGTTTCGCATCGGATGTGGACCCTGAGAATCGTCATAGTATCGTAATGAAACTTATCTATTTCACTCACATGGCCCATTAGCAAAATTGCTCAATAATACAAATCGCAATAATACTTCGAACATAGGTAACATTGTCGTGAATTGAAATCATCGGTTCAGTCTTCAAGCAGGTTTCTTTACAAACAGGTACTTCTAGTGAGGCTACCGGAAAAATATCTTTCAGCCTAATGCGGTATTGCCTTACAAAATGCCACAGGTTTTTAATTGGATCTTGCCAGCCTGCCCACACCTTTCGAGCGAGGGTATATAAAATCATTAAAATCTTTGAGACATAATAGGTATGTGTGTTGAGACAACACATTGTGGTTGAATAATGAGTCTCCGATTCAGCTTGGGCAAAAATGCTTTCATATGTCTGTCCGGCTGTCCGGCATTTCTCAACTGATTCTAGTGAAATTTTGTAAGCAGGTTCGATAATTGTATATTATATTTTTTTTCCGAAATGTTTCCTTAATAAGTGGTTAAATATATTATCTTTCAATTTAGTTGATAATTCAGCTCGCAATATTATAATTTATTAGAAGTAATCAAAAGTATTCGGTAAATCAGAGTTGGCACGTATGTACTTTCAAACTTCCAAATCATTTGGTTTACAGTAGGGTGGATGGCCAACCCCAGGGAGGTAAATGTTAAGAATATGTGCAATGTTTGAAGATGTTACGAATCCTATAGTTCTCTCTTTGTGTGCACAGCATATTAGGTCTTATCTAGCAACTACTTTGTTAGCACAAATCTGAACTGCATCTTTTTAAAGTGGCCCTTTTAGTTATTTCAGCGTTCAGCGTAGTTAAGTTAAACGAATATTTTTGCCGTCCGTCCTCAGCCACAAACTGTGGTTTCGATCCATTCGCGTAAAAGCATTCTCTCAACAAAAACATTTTTTAAACCCTTACGGGAATGCCCTGTGTGACACTGTATAAAGTCTATAGTTTTGACAGTTAAAAATTTGCTTTCATATGTCTGCCCGTCTGTTCTCCTCTACAGGTCGCATTTCTCAACCGATTCTTGTGAAATTTTGTAGGCAGGTTCGATAACTATATTCGAGAATTTTTCTGAAATTTTTCAGAAAAAAATCTTTTCACTATTTTGAAAACGTTGAAAAATGTTTCAAACGCGAGGTCTATACAGTTAACAGAGCCACTAGTTTATCTATGCCTCGAGAATAGTATTTTTTTCTGGGTGAAAGGTACCCTAGGTATGCCTTTTTCTGTACCCCTGACAACGTGTGTCGTAGGATATTCGTACAAATCGGATCTTAACAAAAATCCTAGCATGATAGCAAAAAAAAACGGATAGTTAGAATCTGAGACAGATTTTTGCATTTGTCCGAGTAGTGTTTAGGATTACAAAAATCTAGTCAAAGACAATAATTTTGCGCGTGCTGATTGGCTGACGTCAACGTTATGGACTGATGGATGCTCTGAATGGCTAACGGCTACCTTTAGACCTATAAGAATAGTCATGTTCTGACCAATCAGACTATCGAATCTTAGATTATCCAATCTGCATTCAAGTACTTATCCAATTGTCCGAAACATACTGGGATTTTTTCTAAGATCCTAAAAATTGCTCGTACGATTGCGTAAATACCACTAAGAGGCCATTTATGACGACCTCCGTGGTCGATGATACCACCGTTGTCTCTGGTTTCCATAACACAAAGCACTTGTGCTACCAAAGCTACTTACTTTGGTATCGGAGCAATGTATGTGACGTTGTCAAATATTATTATTATTATTATTTACACGGATTGAATATCAGATCGATTTTACAAGCGATTGTCGATAAAAAGCGCTAGTCGACTAAAATCAAACAATCAACCCCTAAAGTGATCATGATCAGTCACTGAAAACCGTGTCGTCACGGTAAAGTTAACATTACCGTGGTGTCAAGTTGGTTAGTAAAAAGGTACTTCGTTATGTCAAACACCGGAAATGAAATATAATTCGTGGAAATGAAATAACGCAAAACCTTAAATCTAATTATAGAGCTCATTTACGAACAACTTTTTGTATGGTAGCAGTCCTGAAATCGCAAAAAAAGAAATGTTTTGCGAAATTTGCTAAAATGTGAAACAATTGATTTCTTTTACGATTTCAATCTTTCTTTTAGTTTGAAGGTTTTAATTGCTTTATTTCATTTAAACGTTGTTATGTAAATGAAACAATAAGGTAATATAAAACATCTCAATATTACTAATATTATTTATTCTGTGATATTTATTCGAATTATCTTGAAAGCTATTACTATTGTCATTTTACCTTTTTCATTCATAAAATTCAGTAATTTCGTTGTTTCTTAAGAATTTTCTTTAGGATTGTGTGCCAAATAGTTTATATTGACCACTTCACTGTCTAATACTGAAAATATACAACTGTAGAATAATAATATGAACTGTTACCAGAACTACTTCATTAGGAACTGTGTTGAGTTCAATACCTATTTTTTTGCTTAGATAATATTTCATGGCTTCTAAAAGAAAAATAAAGCTCTGTGCGCTATATAAAAAGTTAAACATACAACCTAGACAAAACAATTATTTCTTTTTTCCAGTTTTTTTCCTGCTATTCAACTAATTAGAAGATTGTTTGGCTTAGCTTTCTCATATTTGGTTGTTTCTACGTTATTGTAGTTGTTCAAGGACGGCTTTCAGTGTTGAGGCAAAAACAATCACCTTAACTTTGACCTTCATATTGAACTAACATTGTTCGAACCTTCTCAAATAACCCGCGCGACTTGGGTTAACTCTGCAGCTTCAGGAACTTATCTATCCTCGATAGTTGTATAAAACGTTGTCCTAGATAAATAGAGGACAGTGTTTGAATTTCTTATGCTGTTTGTTATCTTAAGGGCGTGTCATGCCTAGCGTATAATCAAAATGTATGAAACAGCAGATTTTTTTGGCGATTTCAAAGTTGGTCCCATAGTAAAAGTTGGTCAGTTTGATGGTCCCATCTACCATATTCGGCATTAGGGGTATTTTGTAGATAGATAGTGAGCCGCCAATTTATCTATCCAAATCCGTCTTTTTGAATCGCTTGTTGGTCAGCAGGTTGTCAGCCTCTTTGGTCAGCGATTTTGGAATGCGATTTACTGACTCAAAAATAGGGCTCAGATTCTTACAAATTAAGCATTTTTAAGAAAAAAAAAATTGTATTCAAGTATGTTCCATGTTTAAATTTAGCACTAAATAATGTTTGGTATATAACTTGCGAGTATGATATTATTGAGTAAAGAGTATCTGAAAACTTTGAAATGCCCCTCGTATAAGCTATTGTCTAGCCTGCGCGGCGAGTTATCAGGAAATATTACATTTTAGGTTATTGTTGTATCTAAATCCATCTAGCTTATCTTCCTCATGCGAGATTATCCGGTTTGCATTAACATATCTGCTCATTCAGGCTAGATACATGAAAAATATCGCTACCGTCCATTAGATATTATCACCCATGAATAAATAAGTGGTATCATAAAATCCAATCCACGACAAATGAAAATAGAATACAGTATATAGTAAAAGACACATTGGAGTATGTTGTTCAAGAGAGTCTCATTAAAAAACTGCAACGTCATTAAATAAAACCCGTACAGTTGTTTTCACGAAGGCGGGACGGCTATGAATGTTGTTAGGCGTGCACATGCATGCATATACTTTAGTGTGCGTAATACCACAGAATATATGATAATATGAGAGCGTGCAGACGCACACTAAAACAATGTGCATGTGCACGCCTAACAACATTCACAGCCGTCCCGCGTTTGTGAGATAAAACATGTAATTTTTGTGCTTTATTAAAATGAGATTTTGCTAGAAACTTCCTTTGATATTTGTAAAGTACCAAGTTTTTCAATAATGTTGGATTATTCTCGATCATAATAAGATGTTCAAAACGAAATTTGACTAAAAAAGTGATAAAAAATTATGTAGGTACTTGTAGTTCTCCTCAAAGCAGTTGAAAAAAGGTTTTTTTAATACTTAGTGTAAATTGTAAAGGCAGTGGCATCATTTTAAAAGCTAAAGTAGAATGTTGATAGAATTCTTTCAGTTCTGAAAGCATCTTTCTCACTTTACTTTAGGGCTTGGAAAAATCCAGTGAATAGTGTGCCGAAATAGAATTTGATTAGAATAAATCCTGCTAACGTTAAACCTCGCGATAAAAGAAATCTCGTTCATGAAGAGATTCAGTCAATATCGGGATTAATGTGTTCTAATAAATACGTAATAGCACAGTATATTGTGTATATATATATATATATTAGTTTTTTATAGCTATCATAAATTCTCGTTGTAGTTTGTAATTTCAGTGTACGTCCCACTTATCAGTTATTGGCGCCGTAACCTCGGGCAACCGCTTCGTGGAATGGATTTATCCCTCGGGTGACAATGACAGTGGTGACAATTGCAATTTTCATTCGCTCAGTTGAGCTTTGTATCTTTGTGAAATGGAACGGAACAATTAGTTATATTGCCCTGATAAGTTTTAGCTCATTAAAATAAGGCTAGCAATATTTACCATCATAGATAAAATTTAAAAAGTTTAAAATCGTTCTAAAACATACCTTTACGGACTTTTAAATATAAAATAATTTCTACCGTAAAGATTTGTCACCCTAGACATAAGGCGCATTTTGCAAGATTTATCATCAATTGTCTTTACATGCGCCCCACGTGTTTAGGGTTATCTTTTATTATTTTATAGTTTTTAGTCCCGTTTTTATAGGTATGTTTAAGTCCGATTTTATACTTTGTAATTTGTTAAAAAAAGATGTAATAAAAAGTTTTTATATAATATTATAGTACTAAACGCCTATTACTAAGTATAATACCTAACTTTTCAATAAAAAAATTACATGCTAAAACTTTTCCGTTGATCGACTATTACTCGTCAACTTGTAAAACCTGCAGGCGACGGACATGACAAAACTAAAAGGGGCTTGACTTGTTGACTTTGCTACGGAACCCTAATAATGAAACAGTATTCAGCATTATATTCAATTTTCGATTTCCATCCAAGGTATAGTTAAAACATTGCTGCTATTTTGAAAACTATCCTAGCTGGGGCGCGAATGATTGTAATGGGCGATTTTTGCGGCAAAAACCATGTGTGGACTAACTAATTAGGGGAAACCTAATACAGTGCAGCAATGTACACTAAAAAGAGGCAATTTTCATAATTTGAATCTATTTTAAACAAACAACTTGGGCCGTAACGTGAACATGATTTACATTTACACATACACACGGTGACTTATTCCCATCTTCCAACCTAGTTATCCTATCCACCCGTTTTTTCGTGTCACCCTTGGTCTTACCTCAAGTTGGATAATGGGATACATTATCTCAACCTGGGGTGGATAGGTTAGAAGATGGAATAAGTTCACACAGTCATGATTGACACTAGTCAAGACGAATTTAACATTGTTTCGACCTAACCTTATAGGTAAGTAAGGTAAAATAAATACGTATCTTGTTACGATATAACTTTTGCTATTATACTACATATAAGTAGGTATTCTTTAAATAAAACGGAATATAAAAACTTAAAGTGTTCTATTTTTGCTTTGGATTTGCTTTTTTGCAGTTTATGTTTGTTTTGATAGCGGGCTCGCATCGATTAGTCGTGCAAATGACTGCCAGTTGGGACGGAAATAGCTGCCCGAGTAAAACAAAATAAATAGCAATTATGCAAAGAAAAAATTAATGAACAGTAATAAATTATATATAACTTCAAAAACTCCTCATAGGCATGTATCGAGTCACTGATTTTTAAAGTAGGGGCAGAATAATGACAAAAAATAATAAAGATCGAGTACCTACAGCTGTCGTAAAAAATTATTTAATGAAACTGGCAGATCTAGATAACTGCCTACCAAAGCACGCAGATTAAGAGGTCGTACAACATCAAGTACACAATTGAGCAACGATATCATAATAACTTGAATGATCGGTTTCAAAAAAAATATGTAGATAGTAGACTATAGCACTCAGTTATGTAATTAAGAAAATGATAGCTGAAACTTTTCTCGATAAACAAAAATTCGTAAAGTGACCTCCAATTTTGTAGTTTCTTAATGCTGTGTCCGCCATTAATTAACCCATAGTCTTGAAACTATAAAAATTAGCCAGCTCTCTAGTTTTGTGATTGATAGTTTTGCTAAATAAGATTATTAGTAATCAATTAAAAACGATAATGTTTTCAATAATTTCGACTATGAAAATTTCTTCCAGTGTTGTACGCCCCCTTAAGAGGAAATTGGAACAGCAATCAAACTATTTTTAAATACTTTTTACATCGAAGCGTGTCTGTGATTGCTAGAGCGCCGAAAATGACGACGAGGAATAAAAGCTTCGATTCCTGCATCACGTATTCCGATAGTGATTGACACGGTTTGTGGTAATTGACGTATTAATTTGATTCGATCGGAAATATGACGGATATAGTGGACGAATATGGTTCGTTCGTTAATTGCCACGAGAGGCGCCTGAAGTGTGCTTGTGCACTGAAAATATAATTATGCGTTTAATGTCCAGCTTTTAATCCCGTGTAATAAAAGTGTAAAACGTTGACCGATTTATAATCACCCGTCATCTCATTCACTCCCTCCGCATTCATAATCATTCGGCACACAATCCATATCTTTGATGCTTGCTCTTCATTTCTATCTAGTAAAATACATGTTTCTTACTCTTTAATATGCTAAGGCATATTGAAAGTAAGAAACATGTATTTTACCCATGTATGATCCATTTTACATCCCAGGTAGCAAAACTTGTTGATATAAAAGCCATGAGCACGTATTTATTACAACTTTTGGCTGCAGTGGTTATCATATAATTGTATATGTAAGCTTCTATACAACTTCTATACAGCCGGTTTGGGCGCACTTTACATAGCCTTTCTCTGCTGGATACAAGCTGTGAAGTAGCTAATTAAAAGGCTTTTCAATTGTCAAATAATTGCTTGATACGCAACTTTTATTTGACTCAAAATGATATAGATGTTAGTTTTTGCAACTTGAAGTAATTTAATTAATGCCAGAACAAAATGAATCAAATTATCTGTCAACTAATTCACAATTGTAATGCTTTGTCAACTTTAATGGCGAATATTTATTAAAATGTTGATATTTTTTAAGGTGATTACACTAATAACAAGCATGATTTCTTATGCAAATCAAATTTTACTGATAATTTATACTCATGTTTTATGTAAATTTTTAATGCGCTGTTAATATTCTGCTATTTTATGAAATATATATAAAAAAATAAAAATTGCTAAAAGCATTAATTTTATTATTTATCAGTAAAAGTGTAAACAAACGTTTTGTAACATCTATACAAAGCTATGGGTTAACAAAACACAACATTTTAGTAGTAACTACCAAGGAAAATACATTTTAATATTGTTCAATGATTTATTCTGCAAATAGAATTTACAAAAAACATGGCGTTGATGTTTATATTACAAAAAAGTGTTTTATACTGTTTATTGCAATGAAGGATGCTAAATTTGAGCACTTACATTGCTCTTAGCTACAATATTTGCATTTATGTTGCTGTTAGCCAGAAAAGAAGCTACTAATAGCTTTAGCTTTAATATAAGCAAAGAGATAGCAAAATGAAATCAGTTCCGTGCAATTTTATCTGATCGAGTGGGTCGTACTGAATTTTGAAAGCAGCACTTAAAGCTTTATAATATTATTTGGGTATAGCATTTTAATAGTGTTTTATTGCTCTATAAGTAACAAATTTTTCACTTTTATAGCTGCTGGCAAATAACTGACAATAGTAACAACTTTTAACTTTTCCGCGTGGCAAAAAGCTATTTAAATGTAACTTACAGTGCTTCTTTATGATAATTGTATGAAGCTAAGTTTCCTTGATTATTAACACTGTAAAATGTACTTAAAGCAATATAGAAGTAAATTACTCAACGGTTATACAGAAACTAACAACTTAATGCCTGCGTAAGAAGCTCTTTTACTATTGCTTTTCAACATTAACATAAGAACGTTTACATGGCTTATTTCAAACTCTGTTAAATGGCAGCAATTTAAAAACGCTGTTTAAACGTTTACACCGCTATTTTATTAAGCTTATGATGAAAAAAGATAATAAACCATATATTATGTCTCTATCCGGCTGCGTATTTTGTAAATTGCGGCTACACAACCTTCTTAAGATTCTATGCTATATAAGACAAATCATACACAGCGTTTGTGCTACCTGGGATGTATATCATACATGTAAATGGATATCCCCTTCTTATGATATGTCCAAAAAATTACTAGAAACTAAAAAGACCATATATTTCTCGCGTGTAAAGTGAAATAAATAACTTGTTTGTAAACACAAAACTAACCTATTTCGTTAGATTCAGGCGCCTTGCCGCTCATGTCAGCTTCAGGCTCCACAATAGAAGCGAGATGACAGGCGCGACAAGACAAAGCATGTCATGTTATTAGAACGCTGTTTATAATTTCAATCTATTTGCCTATCGGCACAGAATTAATAATAGTACTGACGCTATCGGGACATTTTGTTTTGTATTGTGTATGTACTGTAATTAAAATGAACATTGCAGTATTGCAGTCTTTAACGTTATACATTTTCATTCAGAGTTTTGTTCTGTTTTTACTGAAAGTTCAATCCAAACTAATATATGTATATTGTGGGATAAAACAGTAATCTGCAACTACAGTGTCATATATCGTTAAAGGTACCTATAAAGACTATAATTGCATTTAGTAAGGTACCTAGTAGTTGCAACGAATCCAATCTGTCAGTTTATTGAACTAGGACTTATTTTCTGAATGCATTTGCTCTACAGTTGGTTGGGACTGATTCCTCAAAATTACATAGCTTGCAGTACAATTACCTACCTATCGTGGTTGGCTTAATCAATTGTGTTGACAATTATCCCCAAGTTCGTACCAGTGAATATGGTTTTATGTTTATTAAGTACTTGATACTACACGTGTGGCAAGTTTATCGAAAAAGTTGGACTCGGCTTCACGCTCGCTCCGTGCCAAACTTTGAATACAGTACTTCTTCATTTTATAAATGACAGCAATGAAAGTCATGTAATAATGCATCTTTCCTTCCTTACTATCCTTTAATTATATTAAAAACTACTAATTAAATAACTAAACACACTGATTATTGTTCACTAATACTTGTGTTTGTAGGTTGGCGACTGCAATCCTACGTGGTACGAAACACGTTTTTAATGCAGGAAATTTATTTGACCTAAATCATTAAAAACCTATTATTCTCATACGTAATTTATAATTAAATTTGAGCACCAGTACAGCGTGCTATACAGTATACAGTCGGTTACTAAAATACAATTCAGTCTCACTGAACACAAATAAAGATCAGTAAATATCTACTGAAAGTACAGACATCTCCGATTTTAGAAAGACGCATGGTGGCTTTATTCGTACAGGCTTGAGTGCGGTGACACGTTAAATGGAAAAACTTCGAATAGTAATAGGTGTTGAGCAATACGTATTTGACGTCACGTTCGAGTCATCTCAAGAAGTGGAACGACGGTGTCTTTCTCTGTGTCATCAAACATTTGGCCCTTGTTCAACCCAGGTCCGGGTCCCAGTTCGTTGGTTTAAAAAAGGCTTAATATGTTCCGTTTCTACGTAACAATATCCACGTATTGTATGTCTGCTGTTTCAACATTCTAACTACTATGAAATTCTGGGCCCTAACACAGTTAAACACGCCTTCTCTGAAATTTAAAGTTTGGGAATGTTAGTCTAAGGTCGCAACGCAACCCTCAAAGCTATTGCCAAGGCTCGTAATACTAGCTTCGTTAAATTTCAATTTTATTACGGCAATATTTAATTAATGAAGTCGGTTAATAACAAATACTTACATATGATGAACCGTTTCATTGTTTTCTCGATTTATTGGTCTTATCTAACAACACGGACCATATAAAAAATACTAACAAGGACATGTTTCTAAAATTCGATCACGTACTCTTACCTATCGTACGATTAATAAAGGGGTTGTAGAATGCGTGAGCGAATACATACGATTTCTTCAGAAACTTGTTTATTAAAATAAGAAAGGATATCAGAGCAATTGAACGAATATTTTCAGATTTCGAATGTTAAGTTCAACACTCTTTTTTACAAATGGGCAATTATTCCTCAGGCAGGCCTTCGCGTGTCTATGGCACGTTTGACCTTTGTTGTAATTTCCTTGATAAAGGTTTAAACCCCGTTAGGTTTGGGTCAAATAGGGCAGTGCAATATTAACCGCACTTACGTAAGTAATAGAGTCGTAACACTCGACTGCCAGTCGTTAAAATATTTCTCCATTCAGTTCCCAATGCATGCGAAATTGCATTAGAGTAAAATCAAGATTGTACGTTCGTAACATTTCCTATACGCATGTGACTTCATTTTAGAATCATTAACGTCGATACAGTACGATACATTTTAAGTCACATTAAAAGAATAAGCGGCCCATATCCAAAAATATCCGGGATTGAATCCAAAAGATCAGCTCGTGTCCAATATTACACGTGCGTTTCAATTAATTGTACAGTATCTGTGGAAGTGACGAGTCGAAATAATTATTTTAAGGCTCGAGCGAATACTAAAATAAACGCTAGTGTGTGATGTCATGAAATAGGCGTTACGTATGCTGCACACGCGGCGAGGTATGACATCAGTTCAGGCCGACACGATCATCTGTTCTCATGTTGAATTATTATCTATCACTGTTCCCACAAATAGTGAATCAGATTATTTTTTAGATCTCGAGGTCTGCTCGTTTGCACTAATGGTTTTCTTTGTCGCGCTTCCTATAACGAATACGTTTTAATATATTATCGACCATTCGCAGTAATTGCGTATGTTCGATAGAAATGTGAATTAGCTCACAAAAAGTAATTATAGACACTTCAGCTAATTTTAGTTTTACGTACTGTTATTCCGTGCGTTAGTCGTTAATCAAGGCGTGCTTTTCTTATCAGTTGTTGATCGCAACGGAGTGGCGTACGGGCTGGTAACGTCTCCGTGTGTTCAGATAAAGACGAGTAAAGGTATGTTGGAGGTTGGCCATGCTTTGAAGTAGCATCTATCACAACTGTCGATGACTTGTGCTGCCGTCCACCCTGGAAGGCGGCCAGCCTCCGCAGCGAGCCACTGTGACTCTCTCGTGACGCCGCATATTTTTAACGTAACAAACATCGTAGACACTGTCGAGTGCCAAATGTAAAGTTCACTAACATAGATTTGGCAAGAGTCTCCTATTTACGTAAAGTGTCTATGCTAGCGAATAATCGAGGAACACATTAGCGCAGCGCTACTTCGACACTAAACAGTATTAAGTGCTGCCATAACAGAAAAACTGCTTTCGTTGAACGACAATGACGTAACAGATGACGAAGAGTAGAAATAGTTTGTTAGTGAGTAAGCTTTTGATATCAAAGCATTCATAAATAATGTATAACTCGATAAGTTAAAGCTTCCCTGGCGGGGAAACAACGGATATTCGATGGTCGCCGAAATCAATAATTCTGTGAGGTGTACGGTAGCAGTTACTGATGGAGTTATACCAAAAAGCCCTTTGATGTGTCGCGTTTTGCACGTCTCAAGGGGAACATTATATTGATTTTACACTGTAACAGGTTTACTGGAAACTTAGTTACGATGTTTTATGTTATATTAAGTAAAACATTATTTTCATCTTTGTGTGCGAAACTGCGAATAGAACTTTTTATTCTAGAAATGTTTGTTAGCAAGAACAGGGAAAGGTATTTTCAAGCGAAGTCCCCTTTGACCCATGCCATGCTATTGTCCTAAGAATTCATTTTTACTTGAGACGGTACTCGTATGTTGATTAAAGTTGCGGTTCAGTTAAGCTGTCTCGTTCCTTCATTATTATCTTGGAACGCAGGTTTACAAACCTCGTTTCACGTTTAAAAGTAAAAACTGTAGCATTATTTTTTGTTTGGTTATTGTTTCATAAAATTTATAAAAGAGCAAGAAAAATATCATGTGAAACAACACAATTTACTAAAATGCATCATGTCATGTCAAAATGAAGAATCATATAGTGAGACCACGCAACACCATTTTAATTTTTATGCCCGGACTTTGAAGAATTTTTTCTAACCTCCTAACATTTGTTCCAAGTTTTCTTAATTTGTTATTAATAACAAGATACATTGTCTACACTCGCATTGATTACGTATTTATTGTTATCTCGTGATGAGTGTTAGTGTGCCAACGCAACGTGTATGGAAACAAAACAATAACACCTGATTAACTATGACTTCACGGATATTGCCGGCATCTGAGTGATTGGCAGTCTCCGAACCGAGTAGTTGGCAAACCACAATGCCACTCCTCCACGCATGCATACAAAACTCAATTGCTAAGACTGCAAGTCTCATTTTCCCAATTCGAATTAATTCGATGAATCGAATGAAGAATTACATGATAATCTATTAGCGTAAAATTTATTAAGGATGAACGCAATTTATTGTAAGTACGTACCTCAATTAGGGTTGAAAAATATGTGCGTAACGTAGGTTGTACTACAATATTAACTGCGCATATTAACTGTTTTTAGTAAGCAGCTGTCATCGATCATCTAGATCAGGGGTTCCCAAACTTTTTCCACAATAAAAGACGCACTACAACCACAAAATTTCCGACTAGTAGACGCGGCATAATAATGGTGTTGCCATATTATAAAATGAAATACTACTACTTAAATCCATTTTTTTGTGAAAATTAAGGAATGTGTCGACACGACGACACCGCTGGCATACCCTGGCACCTACTTTGAGAATCCCTGATCTAGATGATCGAAAAAAGCTGTACTTAATATGAATTATCTAAAATTTATTCTTACTAATAATAATATACTCGTAATTTAGAATAGCACAGAAAAATACGGTTCCAATTCCAGCCCTATAAGCGAAATTTTAAAAAGCTCGATGGCGTAGTTCGTTAACGCATAGGTAACCCTCTAAGACTGCGGCAGTTGCCCAGCTTTGCAAGTCTGGAAAAAGGTCTGGAACGGGTGTATGGTAGGATAACATAGACGATTCAATCAAAAGTGCTTTAATATTTGAATAAAGTTATTTTTGACTTTGATTTTGCAAGGGATGCAATGCAATGCAAGGCAGGGGTCACCCATCCCGGGTGGCAAAAAATGTCTCGAGCTGCTTCGTGTTTCGGAAGTCACGTTAAGCCTTTGGTCTCGGCTGCATTTGCATTCATTAACTCCCACCAATCCGTACTGGGCCCGCGAGATGGATAATGTTATAGCTCATTCTCCTATCCATCCATAAGAAAAATCTGTACCCCAGCAGTGGGGATACCATATAAAATATAGCTAATGTGAGTACTTGTGGTGTGATTGTGCATGTTTTATTCTATGCAATTTCAAAGAAAATATGCTTACCTTTTGTACCGGAAACGTGAAGTCGTTTCCGTGTTGGGAACGGTGGATGGAGAGGAGAGATAATTTATACTGTGTTTACAACGATTAATGTTTATACGTGAAATATGTTATACTAGCGGCCGCCAGCTCCTTCGTGCTCGAAGAATTCAGCTTACCATAGGAGTAAAAAAAAAAATTTTAGTATTAAATAGAAAATTCTTGTGAATGTTTAGTTTAGTTTAGTTACTAATCCCAATAGTTAAGGCTGTGCGCTACAGTCAGTAGGTCTGTTAGTTTTTTCTTTAATTTTAAAAGGAGAAACTGTTAAGTATACCTACCTATATTTCGATATTTTCCGGGTTTGCTAGTGTCTCTTTATGTGGTTTTTACATAGCTCTGCGCACATTACAGTGGAAGGCTTCAATGCGCTGGGAGGGCAATACAGTAAACTGAAAAAAAAAAAACAAGAAGTACAGCTTTTGTCATGACGTAGCAGAAATAACATCTTTACAAAGATTGATTGAAAGTGCTTGAGCACAAAGAACCTTGAGTAAATTCAATCAATATTGCATGCATGTATGCTGTAAGGAGGCTTATGTATGATAAAAATCCTACCAATAAGGTGACATAAGTACAAAAATAACTAACATGTTTTATACTGCGCAATGGACGTGGAAAACGAAAGTAAAAACCTTATACCATTATAGAAGATACCTTGATACGATAAGTATTTACAAAGTTATTGTAAATAATTATTCTGCTTAAAACACTATAACGTTTGCATCCGCGAGTCTAGTTGGCGCCATGCGTCCTTTCCGAACGAGACTAGCGAGAGAATGGAGTCCGATGACGTCATCGGACCTGGACCTGCCTGCCAGCACCACGGTGGTGATTACTTGCTCATTGCCTGTCACGAAAACAATAAAGCGTAGTTATTTTTACGAATCTTTAAATATTTATTGTAAAGTAAAGTATGTAGAAGGGCTACAGAAAAAGGCATATTTTAAGTTAAAATGTGTATATTTAAAAATAAAATAAAAAGAAACTGTTAGCTCATTCGAGTCATTGGAGAAGCCTTCCATAATAGTCCGGTAGAGCTGGGTTTTTTAGGTTTAGTTTCTTTTTCATTTATAGTATCTGGACCATTTACTATGTATCGTGGAGGCGGGCCGTTACGTCCCCTCAATTAAGGATCAAAGTGATGGCTGGTTCATGCGTTATGCTCGTGAACGGGTGCTGCCAGTGCGAATGGGTCTGCTTCTGTCTGCTTTTATTAAGGGCGTCGTATATAAAAAAAATGTGTTTAATATTATCTATGTGTTTAACCCAAAACATAAAATTCATAAATACTAATTGTAACATATTGTCCCGTCTGAAGTGCTACGGGTGAATCGAATTTTTCTAGTATTTTTTCTAATATTATTTATCTTAATTTAATAATAGCATTGTGAATGCGAAAAATCTAAATTTAATAATAATAATATATGATCGTAATGTCTGGAAACGATATATTTATTTGTAAATATCGTTCCACCTGATAAAGCTTATAAGTTTTTTGCGCCCATTTTTCTTGTCAGCTAAAAGACGTCATAATGGATGGTAGACTGGTAGGGTAAAAGAATTGATGATTTAGAAATGCTTATTAAGTGAGCTTCTTTGAATAAATAATCGTTTAATTTAGTTTCTCTAAATTTTTGCCTTGGGTAGGAGGATAGTCGAGTAGAATTTCAATGAAAATACTAAAACTTGATAAAAGATTTTTAGGTAAACGTAACACGATTATATGTCTATTATATTACGTAACTCTGGGATATACTTATGCTATAATAGCATTTGTCTGCTAAGAACTTCTATAAAGCTTGTAATCTTTTATGCCTGTAGGTGCTGGTTGTACATTTCCAAAATACTTAGCGTAAGTGCTTTTACTTATTAGCAAGCTCGCCCACGGACTACTTTTTGTAGTTGCGATAATCGCGGCAATTTTTTCGTGATCTGTACTCGGTGACAAAAAATCGCTCAGCGATTAATCGCTCGTGGGCAGGCACGCTTCACATAAAATACAAAAACCACAATCACAAAGCTTAGATTTTTTATTTCTTTATTTTGCAAATAAGGGAGTTATGATTACAGATCATAAAATACTCTCTCTATGTAGATGCTCTCAGGCATTCTCCAATTAATTTTGTACTGACAAGACTAATTTATTTTCGTGACAAAAAAAACATTTTTTTTTATTACTTAAGTGTTTTTTTACCTTGCCTGCTGTATCAGTAACTCGTTAACTGGGTTATTAAATATAATGACATGGTTAAGTACCTATTAGGCGATGGTTTATTTCATTTGTCATTCTTCCTTCGACGTGTATTTTTAACAAACAACAAACAATTGAAAATGTGACATGGTAGTAACTTACCTAAATCGAATGTAAATTTAATGGACCCATAATATACAACGTGTTACAAAAATACCCCTAATGCCGAATATGGTAGATAGGGACCATCAAACTGAACAACTTTTACTATGGGACAACTCTGAAAATTGCGAAAAAAAAATCAGCTGTTTCATACAAAATATAAAATCAAAAATATCAAAATGTATGAAACAGCTGATTTTCTTTTCGCGATTTTAGAGTTGGTTCAATAGTAAAAGTTGTTCAGTTTGATGGTCCCTATATACCATATTCGGCATTAGGGGTATTTTTGTAACATGTTGTTTAGTGCGTATTTGTTAAATTAAAAAATATACAGAATGACTGCATTTGTATGTAAGTATTTGTTTGTAAATATTTGGCTTTAGTAATGTTTAGAATGTTTTACACAAGTTTTACAGCATACGTTACTATTTCGGAGTTTTTTCTTTTTTAATGTTACGGCTCCTTTTTACGATGTCATACGGATTTCCAATGGGGCAATGGATGTCTGTCGCATAATAATATGCGGGTTCGCACGGTATTTCTTTGGGCCCTATCTCACAAGGGGACCTATTGGGGTAACATCAGGTTTCGGAACGAGCGGGTGATTCGCTTGCCGTCCTCAAATTGGTTGCGCGACCAAGCAGCTACCCTCCATCTGTACATCTGCATAGGTTGGTACAGATGGAATAGAATAGAGTATATATACATCTGCATAGGTTGGTACAGATGGAGTAGAATAGAGTATATATACATCTGCATAGGTTGGTACAGATGGAATAGAATAGAGTACCTATAGAATCACCGCCACTGGTGTCCTAGTGAGCAATAGACACGCATCCACATCTATTCTGGCACTTCCTTTTGTTTATTTTGGTAAATCACGATATAGTACTACTATACTAACCTGTACTACTTTCTTAGGGTTTCGTACATATCGCTAGAACAGTAACTAAATGTTTCATGCAATAAATATCTTTATCTTTTAAATCATCTCCGTTCTTTCTTTGAGATTAGTTTGCTTGAAAAATGCCTCAGTAATACTATTATTTACTCTGTGGTAATACACGCTAGATTAAAAAATCTGGGTGTTTGTGGTAGAGGAAAGCAAGTACTATTCAATAAAAAACAATAAAAGAATTTTACACTTAAAATCTATTACAATAAACTCCTCCTTTTCAATTTTTGAAGTCGGTTAAAAAGAGTTCCAGTTGTTTATTTACAAAACTAGGACGACTCTCATTCATGTAGCAGATCAAAAGAACTCGCTAGTTATCTTACGAGTTTGTTGACTCTAAAATTATAGTTTCTTTTAATGGCTCCAACAGAACAGAAGTGAAGTTCAAGGCTTGCATATTATGGTTGATATGTTAGTTGTCAGTATGTCAGTGGAAGACTAAATTGTGGGTGTACCGCTTGGTTTTGGGAAATAAGTACGTTTTTTTACTTCTGAAACTAAACGATAAAACTTAAGATTGCCGCCGAGGTTTCTGTTTATCATAATCATTAGAGCGTTTACGCACTGCTATCCGAATATGGTTCGAAGTAGCGATTGAATTTGTATGAGGATAAAGAACAAAGATTTGTCTGTTTTATCCATGCCGAAGACAGACATAAAAATGTTCTTTATAAGTTTTCTTGTTTTAAATTCAAAGGAGGTTACGTTATTTCCTTAAACTATAGACAATCCTCACATTCAGGTTAATGCGCTTCTCCATTGAAGGCTTCTCCATTTAGAATCAACCGCTAGATAATAATGGTTTCTACCCACGGCTATTGTTCTTGACTCCTGCATAGGACCTTGTAATATTTCTGATTGATACACGTTATTACTATTACCTATGTATATATACTGTGCTGATACGCATTTTATTGTAGAACTGCAGCGTTTTTCGTTATAAACGTTTCAGCAATTAATTCAATCCACATTAAATGAGTGAAAGAAAAGAAAACATTCTTTTTCATTTGCTGTTAAAGTTTATACGGACCTCTCTACAACAGTACTACGTAATCTCTAGGTAGGTACCTCCCATTGAATTAGAAGTAGGTAGACAAATCATTCTCAATGCGAAGACTCCATAATTCTCTTTTGTCATCGCCATGTCCATTCGCGTTTATGTTTACAACGAACTCAATGACGTCAATATAACTCGAGTACAACGTTTTTATTTGTATTGTGACAAAAGCATCATTCATATAAGGAACTGAAGTGATGACGTGCTTGTTTCATCATTGTTTCAAGAGATACGGACAGAATTACAGCCAAATAATATGTTTTTACCTCTCCAGCACGCTTTTAGCGCAAAAAGGCGCTTTTGGCGCGTAAAAATTCAGCAAAATAATTTTTTGTTGTGATCGTCAGGAAAGGGATTTATTAATTTCTCATACCACCTTTTGAAATAATAATGAAAAAAAAATTGATTGAGAAAGATGAGACTTGTGAAATTGATATGTTTATGAATTTTATTGTAGTAGCTACTGTCAGGCCCCCAATATACATTCTACGCACGAATTACACGATTCCTTGAATAGAAATGAACAAGGGGCCCTTGTGCTAGTAACAAGCGTAATTTCTTTCCTGGAGTCTTTGAGGCCACAAGAGTTTTCAAAAGGACTTGGAAAATGAAGGTAAAATTCATCCAGTGTTATGTGCGTGTGCGTCACCTCAAGCACGAAAAAGAAGTTGAATAAAAAGATGTGAAATTTATTTCTATGGCTTCCTATTTGAGATGTAATCCAAAAAATAATGCTAGTTTGGAAAATCTTGCACTATATTGCAAACTATATGCGGTTCGGTTGTGTGACCCGCCCACATCGCATCATGATTTATTTTGAGAATCTCACTGAATCTGAACCATTTTTGATCTGATAACACTTGAATCATATTATTATGCATAAAATAAGCCTCCACTTCTTGATTGTCGGTCAAAAAGAGAATGTAATCACTATGTTGTCGGTCACAGAAAACCAATTTGACGTCCATCAATTTAAATAGGTTACGTAGTTCCGCTGCGCTGTGATTGGATTGTCTCCAATTGTCTCTGTCTCGGAGTTGTCGCACCAACTAAGTATGGGACTCGTACTATTATGTATTCTGAGGCTGGTTTGCAAACCTTCTTTAGAAACGCAATAATTCCCTTCCGACGCATAGTACCAGTAACGCAAATTACCTTATACGTGAATGACCAGAAAGGGTTCCTTTCAACTGTTTTAAACCACAGAACAAAGAATTTATCCTCCCCTGTGTTGTTTTTTTGTATCCACTACGGGTTAGTGCTTGGCCTTTATCTCACCTGATGTTAAGTGACGATAAGGCCGAAGGTGGAAGCGCACTACACCCGGAATCCTCAGCACTGAGGAACTGGCTATCTTACCTTACCTCTAACTGTCGGAGCACAACAATTATTAAATTGCTGTTATGGCGTCAGACTTAGGTAAGATGGTCTATCTTACCTTACCTCTAACTGTCGGAGCACAACAATTTTTAAATTGCTGTTATGGCGTCAGACTTAGGTAAGATGGTGGTAGCTAGCCAGGCGGACTTGAAATAAGCCCTACCACCAAACTAACCGAGTAAAATGTACCCCCCTACTGGGAATCAAACCGGGACCCCTGGTTCTTACACGGGTAGGCGAAACACTAGACCACAGAGGCGGTTTTGATCACTGCAGTACTATACTAATTCTGTGCCACCGCTGTACTTCCAAGTGACTTGATAAGTTTGTGTTCTGTTAACTTGTGCAAAAACAGATGTTATTTATGTCTGTGGATGCAGAAATAGATTTTACCATTAGTATAAATAATTCTATAGATTTTATCGATAAGTCTATGGATTTTACATTCGATGTGATACACTCTCAATTAAGTAGGGATGTAGTAATTAATTTAAGTTCTTTTAATCAACATATGACGTTTTCAACTATTCGGTTTTCTACACGTATTGACGAGATTTTAAAATTCGCATTCTAGTGCAAATATTAATAATTGTTATTGTAACTTATTGTAACCTAATACCTGCGTCACTGCATATGGTAATCCAGGATGTTTTTATTGCATTAATTGCACAATGTTATAGCTTGGTATTGCGTTATTCCATTGTTACATCAAACGAGAACAAAAGAATGGTAAAAAGGCTTCAGCATAATAAAATGTGCATCGAACCAATTACTTTTTTATCAGAAGTATGTAAAACATTATAATGGGCTGTGTAATGGGTGACAGATATTCTCTAACAGAAGGGTTCGAATAACATTAGTTGCGAATCTATTTACTGTGTTTTTAAATATGAATAATTTCCGAAGAATAAAGTTGTGGGTACACACGACAGCATGTCAGGTTATACAGTTAAACTGCGAAAACGGCCTTTATTATATAGGGCATAAAGGCGGTCTCAAGGTCAACATGTATAGTCTGAGGTGCCGTCGTGTGTACATAAATCGTACGATCTAGTAATTACAGTCTGTTTATCCTCACTTGTCCTATTCAGTGAACGGTTTTTGACAGTTGCTGTACGTATTTTAAAGTTTAAATCGCTATTAAAAAAATATGATGTCTTATTTATTCAAATTGTAGACTAGTTTCTTAAAATGGCGACTGCAAAAGCAGATGTATGGATTTTTATTTTTAATATTAACTCCACCGCCTGCGACCTCCAGCCATTTCGATCGCACAATTTAGTGTTTTGGAAATCTGTAATAGTGCAGTATTTATGGTCATCCTTGTTTGAAATGAATAAGTTGTGACGGTTTCTCAAAAAATAATATACATTTTGTTTTGCCTGTGAAAGAAAGGAAATCCCACAATTAGCACAGCTTTCACTATTGCATCCATGCAAAAACTTTTAATCATTTTAGCGAATTTTATTGATTTTTGATTGAATTTCAATTATACGCACAAAATTGAAATTCGGTGCCAAAGTTAAAATCGGGTTTGCCAGGAGTCGACACTTGAATTATTACCACCTCACTGATGATAGCTGATATATTATTATTGTAGAAATCTAATTAAATCAAAAGAAAAGAACAACAACCATACAAACGCATACAAGCGCTGACCTGTCAAATAGCTTTTTTAAAAAGTTAATGTATGTATAATAATAATAAAAACATATTTGAATAGTTACTATGACCGTAGAACACTAGTATTTATAAAATTTTAATTTGGCAATCTTTGCTTCAGCTTGGGTAAAAATGCTTTTTTTATTAATTTTGACGTAAGTAAGTATTAATGACAATAGTGCCAAGAAGTCTCCAGGATCTTTTTCTATCTTCAAGAGACAAGGAGAATATTTTTTTCATTTATTTTATTTATCGAGCGCGAGCAAAGCGTCTCTGCTTTAGCTTGGGCAAAAATGCTTTTGTATGTTTGTTCGTTTGAGCAGTTTCAATAATATTCGAACCAGATATTCACTTCGAAAAAAAAACCATTTCAGCCATTTCGAAAAATGTGCAAATATGTCATAAACGCGAGGTTTTTCAGCTCCTAGGGCAACTAGTTTTGTTTTATTTTACAAATCTTCGGGTAACTTACTGCAGGGTTAAAATAAAGTAGGTAATTTAGATAGTTATCGAAAGCCTATTACAAGCTTCCACCATAAAAACTTTTTGCGACTGGACTTACTCTAGTAAACGTACGAGTATAGGTAATTAAATACAGTAAACATTTTCTCTGTTCTGTGGGACTAATACCTCGATTCCACCATAACACTGCAAAACATATTAGGACATGTTTGTTCTCTTAAAACTTTTTTGATGGAAATACGGTTAAAAACGCCATCTAGTTCAGTTTTTCAGGGATAAGTTTCCCTACGGGCTTTACTGCTTTTCCAGACGAGTATGCTTTTCGTAACACTTAGTTACAGACTTCCAAAAGCTGCATTTCTTCCATATCAATATTTTTAGTGGAATTTAAATTTGAATTAACTATTATATTAATTATTTTTCGTAACTCAACTCAAAAACACGTTTTCCCCTTTTTCTATTTACAAATGTGTGCTGTATTTTGCATGTGTACTTATTTATTTTATGCAGCGCCATCTTGTAACGGCCTGTTGAACTGAAACACACGGAGTTCAACGATGAGTTTATAGATGTCAGCAGCAGTAAATAAAATTCTATACGTATCACTTAAATTGTTACACGCAATCACGCAATAAATCGAAAACAGAACCATTTAAAAAGTATGAAGGATTCTCTAGTTATATACTCATTTATATCCTCTAACCTAATCATTCTAATACCAAGAACTTTAAATATAACACACTAATACCATTTTTTCTGCGATGCTTTATAGGGTTGTAGTTTCTACTGTATACGACCAAAAAAACGAAGATTACGGCTATTGCTGAACCAAAGGTTTCCTTCGGCAGGATTGATGGGTTTACGAAGTGGAGCCACCTGAATTTTTCAATAACTGCGTAAGTTTGGGTAGATATACTAAGCCAAGTTTGGTATCATTTTCGGATAAAACAATCAATCAATCAATCGGATCTTAGAAATCATTATTGGTTTAAAAAATGCAATTTATTAAGCAGTTTAAAAAATTACACAATAACCAATATTTTCAATTACAATTTTTTTCACAAGTCAACGTAAATATTACTCTGATGTTCTTATTTACAATCAAAATTATTTTGTTATGGAATAAATGAATTATTTGCAAACAAAAAATATGCTAACAAAGAACATCTAATGAAGATTTGAAAAAAATCAACTTTGAAGTTTCTTTACCTACAATGATGTGTCATAGAATATGATTATAAAGTTCTTGCCTACAATATTTTAACAGCGAAATAAAATGAATTGTCGCGTGCCGTCAATTTCTTATATAGGAGTTTTTTTATTATCACAATATGGGTATCAAATGAAAGAAAATAAATAGCCAATTCCAAATATATTGCATTATAATACTTATGTAACTGTTTTGAAAGAAACTCAAAAAGCATAACTCAGAAGTATGAATTATTAGTAAATTATTATAAAAACAAAAAATGCCTGTCAGTATCGACACAAAAAGGCAAATTGAACATTTTAACATTTTCAATGTTGTTAGATCCCTAGAGAGTAGTTTACTCGAGTTTCAACCTTGGAAACCTTGTGCTGCTTAATAAACTTGGAATTTTTTCAGTATTTTCGAAAAAACTACTTTTAGGTATCTTTACTCAATACTTCTGTAAAGTTTACTTTTTGTACAATTTGAGCCTATCACAAAAAAGTTTCGATTTGAATTTGAAATTTTTAATATTTACAAAAAAAAGTAACTTCCTTACACCGGCAATGAAGTTATTTTTTTTTAATTAGCCAAATAAGATTATTTTCAGTAAAACCGTGCTGCTGTCAGACTTCTTCATAAGATTATCTTATGATATAGCTCACACATCTGTGATTGTTATTTTTTTATTATTCACTATACTTACATAGGTACATAATATTGTATAATTAATACAGTAGAATAATTTGAATCATATTTATTCAGTGAAAAAAACCTGAATATTACGAAGTAAGTACGAACTAATAAAAAGTATTTTAAATAAGGCATTGTTGCGTAGCCCCTGAGGGATCGAACTGCCGATTTGTAGGACCTTCAATATAATAGAAAAAAAACGGTCGAGAGCGAGTCTGACTAGCGCACCGAGGGTTCCGTACCATCATTCTGAAAAAGTTTACTATTTAGAGACATCGTTTTATTTTTCCTGTAATCTTAACATAAACTTTTATCACATAAAATAATTACAGATTTTTTTCTAGTTATGCAAACTTCAGAGATAAGGGGGGAACGGTATTTTTTTTTTACATTTTTCTGAAAGTCTAGAACTATGCGGCCTAAAAAAACGTTTGGAGAATTTGCAAGCAGCGCTCTTCCATAATAATATGATACACCATATGCCTGGTAGTAACCTCACTTCGAATTTTTAAGACCCCCTTTCAGTCCCTGTTGCAAAAAAATATAAATATTTTTACTTCACACTTATTTTAAAATTTTGAGATTTAAGCATTCACAATGCTATTTTATATAATACCAAATAATATACTAGAAAAAATACGACTCGCACCAGATCATGTTCTCGGACGGGAATCGAACCCGCGACCTTTGGATATCCGGTCCAATGCTCTGACCGCTGACTCTCACTTATTTTCAAATAGTGGGCAAACGTCATCTAAAACTATTCCCCATTTTAAGTTAGTTTATTAGTAGTTCTCGAGATATCCAGCTGTGACATACAGACAGACTTGAGTCGAGTAAGGGTTCCTTTTTACCAGTTTGGTACGGAACCCTAAAAACCAATCCTCGTCCGGCAGGTATAAGCCTATTGCGCAATTTTGTGCTTTTCTATTTTGGTTGAAGAAACCTTGCTGATTTGTTTTATGATTCGCTTACCAAAGGATGCGTGTTTACTTGCGTCTTTCTTTTTCCCCTACTGCGCGACGCAATGGAGGATACTTGATAATTATTATCTTTATCAGCCTATGTGTTATATACTACACTAGACAGGCTGTCCAGTACCGAAAAATTGCTCATTAAGTTACGGTACATGCACAGAAACTCCTTTGCACTCGTAATCACAAACAACATTCAAACGATCCCTGACTACGTGAACGCACTGCGTTGAAATAAAGCTCTATGATTGGTTCGTTTGTTTTACGTATTACGTGTGATTGGTTCGTGGGACGCTGTGCGTCCGCGGGCACTGGGAAACCTCATAGTAATTATTTATTTGATTGCAAAATGTCCAGCCATTCTGATATCAGGATGGCTGGTCCACTCTCCGTTTGTGTAAACTATACAAATTCCTGTGATTATTTTTACTTCAGTAATTGCTACCTGATTGCTACCCTCACGTTTATCAATGTCTACCTTGTAGCTGTAACAAGTAAAAAGTTATGATCATTTGAAAATTGTACAGGGAATGGACTAAGGGTATTGAAATAAGCTAAAACGATTACAACAATGTTTTTATTGAAATACATTTTTTTATGAAATAATGTCTATTTACTAATGCCCTTACTAATAAAGATTGTATAACAAATGTATAAGTTAACAAATGTATAGTAGCTATAATGTTTTCTCGAAAAAGTATTGAAAAACGTCGCATGGCACAGGTTTTTTATTAATACTCATGACGATTATAAAACGTCAAGTAGATTTAAAAACCTCCTTACCAACCTTGTGGTGACGACTTGAGTGGTGCAGTGGTCAACATGCCGGTCTACCACGCAAGAGGTCCCGGGTTCGATTCCCGGCAGAAATTGAAATAATCAATTTTAATATCTGTGATGGGTCTGGGTGTTACTATGTATTATAAGGATTTATTTAAAAAGTATATAAGTAAGTATATTAGTTGTCTAGCACCCATTTGCTTAGTTTTGGGCTAGATGGCGCTGTGCGAAATTGTCCAAGCATTCATTCATTATTTATTTGTATCATAAATAAACTACTATTACCATACAATTTTGTAAGAATATTATGCTCTTATGCTTCCTCACGAAACGGTTTTATGTATTTCCTTGAGGAAATTACATGTGAACTTTGGTGAGCTTTTAAGCTCAACTAATAGGCAAAATAAGCTTTATTACTGCGGTGAAATGAAGTGAAAATATCCGTGAGTCCGTAATAATACCTTTATGTTACTGCATTGGTCTTTTTAACTATGTTTTGTAACTGTCTAAATTAATTTTATTTCAAAGTTAAAATACTCCGTATAGTTAACTAGACTGAGTTTAGTTTGGCCAGTCCCCCAGCAAAAAACTCGCTGTCTTTTTAATGCATCTAAACACTCGGACCTACAATATTTGTAGTTTTTACTATTGAAAGACATATTCACGAGAACTAACATAAATAACGTAAAATTAAGCTAGCTGCTATCTTGCGTATTTATATGTATAATCAAAATTATGATCTTTTAAAATAAGCGAATTTCATGAATTTATCGCATGTTAAATGTGTGCCCTCGTATTTTCGCTTCTATGTATGTTACAATTTCGTATGTTACCACAATTTCATCTCCAAAAAATATTTTGTATTGACACTGGCAGCACTAAGTATCTATGCGGACCAATAAAAAAATACGTTTTTTGTTTACTGTGGATTTAAGCAAAAGTACTCGCAGGTGTTTCGTCGGAGGTATGTTTTGGGAATTTATACTATTTCAAAGGTAAATAACAGTTTCTAGTACTTACACCTATTTCATATAAAAATAGGCTATGATTTTATCAATTACCTAATTAATGCATTTTCAGTGACCTAATAAATAATATTTGTTCCTAAAATAGTAGATCTGTCACTTAAATTAAATCACCAAATAATATAAAAACGCTTACCTAAATAATAATTAAGAATTACTTGGAAATAATATCAATCATCTAATAATTATATTGGGTTTTTAAATAATGAAAGTGTCACTTAAACTGAATCACCAAACAATTAAAAATGTTTAACTAAAAAATATATTTGATCATTGAAAAATAATATTAATTTATTACATAATTCAACTGAAATTTGACGATATGGGTACAATTAATTAAATAAAACTACAATAGGTTTTAATCATATAATTTACATTTATAATCGAAACAAAAACACTACATATCTAAAACTAAACAAAACACTGCAGTCAAGTGCGAGCTGTGCAAGTTAGTTAGGTATATTTGTTACCGGCCAAACGCGATTTTCAGGACAAACTAGTTTGGCCTAGGTTAAACTAGTTCTTCCTATACGCGGTGGGATTAACCGGTATAGCCTAGACCAAACTAGTTTGTCCTAAGTCCGATAGGTTAAACCAGTTTAGGCTAGGCCAAACTAGTTGATCCTGATATAAGCATTATGGCCAAACTAGTTGATCCTGATATAAGCATTATGGAGCTTCGTTTGCTCCGCTGCGAGTGGTCTAAACACTAACCTAACCTACCTAGTGCATTTAAATTTTCTTAGTCCGCCAATTTGACTCCGCCCCTACTTAGGAATTTTTCTATGAATTAAGTGACACATCTATTATTTTGATGATTGAACGATTTAAATGATACTAATAGTTTGTTGATTAAATTTATAAGGTGATAGATTTACTATTTTAGGTACAAATATATTATTGCTGCCAGGGATTTACTTTTTAGAGGACAGATCTTATATTTAGGCTATAGGAAAAAGTGATCAAACTATAATTTAAGAGACATATTTACATTAATACGGTGATTTATACTTAGAGACAGTTTTGATAAATATGATGACTAATATATTTCTTGGGGATAGATATTATAATTAGGGTATTGCAGATTAGTGACACATCTAAACTTAGGTGACAGAAAATATTGTTCCCATAAAAATATCCATAAATGAATAAGCAATGCGCGGCGTGTGTTTTTGTTTCAAATTTAGCACGAGTTATCGATTAAAGGTCATAGCTCATTAGAGCCACCCGGCACCCGACCAGCACCGCCTCGCCTCGAGCAGTTAGTATTCCTTATATGAACTTCTATGGATATGCGCTCAATACATAATCAACACCGTAACATCACCGGATCGCCTCGCTTGCAAGCTGTCTACGCGCGGACGGCGGGTGGACCACTCGGTGACATGACAATATATATTGCATAATATTGCATTTGCCATTTATATGATAGATGTAGTTTAGCCTGTGTTGTTGTAATTCACCCATTGAGATAATAGTTCAATGAATTTGCCAAATTAATATCGTCGACCTTATATCATGACATCGTTATAGAACTCTATTGTGTGCTTGGTCTAATAATGAAGAAATTAAAGAAAATTAATCCTAGGTAAATATATGTATATTTTTATTTTTCATACCACTACCATGGTTTGGTTCAAGTTAAACGTACACACGGCAGCACCTTTTTTATTTTTTTCACGCAGTGTTACTCTTTTATAGACTTCCAGGCCTGGCGGGGGTCAGCCCGGCGAACACACGACGGCACCTCAGACTATACATGTTGACCTTGAGACCGCCTTTATGCCTTACGTAATAAAAGCTAAATGTTTTCGTAGTTTAACTGTATAACCTGACGTGCTGTCGTGTGTACAGATAGAATGCCAAATACAGTAGTTGAAGACATTGTGGTCTGTAATTTAGGAAACTATTTTTCTTTAGTAAGTAGCACTTGGCGTGTTTCTAAATTAAATACCTTTTGAATTTGTATTTTTGTGATGACGACTTTCAAAAACCAATATTGTTGTGAAATGTTTTTGACACAACAGATTTCTTATAAGAGTTAATAAACCAACGTTCTGATGGAGGTACTCTATTTTGATGATTTATTGATTTATTTATTTAGCAATTAGAAGATAAGCTGTTATTTTTTATTTGATACTAGCAGACCCGACGGACGTTGTCCTGTCTTAACTATGAATATTGATTACATCCTCTTTGACGATAATTGCAGCACGCATTCTGTCAATGTTCTTCTTCTTCTTTTTTTGTTATGGCAATCTACTTTCCTCTTGGAAGTAATTTTTGCCAGTGTCAAATAGTTCAGTAGTAGATATTGTTTAATTTTTCATTAGAATGCGGGTGCATCGCATTCCAATGCTGCTTGGAGCATTTGGCACCAAGTATATCATGACAGTTATATCAAACGCCATAAGATAAACATAAAAAAAATTAAATTAAAAAAGTTTGAACTGTCAAAAGCGCTAAGGTTACATAAGAAATAATTTAATAAAGAGGTTATTTTTTCGCGCATATTCTTATATTTTTTCTTTAACAAAAAAGAATTAGCGAAGTCTGTCCAGTCGTTCACGCGTGATGCCGTGACCAAGGGAAATAGGGAATATTTATATATGTACATGTATATAGATATAGTAGGTAGATAAATATAAAGCATGGATTATAGGATAAGGTGAAAAAACAGTTACAGTTGCAATTAGTGAAAAAGTGGCAAAGCAAGTACGCACAACAGCACAGTAAGTTAAACAGTTCAACTACGAAAACAGCTTTTATTACGTACGGTATAAAGACGGTCTCAAAGTCAACATGTATAGTCTGACGTGCCGTTGACTGTACTTTCGCATTCTTACCCATTGACTGGTAGAGAATGCCTTATAACATTGCCTAAGCTGGCCACTTTCTTGAAATGAAATTGATCAAATCCAACACAATTACATAAGTAATAAATTTTACATAGCGCCATTTAGCCCCAAACTTGTAATGTAGGTGCTAGACAACTGATATAATTTTTAAATATGTAAATGTTACCGGCAATGTGCATAATCTGGTATTGTACACAATGACTGAAACTTCCAGGTAATGTATGAAATATTATTAAATACTTTACCTAGATATTCTGTAGGTTAGTACAATACCGGATGCGCAGCCGGCAATGTGTGTAAAAGACGAGAGCGGGGAAGTTTCACGTACAAAAACGTCGTTTCTGCCGCTTCGCCGCCCGGCCGCTGCTGCGGCATGCTCGCTCAGCTCGCGAGTTTTTGGTATTTTAGAAACAGCCCGATTGCCCCCCTTCCCCGCCCCGAGCCTCCTACTTTTGTGTCTGCCCCTTAACCAACTAAGATCAAAATCTACTTATTTTACACATTGTCGGTGGATCAGCAAGGATTCTATAGAAAGTGATTGTCTACATTAAAGTATGGAATAAATGATAATATTTATACTATACATAGTACACCCAGACCCGTCACAGAAATTAAAATACATCATTTAAATTTCTGTTCAGCCGGGAATCAAACCCTGAACCTCTTGCGTGGTAGACCGGCATTGTTTTTTATTGTTTACAGCTGCTTATCCTATTGGAGTCCGTGATATTAAACGTTAGTTAGTGCTATAATTTATTCTGTGATATTAATTAGAACGTGTATGTTACCTCTTCTACTCCTGAGAAAAAGGATCTTGACAGAGCACCAGACAGGAGTTCCTTATTTGTACAGTCACGTCTAAAAATATGTATACAGTTTAGAACTCTTGTCACTTTGTTGTAAGTAGTTGTCATTTGTCTTTGAAATGTGTTCAAAAAAGTAATAGCTTTTAAATTGACAAAAGTTCTAAGCTGTATACATATTACCCTAAAAAAATATATGTCGATTAAAATTCCTGAGCTGTAGCCGATTGAAGTAGGCACCTACTTGTCCAGATTGCGAGCTGGGCTTACCTAGCTCTAGCTATACCAGTAATGTAGCAGCCATAATAACTTCGCAATATTTTCACAGAGATTAAATGTAAACTATTTTTATAGGGGTTACCTCGTTCATTGTACAGCTGAGGTTTCCTTTGTAATGAACTTTTTAGATACTTTATATTAAGAGCGTTGATTCGTCACGGCATTTCATACAAACTCTCAAGTCAAGTCTTTTTAAAATTCCCGAAAATTTCCGGTTTTAATGAAACTTCATACACTTAGTCCGAAAACGATTTTAAATTTTCTATAGAAACATACCAATTATCTTTTTTAAAATAAGACATTTCAAAAATGTTCTTAACTAACTTCTTAGACCTATTCATAGAGCTTATGCGTATGAAGTTTTATTAAAATTGGTTTATTTATTAATTTCGAAAAATAAGGACTTGAAAGTTTGAACGTGATGAATCAACGCTCTTAAAGTAAAACTGTAAAGCAGTTAGACGACATGTATTGAAGTAGTTATCATACATAATTTCTACAAAATCAATAATCCTATCTACCTATTTAGACTCGCACCCACGACCAAAACATATACAAAAAATCAGAGATTTTCTGTATGCTTAACATTATGTAGGAAGAAACGTTTTTTGTGTATGTTGTATATAAATATTAAATACATTTAAATGAAATGTTTCTTTTTGTGATACCAAATATAAAATCTGTCGCCGATTGCCATAGTAAATATTTTTTTCTAGTTGTAGCATACATCCATCGTTAACATAATTCGTTATAGTGCGGTCAGTTTATTTGTGAAATGAAGCTCTTTTCCGTTTCATAAGAATTGGTGCAGAAATGCATGGTTTTAATATCGGTAATATTCGAGCGAACGCTACGCACTCGCCGAAAATTATTAAAACCGACTGCGTTCAATCGCCCGCCAGCCCCCGCCCGGGCCGCGCCGCCCCAATCGCCCCCTAGAACTTTCCGGCTCTGAAAAATAGTTCCAGTTATGTCAGTCACAATGATTTTAAAAAGAGTTTTTAATTAACAAATCCAGAACAGATTTGAAAATCTTTTTTTCCTTTCTGATTTGACTACCAAATTTTGTTCCCATGTTGTGCACATTACTTGAATTTAGCAACAGAAACGTGTGCTTTTATGTAAAGTATAGTTAACATCACCGGAAGGTGGATTTATTTCGACAAATTCGCTTGTCCTTTTGACTATAGTGTTGAGCGAACGTCAAGCTCCAAAAATAACGACTTTGAAATTCGGGTTGCATTTTATTATTCTGTTGAATGGACGCCATATTAAAATAGTTGTGCCTTGATTTTGTGTTTGTAAGTAAAGAAAAACACTTTTTTCAAACAAGCTTATATTTTAGGGGTGCCATTTCGCTCGCATATTAGTCACAATATGGTTTGGCATAACTTCCTGTTATGTTATCTTCCTGTGCATAAATATTTTTTGCATAATGGCATATTCGCATAATGTTATATTCGCAGAATGATATCATTGGCATAACGATCACTTGTACTTATTTCATTTGGCATAAATTCGGTGGGCATAAATGCTACACGCATAACTTTAACACTATAATAGTAATCTATATATATAAAAGGGAAAATCACTCACTCACTGATCACGAAATCTCAGAAACTACAAGTGCTAGGAGTCTCAAATTTTGCATGGGGGCTGCTTTTAGGGCGTAGGTGCTCACTAAGACGGGATTTTGCGAAATTCAACCTCTAAAGGGGTGAAACAGGGTGGCAAAGTTTGTATGGGAGAACGCGATTCCTTGGCCTGATTGACTTGAAATTTGGCATAGACATTCTTTCACAAAATTAAATGAACACGTGTTTCGTTTATTTTAAATATTGATCCCCTAACAGAGTTAAAAAGTGATAGAAAGCTACTTTTGGGGTGATTGACTTCGACGTCGGAATTGAAACTTCTTTGTGTATTTGATTGATTAATTAAGAAAAATAAATATCATTTGTCATCTCAACGTAGTATTACACTCTCCTTGGTCATTTCCCCTGAGAGTAGGTAGAATGCATTTGATTGAATAGTACCTATGGCATTATGTTGTCAGTGCTGACATTTTTTCCTTATTGCGTTGTAAAAAGGTGCAAAATTATTCCATCTGATTATCAGATTAATTTTAAAAGAATACAATATTCTGTCAAATCGCCTATGCTATGACAATTAATAAAGCACAGGGACAAAGTTTAAGAGCGGATGGTGCAGATCTGCGCAGTGATTGTTTCTCCCATGGTCAGCTCTAATGTCGCCTGCTCGAGAGTCAGCTCGCCGATCATAGCCTTTTTATTTTGCAACCGGATAACATGACAAGAAATGTGGTAGGTATACAACATATTACAAAAATACCCCTTATGCCGAATATGGTATATAGGGACCATCAAACTGAACAACTTTTACTAAGGGACCAACTCTGAAATCGCGAAATAAAAATCAGCTGTTTCATACATAAATTAAAATCGAAAATATCAAAATGACCCTATATACCATATTCGGCATTAGGGGTATTTTTGTAACACGTTGTATATTATAGAGAAGTGTTGGATGATCGAGATTGATAATCCTGATAATGCACAACATATTTTTATTTATAACTAGCTGCACCCGGCATGCGTATTGCAATGCTCTGTTATTTTAGCCAGAGACCTTCTCGGTCGTAAGCAGAACAACTCACTAAAGTTTCATCATAATCGTATATGAAAATCGACTGGCGTCCTTAATTATGTGGCCACCACTTTATAAAGATATCCTGTAGTATAGTCTGATAATTAACTTCACACTCACCACATTAGTAACTACATTGTACCCGTGCGAAGCCGGGGCGGGCCGCTAGTTTAACATAATATACAAATGGCATAAATTACATCATTTGACTGGCACTAAAAACATTTGATGGACTAGTTGTGCTACGACCTTGGGTAAACAGGCGATTAGGTGCGACAACGAGCGAGCATGGCGATCGAGGAGGAGGTTAGGTTTTATTGCGACCAACAACGTCAGGGGCCCTACCGGCTAACTTTTCAAACTTCGGCGGATCTGCCGAGCTTCAACTTAAAACAGATAAATCGAAGTAAGGAGCTTCGTATTTTACTATTCGCCGAAGTTATTTAGAAGATATCGATGTTCGTGTGAAATCATGAATTTGGGGTCGCCATTTTGGCCCGATTGGGGCTCGATTTATCTGCTTTAATTTGAAGCCCGGAAGACTTTCCGAAGTTCGATGCGTTAGCCGGTACGGCCCCTGATCCGACCTGCTGGCGTATATGCATTATGCCACAAGTTGTTATGCTAATAAACGTTATGATTAATAATCGTTATGGGTAAAAATTTATGCAACAAAATTTTACGATTTCTGATCATTATGATAATAATACTTATGCGGAATGAAAGTATGCATAAACATTTATTCGGTTTTAATGTTATGCAAATTGATCATTCTGCCAAAAGACCTTATGCCATAGTAGGTATATTACGACTACAATTTTTTTATGTATTCACAATGGACTCTATGTATATTATAGATAGACGTTGTTTATTTAAAAATATAAAACATATTCTATTCAGTCTATCTACTAGTAGGTGTTTCAGTCAGCGTATGCAGCTCTTGGAAATAATGTAGTACCTACTTATCTAGCTCAATACTATCAACTTGATTTTAGAACGATAGAACTCGATTCTCTAGTCTATGGAAGAAGTTCAAACTGACTAACGATGTTGAGTTACAATAAGATATTGTTGTAGCTTCTTCTATTAATTATGATTTTACATACTTGATATTATGTCCATCATTGAAAAGCTTAAATCTTTGTAATGCGGGTGGCGGTGCCGCGTTTTTATCCTAACCGAAACAAGCAATGAAAAAATGAAAAAAAAAGGTAAAGAGCGAGTCGGACTTGTGCACCGAGGGTTCCGTACCATCATTCTAAAAATGTTTACTATTTAGAGATGTCGTTTTATTATTTCCTGTAATTTTAACATAAACTTATATCAAGTTAAAAATTATTTCAGGATATTATATATACGGTATTTTTTATTTACTGCCTAGTGTAGTGTCTAGTCTAGCCTGTCTATTGTAGTATCCTGTTGCAAAAAGAATATAAATATTTTTATTTCTCTCTTGTTTGCAAAATAGTTGGGCAAACGTCATCTAAAACTATTTCAAGTGGATAGCATGTAATTCTCGAGATATTCAGCTGTCACAGACAGAGTCGCACCATAAAGGTTCCTTTTTACCATTTTGGTACGGAACCCTTAAAAGTTTCTTTTCATAGAATAAGAAGTTTAGCGAGTTTAAGCTATTCGAACAAAGAGTTTATCAAGAAAAGCGTTCCACATTATTCGTATTTATAAGGCTACCGAATGTGAAAAGAACGAGTTCATTTAGTTTTCTTTATTTTCTGTTTGTAGTGATGTACTTACTAGGGAAAAGGTAAAGTTTAAAAACAATACCTACTTACATGTTTCTCTGGGACAAAAGCTTTACTTACTTAAATCTTAATCGTTACATTTTAAGGGCATAAGTAGTACATATTATATTATAGTCACTAGTTGACTAGTTAGGACCTATGATATAAGAATAATCAACCGTTTTTTTGTAGGAGATCCTTAGGCGAGGTTTATAGCCAGCAGCGGGTGGGTACCAGCGGTGCTGCTGATTTGATATTTTTGATGCTCCTAAATTTCCAATTGTCAAGAATACTATTATTCCAGAGGAATACTCTGTTATGTGGGAATACTACTTTCAATAGGTACCAGCTGAAACGCTGTCTTACAGATTGGAAGCGCAGTAGTCCGTTACTGAGAGATTAACATCTTTACCGATGCTTTCAGAAACTTTAGATATCTTTACCGTGACTTTTTTTTTGTCCAAGATCGGATTTCGTGAATTTAAAAACGGTCGTTGACACCTGTTCATTCAGCTTGCCATTCTGTTTCGCCAAGTGTTTGTACAGGAACGGAAAAAGGTTGCTCATTAATATTTTTATATAGATACTTAACTACTCTGAAAGCTTGACTCTTGAAATTACATTATACGACACGATAACATGATTAATTTGGCCGACGCGAGTCAAAAATAATCCTATCCTAGTTGTTGGCGAACATGCCAACCTCCTTTTTCGACCTTTATACATTATTGTGTTACCATAAATAAAACAGTTGACGTAAATACGTATATCATTTACACTAGTCAAGCCTAAGAAGTTACAGACTTAATAAGTCAGTCAGTATATATCTAATCGAATCTGGTTAATGTTAGTAATAGATTTGAATGTTTGGTTTTTTTTTTGTTCTATTGTTCACTTACAATTTGGATTTTCTTATATAGTTAAACAAAGATCAGAATGACAACTTAAAGTTACAATCAACACAAAAAAGTAGCCAGTCATTCATTGCGTAAAAATCTATAGATTCCCCATTCATTCTGTTACAGTGAGATTGTTTTGTGTGGTTTTCAGGCATAAATCGACACTTTACGACCAATTGATTTCGTAGCTTTGTTTCCCTTGACCTATAATAATATTAGTTAAAAGATATGGGTAATCTATTACTCACATGAGAAACGGTTTCTCTATCGATAAACCATGCCGAAGCAGCGCAGTAAATTAAAATTACTACCTGCTTTTACTGTCTGCTGAAATAAAGCAGATCACGCTACTGTGTAATATACTTAATTGTTATTCTATTCCTATTTACTTATACCCAAACCTCAAATAGAAATCAAATTAATAACCAGATATTAATTATGAAAGTTTTTCCTGTTTATAGAAGCAATAAACGAAAATACAATTACACAAAGCATTAATCACATTACGGCTAAAAATTTCCCTACATCCACAAAATCTATTGTAAAGATCCATTGATGGAAGCAATACGAAACAATATTGTAAGATTGACTTGTCATTGAATAGATTCCTACTAACGAATGGCGAGCATGAAATCTCTTCTAATTGAAATGCTAAAGTTACACTTGGGATTCTGGGATTTACATTTGAAATAAGGGCGGAACTAGCTTCGTAGAACGCCTGGGGCCCAATGGCGATAATTTTGAACGATAAAACCAAACCCGTTGTCATTTAGGTTATATTTGCCTAAAACCTTTATTTATCAATAGAATTCTCATTTAAATTGTCCAAAATTGGCATCCTAAGCTCCCTAGGCATAGCTTTCAACATTTTAACAAAACTAAAGCGAGTATTTTTCTGTAAATGAAACTGAAACGGTGACGATTTAGCTTTGGTTTTATCATTGAAAATTAGCCCAATTGGGCCCCTGGTCCTGTCAGTGGCTTCCGGATTTATATAATTATTTACTTATAAGAAAGTACTTCGTACTTGTTTTTCCTTAGCGTGCGTAAAATCAGAAATACTACTGAAGGGGATGGAATAATCTATCTTGCAGCATACTTCTGAAAATATAGAATTGAAATTTTACACCGAGCAAGTGCAAAACGCAAGCTAAGCGTCTCCGGGTCAGCTTGTCAAACAGTCCTTCCGGTGTCCGGATGTCTGTTTGTTCCCTCCACAGGTCACATTTCTCAACCGATTCTCGTGAAATTTTGTGAGCAGGTTCGATAATTATATAGAAATTTATGGGCGATACTGTTTTTCGATTTTTTTCAAAATGGCGAAGATATGTAATAAATCGTATTTCAGCCGTTTTGAAAAATGATCAAATAACACTAACCTTTTTTTGTTAACGGTGCAAAGCTTGTTTTTTTATATTTAGAAGATTCGAAGTTTCAAATCGTTCAAAACATTTCTGGCCAATATTAGAAATTTGAAAATAAGTAACATAACAGTTATTTTCACGTGAATTTCCTGGTACTCTTTTGGAGTTGACAACTATCTTCATCGCTGGACGCACTAATTTTTTGTATATATCACAGAAATAATTCGATCAAACCTATGCTAAAAAAATGTTCATATAGTAAAGAGTGTAATCAGTTTCCGTCGTGTTGTTTCTCATTACTTTGTGTTTTTCTCTTATTTATTAATATCCCATCTTATTTTTTTATTTACAATCATAAAACACTAATTTGATTTCGATTATGATCGGTGTATTTAAATAGGGTGTTTGTAGTGTGTGGTTGTTGTTATTGTGTTTTTTACTAGTTTCTCAGATTTTAAGCCATTTCCGGAGTGAGTCCAATTCAGAATAAGTCCTTATATAGGAATAGGAACAGGTAATTTTCGGAACTAGTCGTTTTGAGAATAAGTCATTTCAGTTATAGGTCCTTTTTGGAGTAGGGCATTATCGTACTGATAATTTTCTTAATTATTTCAAAAGGTGGTATTCGATATTAAAAAAATAACATTTTGCATCACGCTCGCAGCTAAAATCGAGTTCTGCGCCCTTATCGTGCTGGAGAGGTGAAAAAGTGAAATGACGCAATTTAATTACGCCCGCAGAACAAGAAACACTGTTTACTTTTCGGTAGCAAAGCCGTTATGTTTTTGTATTTTATTCACCATGGTAAATAATAAAATATTTTATTAAGTACTTAATGAAAATGATCAGAACCTCTTTTATGTAATAATAACTGCTATAAAAAGTTTTGAGCGAAATATCTAATGTCAAGAAAAATGAATTGAGGGATCGAAGTCGAATGGTGACATACAACGACACTGGGGAAATCTTGAGAGCGAGCAAATAATGTAGAGAAAAAGATTTTTATAAATAGATAATGCTGCACACCTGGCTGGTTTGCGGGATCCACGCAATCCCATATTGCGTGGATCCCGCAATATTAATGTATTTACATAGGTTCGTTTTTTGTACGAATTACAGTTTGTCGAAATCGTTTTGGTAAGATTCGGACAAACCATACACCGGGGTGGCCAACCTTTTCGGCAGCTAGGCCAAAAGTTTAGGAACCCAAAAATACCTTACAGCAATGGTAAATATCAAAACGTAGTTTTCATAAATTTGGTTTGTTTAGTCCATGTAAACGAAGGTAGTATGAATAACCAGTCGTACACAAACTAACGGGTTTGTTACGAGTTTTGTTTTCGAGTGCACGGTAAATACGGGAAACAAAAATATGATGAATACTTTACGTCCAATTTAGAGTTTCGTACCGTTAGTACATTTACATTATAGGATATGTGATAGATATGCCAAAGTGTTTAATAGGCACAGATATAGCATAGAATGAAGGATATAGCACTGATGATTCGGTTACCAGGGTGTCCTCGTAACCGCGAGGTGGCCCGGGAAACCGGGCCGCCGTCGGGTCTAATGAGGCGACTCCCACAGGAGACCCTCAGGGCCAACCGGCGGCGCGAGGGCAAGTGCCGGAGTTTTTAGTGGGTATTCCCTCCTCCCAGAATCCCACCGACCCACTCGGCTGGGTGGGATCACGGGAGGCAGTCGTGGAGGGAGCCGCAATGTTGAATGCTGCGGTCCCCTCCTGTTGAGCCCCACATACCCCCTTTCGCTCACCTGTGCGGGAGGAGAAGCGCGTAAATGCGTTTTCTCGGCATAAAAAAATGGTGTCCTCCTACGCGAGGCGTTTATAGGACTACTAGCTGTTGCCTGCGACTTCGTCCGCGTGGACAACTGAACATGACAAACAATTCTTTCATAACTACAGTGAATACACTAAACTGTGTTCGTTACCACATCTACACTTACTTCCACACTAATATGATCAGCTCACCCTCCCTAACTCTGTGCATCTACTTGTTACTTCTCGTGTGTTCTTCATGCACGTTATACGGTAGAATTTGGTTAAAAGTTTCGAATGTGACTATTGTTGGCAACATAAATTATTATTATAAAATATTGGAGTGTAGCAACAAGAGGTAGAAAAGTGTAGGTAGAAAAATGACGTATTCGGTTCTCTAAGGTTTAATTCCCGCCTCTCACGGGATATAAGTAAAATTCAGTCGAATTTGGTGATCCTATTTGCTATCCTGTCCCTTGAATGAAAAGAAGAACGATCATTACAGTGTACAGTCCACTGCTTTCAATGCTGGCTATCGCAATAAAACTAGAATTATTTTAGGTGTTCGCATCAACTATTATTGACTGACGAACGTCCTAATCCAATACTGGACAAAGTAGAAACTATCCTTACTATAATATTATAAATGCGAAAGTCCGTTTGTTTGTTTGTTATGCCTTCACGTCTTAACTACTGAACCGACCATCATGAAATTTTGCATACACGTTGTCAGGGGTACAGAGAAGGACATAGGGTGGGTACCTTTCATCCCGAAAAAAATAATTGTTCCCGAGGGGAATAGCAAAAAAACTTTCCACGCAGACGAAGTCGCGGGCGGTCGCTAGTAACTTATAAAGAGTAAACAAAACAAAACTGAAATACTAACAGTAGTATAAAAATGATTATATTATTAACTTGCATTTAAAATAAAGTAACATTTGTTAAGAATTAAAAAACAATGTTCATGACCTTTAGCCTTTCCACAAGCTTGCGACTTGTGGTGCCACAATGGACTGATATTCTATTGTTCTGCAGATGCAAGAGTCAGCTTGGTTCTTTAAATCTTTAAGAAGCTTATGTAGCTTTAAACTTCCAACAAAAATGCATAGATAAAGACCATTACTCCTACACCGGTCACCCTCTATACCTATTTAGGTGAGTACTTAGGTACTTTCGTTAGAAACGAAAAAACCTTTACCACTATTCTGTGCCTTTACTTATAAATAGGTACCTACATATAAAGCACCGTAATGTAAAGTTTGGTACTTGGTTTCGGGAAAGTTTTAACATGATCATTTTCGAGTTAGGTTAGCTTTACGTACTATCACGTATACTCTGGTAATTCTCTTTCAGCCACCTGACCTGATCCCAAACTTGCCAAATGACTGGCAAGTTAGAATCTCAAACATTGTTAAGTGAGGTCCAGCGTAGCCTACACTGCGTAGATCCCCTTTTGCAAAAAATATTTCGGGCCTCGTGATGTAAATATTTGATTTCATGCAAAATAACACGATGAACTGTTTTCAGGTGTAGGAATGGATTCTTTTGCCCTTTGAAAGACGAAAGATTTTCGAGTGAACGGGTAAAACATAAATACCTTTATGAACTTTTTTTTACACAGTTTTATGGGTAAATTTTAATTTATCTCATCCTTTCGCTCTTTGTGCTGAATATTTGGACACTTTTGTCGGTCCCAGAGGAATTTGTTTCAAAATTCGTTTCTATTTGTTCAAAATCAAGCATCAAAATTTAAAAAATATTTCAGATCCAGTTCTCTTTTGAACATTTCTTTACATTGACTTTATGAATTACTGTGAATAATCTCCTACTTCATAGTTTAAAATCACACATTCATCGGTTTAATTTTGAAAGCACTGTTTTACAATCCATAATGTACACACGACAGCACGTCAGGTTATACAGCTAAACTGCGAAGAGCGGTGCGGATCGCGGCTCCCAAGGCCCAAACGCGCTTATTTTGCGCACGCGAATGCTGAGGGCCGACGTGACCGTTTAAAACGCCAACGTGCATAAGAGGGCTAAGTACACGGACGGGGCGGTGTCGTCAAAAATCAAAAGTGCTGCCCAACTGTATAGATTATAAAACAGTGCCTGAAACTAATGTTTGTTCAGGATAGTATGTTATAAAGTGAGGAAAATAATTGACCGAGCGTGCGCGAAGCGCGAGCGAATCGTCTCCGTTTCAGCTTGGGCAAAAATGCTTTCGTATGTCCGAGTGTGCCGCTGTAAGTCTTTTCTCCTCTACAGGTCGCATTTCTCAACCGACTGTCGTGAAATTGTAAGCTGTTATATGATAGATCAAAAATGACAAAACATGAGGTCTACAGCTCACAGAGCCACTAGTGTTAATCTAGTATTAGGTAATTCATACTCTATTAGCTTGGTAAATTGGTGCGATGACACAGCAGGTGAGTTTGTACTTCGTCGGTTGCTAGTGAAATAGTTCTATTGCTTACGTACTTTATCGCTTATCTGGCTAAGGCTCTTTACGTTGTATCTGATTACTCCAACGATACTTAATTACATGCTATTTAATTATATAGAAATAGATAAAGAATACACTATAGTTATGAAAACATTTACTGCAAATACCTATAAACTATTAAAATTAACAACATTGTTATGGTGTTTAAGTAAATATCTCTAATGTCCAACTAAAATATATTTTAAAGTGTGCACTATTTTTGTCTTTGGTAAGCGTCTGTTTACTTAGATCATTAATGAATGATCTAAGTAAACAAACGCTATTAGTAGCCAAAAACTATTAGATGAAATAGCATATCATCATTATGCTAGCTATCATTTTGTATAGAGATAATTTCATCTAATAGTTTTATCGACTCAAGATTTAGCAGGGTGGACTGTTGATATTGCGATTACGCAGCCATGCCGAGAAAGGCAAACTAGCGACCGAACTAGGCGCTCGCTCGCCTCATGAATAAGAAAGAGACTTTATACAGCCAGTCTGTTTTTTTGAACGAAGCATAATGAGACCGCGGTACGATCTATGATATGACATGACATACTCTGTGCTAATATCCACAAAGCTTTAAAGGCAATGGAAAATATTAAAATGCCTGGACGCCATTGTAGATTGAATGATCTTTCAAGTAAGAACAAGACGTTGAAGGTTGACAGGCGGCTTATATTACTAATGGGCACTTTTGTTCCTTTGTGAGAGCTTATTTTTGATCTGACATCTAACACTATTCATTTATAATGTCGACTGGTTGGCGAAGTGTCATTTTAGAACTTGAAATGATACCGTCTCCGAGGCCCATTCACGCTATATCTGAAAGATACAACGTAACTGTTTTAGTTTTCAAAACATTAACGTAGCCATTAGTGTTAGATATTTACCTAAAAATCTTTGCAGAAGTTTTAACAAAACAAAAGCGAGTTTTTTCTGTAAGAAAGTAACGATATAGTTTTGGTTTTATCGTTGAAAATAAGCGTGATTAGGCCCTTATTCGGCTGATGTGAAGGGATTTATTTTTTAACTTTGTTTTGTCTACTGGAAAGATTAAATCGACCCGCTGTTTAAAATTCGATGAATATAATTTGCTTTTTTATAACTTAAAAGTAAGTAGGTAGTTCCGTTTAATTCTCAGTATACACACCTAAAATCTTCATTAATTGTGTTTCTTTTCTTTTCAACAGAACTTGTAGTCTGTCCCCAGAAGTCTTAAAAATATACAAGGTGTTACAAAAGTACCCCTAATGCCGAATATGGTAGATAGGGACCATCAAAGTGAACAACTTTTACTATGGGACCAACTTTGAAATCGCGAAAAAAAATCAGCTGTTTCATACAAAAATTAATTACGAAAATATCAAAATGTATGAAACAGCTGTTTTTTTTTCGCGATTTCAGAGTTGGTCCCATAGTTAAAGTTGTTCAGTTTGATGGTCCCTATCTACCATATTCGGCATTAGGGATACTTTTGTAACACCTTGTATAGGTAACCACACTTAAATTACATTGTCACTTTATTGAAGAAACTAAGGTGAATTGAGTATTTCAGGAAGTTTTTTTTCGATTTTTTTAGTCGGTTTTTGTCACAATGTGCTAGTCAAACAGAAACACCAAATCAATAATATTTAAGTCAAATATTGGTGTATTGCAGAAACACCAAAACTCGCGCCCCCTTAGCATGACCACCGAAACACGATATACTCGTATATCGCGTGATATAGCATAAAATGCTATATCACGCACTATATATCACTATAATAGCACGTTCAACTGTCAAAAGACAATGGATTTTGACAGATGAGTGTCGATAAATGCTTTATCATGCGATATATATCGTGTTTCGTCGGTCATGCTTAGGGGCTGGAATATTGGTAATTTTGCGATACACTTTTTGTTTTTATACTAAATTTCATAGACTCTTCTTACTACATTAAGTCAATGCAGACTAACGAATCACTGGAAAGGAATGTTCCAAAACTAAGCAGTTTGTAGATTTTGTTAAAATCTGTAACTAGGTCTGTTGTCCTCTGTCGCTAGTTTACTTTTCCAAGTGGGAATGGGAACTCCGAGCTGAAGGTTTTGCTAATTAGCTGCCGGATTTCAGTTCATTAGTACCTACCTACCCATTACGGTGCAGATAAAGATAAAACGCTGAATACGGCTTAGACTGAGCTTTTGTGCTGTGCGATTTAATAATTAGAGGCCCATAGAGCAATTACCTCATTTATTTGGTTCTAAAATCCGATTTCCGCTTGTAATGTGAAAGCTTTATTTATTGCATAGGTAGGTACTGTATTATGGTATGTTACGTGTATGTGTACAAACGAATATTGTGTTACAGGATCGAGTAAAGTAAAAAGATAGTACATTAATTAATCTGAGCTAGTATACATTACTAGATTTTGCCCGCGACTTCGACATTTTAGAAAATACATTTAGACGTGTACATTTCAGAAAGTTTTTAGTATTCTTGAAATGCTGTAGAAGGCGTTCTCATCCTCGTCCCCGTTTAAAATTGGATTCAGATCTATTAGTATTCCTTTCCCGTTGCCCTTCCCGTTCCTCTTCCCCCCCTCACCGTCACCTTCACCGTCACCGTCACCGACACCGACACCGTCATCATCATCGTCATCGTCACCGTTCCCCTTCCCTTTCCCGTGCAAAATTTTGTTAAAGTCAAGTGTCGTCTGCCCCTACCAGGTAACCGGTTGCTTTTGGAATCATGAAAAAAATAAGGACGTAGGTACATACTTATAATGAGGTTAAAAGGAAAACTATCACTGCTAGGTAGGCTTAACAAGTTAACGAGTAATAGTCGATCAACTTACACAATTAGTTTATATTGGAAAAGTTTTCGTAGAACAAATTTGATTGAAAGCTATTAAGTTTACTTCATTTTAGGCGTTAGTTGTGGAAATAAATATAAGTTTGCAGCCATATCGTAATTGTATAAGTTAACTGCGGATCCCTATTTTGCGCGTGGCCCGACAAGCACTTGACCAGTTTTTTCTTTATTTCTCTACATAGCTTTTTTTTTAGCTCTGCTTTCATAGTCCTACGAAGTTCCATAGTTAACCCATATTTCTTTTCTTTCGTCACCTGAAAAATGTGGTAACTGAAATAAGTGGCCCATTTCAGGCACTACCTTTTGGCTTAATGATAATCATTGCCTGCCAAGACATTTATTCATGTTTGGTGGGAGAAACCGTCCTGGTATAAAGTATACCGATTAGATATTCCTGATCATTTTACAAATTCTAGGCTAGACGTGAATTAATGGCAGCGCAATATAGGTGGTGTAAACAACGTCCTAAGTACATAACAATTAACTATTCATGTACAGTCAGCTCCAAAAATTTGTACTTACTTACCGTAATATTCGTATAAGTATTAGTAGTACCTAACCATAAATATACTTAATTAATTGTATAATATGACTGTGTACAGTTAAGTATTAGTTTAGGTATATAATTGCTAAACTAAATAAGAAAAGAGAGCGTTAAGATTGACGTTTCGATATGTTATATTTATTTATTTGTTGTCGTTAAAACTAATAACCAGTTGAAACTAAAAAAAACTGTAACATAGATATTAACTGAGAGGGTGTGAGTATTGTAAAAGGTATCGCAAATGATTCAAAAACATTATGCTAGTAATTTTAATACAAAGGCTTGCTACATGTTATTTAAGCCATCTTTGCTTGTAAACCAAACTGTCCTGTAATGATAAAAGCCTGCAAAATAAAAAAAGCGAAAGTGGCACAAGTTATATTTACAATTTTCTTTTCAAGGCCCGAGGTGATACGCTTTCAGGCTCGAAAGGACTTGTCGACTTATCGACTGGGTGTGGCCTTGGGTGGTAATTATAAGCCCAGATCGCTTAAGCCACAGAATAAATACACAATCAGTACTTCTATATCGCACAATGTCAGTAAAATATCTACGGCCGCTTGTTACTTAATTAAACACGATCATAACACTTGCCACATTGCCGTGCCAATACACGCCAAACTACCGCAATCACGTGCCAATCGCCATGTGATTACGGCAGTTAAGCAACTTAAGCAAAGGGTCGGTCATGGAATGGGTGAACTGACCAAAACTGTATTATCTCGAGCTACTCCGTGCTTTAGAATGTACGCCTTTGATCCCGGCTGCAATGCAGTCGCTCACCCACCCACCACTTCGCATTGAGTTCGCGTTGGCCCATCTTCCTTATGCACCGTAAGGAAGGCACGGCCTCTTATAGCAGTGGGGATTTATAAATGGCTTATGTGCCAAGTATTTTCTTCCAAGCCATCCTCATCTCCTGTTCTGTGTACCGAAGTATACCGAGATTCTTTAGTGCGTCAAATCGGTGTGCTTTCGGCCGGTTTGTATGAAGATTGAATTCTAGTATTTCATTTTATTCTGTGCATAAGCATAGTGTGTCAAGTACCGTCCGTAAAACGACTACTTACAAACGCATTACCATCACGACACGAGCTAATTATATTTAAGTTTGGACCGCAAAGTCGCCTTTTGAAATCCAAATTAACTGACGACATGCTTTAATGTTAGTTGCGTTTGTTTATAAATGAAATTACTGCTTATTATTGAGCAAATTGAATTCTTAGTTTCCTGAAAATATTATTAACATGAACGCCACTGACGAGCTTACCAATTCAATAACTACTTACGTTTTTAGTGAAACAGCTTTTTTTTCAATATTGTCAATTAAAACACTTGGTTGACTAATAACGACATTTCATTCCCATACATTGTAAATTGTAACGCAGGTGGTTCATTACTGTTATGGGTTCTTATCTATTTTGTTTCATTTGAAAGCGGAGAGAAACATAAAACCTTCGACGACCTCCATGGTCGAGTGGCTTTGTACACCGGTTTTCAAGGTGTTGCCATATCTGAGGTCCCGGGTTCGATTCCTGGTTGGGTCAATTTAGAAAACATTTTTTTCTATATTGACTCAGGTCTTGAGTGTTTGTGATACCACCGTTGTCTCTGATTTCCATAACACAAGTGCTTTAGCTACTTACTTTGAAATCGGAGCAATGTAAGTGATGTTGTCAAATATTTATATTAATTTATAAATAAATAAAAAAACGACGATCAAGGTAACTATAATTAGCTGGAAGATTAGACGTACTGTTGAAATTGCAAACAGGTGTCTTATCTGTTGTGCACACATCTAAAATAGACAAAGACGCATTGTGCGAGCTTGAATAGGGGAATGGTCCTAAGTTTCACAAGTTATCGATTTTGGAGCCAGAACAGACGAACGGCCGGTGTGAGGGTGAAATACTGAAATCGTTCGCGGAAAACTAACTCATTGTTATGGCAACTCTGGTTAGAAAATTGCACGTTGCCGTCGTTGATTTCAGCTTCAAGCACGCGATGGAATTATTTGCAGCGAAGGTATTCAACTGACCAAAGCAGAAATTTTACCTTTTGTATTAAGGCGGTAGGTACGACCGAAAGTAGCTCCGCGGTGAATTTTATTTAATATTGTAATTCTTAATACTTACACGATTATAATATAACTTTACATGGAATTTTTAAGACCCATAGTGTAGTATTTTTAGAAGTCAAGCATTCGTAGAAGTAGATAGCATATGTGTCAAATACGGCCACTTTTAGCAGTTTTGCTATCTACTTCTATCAATGACTACGACGGAGTGTAATGATAACTTCTAAAAATAATAGACTATGGTACGTAAAAGTTTTATTAAAATGTTTTTCTATTAATAACTTATTAAATAAAAACGTCTGAGGGCGCCACTTTCAGTGGGGTATCCACCTTAAAGAAACATGGTTAATAGGACAAAAAAATTACATTCTCTTCATATTTGCTTTTCGAAGAGAGAATGAAAAAAGAGGTGACCCATGTGGGTTTATTTTATTTTTTGTAAAAAAAAATATTAAATTAAAATGTTTTAAAATATTAAAAATTTTGCCGGATGTGACGTAGTTCTGAGGCTCTAGGTAGTGATGTCATTGACAAACAGTGCCTAAGATTAAAAAAAATGACTGACAGCCGACTGTTATTTCAATGTCAAACAAAAATCAAACAATAAACTGCTGCTTGTTAAAATGAAATTGAACGAAAAATAATCGTGAGGATTAACCGCAAAACTTAGATCAAACCGTAGCAAACAAACATTCAGAAAACACGTGGAAAACGCTGTTATTGTCAAACAATGTGACATTTTTGAGTATTTTTGACCTATTTTTTTGTGGCCTACAACGTGAACAAAGGTGTATGCTTTTGTCGTGCCGAGCTGTGACGTCCCTAAGAGTTTTTGACATTTCATTTATTATCTTCATAAATATTGCTTTAAAAAATCCAAAACTATTTCTCATTCTCCTGAGGGGCAAATCTAGAAACAGTTTTTTTTTATTTTGACAAGATACTGTTTTTTCATTATTTCCATTCATTGCTTTTACAACAAGCTCTCTAAGTCAGTTCCTTTTTGTTAATTTCATATATTTTGATTGCAGTTAGTCAGTCGAAATCGTTGGAATAAGTCTCAGGGGTCGACTCAGCGCTCGTGAGTTTTATAACGTCATAAAACAGTAGGTCTGTTAATAAAAACAGGGCAAGTGAGTGTCGGGCTACGCGCAGTAGGGTTCCGTAGTTACCTTATACTTATTGCATCCCCACTTTACATGAAGGGGAGGTACACTAAAAATTTTGTATTTCGAAGTTTTATTCTATCATTTTTTCAGCGTAATTAATATACACATTCATGCTGAATTACAGCTTTCTACTATTTAGGGCCGCAGAGTTAAGCCGCGGACGGACAAACTGACATGGCGAAACCGTAAGGGTTGTTGACTTGACTACAGAACCCTAAAAAGGTCAATGTTTCACCTAAGCACATAGCTACTACATAACTTACGAGTAAAGCTTGCGGAACGAAACGTATTGGTATGAATAAACCAACTTTTGTCAACATGTATGAAATTTTGATCAAATGCTTTCTGTATTTCGTAGACAGGGGTAAATTTTTATATTACAGACACGAGTATGACGAGCCAAATTGGTAAACTATCAATGTCATTGGGAAAACTTATTCACTTAAAAATAATGCACATTCGATTTGACGTTGAAGAATACTGTTTTCTGAACAATTATTTGATGATGCACAATTTAAAGGTTTATTAGTAGTTTATGATACAAGGTTGGTAAAAAACCTTAACAACCGTGTGCCATACTACGTTTTTCAATATATTTGCGAGAAAACATTATGGTACCTTCTGAAATAAAAAAAACCGTAAATAAAACGCAAGATGGTGGCGTGCGGTAAAATTAACTTTCCGCACGCTGTATTAAACCGTAAACAAAAACGCACGGCGTGCGGTAAAATCAACTTACCTTACGCTGTACTGTCATCGGAAACACACATTTTCGAGCAAAAAATAAAATCAAAAATAATTTCAGCTTAAGCGTTTAATTTTAATATATGAAAATAGTTTTTCAATATCTTAATTAAACTTGTGACGTCACAAATTCCGACCAAATTAGCCATAGAACCGTTGGCCACTGGGCTCAAGAACTTGTCTGCCCCACCACGTATCGGTAAACGTAGTGTAGGACGCACTCAGACAAAGTAGAGCGACGATCTTCGCAAGGTGGCTGGCAAAAACTGGATGAGGGTAGCCGCGGATCGTGCTCGGTGGCGTGCACCTGGAGAGGCCTTTGTTCAGCAGTGGACGATGATGGGCTGATGATGATGAAGTCGAATTTCGAAAAATAAAATCAAAAATATTTTAAGCATAAGCGTTTAATTTTAATACTTATATGAAAATAGTTTTTCAACATCTCAATAAAAATATAAAATTATAATATATAAACGGAGACTTGTGCTGGGTAGGTTAGGTTGGTATACGGTTCTAACAATCGATGTGCTAGACTAGACATTGTTGATCTTCTTTGAAGCTGGTGATCGTGTTCTTTAAGTCCGATATGAAAATGAAAATTCTCTCAAAGTTAAAGCTTGGAACCGTGTAAACGCTCTGTACGCTCTCAAATCAATCAAATGCACACTCTATGGAAGAGACTCCAACCACTCTGCAAATTAAAAGTAACTACACACTACTGTACGAATGGTATCGTGCTCCAGATGTTAAAACCTTTTGCGTACGCTTCGAGTATTCGAGCAGCTATTCAGCAGTATCAACATGAGACCATTTTGTAGCAATCGGTACTTCTAATTTTTTAACATACAATTACAAAATTAAATTGCAATTTCAAACTTTGATTGTTGTTCAAGTTATTGTAAAAACAGTGACATCTTTAATACTGTTTATATTACAGACAAAACAAGGGAAATTGTACGAAAACCCTTAAGTATTGGCATAAAAAGCCTGGCCTATTGAAAAGCAGTTCATAAGTATTATGGGAAACGGAACACGTTTAAAAATAGATATATTGACGAACTAACAGGTTCTACAGAAATAAAACGGATATTGGATATTATTCGTTTAGTGATAGGGTTGAACAAACAATGTTGGACTGTACCAATAATTCAGAATAAAGTACACAGAGAAATTGGATATCTCATCTTCTACCTCTTTTGAAGTGTTTTGTTCAGATTTTTGGAAAATCAGTCATTTTGGGAAAAGGTGATTTTGAGATTAGTTCATTGCAAGATCAGTTAAATATAGGGATCAGTCCTAACAGACCGGAAGGCTTCATACGCTGTTGTTCGGAGTTATTGAAAACGCCTGGAAAAGATTGTATGGCCAGTGTTCAAGTACACTTCATTAATTCCATACATATTGATTAACTCTCGCATGGAAAGCGCTTCTATACATGAACTGATCGTGTAAGTAGCTCATGAGATATTATTTCCGTCTGACTGAACGCTTCCGTTGAAACGCAAGCCAGCATGCATGCAATGCATCTAGGGATAAGTAATGAAAATTAGTTTGTATTGAGAAACTAGATGGCGCAGTGGTTGAGCGCCTAACCCTGCGATTGTGGAGGTTAAGCAACTTTACAAAGACGAGATTTTATAAAAACGCAAATCATTAGGGACACAGCCAAAGCATTTATTTATTTTTTGATGAAAAAAGTATTTAAATCGGTCTAGTTTTGAAGGAGGAAACAGGGGCCTACGAAACGTTGATGTTGCTACTTTCTATAGGAATTTTTCAATTCTTGACCATGGTGTTTCCTCTTAAGCCGTTGATCCCGGCTGTATTTACAGTCGTTAATATCCACCAATGCGCATTGGACCTGCGTGGTGGGTAATGGGCCCAACCTCCTTATCCATGTCCACTTTATCCATAGGTTTATTTATAAGAAGGGCTAGTGCCCCATCAATGGAGACATTAAAGATGGTGTGATGTCGATTGTTCCACAATAAACTTTACATAATCGACGCAAGAGAAGCGATCAGAACTTCTAATACTTTATCACTGTAAAAGTTTTTTTTATTGTAATCATGTTAATAAAACTTTTGTTAATATTTTGAACAAAAAGACATACCAGTTACATTCTTCATTTTTATATGTTGGTAGATTTTTAATTGGATGTTAAATTGCTATAACAAATGAATTAGCTCAAATAATTAGCTTTGTTTACCATGTGTAAAAGGGTAATGCATAAAGCTTATCCTTGTGTGATATCATATCGTCTAAATTAGGATTTTATCTAACACAAGTATCACTTGTAGTGTGTGTAGCTTGTGACATTGATGTTGATAAAACACATTTTTGCTGTAGAAAAGTTAACCCTAACAAGGTGGCACTGGGATGGGACGTAAGAATAAAAATATAAATGGAAGTTGTAAAACTTTCTAACAAGGGATTACCTCTCGCTTTTGTTGGTAGAATTTTCTGATCTTGGTGAATGGCGCGGGGTAACTATCTACCACCTACTAAAGTCTGTCTATCCTTAGAAATAAAACCCTTTATACGGATTAACAGCGCGTATATTATTAATTCAAGTGTTATTTTAGGAGTATTTATTTTGTATTTATTGGTTTTTAGGGTTTCGTACCGTATTACTAAGACTCCGCCGTCTGTCCGTCTGTCTGTCTGTCTGTCCGTCTGTCCGTCTGTCCGTCTGTCCGTCTGTCCGTCTGTCCGTCTGTCCGTCTGTCACTAAGCTTATCTCATGAACCGTGATAGTTAGACAGTTGATCACAGATTATGTATTTCTGATTCCGCTAAAACAACAAATACTAAAGAACAGAATAAAATAAATATTTAAGGGTTTTTGCTTGCTATTGATAACGACAACAGGTAGACGCTTGAAATATTTAGTTATAATATTATACACTTTAAAAATAAATAATTAAATTAAAATAAAACAAATATACAACAGACATGTTTTGCCGTTTTTATAGATAATGGTACGAAACCCTTCGTGCGTGAGTACAACTCGCACTTGGCCGGTTTTTTTTTAATTACCGACGACTCGACACCTTTCCTGGGGCCGTGGTCACGGAAGTACTAAAGCAAAAAGTCTGCTCATATTTTTATGAAATTACCCGCTCGGAACTTTATAGAAAATGCATTCAAGTTTATTAAATTATTTTATAGCTGCGTTCCGAAGAATTCTGAAGAACGCGCGGGAGTCTCTGTCTATCCTTGACCTATTTGGTAAACAATCTTCACCCAACTCTTTATTGAAATAATCAGGGGGTCTAGCCAAAGTAACATTTGCAAATCTTCGTCATCGCTTCGCTTTTGAAACATGTATGATATTGACATAAGGTTTCGTTATCAATCGAAATTTAAAACGTCAAAGCCATACATTTTCGAAGCGAAGCGATAGCGAAAATTTGTACATGTGATATTGGCTACGGGCTCAGTTACGACAAAATGGTTTTCCACTCATACTTGAAGATTACGAAAGAAATTACTAATTATTAGTGACAATTTGATTTATTAGATAACATATTTTTCAAAAGCTATTTCAAAGACGTACGCGACAACTGTCAAAAGCTGTTTACTAAATAGCACAAGTAAAGATAAATAGACAATTCTGACAAGACAGTCTGTAGAAAGGTATACCTTTCTGTCCTTATTGATAGGTACAAAGAAATGCTTAACACTAATACTCGTATTAATTTTGTATATGTGAATGTGAGTTTGTTTATTTGTTTGTTACACTTTCACATACTATACTTAAGCGATCTTCATGTTTGCATAAATATTATCAGGGGTACTGAACTGAACCTTGACCTTACACAGGGTACCTTTCATCCAGAAATAAGTACCTGCTGTTCCCGAAGGAAAGAAAAATAACTATATTTTATCAAATGACGATGTAGGTAATACAATGGTATAGGCTAGTGTTATATTGTGTTTGAAGCTTTCCGAGCCGAGCTCGCCTTCGCATTCGCCCCTATCTCCTACGGGATAATCTCAGAATTTAATACAGGTTTCAGTGGAAAATTGATTTAAGATTATTGAAGTTGTGTAGGAAAGAAGCTACATGCAGAATTATTAGTACATGATTTTTGGAAGTGTGGCATACACTTTGCATCATATATAAATCGTAGAAATATTTTTGTTTTTAGTCGTAATAATTTGAGTTAGGTGTATTATCACAGAATATAATAAGTAGTAACTTATTAGTTGCTTTTTCTCAGAAATGAAAAGTAAGTAAGTACTTACTTAACGATTTTATATGCATCTATCTATTTGACAATATTTAATCACACTTTAAATACTTTGCCTTTGATCAAAGTAATCAGACTAAGTTCAGTCGTATTTACTAATGTCGACTAGAAGTACGAAGTCTTCGAAATTACAGTTTTCCAGAGTATTTTCCAGGTCCTCTTTTCTGTGAAAGGAAATACTGAAACTCGTCGCGAAGTTGAGGAAAAGTAAAGTCTGAAAGAGTTCTTAGCTGCACTATACAATGTTTTTAGGGTTCCGTACCAAAATGGTGAAAAGGAACCCTTATGGTGCGACTCAGTCTGTCTGTCTGTCACAGCTGAATATCTCGAGAACTACTAATGCTATCAACTTGAAATTTGGAATGTTTTAGATGATGTTTGCCCAACTATTTTGCAAATAAGAGAAAAATAAAAATATTTATATTTTTTTGCAACAGAGACTGAAAGGGGGTCTTCAAAATTCGAAGTGAGGCTAAGGGTATATAGGATACCATATGAAAGATTTAATTGAATGATTACCAGATAAAAAAAACCCCCAAGAGATATGACATTGATCCCAATGTCATTTTGAAAAAACCAGGACTTCTCTATCTTTTATGGTCTAGGCTGTAGCTTATCCTTTATGAAGTCAGGGCTGCCAGATTAGGGGTTTTCCCCCTAAAAAAATATTATTGGGGAGGAGATATTCTTCTCTTCATACAAAATGTATCATTTTGGGGAACAAGAAAATCGTGTTTGGGATGTTGGGGTGGATTTTTATTTTGAGGTGGTCGTGTAAGCTATGTTAATTAAATAGGCTACGCTAAGTATGTTTACATATGTGAATTGTATTTTAACATTGAATTTAGTAAATAAATAAATCCTTATTAAATATAAATGATTAAATTAAATTGATAAAATGTTTGCAATTATTGTATTTGGTGGACATTAATACGAATAAACGAATCTTGAGCGAATGTTGAAGAGGAGAGAGGGCGTCTCAAAACAAATCTTAGTAATTTTTAGAAGTTTTAATAAAATATTTTCTTCAAATGAAATTCATACACACACCAATAGATACAGAAAAGTAAATACTCTCTACGATTTCAGTTGCCGATGCTATTAAAATTAAAAATTAAATCAAAATGCATTTATTTCAGGCTAAATTACATCCATATACGATAATTTGCGATTGTCAATTCTTACGAAATTGACGCTCATTGATTAATTGCGAAAATTGATCGTTTACACGTGCAGTTGAAGTGATTGTCAGTTCCTAATTCAAATTGACGAAAAATTGACAATCGCAATTGATTGTTACCGGCGACCTGCAATGTTGACAGAAATAGTATTTTCACTTCTCATGCTCGTAGAGTACGTGTTTATACAATCTTTTTTGAAATCATATTTGGAACATTACTTTGTTAGTGTAGATAAACAGGATTTTCAACTGTTTCGCTCGGGTCTAATCTAAAGCGACGTGACGTCAAAAGACGTCACCGTAAATCTTAGCTCGTTATAATCATGTTCAAGCTCTGTCGCTTCATATTTGACGACCGCTGTGTCTGCTGACTGACTAATTAAGTCATATACGAGTAGGTACTAAGTGGGTAATTTCCGCACGGCTAGCGGGAAACAATTTCACCTCTAATATTGGCAATTAACTTAAAACGTATAATTGCGAAGTTATGTTCCTTTAATTCTTGTTACATAATTGATGTTTACCTGGGAAAAAAATATTTTTCAGTAGGAAAAGTAGGTTGATGGTATGCATAGCATAATTGAATAGTGACCTATCCTTAAATGAACACGCTTAGCATTGTGTCGTCCCGAATTTAGTAGGTGTGGAGCAAGTAATAATATCACATAATATTTTACGCTGTTCGTTAACTGAGTAATTAATTCATCCATAAACAAATTACATTCGTAGTGATATCCAACATCAAAAGGGAGGGTTTTAATATAAAATATTACATTCGGTAAAACGTAAAAGCTTTTACAGTTTATATTTTATTGTCAAAGTGTGCAACTACTGCTAATAATCTCTGAAGTGAATTTGACTCGGTAAGCACATCAATTTGAAAACTTAATAATAGTTCAGTAGTCAGGTCGGTATACTCTACCTATTAGCTGGAAATAATTCAAGGAGTTTTGATTTCTTGTGTGTCAAACCTGACACACTGACACAATTTTATGATTCACAGCCCTTAGAGCAACCGCTCTAAGGGCTGTGAATCATAAAATTTGTGACCGTTAAAAACTTTGTGGAAGTTAAAAAAAAATTGTGATCGAGCCCTTGTATTTCACATATTATAATAAACTTGAAAAAGAAATGTCTTGAAAAGAAAAATAAATGCTAGGAAAGCAAAGGGAACTAAATTTGCAACAATTTATTATACGATAACATTTTGATACAATCTATAGTTCAAGAGTGACAACATAATAAACAAGTAATTGTACAAACATTAGTAACCTCTTACGGGTTAATGTTGATGGTGTTGTCACTCTTTAATTATAGATTGTATTAAAATGTTGCAGTATAATAAATTGTTGCAAAAGCCTTAGTGCTATCTCACGCACAAGAAATCAAAACTCCTTGAATTATTGTTAGACAAAATTACCTGTCCGCTGGACTATAAAAAGTGCAATCGATTTCATTCAGAACTTCCCCTCGGTGTATTTAAAAATGTATGTGCACATTGTCTGTAATGTAAATCAATATGTGACTGACCTTTTTTTATAACTGATGCATGCGAGGCACGCTTTATTGGCACTGAATAACCAAGGTACATATATAGACATTATTACTAAGTAAGTATAACCAATCCAGTTACAGTCGGGAAGCTTTTACGTTCAATGATTTATTCAGTAACCTCCGCATGGACGGTGTTAATTAATATTTCGTATGAGAAGTTATTAAGTACCTACTCAGTCTGTGAAGGTAAGTCTATAATGCACTGAAGATTTAACTCAGTGCACACGTGATAAAAGCTAATGGCATTGAATAGATAATGCTAGTTTTATGCTCAAATCATCGACGTATAAAACTAAGCGTACCACGGTTATCATTGTTTTTTAAATATACCTTCCAAAGAAGCAAAGCCATACAAGGTGTTACAAAAGTACCCCTAATGCCGAATATGGTAGATAGCCATCAAACTGGGCAACTTTTACTATGGGACCAACTCTGAAATCGCGGAAAAAAAAATGGTCCCTATCTACCATATTCGGCATTAGGGGTACTTTTGTAACACGTTGTATAGTGTCGTCATCTGGCTCCTAAGACGATCAGGAGAGAGTTATTGAGTATTTTTGTAAGGTCGTCCGCGCTCGCGATTGAGATTAAGTTTGTTATATCCGTACGTAACTTCCTGATATACTCGGCTCATTGGCTTTTATTTAGAATCAGTAAAGTGTTAATAATTGTCTATTATAAATAACTAGACGAATGAAACTATTCTGGAACAAATAACGGAACTCTATATAATATATTGATAACAATTTATAGAAATACGAGTACAACAATCACCGCACGCACGTGTCTTCAATAAAATATAAAAAAATGTATTTTTTCAAATACATCATAGAGTCATACATCGAGTTATTCGTCAACTGGCGAATGTAAAACTCGCGAGTGCGCGCGAATTGGCGCCTTCCGATTTTTCCTATTTTTTAACCAACAAAAAATGACGGCTGAACCGATTGAAATGTACATATTAGGCTTATTTCCAAGTGTCTTCAATAAAATATAAAAAAATGTATTTTTTCAAATACATCATAGAGTCATACATCGAGTTATTCGTCAACTGGCGAATGTAAAACTCGCGAGTGCGCGCGAATTGGCGCCTTCCGATTTTTCCTATTTTTTAACCAACAAAAAATGACGGCTGAACCGATTGAAATGTACATATTAGGCTTATTTCCAAGTAAGTCCCATTTTTTAAAATTTTGTAGTCGGTTCGATAGTTTTCAGGAAATCCTGAAAATACTGTCGTTTTCGTTACCATTTTATATGAATTCAGACGGATGTTCAACCATAACTTTTTTGTTTATGAACCAATTTAGATGATTCTTTTTTGTTTAAAAGAAGGCACTTTAATTATGATACCATATTAATTTCATCTATATGCTCTTTGGATGTAATGAAATGATGGGTTTATTTAATATTAAATTTTCAAAAAATGACACCCTAAATTAAGTATTTCTTCAAAATAAAATCTATATCTTACACAAATCTATTATATTTAACCATGAGTTTTCCTTTGCGAGGCTTAGTTCCACTGTTAAATCGTGCAATTTGCTGAGATTCTCGGAAAATTGCATTTAGTTCGCTATTCTGTAAACAACTTTTAAATAAAATACGAAGCTGGTTTCATAGAGATAGTAGTGCTAAGGCTCCTGATTTCATGAATGAAATCCTTGGAAGACCTTATGGTACACGTTTAATTATGTTTATTTGTTTTTAAATAGTAAAAATTATTACCTACTGATTTCTTATAAATAAGTTTTTTGCGCCCATTCTCTTTGTCAGCTCAAAAGGTCTGGAAGGTTTTATTTTAAATTTCCAAAGCGCTTAAATTTCCAAAGTTTACGACACTATCCTTGGTATGCTTAGTTGTTTCCTCCACTCGAATTTTCCTTGACTCAACTTCAACGACAAAGATGGATATGCATGCATAGTTGTCAAAAATTCCCTCGACTCAAAGATTTTCCTCAGCCGAGTGTGAGTGGAGTAAATAACTGTCAAACTCAAGGTACGTTCGACGAAACTTGAGGCTTTCTCAGCTTTTATTATATTTATAATTGTTATATTATAAATGAACATACAACTTGGTTATGCCTTTTCATAGTTGTTTCCTCAAAAGCTCCTCGACTCAACTTTTGCTTGAGGAATTCCTCTAAGCATCCTTGATAATGGTATGCTCATATCTCATTAACTCAGTTATAAAGAGGGCACCTCAGCTGAGGTGAGACATGATCGCTAAGTATTTGAAAGCACAAATTTTACCTTAAAAAATACTACATACTGTAGTCGTAGTCGATGCAACACCTTTTCTTGTGATTTAAGTATTGCCAGTTTCACAATAAATTGCCATCGATCATTATCTCTTATTTGAATCAACGCGAATGAAAAGACTTGCTCAGTAATAAATATCACCCCATTTGATTGATCGCCCTCGGCTATTGATAATTCGTTTAGTGGATACAATTTAATTTTCTTAAACATTGTTTACGAAGGAAAATACAGAAAGAACTATTTCATAGTTTTACAATAATATTCTTCCGAGCTTTTGTTTATGTCATTGACATAATCCTTATCGATATTTTTAAGAGGAAGTAGACATTAATCTTGAATTATTAATTTGAAGCTGTTGTCAATCGATTTGAGCTTTTACACAAATGTACGTAGGTAATCATATTAAAACTTGCTCTTTAAATATTCATTAAACTCAGTAGTTAATTAAATTTAAATGTATTCTCCTCTGTTTCGTATTTAATTTATGTCCATAGTTTATTTATACTGCGCATAATTTTCGACTTATTCGATAAGATTTTCTTGTTTCGGGTTTCTTTCCTAGTTTCGTGTCTCGTTTGGAATATATTTATCAATGGATTTAAAGTTGCTTGAAAATCGGAATATCCGCTTTCGAGTTCTCCTCCAATCTATGTCCCTGGTGTCGACAAGATGGCGAATTGTAGTTCACGAACGAGGACGACGATTATTATATGGTATAAAAAATTTAGGTTTTTAAATTTTAAGATTTTAGCATTCACAATGCTATTTTTATACAATACTAAATAATATATTAGAAAAAATACGACCCGCACCTCGCACCAGATCATGTTCTCGAATGGGAATCGAACCCGCGATCTTTGGATATCCGGTCCAAACAAATAAAGTGGTAATTTCTGCTAACAAAAAGAGGATTCATTTTTAAAGTATTTTGTTTAGAAAACTATAATAAGGATTTTTTTACTATTGATAGTTTTCTATGATGGTCATCATTGAATACACTATCAAGCAATTGATGAATATTTTAAATCATAGAAGTGACGAGGTTTGTGGGGGAAAAAAACGCCAATTTCATAAGTGGGGACCCAATATAAACCATATCGGTCCCAAGAACAAACACGACGTAGTGGTTGTTTGTAGTCTTCTGTTTGTACTAGATAAATCGTTGCTAAAGCTAGCGGCAGTTTATGATCAATACGAGCTTTAGAAGTACATGGGCTTCTACAAATATTTCTATTTAACTTGCTTTAGGTAGCATGAAACAGATGGGTCTTTTCTTTTCCCTTCCGTATCGGTCTGCACCAAATGTGCAAGCTCTATTGTTGACTCCAACATTTACTAATATAACTTTTGTAACTCTCCGAGCGTGTACTTACTGAATCAAGTGTAACTCGATCAGTTATATTTGCACTCGTACCAAGTTGGAACAATGTCACATTCTCGTAGCGGCTGCATGCAAGTTAAAGTTTGGTCTCGCTAATTAATTTGTGTAGACGCCTGAATTAGGGACACGAGCGTTGCCGTACCTACTACTCGCGTTAATTAATATTCTAATTCTAAGCGAATACTTTTAATACGTGCTTGGAATATTCTGGAAGTTAATCTTGACTTTTGTGAAAACATAACCTCCCTGCCAAAAACGAACTAAAAAGTTAAGTAAGCAAGTTTCGGGCAAGCGGGGGACCTCTGTTTAAAAATGTTTCTACAGAACGGTCCCCCGACTGCAATGAAACTTGTTTATTTAACTTTTTAGTTCGTTTTTGGCAGGGCAGTCGTGTATTTTAATATTTCTTTAAATTTTTTATTTTTATTTCATACATTTTAGTGACAAATTATATTGTTTTGGAATTTACTCATCGTGGCCTTTCATTAGATACCCATAAAGTCTATAGCCAGTGGCACTCGGGGTGCTAGAGGGATTCTAACAATACCTCACACATCCAAATTTGTTCAGGTATTTATATGTTATGGTGGTATAACGAACTCATACATTTAAACGTACATGAAGCTACTCTTCTTTTTTTGGGCAGTCGTGTAAAATAGAAGGGTGACTGACCCGTCATCGCCCAGCCCAAACCTTTAGGCCTAAAAAATTGAAATTTTGCACTTTCGTTCCCTTTGTGATGTATATGTTACTGTAAAAGCCCGTAAATGGGTAAATCTTAGGTGTTACTAGTAAATCTTAATATTCACCTACATAGGTAAATGTAAAGAATTAAAAAACGGACTTTTGCCATTAGAGTTTTTTACATGCTAGGTTTTATCAATGATGGTTGGTAATGTTGATTTTTCAAGAAAGAACAGTAAACTAAGTGATTTGATTATTTATTTCAATAATCGATTAGTCGAAATTGGTCAAAGGTTCCATAGGGATTTTCTGAGTGTCTACGCGGACGAAGACGCGGGCGCAGCTAGTAGAAAATCTAACCCCCTTACTAATAAAGATTGTATAGCAGATGTATAAGTTATACAGCGTTTTGTCCTATTCTTTTTATTTTCAAACTTAAATAGTTTGATAGAGAGTCACCACTGTGAAACTTATACATCTGCTATACAATCTTTATTAGTAAGGGGGTATGTCTCTGCTTGCATTGTGCTTTTAGAGGTATTAATAGCTTTGAGGTAACGTGTGTGTACCTCAAACTTTGTTGCTTCATCATCAAATTGGGGTAATGGTACATGGATAGTGATCGCATCTGCTAGTCTCACCTTAACGACTCGGTTATTGGCTACCCATTACCCAATTTACCGATCTGCACTTTCCAACAAATTGAGGAAGCACGTTAGATCACTATTATAAGCATTTGCCCGTGATTTTGCCGACGGAAACCTTAACCGATATGTTAATTCAGGCTTTGAATTATGTAAATTAATAAATTTTGTATTTTTTGCAACAACAATTATGAATGCAATTATTTTTATAAAAAGATATATAAATACTTTAAATAATCGACTCACCCGTAGCTCCTCCGTCGGGACTAGCACCCTTGGGATTCCGGCCCAATGCACTGACCAATATTTTCTCACATTGATATGTCAGTAGGTTTACTATACTAATTCTGTGTACGTCAGCACTATACTAATTCTATGACATTGATGTTAAAAAGTACTAGAAAATTTTGCCGCCCCCACTAGCGACTCGGTAGCATAATTGGTCAGTGCATTGGGCCGGAATCCCAAGGCTGCGGGTTCGAGTCCCGTCTGAGGTGCTACGGGTGAGTCATATTTTTCTAGTATTTACTTATGTTTTGTATTTTGTGTACCAAACATTTAAATCCGTTCAGCCGTTTTTGCTTGATAACTGTAAATCCAGAAAATTATAACTAAATAACGCATTAGTTTTCGCGAATGTGAGAGATCGCCTGTGATAAGAGTTCGTTAGAAATATATTGCTCCATCCCATCCTACAGAGTTCAAAGTATTGTCTAATACTTTTACTGGTCGCTTTCAAATTCTCCCGAAGTTATAAACAAAAAGCGCCTTCGTCATTGTTGTTGAACAATTCCGATTAACGGGAAAATTTTGTGAAAGCTGTGAAATTTTTTTGTAAATGTTTTCGGATGTTATTATTTTGTATTAAAACTGCGTCAGGCGCTATTGAACGTGGTTAAGGAAAGTAAACGCAAATCGCCTCCTGATGTTTATTTGTCACGCACTTCTTATTAGTTTTGATTAAATAAAGTTAAGTTTTAAAAGTGTTTCCTTGTGTAAGTTATAGCTTTCAGACACTCCTTTTATAAACCTTTGCTGGAAAATTTTAATAAGATTTTTTACTTTCATTGTTACTTGACAAAGAGATGCTTTTTAGAGTTCCGTAATCATGTCAACCCTTATAGTTTTGCCATGTCCTTCTGTCTGTCCGTCTGCGACATAGCTCAAAGGCCCTTAGTGCCTGAAAACTGTAATTTGGCATGAATGTGTATATTATATTATATTGTATCATGTGTGCGGTGTGTGCCATTTGTATGGCATATTTATCACGCCGAAGAAGTTGTGGAATAAAATCTTAAAAGATAAATGTGTAACTTCACCTACTGAGTAGTTTGTTCTATTTTCTAATTGGTTGACGCAATGGACATGAAGTAGTCATGACAGGTGACAAATTGTCACGTTTTTAATTTAGGGTCCAGGACATTAGTGCATATAATTAAGTAAAAAGGAAAATTATCACCGCTAGGTAAGCGAGTAATAGTGGATCAACTTATAAAATTAATTTATAATGGAAAAGTTTTCTTAGAACAAATTTCACTGAATATTTAGGTATTATATACTTAGTTATAGACGTTAGTTGTGTAAAACAGAAAGTAAAGCCATAAATAAGGTAACTATTAAGGTACCCTATACTGCGCGTGGTCCGACATGCACTGTTGTTCAGATTTTTTTTAATTCATCGATCGTGTTGAGAATCGTGTCAGACTTTTCTGATCCGCGGTCTTTATGATGAATAAAATAAATCGCAGGTAAATAGGTAGCTATTTATATTTTAGTTAGAAGTGCCTTTTAGTAATACTATCGCATTATTACAAAGAGCCGGAATTATTACAAATATATGTATTGTTTACTTCAATCTCGAAATTCCTGTGGCTACAAAAGATGCGGGCAAGTTTTATTACTTCACCACAATAATGAGTGTAAACACAACAAGCATATTATTGAAGAACTATTTTTTATTAATTAATTGTTTGTTGACAAAAAAAAATACTTTCTAAATACACAAACAATTAGTGATCTAATTGCACAATCTATTATAGACAGACAAAACATACACTTAATTAAGGCTAATAGGTAATAAAATAATAGGAGTTAATATTTTAAGGGCCAATTTCACCAATTACTTGAAAAATCAAGTTTCATAATAAGCTTTTCATAATCTAGATAAGTTGTACCTATGTCGATTGTCGAGTTTGATCTCCGATTATTTAAATTCGATTTCCAGCGACCGCGTCCAGCTCTGCAATGATACAATAAAACGTAGTGATTACTTGATTTATCGGTCTCATGACGTTTTACCTTTACTCCCAGAATAATATTAATATTCTAACCAGTAAGCAACGAAGTCCTTACAAAAAATCCAAAGTAATTTAAATACAAATAATATACGCAGTCATTATTAGTTCTGTCACAACCTTATTATTGTCTCATTTCGAATATTGGCCAGAAATGTTTTGATTGATTTTGAACTTATGAACTTGCACTGCCAACAAAAAAGGTTTGTGTTATTTTTGATAATTTTTTCGCTGAAATATGTTTGTTTTACATTTTTATTTTGAAAAAAAATAATCGAAAAATGTATCAAACTTAGACTAAAATAATCTAAGGTATCGACCAAAAAATTCTATGTAATTATCGAACTTTACAAAATTTCACGAGAATCGTCTAAGAAATGCGACCTGTGAACACACGGGAACACACGGACATCCGGACACCGAAAGGACATCCGAAAGCATTTTTTGCCCAAGCTGACCCGGAGACGCTTCGCTCGCGCCTCGCCCTCGCTCGTGTAATAACAGCGGGTTTCTATTTGGACAAGAAACTCGAACTTATTTTGACATTTAAAGTCTTTTTTTTTTTTCGATTTTAAGAGCCTGCGACGAAATAAGTACTTACTTTAAAATTACTCTTCAAATGGCAAAATAGAACTTCATATCCATACAGTTACGCGGTAGGAATTGATCAGATCTGCTTACCACAGATTGTTTTCAAGTAAATATTAATTGATACCCTATATGCAAGTGTATCAAACAAACAAATACTACTGTTAGCGAGATCGTGCCGGACGCGCTAATACGCTCTGTACATTGACAAATAACCAACCAACCAATCGAATTGAATATTCTCCGCGTTCTTGTCATATACTAAGGGTTTCCCCTTTGCCCGCATGTTCTTCTAATAAAATCCTTTACGTATCAAATTTTCTGCCGTGCTTTTAGCCAATTATTAATGGATATTTTTAGGATACAGTGAATTATTTTACGGTTTATTATGTTTTAGTCAAGTTAAACTTTAATTTGACTAAAACTTGAATACATTTTCATAAAGTTTCGAGCGGGTAATTTCATAAAAATATGAGCAGTCTTTTTGCTTTAGTCCTCCCGTGACCACGGCCCCTGGAAAGTTGTCGAAACGTCGGGAATTCAAAAAACCAATAAATACAAACTAAATAATTCTAAAACAACACCTGAATTAATAATATACGCGATTTAATCCGTAAAAAGTGTGTTATTTCTAATGAACTGTACGCGCGAAAGTCTTAGAAGTGTAGGTGTATTACCCTTTACACGCTATTCAGCTCATCCTTCTGTTAATTTGTGAATCTTAGGTCTTAAGAAAGTACGGAATCAATATGCAAAGTAGGTTTGTTAAGCAGTGTGGAGGCCGCGGCGTGCGTGTCGATGATCGATGGTATTGCGTGCGTCTTGAGCGCGTGGTAAGGTCGCGAGTCGCGAGTCGCGACGTGAGCGAGCCGGGCTCCATTGCGGCCTAGCAAGCTCACGGAGCGCGTGACGTGGCTTTGCTTTGTTCCTCGCTCCCGCCGCTGGCACCTCCAATCTCTACCTCGGACAGTTTCGCGCCGCCGCGCCTAACTCCTACCGCGCATGCTCCGAGGTATCCTCATGCGTCCCCACTACACTACGTCACGATTTAAAATGATACGCTTTGCGAAGTAGCGGACATTCGGCTAGTCGTCACAGTCGTGATATTTGCCGATGCGGCCGGTGTCGTAGACGAGTCCGTGCGCCCCCACAGTCCGTGCCGCCAGTCCGGCCCCCGTCGGTCGAGCACTCGAAAGGGAACGCGGCAGTCGGTATCGATCTGAGCGCTTCGTGTGCCCGCTCGAGCACATCGTTCTCTCGGGATATTCGTCCAGTGCTCGCCGTCGGCGCCGGCCTTGCTGCCCTGTTTACCGCCGTTTTGCCTATTTGATCCGCGCGCGATGTCCAACCAGGCTGACTGTTAACGCGACCTACGCATCTGCCACTAAACCTGTGAGGCAATATCGGCTCGTCAGCCGCTTTATTGACCGATCTCGTGCAGCGAAAACCTTAGGTGAGTCTGCATTTTGTAAGTTCTCGTAACTTTACAAATACACTTTCTATTTATTTTTAATCAACACGTGTCCGAAGCGAATCTAGCGAATGTATTCATTATTATTATGAGTTGTAGTTTGCATTCTGTATTTTTATATTTCTATTTTCCGCTTGTTTAAAAGCCGCATTTTTAATTATAGTTAGGTACCTCTATCTATATTATTTTAAATGGAATGAGTCTCTTTTTTAGCTGTAGTATATGTACTTAGTTAAAATATATGTTAAATATTTCTATTGAGTGTTAGCTAGCCATCTGGTTTATATGTCTAAAGTTAGATTGTAAAATCGTAAACCACGGGGAATCGTCGATATAGGTGTTTGCGGAGCAGTCGCTCCATCGCGATTCGCGATCTCATTTCGGCGTAAGAAGCTACTGTAAAATGAAGTTTATTCATATTTTGTGAATTTATTTATTCGTGTTTGTTCATTAATTTGATAATTTTGTGTGGTATAGCATTCATGGAAATGGAAGCCTTTCATCGCACGTGATTTATTTCTTTTTCTCACTGCGCATGTCTTGAGGTCTCTTTTATGTGTCGTCTAGCTGTACAAAGGAATTCTCAACTATTAGTAACTGTTGATCCTTTCAGCATTGATACGGGAATAACGGATCTCCGATCGTACCGCGCCTGATAGTAATTTCCTGGATCGTCTTTCTATAAAATAGTAGTAGTTCTATTGTTATAAATGTGATCCCTTTAATTTTATAGCTGCAGTAGCCAAATACTGAAATTTTATAGAAAGTTTTTACTTTTTTATCGTTTAGACATGAAACCTAAAAGCAAGCACAATCAATAAAAAAATCAATAAAGTCATGGCAATTTTCGTCGAAATTTGTAGAAACCTATTAGAAAATTGCAGGCAATGCCTATTTGTTGATTCTCTAATCCTTTAACAACAAAATGAAATTCAAGATCGAATGTGCTGAATGCGCATAAAACTAAAATAATAGTCCTTACAATTTTCTGCTTACGTTTTCGTCTAACTTACCAACTTTCTTATTTCTTTAACTGGTTATAAAATATACTTACCTACATTTTCGTGGTAACCAAAATAAATTGGTCAAGAATTCTGCTAGAGAATTACGCCTCCATATTTTACCCTAAAACCAGGTTATCCTTATCTGGAATCTGTTGCGTGCACGACTGGTTGAATTTTTACTTTTCTGACTGTACGCATGTGCTACTACTAATTGTTGTTGGAATTAATGAAACTTTTGTTACACCAGACGACGCCACTAGATAATACCTAGGTACTACATAATACACTGTTCTTATACTACATACTTCATTAAAAATGTATAAATTTAAAAAATATTAAAAACACGTCTGCCCTGCCAAGTAACTTGGAAAATATATGCTCAAAAACTAAGGGTCTGTTGGACCCGGTAGCGAGTACATTTATGTTATAAATTAAGGCGCGTGTCCCGAAGTGTTAGTGGCGAAACGGGCAAAGGTGTATGCGTACTAGATTCGGAATATTAACCCATCAACACCCGAAAAATGAGACAATAGATATTCCATTGTTATCCGGACGCATGCGTCCGCTCGGGCGTTGATGAATTAATGTTATAAAACCGAATTAGCGCTGACATTCTTGGAACGGAAAAGAATGTTCCGTTGATGGCATAGCTAATCGATATTTTACAACTGACATGGTACTATTGCTTGTCCTGATAGACCAGTGTTTCCTAATAAGTGAAACGAGTAATTTATTGACCGAGCGAGCGCGAAGCGTCTGCTTCAGCTTGGGCAAAAATGCTTTCGCATGTCCGTTTGTTCTCTTCTACTACAGGTCAACCAATTCTCGTGAAATTTTGTGAGCAGTTCGATAATTGTTGTATATATTTTTTTGCCGAGCTAGTATTTCGAAAATTTTCAAAAAAATATCACCCATTTCGAAATATGTTCAAAATTAGAAGCGCCATGTAGCCTCGAATACAATAAATAAAATAAGAATACCTACCAAACAGCATTTAGTACTGCTTTGAAAACCCGTGGCGACATTTATTAGATTTTTTTTTAAACTTACAATTTAAGTGTGCGAGTTTATTGAGCCGCTAGTCGAGAGACATACTTAAAAATATGCCGACTAACTGAAAAAACACTCCCTTTTTTTGAAGTTGGTTAAAAAGTAATGAACGGGTGGTAGAAAAATATAATAATAATAATAATAACAATAGTATTTATTTACTTCCATTACAAATTACAAAGCACAGTACAATCATTACAGGTAAATAGGCAAATTATACATTTCTAAACATCGTGTCTGAACTAGGTCCAAGAACCTGTATCTCAGACTACAGCGCTCATCCCTAGGATCCAAACCTTATACAATAGTAAAAAAGAATTGCTTGTGCTTACACTTTAATGGATCAGTAATACAAAATAAAGAAAAAATATCAAAACTATTCATATCGACAATTCAAAAGCGCATTATTGTGTCTCAGCTTCAGCTTGGGCAAAAATGATTTCGTATGTCTATCCGTTTGTTCTCCGCATTTCTTATCCGACTCTCGTGAAGTTTTGAGAGCACATTAAATTTGATACCTAATTATTTAATTTTTTTTGCCGAGCAAGTTTTTCGATATTTTTCGACAAAAATTCACCCTTTTCGATATATGTTCAGAATTAGAACCCCCTTTTAGCTCGAATAGATATAACAATAGAATACTGCTACCATAATAAAACCTCGTGGCGACATCTATTAGATTAATTTTTTAAAGCTATTTTCCAAAATAAAATAAAATCTAAAAATAAATAATAAAAAACTAATACCAAATGGTATTTGTTTATTGCCGATATAAATTTTTATTCCTAACTAATACCATTCATAAACGAATCCGAAAACAAGTTAAAAGCTACAAGATACAGTCAGTAATAAAACGCTTTCAAATGTGATTTTAAGTAGTGTTTATTTAATAAAAATCAGTCTTTTAAAACATATTAAAATGTAGTATAAAAACGTTTGGTTCATTATTATAATAACAGAGACGCGTAATTACAAAAGTACTTACATATCTAAAAATAAAGGCCTTACTACAAAATTTCAAAACACTGTTTAATTTAGACACTGTTTAAATCATAGAAATAGGCGCAGCGAAAAACTTCAAGTCTATGGTTTAAATGCTTTTTTGACTTTGTGTCAACTTTGTTTGAAATTTCTAGATTAGTTATCTAGAAATGTCAAACAAAGTTTCGACAAGAAGAAGGGCGAGCCCCTCCTTTATTTCGACACAACAATCAAAGAAAAAATATGCATGGGCGATGGATTTTCCGATTGCGTGTCAATACAAACAAACCTATGTGATAACTGAAACGCGACGTTATGTATCATTTCGTTTCATTGGACAATTCCTTATTATTGCAAGTTGTTATCGAATGATAGGTAACTATAGTAGGTAGGTAATTGTAGATGGTTGAATATTAGTGCGATACTATTACATGCTTTATCCATTTATGATAAATGTACTGGTTTGAAACCTGCTCGCCTATCTAACGACACAAATTAATCGAATTCCACACTAGTATTTCGATACCAGACTTATAAACGTGGAAGTAATATCAACTAATTTAAAAGAAAACTAAACACAAGCATAACTCAGTAAAGAATTTAACGTGAGAAATCATGCCTTTTTACTTGAAATTAATCCGTGGCGCGGCGACAGCAAACTAAATCAATGGAACAAGCATTCCGCTCAAAAATTGGCACCACACGATATGACAAGTAACTGGGTGGAGCTAAAATGTTGGCCTTTAATTATGCAGCACAAAGATACTGAACACTGAGTGCATAAGCGACCATAATTTTTATACTCATAGGTATTTTCTATACTTAAACTAAAAAATATGATACGTTATTTCTGCATCTTTTTATTGCTTAAAGAAGCAGTAAAAAGATCCTGTGTAGTCAAATAGTGCACTATTTGACTACACAGGACGACATTTCTAATAATCTTTCTCTTTCTCTCTTTTCTTTACAATACAAACTGCAATTATTGTAAAGAACGCTAACGTATGTCACCGGACTCACCGGGCGCGTGGCTGGCCCGACTAAATACTGTGCGGGTTGTCATTTTTTAGCCCCGTGGTGAGGTTTTTTGATTGAATAACGTTACTTTTTGGATGTTGTAAAGAAGAAACTTATATGAGGCACTTATAATTATTACCTTATTCTGAAAGGGAGTAGTAAATAATTAGAACACTGATCGGCATGTTTAAAAAAATACCCAGAAAAAGGTTTACTAAGACGAATTAAAAAATATATGGTGAATAGTGAAACTACTCATGAATTAAATAACACCATGCCCATCAGAACAAAATAATATTCACATTCAAATGTAGATGGGAAACTAGGAGAAACTCTAAAAAATAAAATTGCAGTGGCTCTGGCTGCGTTGAAGACTGCATCAGCACGAGTAAAAATTTCCACTACTTGTTATTCGACCCCATTTGTTGTTATTGCATTATTCTCCATGGCCAACATATGTAGGAGGAGGTATATTTGTAAATCGCTTTTATAGCTTAACATATCTTTATATTCAGTTATACTTGAACACTGGTTTTCCCGCCTCAACGGTGCCTGTTATATAACCATCTTTAAACCTTTTAGTATTGTTATATTTCAAAGCTCTGAATGTTTTAGTCTGCATTTTACAAGTCTTTTGTGAAGGCCGGTTATGAGGTTCCTTAAAATGTCAAATAAAACTGTATCAAAAGACAATATGGCTGACAATGTGGAGGTAAACAATTGTATGCATTATTTTAGTTAGGGTATTCCACTGGTACGGTTTGTATCAGAAGCAATCTTGCCTACGGCCATGATGAGTTTGCTAGATCCCATTGTTATGTGTGCAAATATCTCATCCTGAAGCTACAAACTGGCATTTTCTTCGCGTGTGATAAACATGAAATGGTTCTGGTGGTGAGTTGTGTCGCTATATCTAATTCCTTGTTTTGTTCGCTCGTTTGCTATTGAAATAAGAAACTAAATGGCTGGCGGTTAAAACGCGAGCTGGGGAACGTGGCGAAACTTTCCCTACTTATTCTGCTCAAAGGAAAGATTTTGCTTTTAGACTTGAATTTCCTCTCGTTTTCTCTTGGCCTTGAAAGATATGCTTCGTGAAATATGAAAAAAAGCTGGAAGTTTTTTACTCTCGCCTTAATGAAGATAGGCAAGACACATTGCTCGCATAAGCATTTAGGGGTTGACCAAAAGTATACTGGAATGGAAAACAAGAAGAAGGGACTTGAGGAAACACGTGGGTTCCAATTGGCTTCAAATAGCGAAAGATAGGAGATCGTGGAAAGCTATGGAGGAAAATATATCTGAAGATAGATGAATCCAAGGCTCATATAGATAATTCATAATATGTAGAGAAAAAGGTCAATCTATACCCTTATAAATTAATCATGGTTTTGATAAGACCGGCATACCACAGTCACTTTTAACTGTTACCAGAGAATATTCCGATATTTGTTCAATAAAGTGTCCCCTCCTCTTTCTCATTCGCCCAAAGCTTTGTGCAAGAGTGAAGGGCTTCTTTAAAGCACACGTACCGTTCAACATCTGTCTTGCTAAGTGAGATTAAAATAGCGGCACTTGGTGTTCTTCGGGTCGGTGCCGTGGCGAGTGCTAATTTCTTTCAGCATTCGAGGATGAGACGTGCTTAGCCTTATCACGACAATAGCGCTTATTTTTTACTTCTTTTTGGGAGGTAATTTCTGTATCGTGGCAACATCTTTAATGCTACTATCTCAGCTCAAAGTAAGATGAATTTACTTGCTAATGGTGAACGTGTATTATAAAATGAGTGTAAATAATATGGCAAATATTCATAACCATTAAATAAGATATCATATGTCATAATTATAAACATACAATCGGAAATAGGTAATAAATAATATTCATTATAACCAGTACAAAAATAAAACTAAATAGGGATTCTCGTTGAAAGTTTTCATACCCACATTTGTAATATTCCGCTGATTGCGTACTCTTACGTTATTTGTGTAATCCGCTACAGATAATAACTCCAATACATGAGTGAATCAGCGCACGCTTTTGTCAGTTATATCGTGACATTGAGCAGTTGTTTCGAGGCGATCAGTGCACAGCGCAGTCAACCTTCACAATCCGTTAGGGGTTTTATCGATACCGACTGAAACCGCCTGTCGCACCGTAAAATACTTAGTTGCTATTGGTAGTCCCGAATCAGACATATTGAAAAACGACTTCTGAATATCAGTGCTGTCCCTGAAATATTGATATTCTTTTGGATATACATACTCTACAATTGTCAAATCGATAAAAGTAATCAGGAACTTCCTGAATGTATTTGGTACCTTGCCGATCCTCTGATATAACTGTAACTGCATTAACAGAAGCAATAGAGTTACTACAACCAAGTACCTAATTGAGATACAAATTGTACCTAGGCAATTTGAATCAAAGCTTATTTATTTTTACATTTGAGATTTTAGCATTCACAATACTATTTTTATACAGTACTAAATAATATACTAGAAAAAATATAAAAGTGACTCGGTAACTCAGCGGTCAGAGCATAGGACCGGTCATCCAAAAGTCGCGGGTTTGATTCCCGTCCGAGGATAATGATCTAATGCGAGTTGTATTTTTCTAGTAATTATATTATTTTGTATTGTATAAAGCTTATTTATTTGATGCATGCGTTCGGCATCAGCCATTTAGGCACAGGCCTTCCTTATGGGTGAATAAGGAGTATGGGCCATAACCCACGTTAGTGGTTAGTTGGTTAGACTGCAAATTCAGCCGGGACCAACGGTTTAACGTGCCTTCCGAAGCACGGAGGAGCTCGAGATGATAAATTTTTAGTCACCCATCCCATGACCGACTCTTTGCGAAAGTTGCTTAACCTCAACAATCGCAGACCAATGCGCTAGCCCACTGCGCCATCAAGCTCCTCGAGATGAATGCGTCACAGCAAAATGTTGCGCCTTAGAGAAATGAGAGTATTAGTTAGTTACAAATAATTAATTCATGGTTAGTTGAAATTTATTCAAGTGCAGCAAAATTTGTTCAAGTTGTATTTTCGAAGTTATTCGAGAAAAACTGATTTAATGACTGAACAATCTGAATATATCTCGAAAACAGTTCGTCGCAGAAGTTTGAAATAAATTCCATTTAATAGGCATATATTATAATTTATTCAGTTCACACATAAACAAGTATTATTGATCGCTTTTACGTAGCCTCCGTAGTTTAGTCGGTTTATAGGAGAATTATTGATATTTTCTTGTTTTTTGAATAAATTGGGATTTAAAGCTGAAACTTTCAGGCATGTTTTTTTTAACAAAATGAACGAATTGGTTTACTACAGTCTATCGGACTCTATCGTATTGAATTCAGAGAGTGCTGCGTAAAAGTAACACCGCTTGAATTTGATGAAATCTGTTTATATTTTCATATCGCGTAAAGTTTGTTAATCCAAATTTGTACACGTCAAAAGGGCATATCATAGGTATATGTAATTGTTTTCTATTTGTTTTAAATGTACTTTTTGAAATTAATTAATTACATCCATATTTGTTGATGAATCGAAATACTTATTTTGAACAAATTGATCAAATGAAGAGTCCGGCGAAACAGTGAGCTTACATACAAACGTAATACAAAAATGATTTGCAATTTGAGCATAATTAACTCTTCTTGTGATGTTATTCGGATTAAAACAGTAGGTTCTATTAAGTAAATAAAAAATCCAAAATACCAATACCAAACTGAATAAAAATTAATGCTGTTTACAGGTTGTATACGAAAAATTGTAACTGGATTTTTTATATAATAGAACCCTAGACAAATACTGTCTTCATCCGAATAACTTTACAAGAAGAGTTAATTATGCTCAAATTGCAAAAAAAAAAATATTACGTTTGTATGGTAAACTCATTGTTCGCCGGACTCTTAAAGCCTATAACTGGTATTTTTTCAAACTTCTGCGACTAATAGTTTTTGAGATATGGAAAATCCCAAAACGTTACCTCAGCATAATCTGGAACATTTCAAAAACTATAAGATAAACAAATTTTGCTATTGGTATTCATTTACAACTCATCAAAAGCTATCTTTTCATGTACTTGGTTGCTGGGGTGACGTTACTCTAGCAAAATCTGTTTTTCTTGAATAACTTCGAAAATACAACTTGTACATATTTTGCTACACTTGAACAAATAGCAACTAACTATGAAAAAAATATCTGTAATACTCTCATTTCTCTAAAGCGCAACATTTTGCTGGGGTAACGCCCTTAATTTGATTAGTGTCCGAAGTCCGAACCTATTCGGTGAAGTTGGTGCCGTATAATCTCCTCGTGTAATCTGTCACATACAGTAAATAAAGCTACTGTATATGCAGACAGACATTTTGTCATTCTTAAGAAACAAAGGGAATAGAGAATACAGGTTCAATGTCATCTTTTTTTAATGCGAGTTTTGCTTTGTTCAGCAACATGATCGATCAGTAACAGAATAGAGTCAACGTTACATAGCTTTTATCGTTGTCGCCGCTCCTACGATGTAGACAGAGTATCCGTTAGCCCCTTTTATAATAAGTATAGGTATATTATAGCCTCTATACTAATATCTTAGTAGTCCATCTATAGTTACAGTACCTACAAGGTGTTGAATGCTTGTAATCCTCAACGCCTCTGCTGTTAAGCCAGTAAACACACACACCCTCTAATTGAATTAAGTTAACCGCGGTCTGCCTCTTGTCTAGCCGGTACTAGATTCATCTCGTATAGGATCATGTTCATATTCCAATCCAACCATATTTCAATTACTGGAGTTTCTACAGATATCTGTTTGCTTATGCTCAATTTTACTAAAAGTCCTATTTCCATTTCTGAAAATTATTTACTTCCAAGTTCTAGTGATTTTTTTGGAGCTAATGTCGCTGTAATTGTGCGGTCCTAAATTTTGTGTGCCAAGATAGGTGTACAAAATTACGGAACGCCAATAACCTAATTATTGGCCGGCTACCGTGAGTCTAATGAACGATATTACCACCACATCCGATAGTAACATGGTTAACTATAACATATTGATAATCCGATCGGTCATTTAGTGATTAATCCCCTGTTGCGTTCTAGCGAAAAGCAATGTACTTAAACGTGAAATCAGTTTTCAGATTTCAGCATTGTTGAAACCAATCAAACTGAAATTCTTTCTTATGTTTCTAATGATTTTAGAGCTTCAAATAAAGCTCAATTTACACTTTCATTGAAAACGGAAAATAATATACAAATAGTTAATTGTTAAAACCTGAAAAACCGCAGGTCGCGGTGGGGTGTTGCCAAATATTCAACCAATTTGTTTCGTAATTATCTGGCGTATTTTGACCACAGATTTCGATTATGGCGAACAGCCCTCGATTTTATATAATTAACACCACGCACGTTCTATGCGAAAATTTACAATGTAGTAGAATGTAGCTGCTATTTGTTTTTCACTTAACGCTCGTTCGACGGAGCTCCGCAAACTAATACGACTAACGCTTTAGGCAAGCGCCGGGTTTAGCTCCTGCAAACACAATTATCACGTGATAGCGTACTTCAGCTAGGTTGTAGTTTCAACCACGCTATCAAGTTATACTTATTGCATCAAGATTTAACTGCCTGTTTGCCATTGATTCCAAAAATTGTGATGTCAATAATTTCATAGTTTGATGTTTTCCATATTGTAGTTTTATCTTACCGCCACCTTACCGCAGGATATCTGTCGCTATCTCCCACTATCTCCCTAGATTCCAAAGCACTGTGGCTGAATACGTTAGTTATACTATTTTTATATATAATGTTATACTAATATTATATCTAAAATCCGAATTCAATTAGACCATAAAAGAGGCACAAGCTTCTAATTTCCTCACATTTCCCGCGGCAAAAGCCCTGATTGAAAGAAGTTCAAGGACTAGAAGAAGACAAAAATATATGTTTACGCTCAGCAATGAGCTATCGAATTAAGCTTTCGTGAATGGATGGATATTAGATTGGTACTTATTGAACAATTTTCAAAAGCTAACATATACTCGCCTGATATTTCCATCGTCAATATGCTTAACCGTGACACAACACAATCGATTAGAACTAGATCGAGAATACAAGTTGCTCTCATTTGCAACAATGGGACAGCAGGCTTTTCATATCGATATCGATGCATAAGTTATGTAGGTATGTTCATGTTCATGCCTTTCACACACACTGATATAGCACTTGTAGTTAGGGTTGCCCTCAGGGCGTTAAATATGCTACTTGTCTGAGCATGCGACAGGGTATTGTTTATTTCTGTTATACTCACAGTAACCTTATTATCTTCTAGCGGGCGTCCGTAACTTTGTTTGCATTAAAATCGTAGGTATTTTCCGTACCCTCAGGAATACCGGCAAATTTCATAGCTTATACATTTTTCGGGAAATAGGTGCGTGCCACTTTATATTTCTAAAATAATTTTTATATTATACAAAAAGAATTCCTGTTCTCAAGAGCAAGCATAAAAATAGTAACAACCTACTTTTGATGAAATTTTATGGATATTTGTTTAGGGTTGAGTGTTGTCCTTAACAGTGTCATAAACAGAAAGATCTCCGTAAAACAGCGTGGCCGATCGATGAACAGAGCCTATTGACTGAGCCCGCCGAATTGTTATGGATACTTAACCTTTTATTTCTCAGTACTATTTCTTTGGGGTTAGCATATTTCGACTCAGGGTCGATTAGACTTGCATTTGTAAAAATACCGAATCGTTTACTAGTATCAAGATAGACGAGCGGAATAGCTGATACAGAGAGATTGGTTTTTTATCGCAACAATCATCTTCAACGAACAAATAGTAGAAGGACATTCTGAGTGGACATAACATAATATGAAATGAGTAATAACAATTTTATGTCAACATACAATTATTGTATGGTATATATGTAACACCGTTTATAAATTGGTAGGGTCCACGATACACATAATTTCCTATTCACGTTCCATTCATATAATATATTTTTTATGGGAAGTGTGAATTTCCGTAAAACTATTCAAAATAATCTTTATCCAACTTTTCACAAACTAGTTTTAAGAGACTTCATTCAATGAAATGATGAGGTCAATTTTGCTACTCTTGTACTATTAGTTATTCTGTGTTCGCGATAAGTTTCGTACAAGAGGTCTTGTTAACATCCAACATCGTCAAGTAATTTTCTTCAAAGTTGATAAACTAGAAATAAGCATTAAAGTTAGTAGTTAGTAGTAACGATAGTCATAAGTTACAACTGAACTAAAATATTAGGAGGGTAAAAACTTCGAGCAACACAATAAAATTGTTTGTAAGTACAAACGACGGCACCTGGGACTATACATGTTGACCTTGAGACCGCCTTTATACCCTACGTAAAAAAAGCTGTTTTCGTAGTTTAACTGTATAACCTGACGTGCTGTCGTGTGTACGTTTCGTTTTATAACTTTACGGTTTTGACCTAGACCTGTTATCCCCGGTTCCACCTACTAGTATCTATTTTACTCAACATCTTCCAACTCTCAAGTCACATTAGGGAAACGGCGGCGGGGCTAAGCTTAATACAAATGGCGTGCGAGAATAAAACTTAATTAACTGGCTTCACGAGCAGGCGTGCACGATTTGTAACATACAATACTGTGCGTAATTTCACGTGGCTGCGTCTCATTTCACCATTTCAGATTTGACACTAGGTAGTATAAGTAGAGAATTCGTTTTTTGGTGTTAAATCTTGTAATGATCTTTGAAAAGAAAATTACTGGCACTTAAAAAATGTACATTAATATTGAGGGGCTGACAGGAGGCAACTAGCGTTGCCAGTTAGACTAGATATCTGAATTGATTTTTTTTACGTCGACTTAACCGAAAATTTATCCCAGAATATCAGAAGGCAGATTTGATTACGTTCCAGTTAGTGAAAAATATTATCCAAACATTGTTAAGAAACAGTGAAATTTATATAAAACTAAATAGAGCAAATAAAAGTGATATATTGGAAATGTTTAGTTTAACACGAGAATAAGTGTTTGTTGAACGCAATTCAACTCAAATAACAGTCTCGACGAAATATTTTTCGCTAAAAGTAATACAAACATGTAATTAAATTCGCCCGTCAGTTGAGCGGATGGATAGAAATAAAACAAAAAGACTAATTTAAATGGTTTATCGGACGTGTTTACGCATCTCCACAAATTTCAGATGATTACAAAATCATTGAAGATTTTGTTTAGCATCTTTATGATTACACTCAGTTTACTCGAGGCGTCTTTTTGAAATAGGTATACCTACCTACTTTATGTAGAAGGGTAAATTGTCGTGACCAAATTGAAGCAGTAATGCCGCTATTCAAGCTTCATTAAGTACAACACATTAATTTTGGATTCATAGAGATCGACTAGACTAGATAATTTGCGCTGTCTAGTCACAAGACAGTACAAACACTATAATCGCAGCCTGTCGGCTATTGCAGTACATCTGAGTCCACTGAACATCGTACAATGCATTGTGGACTTAAACCGGAAAGCTTCGGTAACCTCTGGAAACATAATAGTACTTGAGCTAAATATTGCAGTGGCAGCATCAGATTGGCAGATTTTTGGTATTATTTTGGCATATGCTGCTGTTTGTTAACGTTTTTTACCGTTTGAAATTGATCTCTTAGTTTTCGACGCTAGTAATCTAAATATACTCGTATATGTCGCAGGAATATGAGGAAACCTGAATTTCGCGAAATCTCTAGGGATATCAGGAAAATCACGGCAGATGTCGATTCGTAAGCCAGCCAGATCAGTTTTGGAATTTCGCCGACCGCTACCGCGGCGGCACGCTCGCTTTGCTCGTTCGCCTCGTGCGTTATGGTTGCAGTAGAACCTAACCTCCACCTCGCTCGCTTAGCTCGCTCGTCGTAGCACCTAGTTTTCTGTTTAGTAATAATGTCATATCACTAAACATTTTAGTAAGAAGACGTAATAAACAAGAAATTTCGACATTTGCCGTAAATTCCTGGTTAGAAACTAACAATAATAAAATGCTTGACGTTTGCGGTGTACAAAAACTAAGAAGGATCGAATGTTTAATAGTCAAGATGAACTATTAAAAGGCGAGTATTCAACAAGTTTAGAGCCTGGCCCTGCGATTGCAGAGATTAAGCAACTTTTGCAAGTGTCGGTCATGGTATGGGAGACCAAAAATGTATTATCTCGAGTTGCTCCGTGCTTCGGAAGGAACGTTAAGCCGTTGGTCCCGGCTGCATTTGCAGTAGCTTACACCCATCTACCATCCATCCATAAGATGGCAACATATAAACATAAAAATAACATTTTTTTTTTAATTTAGATTTTTCGCATTTACAATGCTATTTTTATATTAAGATAAATGTCCCGTCCCGTCTGAGGTGCTACGGGTGAGTCGATTTTTTCTAGTATTTTTTCTAATATTATTTATCTTAATATAAAAATAACATTAAAAATGGCTGATGTCGATTCAACAAGTTAATTCATCAGGCAAGAGTGTTCAATTATTATTTTTAAATTGTAACAACTGAAATGTAACTTTTAACTTGAATTAAACGTTTTTTTCTTGAATTAATTTGTTTGTTTCCTCGCAAATTAAAGATAAGTACTAAACAAGTCTCGGCCGAAATAGCGATTGTCGACCTCGTTTAGTTAAAAAGGAATCGGTGCACTTCGTTCCTAAAAAAATAACTTGTTAAATCCTCAGCTTCGCCTCGTCCTTCCAATATTACTCGGTAGACAATTGCTCTATTTCCAGCCTCGACAGTAATGTACTATTGTTTTTGTATGAAACTCCAATTTCTTTCTAGTCTAAGTAAAACACGGCGAATAGGTAAAATTATACAGTAAAGTCCGCAAGTTGACTACTACAGCGTTCGAACAATATCAAATTTATTTAAAATCAGATTGAATTTATATCAAAAACCTTTTAGATAATAACTTATTTGTGTGGAAAACTATATAGAGGCTCCTATTTTCTTTTGATTCGGCATTTGGATGCAATCTACATAATTTGTTTTCTCTGTGCATTAGAAGGATTAAGGTGACTATAATAAAAACATGTAAGACATAAGAGTGTATAAGATAGCCAGATATTTATCAACATTATGAGTTTTGAGTTTTTGAACCAAGTGCAATGCAAGATTAGTTCAATGGAAACCATTCGTGGTTCTAAAGCGTTGTAAGTAAACTTTATGTAAGAGGCTGTTTGTATCTACCTTGTGAATTATATTGCAGAATCGTACTAAGAAAGAATAAATATTTTTGAGCTCCGTGTTTCTTCAATAAAGAACCTCTATTTGTTAGAGTGGCGTTTGGCGCCATAATGGCGTGAAAGCTTGGCGTTCTTCCGCGAGACAGTTGACAGGTATTGTAGTAGCCAATAGCCATCTACACCTTCGCCGATACACGGCTGCCTGTTACCTTGTAGGTCTTACAGCAACGGAACGGAATGGAGGCGGTATATACGGGGTTAGGTTGTTTGCGTTTGTTTGTTTGTGTTTATGTCTGTTACCATTTTCCTCGGAAACTACTGGATGCGATTTTTGCATCGAAATCGGCACAGATAATAAACATACTATACTAAACACGAATGTGTGAAGAGTAGAAGAGTCCAAATCCTCGCGTGAACGGGTTTTCATCGTCCTTCCTTTTGATTCTGCGGATCACCGGATTCAATCCGCTTTGTTATTGTTTTATGTGTAGAGTCCCGCTTGTGAAATTGAATTGTGCTCCTCGTTGCCATTTCTATAAAGAATTTAATTTTGGGGACAAGCCCAAAAGCCATGCAATCAATATGTCGAAGGAATTAGGTCCAGTTCCGCTACGCAAAATTGGTCACAAAGACCTGTTTGCTCAGATTGTAACTATAAATATGGAGAAGTAATATTTTCAATCCCTTTTAGATATATATTTTTTTGTTTATACTAAATATCCATTTCCAATCACTTTTGGTTACCTACTTATATATTTATTTTATTATATTAACTTCTATAATGTTGTAAAAATATATAATATTTTTTTTTATTATTGAAGGAAAGAAATTAACGAGTATTTTTAAATTACCTATATCGAAAAGTGATTGAAAATATTATACTTAAACAAAAATATTTATGCCAAAAAGTGATTAATAATATATTACATTTCTCCATATCTACTAAAATCTGGCATTTATAGAATCTGGCATTTGTAGAATCTGGAATTTGTCGACTAAACCCACTAAACCAGTGTCAGCTATCAATCCTAGCTAGTTGGATTCTACGTACGGCCTCAAATTTGCCCATTTAAGTTTTGCATAACAGAAAACGATAGCCTCAATGCATGCAGATTATGTTGCAGGTAATGCTTCATTGGTGGAGGCAAGGTTGTTTGCCTCTACATAGCTCAAATGGCGATATTGGCGGTTGATTTACAGTCATAAATTGTAATTTCATTTTTTACTATTAATCTTTAAACTACTTTAAAGTTTAAGCATTCAGTTTTATTAAAATTGGCATAAAACAGATTTATGTTTTATTAAAAACACGTAAAACTACTTTAAATAATAATGATTTACAAAGATGTTGTTCTGCAGGGCATTGACGAGTGATTAGTATTATACGAGATGAGATAAGTAATATAGTAAAGAATAGCTGAATGTGTGGCAAATAGTGCGGCGTTGTTATAGCTATTCAGGCATTCATGTGAGATAATAGGTACTGACAATGCGGACTAATGAATGCCAGTCCGACGCATCCAGCGCATAGACGCATCGCATATTGAACGTCGCATCGCATATTGGCCATTCCAGGTACGACTTGACCGGAGTTACTCGTTGTTCCCGTGAATAAGAACCATGATTATTCAATTCTCCATATAGTTACATTTGATAAGCAGCAAACCTTAATAACGATTGCAACATCTAAAAACTAAACAACTCCGACGCGGTCAAAAGAGAATCGGTTACAATAGTAATTCTGCAGTTGAATGGACCATTAGTGGTATCAAGACTTAATGATTCTGTCGATCAAATGTAACAGCAGGATGTTTGCGATAAACTGATCCTCATTCGTGGCCGGTTTTGTGAATGAGAATTTGGATAAAGTTTTCTCAATATTCGAGAGATTTCAATGCTTGCGCCCGTTCACGACACAAAAAGTGTCTAGTCCAGGCGTACTACTTTAATATCTTTGAGCAGTTGCCAGGATATCTGGCTCACCAAATCGTAGCTACATTTCTGAATATATGATGGTTTAGACATGATAAAATACCTTGATTTAGTTGTTTATTGTTTAAGTTTTGAGAAGCAAAAGATCAAATAAAGGTCTCACATAGTGAAAAAAAAGCTTTTTTCATTACTTTACTGAGTTCCATTCTTATTAAATTTAACGTACAGTCATGGTCATGGGATCACCAAAGTGGAGGTGGCGGCGGTGAGCTATTGCTGTCTGATACCTCCCCCCATTTTAGGTTACAGGAGGTATAGGTTTTTGCGTCGCTTGTTTCAGCTAAATTATTCGTAATAAACAATTTCGTCTATGTTTATTCTTGAACCAATGAACCAATGTTTTTGTAACAACTTAATTAGCGCAGTCGGTCGGTGGAAACGGTGTTGTCGCACTCTGAACGAACATTCAGTATGAACATACATACGTAACAGATAATTTACGAAGTAAACATTTAAAAATAATTTTGGATACGAGCAAGAGTAATTGGCTATTGAAGTAAATTAGCAACAAAATTACCAAGAACTATAGTGTATGGAGAGAAGTTGCAAGTGATCTACGTGCCTGGCATTTTATTGCCGTTTCCATCGACATCTACTAAACGAGGACGGCTTAACCTTCATATGCTCTGACTGCAAATGACTACTCAACTCCTTATTCAAAAGCTAATGAATTGATATTAAAGTTGCACACATCAGCAACTTTTGATTCTTTTATATATTCACCAACGAAATCGATGGAAAAAGACTCGGGAGTTAAAGGTCGATTGAACTTCCCCATTTCTTGAAGTGTGTCTTGCGATTTAGTATTGATAAGGCAGTTGAGTGGATACTGATGAATTTATAAATGTGTGATACCAAATAAAAACGATAATAACTGAACGGTCTTCATTTAAGTTATCTTAAAGAAACATCACTCTTTTTAATGAAGTCCAAGTGTCTTCATCTAAGGTGATGTTGAAGCATTACTGAAAGGGTGAAGGTGAAAATACGAGTACTTCTCAAATGGATTCCGTATACGCAACTGCTGAGAACCTTATTTTACGATACCTACATACTGCCGATACACCAAAGAAATAGATTTACCTTTCTTCTAGACATGTTCCACCTTGCTTGTTACATAATTCTTTTCTTTTTGCAAGTTGTCACACATCCGAAGACCGAAACGATACCTTCATGATTTATTATGCGGCAACTGGTGGTCTGGTGGTCTGTTACTCTCGTCAACTCCGGCATTGAAAACAGACTTACCTTCACGATTTATCGTAAAACTATTTTGGTGCTCCGACACTCCGCCGTTGAATACATATCAATCATTTAGCTATTTTTTACAGCGCGATTGGAAACATCTTAAAATAATCATTCACGTTATAGGATTCTGTGACGTAACCAATTCTCAAAATATTTTTTATCACCTAACCCTAATGCGTGGGACTTGAAGCATTTCTATTAATTCCGTTAGTGGGTTTGCAGAGTTTGAAGAAGGTGTCGTCTCTGAATTACCGGATTTTATTTCTAAACGCGAAAAAGAGTTTGTGTGTTTTACGTGTGTATCTATCTGTTTCTGTCTGATCGTAACTCCCAAACTAATGGAATGCATCGGTTTTTGGCTTGATAAACCCTTCTGTCACACGGACACCACAACTAATATAATACACTGTGGTCACAAAAGTGCGTATATTCCCTACATAGGTAGGACACTCAAGGATTCTAAATTTCGAAAGTTTGATACCCTAAGCACCGTTTATAAAGCGCAAATGAGTTAAATGATGATTGCTTGAGAATACCAGATACTATTTGGCAATTGCCAATTCATGATAGCTACGAGAATTATTGACCAACCAATAAATAAACCATTGAGTTGGCGAATAAATAAAGCAATAACAGAGCTAAGCCATTTAAAAATTGGAGAATCCCGTAGGTTGGTAGGTAATTCAAAACGCAGTCATTGGAATAATGTTTTTATGCGTATCTAAAGTCATATCTTTTTTAAATAATTCTATTTCTGATAAACATTTACAGAATTTTTAATCGATAAATGCTTTATGACCGAATAGATTTTTTTGAAAGACACCTAATTTCATCTTGTTTGTCTTTTTAGGTCAAATTTAATTTCGTCATATTGAATGAATTGCCTGAATAAAATGTTTTTTGTTAAAGATTTATCCAACGTTACCATAAGGATTCACTTTTGTCCTTAAGCAGCTTTCCTTTTTTACCAATTTTATTTGTGAAAGAATACTAAACTTTGTATACTACTAGGAACGATGAAATCAGCAAGCTAACAATGAAATCCAATGGAATTCATTCAATAAAATAATTGCTTTTTTAATTCCGGAATTTTTACGGTGCCAACAAATGAAGTGGTTTAATTCGTAATGGAATTTGACGTAATCTGAAAATGGATTGAACCGAAAATTCTTCAGTTCCTGCAGATTGGGAATTTAATAATTCATTTGTATGTGCCATGAAATAATTACGATACGTTTTGAATTTGTTTTTTATTTTTGAGAATGTTAATAAGTGTTGTTTTTGAGAACTTAAGAGATTAAACTTATTCTGACACAAAATATGACGTACCTACGTATAGTAGTAGGCTATAAAATATGTGCTTAAAAAACGTGTTACTTATTATTTTCAAGCACATGTATAACTATTGACTTCCTACATTAGTTTGTATTCTAAGTAGTCCTAGTTCATAATGCTTTCATCACAGACAGAAGTCATAATGTGAAAATTCAAATACGCAAATTTAAACGAACTTAGTAATGCAATCCTCTCTAAATGTTCTTGGCAATTTGTCGTTTAATATTCTGTGACCGATTCTCAGATTAATAAGTTATTAAACACTATAAAATATGATTTTAAACATAATATGAGTGATGGGATTATTATTTCGTTCCCATAAGTTGGTTCGTTCCATATATTTCGACCTCATTAGTTTGGGACAAATTATTAAATTGGAGTAGAGTTTATTCCACATAGGTGGAAAAAAAAGTAGTTGGAGGAAAGTACTCTAAACAATAATGACGGCAAACTTCACTGAAAGCAAACATTCCTATATTTTTGAAAATAAGTAAAACTGTTAAAGATTTTTGAAAAAACACTTCTGTTGGGAGTCGGGAATCGAACAGGCAAAAATAATAATAACACCTGTACTTTTATGATTCCAATTGATAAGGTCAATAATAAGGGGAAATTTCATCAAGAAAGATTAAAAAAATGTAGTTTAGTTCGAAATTTTTTATTGTGTTTACTTACATCAAACCTACTTTTTATCTTTCTTGGGTCTTAAATTTAATATACTATGTTATTTCGAAGAAATTGATCCTTATCATTGGCTATCGATTCGTATCATAAAAGTGCAGGATATCATTTTATGGATATTAGCCCGTTTGATTCCCAGATCGAAAATATTTGAATGCAGTTTTACTTATTTTTTTAAATAAAAGAATTTCTTTTTTGTATTTGCCATCATTAATATTTAGGGTACTTTTCCTCCAACTACCGTCCTTTTTCCCACCCTGTATACCATAACCAGCATAAAGTTCGAAAACGGAAGGAAATGGGTTTCTAAACCCGACTTTCTTTTATTTTTCAATCGCTTCTTGTAGGTATACTTTTTTATCAGCAGCCTTGAGGTAAACTTTGAACCCATACCTGGCTTAATTTCCAAGCCCCACCCAGAGGTGTGTCGATGGTTAAACAAGTCGTTTGATAGATTTGCATTTTATCGGCCCATCGACAGCTATCCACTCTAATAGAGTTTCCCGTCTAGCTTATTAGCTGTCTTCATTAAATTAACTTTGTTAAGACTAAATTATCGCTAGGCTTTGTTACTTTCCTCTTATGAATTCATAAAATGTCTTCTAATAATTCTACAGATGAGTTAATTTCATTTCCTCTGTCGTTGGTTCGACAGAGGAAATGAAATGAATAGCATTAAGTTCTTTTTCGTGTGTTGTGACCTCCACTGGCGCTCTCTGGGCTTTTAAAAACCTTTTTGATTGTGTAGGTACAGTAGAAGTATCAACATTATGATAAATTATATTTTGATTAGCGCGCAGAAAAGTTAAGCTAAGGTTTTTAATAGCGATACTTTTCCGTTACACTTACAGATTTTTGAAAGTAAGTCGAAACAAAAATAGTTTAGAATTTCCATTGTTGTTATTGGTGAATGTGACAAGATATGGTTGTGTTTTGTAGATGTAAGTCATACTTACCTCCGACACGTCAATATCTATTAATCGGGATATTAAACCATTAAATATAGATGATTGGTTCTCTGTTACAGAATATTACAGTGTTGACAGGCGAAATAATGAAATTGTGTCGAGTTGAGTTACACGTGGAATGTAATGAGTTTCGATTCTAGTTATTCAAGAGTTTAATGTAATTGTTTATAGTGTATATACATACACTATACAAGACGTATATATTCTGTGGTATAAGTTGTCCCTTATTCAAATAAGTGTGCATCCATATGCAGTTTGAATCTATGAGTTCATAAAAAGCTGGCTGAGGATGCGAATCCCGAATTCCGGACTGAAGTTGAGCCTAATACAATATCAGACGACGGTGGAATGCCAATATACTGTAATTTTTCGAGAAATTAACATCTAGGTATATCGTTCATTAGAAATCTCCTAGTATTAGTGAATTTAACAGTTAAGAGGTATGGGCATTTCGCCGTCGTAGTGCTGCTACGGATGGAACCATTTCGCTCGGTAGGCTATCGAAAAACGTAGGCCACCAGTCGCCTTCGCCACCTGTCGGGAATTGAGACTGGGCGCATGCTCTTTTGCATCTGATGACCATTAATTTTGGCATTGTCATCGAGTTTGTGAGATTCAGTATGTCGAATTGATAATTAAGCCACGCAAAAAATTGAAATGACTTCGTAGAAATTCGACTAAGTACAAAGGAATTTAAGAGTTTCTATATGCTTGAAGTAGTCACTTTTAGTTCATAGTTTCTACCTTTGTACAGTTGTTTTATCTCACGAAGGCGGGTCGGCCTACGAATGTAGTTAGGCGTGCATATTATGCACATTATTTTAATGTGCGTAATACGAAAGCGTGCAGACGCACACTAAAACAATGTGCATGTGTAGTGCACGCCTAACAACATTCGTAGCCGACCCGCCTTCGTGAGATAAAACAACAGCACAAAGGTAGAAACTAGGAACTAAAAGTGACTACTTCAAGTATATAGAAACTCTTAACTTCCTTTGTTTACTTATTTCAGAAGTCAGGGCTTTATTTATCTGTAAATTGTGATCGTTGCAATAAATATTTTTTCATTTTCATTTTTCTTTTTCATTTTCCTTTCATTTGTACTTAGTCGAATTTCTACGAAGTCATTGAAATTTTTTGCGTGGCTTAATTATCAACAATACTTTATTCAACATACTGAATCTCACAAACTCGTCCTAATTTCCTTTGTAGTAGAATTTTTAAAAGTGAGTGTCCGTATTTATAAATTTATATTCAGACATCCATTATTGTGCTTGAAAAATGGGACGTTACAAATAACATTGAACGAGCAATGTTTATTTAAAATCTATAAAGATCTGTCGTCTTCGATGTGACGCCAGTTTTTTTCGGCTGAGCGCTCATAAGAATGTAAGTACAAATAGTACAATATTCTATCGACAGAACTCGTGGCATCTTTCAACGAGTTTTTCGCTCGACTTGATCGGTAAAAATATCTTAGGTATTATTATTCCAGGTGGAAGCAATCGAAAATCGAAGGCAGTTTCCGACAGATCTTATTAAAAATAGTACGCCAAAGAGATTGGCTCTATGATCATTTGATTGATCTTATTCTTTAGACGTCACGTCAGACGATAAAAAAGAGTTTAAAAATTTAGTTAACTCGCTCTCACTTTCCTGTGAAATGGTTCGAGCTGAGGCCTGAAGTCTTTTTGCACCAAGTCCAGCCATCTTTCACGAATGTACCTACTCATTGCGTATCCTGCCGAGTCCCGTCTCCCCGTACATCCATCGTATCATCTTCTACCAGAGTCAGGGATCAGCTGGCCTATTTGTATGCCGAGAAAAATTGCTCTTTATGCATCCACCGTCTGCAGGTGACCACCTAACCTAACTCAATTGCTTTCAAATTGCTATTAGTCCAATCAATAAAGGAGTTGAAGAGTGCGTGAGCGGATACTGACGCGATTTCTTTGGAAACTTGTTTAGGGAGCTTATGGTGTGAACATACTAAAAGTCCTCTCGTCTAGGAGGTGAGCCGGAGAGGAGAGAGGTTTAGAGGTCTCACTTTTGGGTTTTTCGCTGATATCCAATACGGCGCGTCGCAGAGAAAAGTGTTCGTCTACCCGTCTACCGAATTAAAGCTTATAAAATTTTCTACAACCCTTCTTCTGTACACTTTTTCCAGTTTGGCTTTAGTTTTCGAGCTACACGTTCTGGCAATGTGAAAAGGATGATTGGCGAAATCCAATAGTGCTAGTCGTACGCAAAAAAACAAAAAATCGATATACAGGACGGCTATCCTGTATATCCGTTTGGCACACGTTTACTTGAGGTCAAAACAACTTTTTTGAGCCGCAGTTCTTAAAAAATCCCTTAGGATAGGAGTTATGGTGTCATCTTTTTTGAATGGGGATTTTTTTTTGTTATAAAACCTATCGTGTGTGGTATTGGTATCTAATGAAAAGGCTTTCTAAGCCGGTTCTAATATAACATTATTACATTTCAGAGACTTCTTTTAAATTAAAACATTTTCAAAACATATAGTTTGGCCTCCTTCAGTTCACACCCTATCTATACCAACGAGTGATAATAATCATTAGAAAGGCCTTTTTAGGCACTATCGCTATAACTTTGAGTTAGCGATAGAGCCCCAGATCTCGCCTTCATATACGTGAGTACCGCATTATTACCGATCTTTTAAGTGACGGTCGCAATCGCAGTTGTGCAATTATTGCTGTCAAAACTTATAAACTAATTTTGACAGCAATAACTGTACAACTTAGTGATTGCGACTGTCACTTGAAGATCGGTAATAAGCGTGCCGGTCATATAAAAGCTTTGCAATTGTATAGACGGGCATTTGCAGGTTAAAGATAACGCCATTAACTTCACGTCATTTAAGCCAGAATACTTTTACTAGCTGCTCAAAGCATATAATAGGATTCTTTATTTCTTAATAGGGTGACTTCTCCGGGCTTCCGAAATGCCATCAAAAACAGTAAATTTCAACACAATTATTTAAACTGTGATTGCTCTTAAAGATTTCAGTATGAGCTTTATTGGTTAATCAAAAACGTGGATAAAATCCAAAGTTATATTGTGTTAAAAAAAATACATAATGGGTCAACCTTCCGAGTTTCTAACATTATAGTTGCAATAATATACTAACAATATTCCGTGAAACTGGGACGATTTTAGCAAAGATTACCATGTCAATATTAATCCCTCGAAAATCTATCTGGCTATCGGCTACATTTCCCCGAAATCATAGAGCGAGGGGCGAAAGACGAACTCGGACCGCGCTTTATCTTTATAGGTGTTTCGTCCGTGACATTTCCACGCCCTTAGCCCTGCTACCGAAGGGTTGCCAACATTTTCCCGGCTGAATATAGTATATTTTAGAATAATCTACAAACAATATTAGTATTTTATAAAAAATAGTTACTTTCATGTTTTTTAGCATCAGTAATTAAACTATGATAACTTTTACTTATGATTATGACTTGTGATTTTTTATTTTATTAATTGAGCTTTCTAATTCTAAAAGATTCAGGGAGACAATTCTAGAGACGCGGAACTTGCAGTGTGAAAGGATCGGACATGTAGCCGGCATGAAATGAATGAAAGATAGGAGTAAAGAGAGGAAGAGAGTTAGTAGACCTTTAATTTTTAGATAGATTTATTTCACATTGAATTTGGATCACTATAGTGTGTGTATAAGTACATGTTAATACAACAGATTTTTGTCCTTAAGTTATATACAGCGATTACATTCTTTAGTTCCAAAGGTTGCCGGTGACTTCGATTTCACCCTGTACCTGTAGTATTCTTGCGTATTATATATTTTGTCTATATCTAAATATAGTACAATACTGTATATTATAGAAATGTTGGCAACCCTATGTCGATGTCGCACCAAACCGTCCTTCGTCTAGAGTAATACCATAGCATTGACCTAATGAATGCCAATTTATCTTTATCCTATAGCCTTGATCACGTGTGTTTATAGAAAATGGTTTGCTGATCCATCGATTAAAGGTGCATCCTGCAATGTATTTATCATTGAAATATTACATCTGTCATTCTTTCTGAATGGACGATACCCGAATACTGTTTATAATCTAAAATGATATTATGATGAAAATGCAAACGATTTTAACAATAAACATTTTGTATGGTTTGCATTCAACGTTATTATTTGTTAAATTAGAGCTGTTGTTTAAGTATGGTACTCCTAAAAAGAAAATTGAACGATATTTAAAATTCTGGCCCAAATGCAAAAATAACTATTGTGAAAAGAGAAATATATGTAGAGCTTACTCCTTACTGTAGGACGTGCGTAAACCAACAGCAACTTCGGTTCGGTGTTGGTTTACGCACGATCTAACTCCTGAGGATGCTCCGGGTTGGGGCGAAACACGTGTAGTGGTGTGTCGCTGTCTTGCTAAATGCAGGTTTTGTGCACTGATATTTTTGTGGTTTCATGTGCATTTTTTTTGCTGGTGCATCTTGCATATATTTTATGAGGGAGACAACGTGTTACAATAATATCCCTAATGCCGAATATGGTATATAGGGACCATCAAACTAAACAACTTTTACTAAGAGACCAACTCTGAAATCGCGAAAAAAAATCAGCTGTTTCACACAAAAATTAAAATCGAAAATATCAAAATGTATGAAACAGTTGATATTTTTTTCGCGATTTCAGAGTTGGTTCCATAGTAAAAGTTGTTCAGTTTGATGGTCCCTGTCTACCATATTCGGCATTAGGGGTATTTTTGTAACACGTTGTATTTCTCTTTTCACAATGGTTTGGGACTTCCGCCAAGTGACGCCTGATTCAAAATATATTTAACTTCATGTAAAAATTATTTCCCAATCAAATAGTATCATCGTATACTTTAAGAACAGAGTAAGAGTTATCATATTCAACAGTTGCAAGTCAAAATAGAATAATTGAGCCTTTGGTTTTTGGACTACTGGATAATCATTATCAAGCAGTCAGATAGTTGATAGAATCGTTTATCGATCCCCCTCTTAGAATAGAAATGAGACTGAACTGAAATAATCTACATTACATTACTTTTCCGTTTGGTTGAGATTTCAATCACAAGTTTTATTTGTAAAATGACCTCAAATTGCTATTCAGATGCTTTGCCAAAGAAAGAAACAGGCATATAAAGGCTTTGATTGAGACCTTGTCGTTTTTTATGACTTAGCCGCATAATGTGATATAGGTTGGGCCATCGCCTTTGAAGTTTATCAGCTCTTAGCTTTATATCAGATTTATTACACACATAACGCGTTTTATGAACAGACGGTACATTATACAAAACGTCTGTAGGTATGAACAAACAGTATTCAATATATTTTTTGCAAAACAACCACATGCACACTGTAATATTGGCCACATACTACCCCATAGTGTGAAGTGTCGTTGGATAGCAATTTTAAAAATATTGTGGGTTTGTGGAAACAGTTTTTTGGTTGAGGCATACGTTTGTGAATCATTAAGCTTTAAAGTGCAAAATTTTGTTAGTCAAGTGTCGTCGTCGTCGTCTATCGTCGGTTTTATTTTAAAATGATCTAACAAGAAGGTATGCCTAGTACTTACAAATTTTAGTGCACTCGGTAAGTACTAAAATTTTCGTCAATTTTACCATAAAGATTATTTCTGTCTGATCCATTTAGTTAAAGCATTCCTGTATTTTACCGCATTTAAAAAAAAAATATCTTTATTCCGTTTTGTTATAACTGGTTGGGGCGACGGAGGGTGTTTGAACTAGTTTAATTACCGGAGCCAAGATGGCAGTTAATCTAAGTACCATACCGAATCGTGAAATTACATTGATCTAAAAACTTAGTTGAAAACATTTACGACAATTAGTGTTACAGCTAAATTAGAACGATTTTAAATTTTCCATGGTAACAGAAATTTCTAACTATCCTTTTTAAAAAAGAAACTTAGATTACAAAAAATATTTTTAGTTTTTAAACCAATGTATTCTGCTTATGCGTATGAGGTTTTATTAAAATCGGTTCGTTCATTTCGAAAAATAAGAACTTGAAAGTTTGTATGAAATGCCGTTTGCATCAACGCTCTTTAAACTAAAAAATCATAATAAGTAGCCATGGATAGAACGGGAAACAAATAGCTCAAACGTCGTCGAAAAAAAGTTCATGTCGTCCGATCGGTAGAACAAAAGAAGTCGGACCACGTGGCCAGAGGGGTCTTTTGATAAAGAATAAAACACTATCATATGAATCGTCGTATTGGGTATTGTATCTTCCCTGCCAGGGAAACACGTACCAATATTGTACAGCCGTAGTACATTACAATGGTCCCACCGAAGCGAACGCACACCGGACATGATGGCTGCCTTCATACGAACAGTTCAATAGAAATACTCCTCTCATAGTTATGGTATTTTTAGCAGCACAGATGCTATATGTATAACTATTTATAGAGTTATCTTCTATTATTTGCCCTCGATCGTATTTATTGCATTCTATTTTTAGATCCTTGTACACTTTTAGAATATTGTTTCCAGATATTTGAAAGTTTATCTGCTATTTTAGTTCTAGGAATTGAAAGGAAGGTGTAAGTTTCTAAGCTGGTAAAAGCCATTTTGTTGCTTTGCGACCCCTAAACTCTAGTAGGTTTGGGTACACGGGCCCTATTTCATAAACATTACCGTAGTAAATTACAACGATTCTTTGGTGTTCGTTGCGTCGCCATTTTGATACTATAAAATAAACCACTTACAGACAACACAATGTATGCGATTTACCGCAGTAAATTACAAATTGTAATGTTAATGAAATAAGCCTAAGATATTTGTGCGCCTTTAGAGGTATACCACTTTAAAACATTTGATGTAAGAACAGCAATAGGATCACAGCAAATATAATGGAGTCAACATACTAAGACTTCGAATTCATGGATATTATTATATGGAAAAAAGAGTTTAATTGCGTTTAAGCGTTTTATTTTGATTTCTTTAATACAGCACAATTATTATAATTAAACCCTTTATAAGGTTTTATATAAATTCAATTTAAATTTTTGACAATTTAAGCTTCCATCTGCAAGAGTATTTCCATTTATGAAACTTTAGTTGTAAACTTTATTAAAACTGTCCAGCAGTCTTATTTATGACGCTTTATTGGACTCTGTTCCATTAAATGAGAACCCGTTTGAAAGTATTTCCACTAGAAATTGTTCAATAATGATACCTCCGTAATACTTAGTCGCAACTATCTTGGAGCGAAAAGAAATTCACAGTTAGTAAGTATTTAATTTTAGCAACTTACTATTTAAGTCTATTTTTATTCAAGAAATAACACTTCACAGTATATTTTTTGCAGTGCTGTTGGAGCTGTTAATTATTAAGATGCTCGATCTTTTGTTTTATTGCTCTGTCGGTCTAAGTAACTGAAGGCGATAAGTGTCCTCACAGTGGCGCCGTATTTAAATTTAGCAATTTAAAATTTAAGTCTATTTTCATTTAAGAAATAACACTTCACAGTTTATTTTCTGTAGTGCTGTTGGAGTTGTTAATTATTAAGAATTCGATCTTTTGTTTTATTGCTCGGTCGGTAGTGCAAAAAGTGTTCACTTTAGGCACATTTGCCTACTACTACTACAACTAACTATATTATTTTACTGAGGTTACTGTTTGTAAATAAACTATAGAACCTTAGCTTCAATCGTTACGTTTGAATTTTCGATACATTATGTACTTAGCGAGCAATAAATTTAATTATGATGAGGGCGCCACTGTTTGAGGCACTAATCGCCTTAAATTACGATTAACTTTTTCTATTATTTAGTCATGAAGTAAAAGGACACATTCAATAACTCAACTAAAAAGTAACTAGTGGCTCTGTGAGCATAGTAGACTCGCGTTTGAGACATTTTCTAACATTTTTCGAAATGGATGAATAAAATATTTCCTCATATCTCCGCCATCTATATAATGCAAATCCAAAAATTTATACAATTATAAAACCTGCTCGCAAAGTTTCACGAGAATCGGTTGAGAAATGCGACCTGTAGAGGAGAACAGACGAACACCCGGACAAACACACGAAAGCTTTTTTGTCTAAGCTGAAACGGAGACGCTAAGCTCGGGCTTCGCGCTATATTTAGAATTACTTAATACTATTTTTAGAAAAATCTATGTCATTATTAGGTGCGATATACCTATAATTTTAAGTGCGATAGGGGATGTTCTGCAGGCGTAGTAGTGAATATTGAGTGAATAGCGTAAAACATTGGAGTTTTCTTTTGTTTCAGAAGACAAAATGGGCTGTTTCGTCAGTAAAGACAAACTCACCAAGGAGGATATGGACTTCCTCAAAACTCACACGTCTTACGATGAAACCACGATCAAGGAGTGGTACAAGGGGTTCAAGGTAGGCCCGACCGAAGCAGCTCTGATAAAGTGTACTCATTTATATGTCTCCCCCGAAATATTACAATTCAGACCCCAGTCCGACGGTAACGATGCCCAATTTGTCTGTTCGGTTCTTCTGAAGTTAGCGATTCTGCTTAAAATGTAGCGTAGCTAGTTTATATTGTTCGATACCATTTCTCATAACATAATTTATGAAACAATAAATTTGACTTTTCAACTTTCAGCAAGACTGTCCTAATGGACGACTAACGCCAGCGAAATTCGTCGACATGTACAAGATGTTTTTCCCTTCTGGCAATGCAGTTGAATTCTGCGACCACGTTTTCCGCACTTTTGACATGGATAAGAATGGATACATAGATTTTAAGGTACCTATCTAATGTTACAATTGTATTTCAACCGGATTTCTTACTCATTATGTTGCGAAAGCGAAAAAGCTGCGATCTTCAATTTGTGCTCAGTATTTTAAGCGTGGCGAAATAATTATTGTTACATGTTTCTGCATTTACGGCGAGTTCTTATTAAATGTTTATTGACTTTTTCAATTTTACTATTTTAAAATTGTCAAGTTAGAACAAGTTACTTTCTTGTTCTTTCTTTCGGTAGTTTTACCGTATCGAGGGGTTGTGTTTGTTATAGGAATTTCTGCAGGCGATTCACGTGACATCAAGCGGTACTCCCGAGGAAAAGCTTAAATGGGCTTTCCGCATGTATGACGTCGATGGCAATGGAGTCATTGACATCCAGGAGATGACGAAAATAGTTCAGGTAACTTTAACGTTATTTTATTGTTATAAGAGTATCTCAATATGGTTGCTCTGGTTGCGCAAGCGACCCACTATAGCCCCCCTACCACGTAAGAACATTGATATGAAGTTCATGTCAATGTTGACATTTTAAGGCCCTATTTATAAGGTTTATTGGCAATTTTTTGTTCTTTTAACGACGTCCGTAATAACGAGCCTAAGGTGACGTACCCTTACTTACATTCAAATCTCTGTATATCTTTTTTATGATGGATAGGCAAGCGTTTGCCCGCTATCAGCCTGATGGTAAGCGATAATGCGATCTACGATGAAACGCGCTTGCCTAGAAGCTCACTCGTGACTTGAAGGCCCCCATATTGTACCTATCAGGGAACACAGACTCAGGCAAGGAGTTCCACTCTCTAGCAATACAGATGATAATATTTTTTTTAAGCAAACCGCTTATTAAATTATGCTTGGAATATCCACCGAAAAACGGTGGCGCTGATTCGTACGTCTGGTTGTCCGATGGAAGAAAGGAGATGGCGGAATTAGGTTGTGTAATTCCACTGCACACTCGTCGAAATGTATCCGATATTATACATTTTGTTAGTAGCGTAGCGACTGGTTGCGTTACGCCGCCACTAGTGTCCTAGTGAAATCCACTAAGAGCGTAAGCATAATGTTCGTATCAATTATATGCTCAGTACTTATGAATTAGGCTTGGTAATTAAGTCTGTCTCGTAATTATCGTACTGGCTAGGTAAGCTAATGATGTGATTAAGTTCCCTAATGTCGGAATTATGTTCAGTAGTACCAGTAGTAGTATCTCCTTAAAATAATTAGCAAGTAGTAAATGTATAATAATTCGATATTTTAGAACGATTTTTGTAAGGGGTTTAAATACATCACTTACTAATAATGTAACATACCTACTTAGGTGATCCACGGGTGAGGACCTGGAGACCTGACCTGACATACAGGGTCGCAATAGTTTAGGCTCCAATTCGCACACTCGGAGCAGTTGATGTTGTTATTTTATTATACTTACCTTGTATCCAATGATAATGTACCGAGTTGTGTGTGATGAAATAAAAAGGTTTAAAACATATAATAGTTCAATGCAATTTAAAAATAAAATCCAGCAGAATTAATAATATTTTTACGACAGTGTTTCATTCAAAGCATTTCTAATACCAGACTAAGGGACCGCAATTTTCACTTCTTTCCATATCTCATTTTGTCGCCAGAATTAATATCACCAACAAAGTCAAAAGGGTTGTTTTAGACGGACATATTGTAGATGTTTTATGATTAAGCAACTCAAATTAATCAATACAACCCAGACTTTATTGTTACCCGACCCTTTCAAGGGGTGAATGTTACCGCTCATCGCAAACTTTCACTATAGGACTAAGTTAAATCGTTCACGGAGGCTTTTATGGTTTATCGTACTACATTTTTGTCCTCGAAAAGTCTGGCTCCACTTTACCCTTGTAATCGGATTGTAGAAAGTAGGGATAGAATAGAGATACTTACGTTTGTTATCTATACTTATAATACTTTCGCCAAAAATACTTTCGTCTGTCTGTCCGTCTGTTCTTCTCTACAGGTCGCATTTCTTAACCGATTCTCGTGAAATTTTGAGCGCAGGTTCGATAATCATATAGAATTCTTTTATCGATCCAATTTTCGAAATTTGTCAAAAAAAATATCTTTGACTATTTCACACAGCTCCAAACCAAGCAAAGCTTGTAATATGGGTGCTTTTAATATAATATACCTTCTTATGATATATTCCCAGACCCGTCATAGAAATTAAAATTCATCAAAATGGCGGAGAATGTTTAAGCGTGGTCTACAGCTCACAGAGCCACTAGTTACTTTGGAATCGGAGCAATGTTTGTGATGTTGTCTTATGTTTATTAATTAATACTAGCTGCCCGCCCCGGCTTCGCACTGTTGGTTTTTATGTATGTGCAAAGTAGGGTTTTATATAGTTACGCTAAGTTCATGACTTAATGATCACTTGACTATTTATAATCCCATATTTTTTTTTGGACATATTTTCATTACATTTTTAACGATATTTATATAAGACTTTTCGGAAAAGAGGTTGTGTGGCAGATAAAAAAAAATAACTATTTCTATTCGCAGGCCATCTACGACATGCTTGGCGCGTGCTCAAGTAACAGGCCGGCTGATTCCGCCGAGGAGCGTGCCAAGAATATATTCGCCAAAATGGACGAGAACAACGACGGCCAGCTCACGCAGGACGAGTTCCTCAAGGGCTGTCTCCAAGACGAGGAGTTGTCCAAAATGCTCGCGCCCTAAACGCGTCCACCGCCCTCTCGCACGGCCCGGCCCCCACCCGCACGACACCCGGCGACCTGTCCGCACAACGCCAACCTTTGCGACACACTGACGTTCCGACGCCCCACGTCGACTCGTCCCCCCTTTTTTATCTCCCGAAAGTTGAAAGCGCTCTGTCGGAACATCGACTACACTCGCGCTTCGGAATTTTTTTACCGCATAAACAATACTACATTCCGACCAACGACGGGCTTTTATAAAGGCGGTGGTATCAAATTCGAAATTTTTATATGTCGAAATTTAAGTGTCACGTAGTAATTTAGATTTTAATAGCCTGCCGCGGTCGCGGAGGTACTAGTGACGGAGTCGCGTTGCTGCCGTGTCGTGTCGACATGGCGCGGTAGGTCACACGCTAAGCCACAATAAATGCTAAATGTGAGTTCTTATGCTTCCGTGCGGTGCACAAGGCTATGCATGCGGCCGTCCTCAGTCGGCACGTGATTCGTACGAAATTATTCGTACCGTGTCTACCCGACGCGGACAGCCCCCGTGAAGTGCAGCCTACGTATGTACGTTAACATCTTGTAGATATGATTATAAACTACGCTCGAACACCGTCGAGCACCACCGTCGTCACTGTCGTGACGAAGGCGAGAAATTATAAAAAAAATCTTTTCACTTTCAAATAGTTATTTATTTGAACACACACTATCACGGCGTAGCCTAGAATGGTCTTCTCAAACAAAATAGCGAACTGCCGATCGCATTCGAATTTAATTCAAAATCCGTTATTGTTTTTTTAGCCTGTAACAAAAGAGTTACAGAACTCAAATAGTTTGAATATGAGGCTAAGGCCTCACAGTACGCTTGGTGGGATCATTCTGACGGAAGAACGCGACTACTAAATCCACACAAGAAGTTAGGCCTCCGCGAATCGGCATCATCAGATTGTTACGGAAGTTTCGCACTGTTAGAAGTGCGACGCTGCTCCAACAAATCTATTTCATGAGATACTCTTGAATTTTATCTTGTTACCGATCGATTCCAATTCAACTTCAATGAAAAAGGCTGCGGTTTTGAATTCACAAGCATTTTATTGCGAAACAGAAATATTGTTTCTGTCAGATACAGATATTGGATTCTCAGTCAGAACCGAATGGTGGAGAATGGTCTGATTGGAGCGTAAGTTGTATTTGAATTGAAGCGTCTCGTAAAGCTTGCCTCGTAGTAGCTCCGAGTGTAGTTCAGTCGTTAAGGTAAACATACCTAACATGAAACGATTGATTGCATCTGTTTAATCAAAGGTATGTGTAAATGTGAAAACACTGTTCTGAATAGAAGCAGATCGATCAAGATATGTCAGATCGTAAGTATTCGTGAGCTGCACTTCTCCACGAAACGGGACGAAAAATTGTAAAAATGAAATTAGGTTAAAACACTTTGGTGTACGCACCGATATCTCCTTGAATATTAATATGTCCATTCCTATTTCGATGAATGTACCTATAAGGACGATAAATTGTATGTATTGTGAAATTTCTGTCGTTGTCGGATTGTCCACTTAGCTTATCGTGTAATTGTACAATTATTATGTCCGAACCATTCACCTTAGATGATCAAAGTATTACCCTTGATATTATACTATCTATCTATATCTTATTATGAGTACTGTCCTATGGATGAATGAATTACTGCACAGTATAAACTAATGTCAATCTTAAATATTTTTGAATTAAGGTAACTATTAGAAGTAGTGAAATGTCAACAGATGGTCAGATTCGTTAAGCGCCGACCAACGAACGTTGTTGCTTCCCCGCCACTGAAGACGATTTAGGTAGGAATTATTACTTTTTGGAGAATGTACCTCTGTCGTCTACTCGTCAGTAACAGATCGGGTACTGATTACGTGTGTTGTATCGGTGTCGTCTCTTCGTCAGGGATCTGCAATCTTTCCAACATCGGTTCTGAACCGACTCCTATAATGAGCTTTTTATCCCTTCTGATTTTGAAGCTTTAACTTTAAATGAGTTTTCTCTTTATACAATTTAAAGCTAAAATAAATATTTTCAATCCTAGTGATAATAATGAATGAAATCATCTATTCTATAACTATGCTGAACTATCATAACTTATTTAGGTGTTCACATAATTTCCCAATACTGTGCCTTCTAGTTCTCTGTAAATAGTTTACTGTGTTCTGTTGGTTTGGGCTTTTGCAAATTAACTAAGTTTACTGACTTTTTTATATTCATTCATGTTTATACCAAATTGACCAGTCAACTGTATGTAGGTATACCAAAAGTTTAGTGTGACCTAGTCATAATTACTTTAGTGTGTATTTTAGCTTTTACTATTTAAATTGTATTATATTCCTCGCTTTTTCATTTATTTCGAAGCAGCAACGCAAATGTGGGGTCGCGAAAATATTGCAGAGTATACTTTGTTTTCTCTCAAGAGCGCACAATGCCTCCGTTATTTGGAAAACAGATAATTAATTATTTACAACATGTTATAAAAATACCCGTAATGCCGAATATGTCATATGTCATACCATCAAACTGAACAACTTTTACTATGGGACCAACTCTCAAATCGCCAAAAAAAATCAGCTGTTTCATAAATTTTGATGTTTTCGATTTCAATTTTTGTATGAAACAGATGTTGTTATTTCGCGATTTAGAGTTGGTCCCATAGTAAAAGTGGATCAGTTTGATGGTCCCTATGTACCATATTCGCCATTAGGGGTATTTTTGTTACATGTTGTATAAATCCATTTAACGAATTTAACTTTTACTTTAAAGCAGAAAGGGTTGATTATAAATAGTTTATCGCTACTTTTCGACGTCTTTATAAACAACACCTTCAACGTTTATTCAAAACGGGAAGACAATAATTTTGAAAGCATTTCATAAACCAGAAGTTCATAACATTTTGTTAATTATCGCTAGTTGTTAGGTATTTTCATTAAATTTTCTTGAGTACTTGTACTTCATCATTTTTATTATATTATTGAAAGATTTGCAAAACATTTTCTTTTTATTGTAGGTACTTACCTACCTAATATAAAAAATCGTACAAAAATGTATTTAATATCCTTACTTGTCTTATTTCGTACCTAAACAATCTTCACTCAATTCTTTATTGAAAAGATCGATTATAAAACTACAACAAATGGGTTTTCACACATTAATAACGAAAGAAATTACTAATTATTAGTACCAATTTAATATAATGACAACTAATTTTCAAAAACCAATTTTTTAAAAGACGTATGACAACTGTCAAAAGCTGTTTACCTCGTCAAGCGTCCGGGGCACTGCGGGGTTGCGACCCGATAGTGAACAAAGGAAAAAACCTAAACGTCATAGAAAAAATTAAATAGTGCTTTTCCCCTATAATTATATATTATGATATAGGTATATATTTTTAGTAAGTTAGATAAATTTCCTATCCCTTAAATATTATTATACCAATTTCACTTATTGTTATGATGATTTTTTTCTGGATACTGCATCAACTTTGTTCTAAACCTCTCCACTAATAACACCATATTTAAACTAACCAATCATTATTTACCGCCAGTTAAAATTCTCAAATAACAGCCATAATTAGAGTCAGTCTCTCGGACATTTCGCGACTAATTTTTCCAGCGACGGGTTCTGTCGCTGGAACGCTTGACGGGTTATTAAATAAATTAAATAGGACAAGTAAGGATAGACAGACTTAAAGTCATATTTTTATATACGTTTGCTTGGGGAAAGACGCCGAATAACGAATTCACATGCACAATACCTACGCGTTTCTGATCTTATTAATTATACTTACATAATGATTTTTTCTTTATTGACAACATAGCAAACAAAATAAAAAATAATAAAAATATATCAGGACAGTTTTTATTTTATTAAGGTGTTCTAACGTAATGGAGTAATCGCTGGTTTCCACATACATTTACTGTTAAAGCACGTCCAATACTTTATTTTGTCCCTAACAAAACGCATTTTATACAGAGAATTCACCCAATATTTTGTACACTTGTCTTAGCTTCAACTTTAAACATCGTAAAGATAGCTATAATGTATTGTGCACTGAATAACTAACACTATCTTAATAAGTTTACTGTTGATTTTTACATTCCACGCGATGAATAGTATCTAAATTAAGTATTTTTGTAACATATTGTACTATGTCGTACTTCTGGTATTTTATTTCATGTACTATGTTTTAAAGTATCAGTATTATTATATTAATTAAACATAGTATAGATAAGTACTTTGCTTATTATTATGAGTTTTGATGACATTTTAAGCTGCGAATTTTATTAATATTGTTATACGAGAGAAGTAACATTTTGTAAGTCGAGCTTGTGAATGTTCATTTTGAACATCACGATCAAATATACAGTGGCGGTCACATAATTAAGGCCACCAGTCGATTTTCATACAAACGAGGTAACTTTGAAGCCTTATGGTTCTCCGCCAAGGATTGACTTAGCTGTGATTTGATGATGGTTGTTGAGGGAGTGAATGGAGGAGATTCAGATCGCTACACACCCAACTGATCTGATCAGCATTTTAAGAGATATAAGGATCTGAGTTTTTAGTTTCAGGGTTTCCATACATTTTTATGCTGATTTCGCGGTTTTTTTTAAACATAACCTTATATCTCTTAGAATGCTAATCAGTTAGGTGTGTATAGCAATCTGAATCTTCTCCATTCACTCCCTGGATAGCCATCAATCAGATCACAGCTAAGTCGATCCTTGGCGGAGCTTCAAAATTACCTCGTTTGTATGAAAATCGACTGGTGTCTTTAATTATGTGACCGCCACTGTAAATCCAACAAATTTTTTGACGAGAGGGAACCGAAAAATATACATAATATTATAGAAAGATTGAAAACGACTGAATTTTTTAAAAGTAGGGAAGAGGGATCAATGATACTCATATTGGACCTGGGGGCCCAATCGCGCTAATTTTTAACGATAAAACCAAAGCTAAATCGTTACCGTTTCAGTTTTGTTTACAGAAAAATACTCGCTTTAGTTTTGTTAAATTTGTTGAAAGCTATGCCTTGGGAGCAGGGTGCCAAACTAGGACAATTCAGATGAGAATTCTAAAGCTAAATCAAAGATTTTTGGTAAACATAACCGAAATGACAACGTAATGGTTTTGGTTTTATCGTTCAGAATTAGCGCGACTGGACCCCTGAAGGTAGTTCTTGTAGACAGGGTGTTGTATAACATATCACAGTATCGAATGATAATCATACAGGACTAACGTATTTCCGCCGTTCTAAAACAATTATCTCATTAGTTCGCAGCCAAAAACATTGGAGTAGCGCGGCAGGTAACTGCTTTGCGCTTGAGCATGGTACGAGCTTCATTATTATCTGATATTGCAATACCGCCGTCGATATTATCAATTCTCTGATTTGCGCAAACAATGTTTATAAAGACTTCGTATTTTTGAATTTTCGGGAATAGTTGAGACTGGTCGCTGCGGTTTAAGGCAGATTCGGCGCGTTTAGATCTTAAGTTAACACGCAATACGCGCATCAGATATATTTGATTTAAACATTCAAATTCATTATGTAAAAAAAAAACACGAATTGATGAAATCACTCGAATGAACATATCTCATGATAAAACGAAGTTTAAAAACTTCTGTCGGTTATTTTCTTTTTTTAATTTATCATGCGACCCGGCCTATGACTGTTGCTCTTATGGTAAAAGAGGCTACACAGTAGTCATCTGCTTTATTAATAAACGGAGAATATGTTGACACTAAGAATTTTATTATAAAGTTCTTGGTGTAACTTTTTTTTCATTTATTAATAATGCCTTATTAGTGTAGCTGTACTTACTTCAAACTTCAAACTTATTTCCCAACCTTCTTTCTCGATCTTGCCTCCAAGCTCCTTCGATGCTAGATACTTATTACGCACATACGCAGCACGAATCTAAATCAATATAAGTCTTTGTCTTAAAAAATCACAAATCTGTAGTGAGTACTAGGTATATGGTGAAAATGTTGCCATGTTTTTTAACGCTTAAGGTATTGTTTACAAAATGTGCCATGTTTAAATTTTATAGAAACGTAGAAAATGTTGTCATTATCTGGCTACGCACAAAATTGTGTATGAATCCCTTGCTTGACCAAATTAAATTTTGGATCTGAACTTGATAAATAATTTCAAATATTTTGGTCAAATACTTAGATAATTTATTTTCCAATATTTATCTTGATGAATTTTATATGTATAAGCTTATTACTCTGTCAATATTTCTTTTTCTAAAGATAATAACAGAATAATATTTTTGGGATGGAATGCTTTTAAGTTTGAAACGTACGAAATTTTTAATGCTGATACATGCGCCTAATAGTATATTCATAGATAAATTATTGACAGAGTAGTATTTTAGTATAGATGTGTATACTGTAATCAGGGTTAAGGATAAATTGGCTACAATTGTAAATTGTAACTCAAAGATATCGAAGAAGTGTCATTGTGGCATCGATAGCGCTCAAGGCCCAAAACACTTAATGATAACGAAACCTTTAATGATGTGAGGGTCTGATTCAAACGTGCCAAGCCAACACACTTCTTAAAAAATCAATCGCTATCCTCTTTAAAAAAAAGTTAGTTGAGTTGTATTAATTTCTATTACACTTAACACTATAGTAACTTTGCCAATGTCGCATTCTGTGGTCGCATTACAATTGTAGCCAAACTGAAGACCAATTTATCAATCTTCAATAAGGCTCGAGTAGTTACAATTTTTTTAACAAAGTTGTACATTTTTGAAAAACCCTTTTTTTTCTACTGGCAACACGGAGATAGCATTTATGAAGATTGGAAGATTGGTTTCATACATGACAAGTATAAATTATATTTAAATGCATTGGCAATTTTGGAAATCAATTAAATGTATGAACTTACTTAATTATTATGAAATAATAACTTTGATGATATACAATTCATATTTCATATTTTTTTGTATTAGTTGTGTAGGCTGTAATAGTAATAATTACATACTTATTGTAATATTATAGTAAACAAGCACAACTCATTTAATACACCGAGTAATATTTATTTCTATAGTTCATTATAGTAGAGATAATATTTTAAGATGTGAATTTAGCAACATTAAAGCACTAAGTGGCCATAGTATGTTCGAAATAAACTAGCTGATCCCTCAAAATTTGAATGCTTTCATGGTAATTTTCCTGAATCCGAGGCCTTACTCATAAACGCTCGAAAAACTTTTGAACTATTGACGTAAAGCATGAGCACATCATAAGCTTTGATTGTTCTCAAATGATAAATACTCTCATGCCCTTAAAGGTCGATTTATATGGATCGCAACGTCTACGTAACGACACGAGAACTGTAATTAATTTCGAATAATTGATTTCCACCATCTATCACTAAAAATCGACATTCGTGCCAATACGTATGTCAGAAAATTTGCTTAAGAACAAACAGAGCCTATGTTCAGAAGGTTAAAATAGGTACTTACAGCTTTTAATTCCATAATTTTGGCTAATATTTATGATATAGATAAGTACCTGAAAAGCTCTTAACGACCTCTAAATCTTTCCAATTTCTCACCCGAGCGTTTATGCTTAAGGATATTTAATATTAGCTATCTTTCTGCTAGCATCAATCCTAAAGGAAATTCGTAAGTCTTTAGTTTAGCTATTTTATTTTAATTACATTTTAAAAGTTGTGTCTATCGAATATTACTTTCACCTGATAGTAATATTCTATGATGCGTCTGTAAACTCTAGAATTATGTAAGTACGCTAAGAACAGAACATCTTTATTTTTGATCCGTAAGCGATGTACATTTTACAAATGCATCTATCGAAGTCTGTCTTGATAAAACTGTTTTAAGATTTTTTGAACGATTTCTAAGTCTGAATAAAGGCTTAATAAGTTTCAATCATGCATGGTAAACTGGTTAATTAGAAATCACTTGGCGAAATTAGTAGCTCTTATTTCGCCTAGTGTTATTACTATTATATATTTATAGGCACTTTTATATACACTAACCACAATGTCCCCATCCTGTCTCTGTTGTATGTCTAAGAGTAACATATTTTTAATGATTCACATTTTGCCTATTCATGTATAATATACAAATTGAAAAAAAACTAGTTCGTAATTTGTCTCGTTATTTGATAATACCGAATTACCATTTTATTATTCGCTCAAGATATAATTTTTTTATTTAGCCGTAGTTACTTTACTTAACTGGCGTTATTTTGTTTCGAGTTTAACAGGTATATTATTCTAATGTATCATAAAAATCATGAATATAATCTTATTTTTCGTTTGTATGTAGGTATTATTTTTTGTTGTATTTTTATTTATTGACTTTTTTGTGTTTTAGGGCACAAGAATTGACTAACTGAAACATAGCTGGTTGTGCAAATAATCTAAACGTCCTATATCACATTCTAAAGAAATAATAAAAATGGGTAAACAAAATAGCAAACTAAAACCTGAGGTCTTAGAAGATCTGAAGCAGAATACAGAGTTTTCAGGTATCGTAAAGATTGTGAACATGACTTAAATTGTTTTATCAATTCAAAGTAGTGTTATTGCTGTTTTAACTCTAACATCGAGACGCATAATATCTCTACATGTATGATGCATTTGATGATAATGGTAATGCAAATGAAGGAGGTGACCTCCCTCTACCTCTATGGAAAACAGACGTGGAATATGTATTACCCACCAGCGACTTTACAAAGTCAAAAAACATCTGATGATGCAAGACGTTTTCAACTTTGTAAAGTCGCAAACATCAATCGCAGGCAGTTATTGACATGTCTGTTTTTTTACCTGTCTATAATTTATACGTCCATACAAAAAAAACAGTACTGCCATAAATTGAAAAAAGTTGAAAAATGATACAAAATCGGCCTCATTTTGGTGTTTTAACTTACTACTTTGATGAGTCGACCAACATCAATACGCATGACCCCAGCGGTCCATCATCGAGCTCAGTGCTTCGGAAGGCATGTTGAGCCGTTGGTAACAGCAACCTGCATTGGGTCCGAGGGTAGGTTCTAGGATCATCCTTTTTATAAGCCCATAAGGAAGTCCCAGATCCAGTAATGGGAACATGGCTGATGATGATGATAAACAATTGTTGCCTAGTTGTACAATATCTACAAGTACAAATAAGATACTAGTATATTAGTAATTATTAATATACAAGATTAATTCTAATAAATTCAAATTTCAGATGCAGAAATACAAGAATGGTACAAAGGATTTTTAAAAGATTGTCCCAGTGGACACCTATCTGTAGAAGAATTTAAGAAAATTTATGGGAATTTTTTCCCATATGGAGACGCTAGTAAGGTATGAAAATTGAATTATTAACATTATAAATACACTCGCAATATTCAATATTTCGATATGATTATTACACCAATAATTATAATGTAAATATGACATTCTTTGAGGTTGGCAGGATTAAATATAGAGTGTAAATGAGTGTAGCTGAAATTAATTTCTACAAATTCCTTTCGTACCGCCATCATAGCCAACGGTACCGAAATCAAATCAGCTTTAGCGCGATTGAATATCGACAGGAATCGGTCGGTAAACCTGTCGGAGCTAAACCTATTAACACTGTCACAACTGTATGCATTTCAAAAGGCGGACAAATACAGATCTGCCCCTAAGCTTGAGTTTCTAATAAACGGATCAATTTTCGTGCGATATTATGTGTCGCTTGAGATGTCGTATTGTGACTAGACACAGCTAACGACACTTGCATTTCGATTGTTAAATTAATTTTCTAAAAGACAGTCGGTTGATATACAAGGTGTTACAAAAATACCCCTAATGCCGAATATGGTATGGATCAGTTTGATGGTCCCTGTACCATATTCGGCATTAGGGGTATTTTTGTAACACCTTGTATAGCCCAATGTCGTCCGTATTAACCGAGATAGCGCGCGTCGCCTGTCGCTCTGGGTCCTATTTAATAACGTGATAATTTGTCAATTGTCATTACAAATTGGCTTACATTGCGGTGTAGCTATGAGTAATTTGTTATATTTTCAAATTGGTTCACGCAATGGATAAAAAATTGTCATGACAGGTGACAAATTGTCACGTGTATTAAATAGGGGCCTGCTTGTCGCCAGTGACGAACTAGCCTTTAATATTACATCATCTCCTTTTGTGTCATTTTTCACAATTGTTCCACAAAGAATAATAATATAATAATCAGTGAATTAACTCCACATACTGTAAAATTTGGAAAACTTAAGTAAGCTATCAATGCCATGGACACCTCTCCATAAGTTGGTTATGATCACTTGTGTTATTGCTTGACTAAAGTTGTCGTAACATTCCAGTTTGCAGAGCATGTTTTCCGAACATTCGACGCGAACGGCGACGGGACGATAGACTTCCGAGAGTTCTTGTGCGCGCTGAGCGTGACTTCTCGCGGCAAACTGGAGCAGAAGCTCAAGTGGGCCTTCTCCATGTACGACCTCGATGGTAACGGGTACATCTCACGGCAGGAGATGCTCGAGATTGTTACTGTAAGTATACATTTCAGTACCCACTCTTAGCTCGCAAAACTATCGACAAACTGGAACAGCTGCTCAAGTGAGCCTTCTCCATACCACCTCGATGGTAACGGGTTCATCACACGGCAGAATATGCTCGAAGTTGTTTCTGCAAGTATACATTTCAAACGTTACTATCGCTATAGCTATCGTGTTCGAGTTAAACTGAATATTGACCTTAATGCTATGAAAATAAGTTCTGGATTTAAACGAAAACGCGAAAGTAAATTTTGGGCACTTGAAAACTTAAACTCAAGTCTCAGTACCCTGCATAAAAACTAACGAGTGAGTTCGTTCGTATAGTAAACGGATGTAAAGTTTGTACAGCGCCACCTATAGGTAAGACTTCCGATACATTTTTTTTACATTAGTGCTCGATACTAATTTGATTCGTTAAAATTATACTTACAATCACGAAATCAGTCACAAATAAGCACGGAAATTTGTCTGGTACAGCGTTAATATTTTTGATGTAATTAAGACACGAGTTACTTAGTCGCTTTGATTAAAGCTATTTCATTATTTTATATTGTAATTATATGACGCACACAGTTATCGAACTGATTTGATTAATGAAACGGCGAGTAGTTCAGTTTCCGAAGTTTTGATAAGATAGCTGGCTTGCAGCGTAAGAGTTGATATACTAGGAGAAATTCGACATTCCCACTAGTGACTCGGTAGCTCAGCGGTCAGAGCATTGGACCGGATATCCAAAGGGCGCGGGTTCGATTCCCGTCCGAGAACATGATCTGGTGCGTGTCGTATTTTTTCTAGTATATTATTTGGTATTATATAAGAAAGCTATAGTTAACATTATTTCAATGTTTTTATGATAACAATCAAATGACATAGGTCGATTAAACACGTCAGCGCGCAATGATGGCGTAAATCACATTTTTGTTTGCTTTTCTTCAGTATTTCCCACAATTAATAAGGTAATTTTACTTTTTGAGCTGTCTCATTCTCATGTTATATTTGACTATCTGCCACTGGCAACATTGAATTTTCGCTGTTAAGCTTTGCTTTAAAATCGACTGCCACAACCTCTAGGTTGCGACCTCAAATAATCTCCAGATTATTGGAATGAAATCATTGTTTTTGCCACTGGGATTCAGAAAACAAATATGTACAATATATTATTATGTACATACGTAGGTAGGTAACAAATAAATTATACGATTGAATTAGTTATCAGCGACTGACTAGCAATCCCAGGCCGTTTGTCCACCGCCGCCGTCACCGAGAACGAAATTATTTTGGTTCGAGTTCAGGGAGATGACGTGACGGGGTGCATGTATCGCTACCTTAGCGCTGTCATCTTTTTCTCGGCGACGCCTACGGCACGGTTACGGTGGCAGTGGACAAGCGGCGTAACAGTGTAATTTCCACGTTCCAGGCAATCTACAAAATGGTGGGGTCCGTTATGAAGATGCCGGAGGACGAGTCCACGCCGGAGAAGCGAACTGACAAAATATTCCGACAAATGGACAGGAACAAAGACGGGAAACTCTCCCTCGAAGAGTTCATAGAGGGCGCTAAAAGCGACCCCTCCATCGTGCGGCTGCTGCAGTGTGATCCCCAGTCGCAGTGATACCTCAAATACTAACCCTCTCCACTGTGAGAGACGCACCACGCATATAATAAATTGTAATATATCACCCTTATAGCCATGCTTGTAAGAGCTAGTGCGGCGGCGTTTGAAATCTTCGTCTTTGTCCTGTTGCCTGGCTGTCGTCCGAAAAAATCCTCAAAAAACACTTGCAATAAGACGTGTACTTATAAACCAGTAGTAATTAGTATTTCCCAGTACATGTTGACGAGACTTAAAGATTATTTGAAGTTAGAATGTATATAAGCCTTTTCACGAAAGTTCATGTAACAGCCAGTCATCAGGATATAGTCATGTGAATTCAATAAGTATAATCTTACAAATTTTCCCCAATTGTTAGCTAAGTTTAAAATTTTAGTCCGCAGCGGACTCAAAGTATCACTTTCGCAGGGAACCCTGCGCTCTTACCGTTTGGTAAATCCATGATTTAACAAACTATAAATTCCATTACACATCACTTGGCTGTAATTTGGGATTTTTGAAATCACTTGTTCTTATATAGGTCTGATTAGATTAAATGAATTCAAGTTATCTTGTGCTGCAATCATCGTATATTTGAAACTATTGTGGTGTTCTCCTATTATACTTATTGTAATTTTAGCCTTACCCGTGAAAAAGTATACCGTTGATTATAACAATATTGCTATTATCAAAACGGGCTGCTATCTGCGATGGATTTGGATATAAGTGAAGTACGCGTGGAGTCCGAGTGAGAGGCCGTACAACGCTGAAAGAAATTTTCATAGTAAATTGAAATTAAATTCTTTATTCAAATAAGCTCACATAATAAGCATTTTTAAATTGTCAATTCTTTTATCCTACCCATTATGACGTCTTTTAGCTGACAAGAAAAATGGGCGCATAAAACTTATCAGCTTTATCAGAAGGAACGATATTTACAAATATGTATATCGTTTCCAGACATAAAAATCTGTTAAAATTATTTGACAATATTGTTGTTGCAAATAGTTTCAAGAAAGGTTTATTAATAGTACTACAAAATTGGAGACCACTTTACGATTTTTTTCTATAGAGAAAAGTTTTAGCTATCATGTTTCTGTCAATCACATAACTGTGCTATAATCTACTTTGTACATTATTTATTGGGACCGAAAAATCAAGTAATACTGTGTGAAATCGTTGTTCAAAAATGTGTATTTGACGTTGTACGGCCCCTTAATAATTGTTATTGAAATGTATTTCAAAAAGGCAGCTCTCTAAAACATTGCTTGCAATTTGAGAAACAATATGTACGTAGTGGCGCTGTTGTAGCGTATACGTACTAAATAGAGGGCGCTACTGAAGCAGTTTGTCGCCCCGTATAGCGGTGACTCAACGCGTGTAGTTCCATAACTTTACAACAGATGGCAGTAAAATAAGAGTTACTTCGCTATCTTTTCGTTGCTAGCTTGAACAATTCGAAATATTTGGTATCGATAAAATCTAATACCTATCAATAATCAATAATAAGATTTTTTATATAAAACACAATAATTGTACGTACTTATCTAAAGGTACCGATGATTGTTTTATGATGGTAAGTCCTGTGAAGCTAGCACTAGAAAAGAAGGCGGAATACATTGCACAACATGAAGACGTAACGCAACAAATGACACAGACGTGTATTATAAATATAATATAAAATTACTTTTTACTATATTTAAAATGTTTATGCCGATCTATTCACTTAGCTGATATAAGGTTTAGTTTTTAATACAAGATGATAAAAATAATGAACTAATGATAGTCCCGAAGTCAGCCTTAGTATTATCCATTTGTTTTGTTGTTGGTATAAATTTATGGAGGAGTTTTTCCTTATAACCTAGTGTTATGTAACATTTGGCGAGGAGGAAATTGATCTTATTTTATTGTTTTTTTTAGTCCACAATATGAGACCCCTGTGTTATAGTGTAGTCACACAGTTTACTGAGTATTGATACAACTCGTTTATTATTCACGTTGTATTACCTACTACTTGCTTTACAGCAAATCCTTACCACCTAAGTAATTGGAGTGAAATTGCGATCTGTATGAATACTCACGCGTGTTTTTTTTTAATTTGCATTTCATACGCAAATAAACCACCCACACAGTAAACACCTAAATAACATATAGCAGTGAACTCGACTGATTTTAATTTCGTAGACATTTCATATTTATATGTAATTGATTAACAATAGAAAGCTGAATATTATAATATTTAAAGTTAATTTCATTAGCAGATAACGAAAATCATGCAGATAGTTTTAACGTATCATTTTGAATATAAGTTTTACATATTAATTGAGGGATAATATTCGGTCTTTACAGCTTACGCAAATTGTTTTTACGGAAGTCTGAAATCGTGCAAACGGCATGTTTTCTTGTGCACCTAACACCCGTTTGTGTAATGTAAAGAAAGAGAGCGTAAATTTCTACAACGAATAAAATGTATCGATATGTGACTGATTGTCATATCGATACTGGTGTAACTGAATTTGTGTAACGTTTTAGAAGTTTATGCCGGAATAAATATATATAATTATGTGTTTTGAATCTTTTTTTATGAAAGGACATTGAGACACGCACTTTTCATAATTCAAGTACTTATGTGTCAGACGTTAGTGCTCATGCTTTTGTCTTTCTTTTTCTAACGATATCGTTGCGGATTGAAATATTTATATTCACTGTGCTTTTTTGACTAACACACGGAACCTTTGACGCACGCTTCAATTTTGTCACTCAATTATTTAGATTTATATTTATGACTTTACTTTGATGTATTTTGTCGAATTCTCATATTTTTTAATTTGTATTATAAAATTACGTAATTAATTTATTGTCATTTTTATTTCGCTTCTCTATCTATCAGCTAACTAGTTGGTGTAATGGTTTTATCTATTCGAAATGCACATTTTTTTTATTTTTCGCACAATTTTTTTATCAACTTGTTGAATGTACGCTTCGGTAATTAATTATTAACATTTTTAATTCTTAGTTGTTGTGGAATCGATTAGATATTGGTATCTTCCGAGTACAAGATAAAAGATTCATTACTTTCATGAATATTGTATGTGTACATACACATATAAAGCTCTTAGCTTACGTAGTACAGTTGGGTATTGCAGGCAGATTTGTCATGAGGTTTCCAGTAGTACAAGTATAGAGCGAGTAGGACTCGCAACAGGCAGGCTAGGTTCGAACCTTAGACACTTCATCCGTAAGAACCGCAATTTTCGTAACTTTTCTGTTTTGACTCTCAAAGACGATCTGTAAATTGCAAAAGATAAGCTAAGTAGTAAATCGAGACCTTTATGACTATTATGAGTTTACGCTCACTAACTCGATAGCGACTATAGTTGAGCCAAATTGTATACAAAATTACTTAATACAGTCGTTATCGAGTATAGTAATGGTAGCTGTGCAAACTCATAATACAGGGCACTTGTCAGCAAAACGCAGTACGTTTCGTTTCGCTTCGCTCCGTATGTCCAAAACTGAGAACGTGAGAGTTCGCGGTGAGAACCATGTATCGCTCCCAATGTGGCTTACTGGGGTAATAAGCGAAAAATGTCTTTCCGACAGAGTTACGAGAAATTGTGTTGAAAGAAGGTGATATAGGTTCTGTAAAATGATAATTAGCTTCTATATTCTAAATCAGCGAGACGCAGTTGAGTGCGGCGTGGTCGACGTGTCTGTCTGTGACCGCGGCTGCGCCGGCGCACTGGCCGACAGCCGAGCGAATCATTGCAATAATACCGTTCTAAATCTCGTTTGTGAAATAATAAATGAAAGAGAACAATATTTTTAATATTTTAAATTTATGTACAGATTTGTAACGTGTTCGTCAGATTTTACGAATATTTGTCGTTTATTCGTTAGAATGTAATTATTCTGTCCTTTGCGTACTTTCATAAAGTGTTTTGTGTATGTAAGAATAAGAAATTCATTGACAATTAAATATTGAAATTCTAATTTTAGCCTAGATTGTATTATACTAATATGAGAAATATTTAGAGATCTATTATGATATGAGTTATTATTATTACCTATGAATAATATATTAAATACAACAAAACACGCGGAAGTACGTACCTATCTAAATAACTAATTTCAATGCATTTTATAAGTGATTGCAACTGTTATTATTATACTCAATTATGTGTCTTAGTAATGAGTAATTATGTGAAATTTACTGCTTTAAGATTTATGGGTAGCTAAATTGTGGTCAGGTGATTTGCTCATTAGAGTAAGTAGCTATGAGGTCCAAATTCTAAAAATCTTATAATAGTTGAACAACAAAGGGACTGTGTCGCATAGGACAGATTTCTTGTTAGCAAGCGTAGAATTTGTTTAGTGTCTTGTATTTAATTAACAATTTTCTAATATTTCAGGTCTTCCTCAAGAAGTATTCTTGTACAATTAAAAATATTGGAAAATAGATAGGTAGTTGTAAATAAGAAGTTACATTTATTTATTTCGCTTTACTATCGATTTCACGGTCACGTTAAACTGCGTCTTTCTAGTCGGGACGCGGTCACGTGGTAGTTTCACAGTCTTGAAAAAAATGCATTGTGTGCTTCACTGCATCGACGGCCATCTTGTACGCACTGAGCGGCAACGTCGCGCGCCCTTATACGTGTTTCCTCGTCGTACAGTACAGCCCTGGAGCACACGCTTTCTCCCAGCCGTATTCTGACGTATTGACCATGCTGTTGTAAAACTATTTTTTTTACACTTAATGTTCACTTGAACGAGTGGCGGTCACTACGTCAGCATAACTAATACTTACTTTCTATGTTGTTTGTTTTCAAACGTCCCCAAGCCATCTACCATCCAGCACATCACCTGACCCACGCTTAGAAGTTACCTAATACTTAGATAGGGCCAGTTCAAATCGCTGTATAATACCCGATTCTGTAGTTACCCCACTGGCTTAGAATAATAACAACCTAGAACGATAGTTCCCTACAAAGCGCACTGTCAATAGGCAAAAAATACTGAGCCAAAATGGCTTAGTTTTTAGATTTTTATTCTTCATACATTACCTAATCGTACATATAAGAACGAAATAGTTCAATAAAATAATTATTGGATTTTAGTTACGATTAGGTAAAGTATGAAAGATATAAATCTGAAAACTAAGCCATTTTGGCTCAGTATTTTTTGCCTACTTCACATACAAGGACTCGTATTCTAGATGTTATTATTCTAAGCCCACTGGTTTGTTTATACACGTCATATTCAGTTTTTTTACAGTCTTCCAGTAATTTAAGCAGTAGGCGACTAAAATAATCATTGGCCTTTAAGACTAAAACAATAATCCGTTTATAGAATTTGGAATGACACATAGATGATTTAGATGCACCAATTTATTGCTAGCATTTCATGGGTGCTAATTTTTACATAACATAATGAAATTAGTTTGCTTTTAGTGACAATGACGGCTCATTATGGTGGTGATGATTGAAGTATTTATACGTCTGTAAAACTAACATACCTTACATATTTCACGGTTTACCTAATACATTATTGGTCACTTTTGGGCTATTATCACTTATGCTTACGCTTTTCTTGGAAGTGTTATCCGCATTATCATATTTATAGTACACACAATAAACGGCCATATATTTTGTCTTGTAGAAAAATAAAAATAAATTATTATTACCTTAAATCTTGACATAGGTGACCCTATAAATATGAAAGTGTAAATATCATGACTATCACTAATTAAAATCTATGGTGCATAAAATGCCTGTGAAGTTCAATGAATGATAGATATTATCCCTAACATTTTCATTTTGTAAAAGTATCGATGACTACCAACATTGCTTAGTAATTGTGTAATAACTTATTTGATACTTTCTAAGTTTCATAGAGATTGTATGACTATCCAGGGTGCTATTGACTCGAGATGATGGCCTCTGGCGTCTGTGGGTGAGATAGGTGGATCTCCGATGATTTAAACGAAACTAGTGTTAGGTACACTATTTGATGGAATATAATGGTGCTCGTACATACATGGGTGCCGTTCTGAAACTGAAGGTACAAATTAGTTCCGCCTATTTTGAAGGCGTGTGAGAAAATGGCCCTACAATAAATCACGTCAAATCTATGCGATAGATATAAATAAATTGTATGAGATCCATTTATATCTGTCGCAGATTTTCTCTCTCTAGCCATGGCGGTATAGTTTGATATCTCAGTCAAATATTTGAGTAGGTATCGTTTGAAATACTGTTGTGTTATTCATCCAATAGTGATTTATTATTTTTTTGTTTTACCTTCGGAACTTCGGAGTACTTAACACCCTGGCCCCCTAGCATGACCACCGAAATACGATATGCCCCCCTAGCATGAACGACGAAACATGATATATATCGCGTGATATACCGTTTTATCGACGCCCAACTAGCATATCGTGTTTAGTTGGTCATGCTAGGGAGGATGATATAGGTAGCAATTTATCACGTTTGACTGTCAAAAACAATGGATTTTGACAGTCGAGTGACGATAAAACGCCTTATCACGCGATATATATAGTGTTTCGTCGGTCATGCTAAGGGGCTGGCCCCCTAGCAACACCGCCAACACACGATATATATATCGCGTGATAAGGCGTTTTATCGTCACTCGACTGTCAAAACCCAATGTTTTTTGACAATTAAACGTGATAAATTGCTATATCATATCGCGTTTCGGCGGTCATGCTAGGGGAGCCGAGATCCTCAGACGGCCAACCTAACACCAGGCAACACATCTAGTTGATTGAAATGATGGAATAACGTTACGAGTTTTATTATATTATGGTGACCACGTCTAATTATTGTATCACAAACGTAAATTACTAACACTTATACTAATAAAGATTGTATGGCAGATGTATAGTTAAGTTACAGTATATTGCCTCTTTCTCTGTAATGTCAAACTTAAATAGTTTGACAGAGAGTAGCCATTGTGTAACTATGCATCTGCTATACAATCTTTATTAGTAAGTGGGTAGGTATTATACATTCAAGAAGCGTCATTTTATGTTTCACTATTTTGCTATAATGACACTGATTGGATTAGAATGTATTGCTTTGTTAAGCGAAAACTGTGCTGCCATTGGGTGTTTAAAATGTTATTAAATAAGTTATACATTTATATTAATATTATCTCTAGTTAGTATTTTAAACATTATAGCACGTTATATTCAAACCGTCCGATTAAGTTATCTCATTAAACTACAGTAGTACAGAAGTGAAAACATGAAATGGCGCTGTCTTGAAACGATGTCTTCGTAAAAACATTTAACATTGGTCGTCAACATCGATGTAACGATTTAGCTTCGGAGCTAGTTATTTAGTTAACTTGCGTAGAAATTAACCATTTAGGATTAAATATTAATATTGACAACCAAATTGGATTAAAATTACCATTTCTAGTTTTTCCGTCGGGGCGAACCTCCTCGACGTACCTAGGTATTGTAAAGCGCTCCGGTAACGATTATTTGCGATTGGCAATTTGTACGTAACTGACGCGAAAATTGATCATTTACATGTGCAATTGAAGCGATTGTCAATTGCTCTAACAATGGCATTGACGGAAAAATTGACAATCGCAATTGATCGTTGCCGGGGGCATTAATAAAGATCGAGCGCAAACTAAAATGTTCGCAGTATGTACAAACTAGGGTTAAATGTATTTAGGGACCGAGATATCTGAATATTTAGATTTTGATGGGGTAACTTCGCTTCACTTGCGGTATGAAAGCCTCATAGTTATGAACATTAAAATGTGCATTAAGTAAGTACAGTCGCGTCTAAAAATAAGTATACAGTTTACAACTTTGTCATTTTGTTGTAGTTGTCATATGGCATTGACTTCTGTTCACTAGTAATAGTTTTTAGAGTGACAAAGTTCTGAACTGTATAGGTGCATATTTATAGTAGTGACTGTGCCTTCTACCAACCTTGCACAAGTTTACTTAAGTAAGTTTTGGAAAAATATACGTGCCGTTTGCGTAGGTACTGTGAAACGTTCAAGCTAATATATCGCAAAGGAATGTTTATAATAGAACAGCTATAAAGGTCTTAATCATTAGTTAGGGACGCAATAGTCTCGTATTATAATGTACAGTAGTTTGTGTTTACGTCGGTGATTCATGACTAAAGGCACATTAAGTTAAAACTGCCTTTCTATTGTCTAATTTCAAAATCTATCGCAATCGCTTTCAGGATGAAACATATTGATGCTTCTTTTTGGCACAAATAAAAACTTACCAAATAAATGCAGCAATGTGTCGGATCCAACTGTCAAATGAAAGCGATTGCGATAGATTTTTAAATTAGACAATTAGCCCCCTGATCAGAGCAACAGGAGAATTTGGATAACTAATGTAATAGGTTTCAGGCTAGATTTAACAAGATTGAGTGAGTACACCTGGCAACTTTTGCTAGGTTTATCGAATAACGGTATTTTTGATTGGCTTTGGATAACGTAAATGTTATTTTTTTATGAGAGACTTTCCAGGCAACGTTTCTTAAAAATCTACTAGATTCACAACATTATAACAGAAAGATTACAAAGAAAACAAATTGTCCAAATCATAAGTTTTTACGATGGTACTCATTGTTATTATAGCACGTTTAAATACCATACTATCTAGCAAGGTTGTTGGACAGCGCCATCTAGTAGATTTTTAAGGAACGTTGCCTGGAAAGTCTCTCATTAACGTACTACTTACGTGCATTCGAAAGTTTTAATGTCATCAACGTTGCAGATCAAATAAAAACCATAAATTCTTTTGAGCAATCAAAACCGACTGTTTTGAAAAGGGTTTTTACAAGCGGTTCTCAGTCTCGTTTCATGTAGTTTACACTGACTGACACTGTCTATACAACGTGTTACAAAAGTACCCCTAATGCCGAATATGGTAGATAGGGACCATCAAACTGAACAACTTTTACTATGGGGCCAACTCTGAAATCGCGAAAAAAAATCAGCTGTTTCATACATTTTGATATTTTCGATTTTAATTTTTGTATGAAACAGCTGATTTTTTTTTCGCGATTTCAGAGTTGGTCCCACAGTATAAGTTGATCAAATTGATGGTCCCTATATACCATATTCGGCATTAGGGGTATTTTTGTAACACCTTGTATAAATAGGGGTTGAAGTATGAAATTGCCGATTTTTTCTCTCACACAAAGACTCGCATTATCATATATTACGATGTTAAAGATTTTTATTATTTAGAACTAAGTAGCTTCCGCGACTTCGTCCGCGTGGACGTTCGGAATATCCCTGGAGAACCTTTTACCAGGATTAAAAGTAATTGTGTTTTTGTAAGGCTATAAACTATCTGTGCGCGAAATTTTATCAAAGTCTGTTAAGTCGTTTTTGCGTAATTGAGTAACAAACATCCAAACGTTCACATTTATAATATTACTTAGTAGGAAAATATTTCTGAATATACTTTAAAAAAGTACCTTAAAAGTGACTCCTTTGTAATTAACACATGTGGCATTAATTAGCCGAGTGTTTAAATATTTATGCATAAAAGATTTGAAACATTAGCGTTCATGGTTGTTAAATAAATTAAGAAAATGTTAGTACCTATGGATTTCTTTTTTTTAATTTTCCATGCAAAACGGTAATTTCATATTTAAACCCCTTATAGTTCATGACTAGCGCCACCTCGTGGAATACATGATACGAAGTGACGTGAGATTAAGAAGCTTGTTGAAGATCAAGTAAATTACTGAAGTGTAGGTCTCTGACCAATGTACACACAGCAACGAAAGTAGCTTAGCACTTTATTACTTTGTCATAGCAATAGCATGAAAGATGACTTACAGTTTGAAACATTTCTCAAAAAAGTTGCTATGACAAAGTACTAAAGTGCTAAGCTACTTTCGTTGCTGACCGTACTTACCTATATGATCAATTGCTAGAGTCATTTTGTCTATTCGAACCACGATAATTTCGAATAGATTTCAAGGACCAAGAGGTAGTACCTAATTATAAGGTTGTCGGAAAATAATCCGTTTATTCAAAGGGGGATTTTTTTTTGTTCTGTGGATTCAAACGTGTAGGTACATACGTGTAATACAATATTGTTATTAATTACATATCAGTCAGTATGTCACGATGTTGGCACGCGTGTTGCGTTTTAATTATCACATCACCCAGCTTCGGTCATTCGACATTTATAAATAGCACCCTGTTCTTTGAAAATTGTACCTACCACATTTATCGAAATAAGGTACGGTCTGCAACACGTGCTTTACCATTTTGCAGAAAAAATCGTGTGCGCGCGTATCGCCCCTGCACGAACTAAGACCTTGTCCAGAAAGGGCGAATTCGCCGCGATTTGACACGCGATTTTGGTTACACTGCTGTTAATATTGCACACGTTGCTGACGTCGCTGGTCCTAAGCGAACATTGTATAGCGAAACGCGTCTAAGGGACACGCGTCTAGCTGGACAGGGTCTTAACGTATGTTAGTGACGGCGCGGCGTGCAAGCGATTTTAACCCTAGGAGTGGTAAAGCGGAAGTGTTGTTGATCCTACACGACTTCTTGAAATCTCAAATTTAAATGTTTGGCTCGAACTATTAAACGTGGTTAGATAAAAAAAGTCCGATCAAGGAAAAATAATTTGATACTTGCAAATAATAATTACAATGTCTCACTTAACTATAGGTAATTATTATTTTATTAACTAGTAGCCTGAAATAGTCCTGATTCCTCACTACATACCTTAACCCATTGATCGCACATTTTTATCTAGCCCTGAAAGATCTAAAATGCATTTTGTCTCAAGTTTTTATCGTTCGGTGTAGTCAATTTGTGATTCCTAACGTATTTTTCTTTGAAATTGACCTTTTAGTCTGATACTCCGTTTTAGATTTAAAATATTATATCTATTTATTAAAATCTTTCTTCTCTCTAATGGCGTTTTATTACAATCCTTCAGGAGCTACATATAGGTACTGTAAGTATAGTCAATTTGTAGGCTGTGATTAGCTGATAATAAATGTTTACTCTGTAAGGAGGTAAGCCTTTTTAGAATAGATATTATGAGTATTTGAAAAGTAAATTAAGAAAGCAGGCTTGCGAGGTAGTTTTTGACACAGTCTTTGTTCTACGATGAGCCAGGGGTGTGCGTAACACTTTACGGTATGTTTGCTCTCGCAGAACAGAACTTTGCTTGTGGAATCTTACTGCGGTTCTGTTAGATTTGAAGCCAGGTCATGAGAGAGATCAATAGGGTATATTATAAAAGATAAAATGAAATACAATAAATTCTGTTTTATCCTATCTTCTGTTTAAATAAATAGGGAGACCTAATAAAGATCTCCACAGTACACTACATATAGGTTATACCTATATACTTAGTAATATATGTAAAACTCAATATAATTTTCTCTGGTGGCCTTAATTCGTTGACAAAGAAAAATAGTTGATCCGTTTCAGTTGGTCGGAGTGGAAACACAGAATAAATAATAATAATAAAGTTTTATTGTTCGTTTCATGGAAATAACGTTTCGTACACAATCTACTACTCCAACAATATACCTAGATAGATGATAGATAGGTAAAAAGAAACTACGCTTCAATAACTAATGAATTTTCAGCCGATTTCATAGATAACCGCCTAACGCTATGGATACATGCGATATTGATACTTGCCAACTTGATTTCTTTATAAGTAACATTTCCCCAACTCCTAACCCTATGCGCCTAACTAAACAGACTTCACCTAGTACCTACGCCTTAATAATAATTGAAAGAAATTATCGATCTCGCAGCTAATTGATTCAAATGTGGAATGAATTGTAGATTGTTGATGAGAACTAATAAGAAAAAACGAATAGGATTCGTTTTAATTTCATTTTTTAATTTCACTATTACTATCTAATATTAAGACTCCGCATCGGAAAGTTAAAAAAACTTTATTATTGGGCTACAGTTTACATGGTTCGATTTTAGTCACCTGTGACGGTCGACTTTTAGTCACCCTTAAATTGAATCGCAGGTGACATATCCAGTGATGGTGTCGTTCTCATCTCTGTGTGGCATTTTAGTGTGACCACGAGATGGTCATGGAAGAATCTACGCAGCAGGGATAGTGTGTCCTCATTCACATACTAATACCAGTAGGGGAGCAGCAAGGAAAGCAGCACTATCCATTAAACATATTTCTTAATAATATAGGTACCTATATGTACTTTGTATGTACTTACTTAGTTTTAGCTCGCAACAGGGAATAAAATGGGTGACCTAGGTAGCTACTCTACAGCACAGCAGATAAGTACCTGCCTACCTACTTCATACTTCATGGTTTAGCAATCCGGTGATGGTTACATCAACGGTAGGTTTAGATAGATGTAAAAACTTACAAAAATTTAAATCGAAAATATCAAAATGTATGAAACAGCTGATATTTTTCCGCGACTTGAGAGTTGGTGCCATAGTAAAATTTGTTCAGTTTGATGGTCCCCATATACCTATCTTATTCGGCATTAGGGGTATTTTTGTAACATGTTGTATATTAATGATAAGAATCCGTTCAGTCGTTTGAAACATATGATTTAATAAAGAATATAACATATAAACATACATATATACAAGATACGCGCAAAAACCTAACATAAGCATAAACCCTTTCCTGTCGTGTAAAAAAAGCATTGCATTAAATAGGGATCGCAAAACCTTTTTTTTATTTGCTACGAGACGATTGCTACGACCACAAATTATTAGTCAGTGCTACGACACTTAAACATGTCGTAGGCACAATGTCCAATGCTATGTAGTGATAGTGACCAAATTTAGAGTGCTTGCGGTACAGAACGATGTATTCTAACCTGTAAAAGTTACTCTGTCATTAATTCTCGAGTGAAGTTGTCGCTTCTGTTGTATACTTATAGGTACATAATAAAAATCGCATTGTAGGTGTGTTTATGTTTTAAAGTAAGTCAGTACCTACTGCATTTGAAGAGTTAATATTCTCAATGAATAGAAAAGTATTTCATTTTAGGAAATTACGGCTTTTTCTTCAAGAGACCTTCTTAGACTGATAAATTAAAAAATGTCCAAGTACTTATATGTATTTCATTCATCTTTATTTCATAATCTACAGGTAGTTAAACTAAGTAGGACTTTTTGATGAAAGTTTTGGTCAAGGTTATTAACAGTCGGGGCTGCGGTTAGTTAGGCAATGACCCTGACTGCTAAACCCATATTCGCGTGATCGGAACGCGTGCGGGGAACCACTTATCAGGTTAAGTACCAACCTAAACGGCAAGGTGTTCAAATCACTGCTTGTTTTAAACATGTTTTCCAAAGACTTCTATGTGTATACTACACTAGACAGCCTGTATAGTACCGAAAAATTGCTCATTAAGTTACGGTGCATTCACCGAAACTTCTTTAGTCTATTGCGAGCGACCGAGAGAAACAGTTGACGCGCCGCGAAAGTTGGTTGTGACACACTTTTAATTTTGAACAGCTCGTCTATGTGATTGAAGTCATTCATATTTTCCCATCTTTTCCCAACACTCATTGTAGTTTTTGCCCGCTTAGGTCTAGCTATGCAGGTACTCAAACTGATCTGTTATTTTGACGCATTAAGATGGTGGGATCAAGCTCTTAACCACTAAACTACCCACCTACTAATAATTTTGTATTAATTACCTCTGCAAGATAAATTAAATAAATAAATAAATATAAATAAATATTTGACAACATCACATACATTGCTCCAATTCCAAAGTAAGTAGCTAAAGCACTTGTGTTATGGAAATCAGAGACAACGGTGGTATCACAAACACCCAGACCTGAGCCAATATAGAAAAGTTCGTTTTCTAAATTGACCCAACCGGGGATCGAACCCGGGACCTCAGAGATGGCGACACCTTGAAAACCGGTGTACAAAGCCACTCGACCACGGAGGTCGTCAAGATTTCTTTCAACAACTCTTGATATAAATAAAATCCATGTAAATTAACATTAAAAAATACTTATTTGAAAGTAACTGGCCGTCAACCTTTTCAGGCTCTGCTGAACCAATTATGATTAATTTTAGTAAACTAATATTAAAAATGCCAAAGTTAGTTTGTTTGTTTGTTACGATTTTACTAATCAACCGATCATCATGAAATTTCCCATATCTACCCGTTGTGATGGTAGGTACGGAGAAGGACATTAGGGTATCTTTCATCCGCGACTGTTCCTGAGGTAACGAAAAATGACTGTCCAGGCAGACGGAGTCGCGGGCCGCCGCTAGTTTTAGTATAAGGACTATGGTCCAATCTATCTAGCACATAGGTATCCTTTTCTTTGGGGATTGACATAATTTTACCTTTTGTCACAGAACATACATGGTATAATCCGCGCGCGTTGAGAATGGGATGGAACCTTGTCTAACTCAGACGCGCACGGTACGCCGGCCAGCCACAGGGATATCCAAAAACACGGTGTCACGCATCCGAGGTGAATGAACTTATGTTGCAGCAACTTCAAGTAAGATAACAAGTACACAATTAAGTACCTAGTTGATTAATTAAATTAAAATTAAATAATTTGACAATTTTCGATTTCCTTTGACAAGGTTCCATTCCATTCTCATCTCACGCGGATTATACCTACAAGTCGCGAAAATTAATATCGAAGGGAGTAAAATAGAGAACCTGCAGGCTTATTACACAAAAACGATCGCGATAAGCGGGTGATGTTCGTCCCACTCCGTGACACTATTAACTCACATTTAAGGTTCAATATCATGTAAATTGAACGATGAATTGTGTTCGATTATCGTGATTCTTTTCATGTAATAGCAGGACCTGTAACAAAGTCCACGCGGGCGGACGCAAGTACAAAGTTCACTAACATTTTACAACATTTTAGAATTACAATGTGGCGTCACCATAAAATGGGTTAACGCTCGTGGACTGGGTGGGTAAGGTGGACAAGATAAATAGACTCGGTAGTTCAGCAGTCAGGACATTGGACCGGATATCCAAATGTCGCGAGTTCGATTCCCGTCCGAGAACATAATAATATGATCTGGTGCGTGTCGTATTTTTTCTAGTATATTATTTAGTATTAAGATTGTATAGATTTTAAACCATTTTTACGCAAAGTACCTACAAAATTATTAACAGAAAGTAATTAAGTAGATCTAACGCAATAAGAACTTGAGGAAAATATGCATTGATCCTTAGATCTTTAAAACAAAAGTTTCCCAAACGAAACGCGTAAAAGTTTTTATTTCAAAATAAACAAGCTATGAAACCTCCTTTCATTACACAATAGAATAGGAATAGTCCAATTTATTATTGTCTATCTGCAACCAATCAAGTATTCGCAATGAAATCACATGGTAAATTGATTTAAGCTGTGCACCTACCTGTATTAGGAGGGAACCTACGAAATTGCGTATTTAAATAAGTAGATATATACACATATGAGAGAGTTTATAGAGGTTGGCAGAGTTAGTTCGCTTGGTACTATGCGTGAGGTGGGCAGGGGTGGACAAAGGGGGGAAAGGGGGGCCTCCCACTAAACCCCTAAACGCCTAAAGGGGGTCGTCCAGAGAAAGTAAAACATCCTGGTATGGGGGAGGCTAGCATTGTCAAGTCAATGTATAAGTATACCTTTAAACTATATATCGGTCCCTATACTATACGTTGTGGAGTGCTTATTTACATATATGTATATAAGTTTATCTATTAGGTAGACATAGGAAGTGGAGCAGGTTGCGAGAGGGACGCTAAAATTTGCTTACGCACGTTTCAAAGCAGAAACGGACATGTTGATTATTGATTCTGCCAGGTCTTGGTTAATACCCAATAGTGTTTGCTTCGTTGATGTCTTTATTAACACGAGGAAAGAACTGTTGTTGTATTACGTCACGGTTATGACGTCGTGTGACGACACGCTTTTGTGGCGAGCGGCCAGTAGGAGTATTATGCGTTTACGCTTACTATACTCGATATATAGCGACTGTACTTGACATTTGTATGGCAACTTTTAGTTTAGTGTAGTTACCGCCAGAGGCGCTGTGTCAAAATGCATACAAAATTGCTTACTATAGTAGTTATCGAGTTAACTGTGCTAACTCATAATAGGCACTGTTACTTTTGATAGATGTGGATCCCATCTGATTCGCATTTGTTTTCTGTCTTGTTTATTATTACCGATTATGTACCGTTACCAAAATAAATCTATGGCCTGGTGCTAAAAGGGTAGTAGATAAGAGCTTAATACTTTTAAAACAAAGTTTAGCATTAGTGTTTTAGTTTTGTATCGTAACTTAATTTCTTATGTCATCGATTGATCGGTAATCTATAAGCTAAGCAAGTTAATACGCATTCTAAAATGCAAAATTTACTAGGCAATGGTCGTGGTGGTGAAGGTGGTGGTGGTAATAGTGGTGGTGTATGATACTATTACCACCTCCACCACCGTGCTATCATCACCAGGAACAACAACAGTATCACCACCACCATCACCACCACACCACCACCACCACAGCTCCACCACGACCACCGCCACCACCAACTGTAGACTGTATTTTCCCATTTCAATTTTCCCGGAATGACGCCCCTGTAACCCCAATTCTTTTTACGATAGATTTGAGCCTTGTTTCAGTTTCTTTCGTTTCTACACTTTATGATGGCTGGCCACATTGCATATAAAATTGATTTTACAAGTCACCCTACATAACCCGCATTGAATTTTACACTATTTTATAAATGTTCGACTTTCATCTCTTTTCTTTCTATATTAATTTATATAAACTTAAAAATCTCAGATCTCCATGAAGGTAATAGCTTACCCGACTATGTTTTAAGCACAAGTATTTACGATCAAGGTTATCATATTTTTCGCTTTAAAGTCTTTTAAATCCCTCCGCAATGAAATTAAGGAAAAGTTTCTACACTTTCATAATCGCCATCATAGTTATCTTAACGATAGTATTTCTGTCTATTCCAAAAGCGGTTAATGTTTTCCTTTGGGTATTTCGATTTAATTATCAAGGTTAAATTGCGCGTCCCTCGGACGACATAGTGCATATGGCGAGCAGTATGAATACTATTGGTTAGTTAAGAATTTTGAAATTTCTACCCATTTACTGCCTAACATCTATTTTAACTAAGGTATTAGTAGTCATTTTATTAGCAAATTGCAGTACGTTGTTACAGTAGCAGAAGATTTTAGCACAATTGCGAACTGCTATTATGCGATATACGTAAGTTTGAGACTTGAGTATGATATGGTATCAACGCCATAAACTAAGGAGCGCTTACTCGGCCAATTAAAATTGCTCCACTATCGGCAACTTTGGTCGATTTTAAAATCAAGCTATTATCGGCAACATGCGGAAATTTTCAGCAACGGCAACATGCAGCAATTTGTTGCGCCAACTATATTGAGCGATATGAATCAACTCCAAGAAAAAAGGCAATACGTGGCAATATTTCATACACGAGCAATGTAGTTGAAAAACTAATGCTAGCTATTGAAGAGGCTTTTCTTGCAGCCAAAGCTAGTAGTGCTTTTATATCATGAATCAAAAGCAAAAAAGGTATGTACGTATTGAGTCCGTTCTTTTTTAGCAAGACAAAAGTTTATTTTATTCTAAAACTTTACTCGAATTTGAATTTCTTTTTTTAATATTTATTAATTATGAAGTAAAAAAAAAAATTCCTAAAACTAAACCGATAAGAATAAAAAATAAAATAAAAATACATATTGTAGTTTTATAAAAGTTCTTTAATTTCAATAAACAAAACTAACAGCAAAGTTGTTAAACCTTGGGACTTATTGTCAAATGCACGAACTTAGAAATATTTAATCTATAATCTGAGGATTAAGTAATTTTTAGTAAAGTACTCTCATTATTCGCCTGTTTGTGTTCATAAAAATTCTTAACTTACTTATCTTATTGTTTATCTTACTTAATATCAGTGCCAAGACTTATAAAAAGATAGTGGACTTGGCAATTTCTTAAATTAAATCTATAGAACTAAGGGATATTTTATAAGACATAGTGACTTCTTGAAATAGAAGCGGTGGACTTAGTGTTTAAGTAAATCGCAAAATTCTCTTAAAGGGATTTTTAAGAAAATATTAATAAGGCCAGTCTTAGAGATAAAAACTTCATACTTCTGTGTTATCAGTTCGAAAATCGTAAATATGGACTTAGTAATTTCTTGAACTGAGCCCTTCAATTGCTCCATATCGCTCCATTCGTGTTGCAAAGGCAATTATTGCTCCAGAAATTGTATCGTGGGTATTGTAAATGTTTATGTTTGACGACCTCCGTGGTCGATTGGCTTTGTACACCGGTTTTCAAGGTGTCGCCATCTCTGAGGTTCCGGGTTCGATCCCCGGTTAGGTCAATTTAGAAAAACAATTTTTTCTATATTGGCTCAGGTCTGGGTGTTTGTGATACCACCGTTGTCTCTGATTTCCATAACACAAGTGCTTTAGCTGCTTACTTTGGAATCGGAGCAATGTATGTGATGTTGTCAAATATTTATTTATTATTTTATTTTATGTATGGCAAACGAAAATTCTAAAAAACTATCTAAAAAAGTTAATTTAACTTTTTTAAATAAATAATGAACATATTAAGGAGCATTCCGCATTTACTTAAAGAAAGTCTCTCTTATTTTTTCAACTATGAAAAATTAGTGATTCATAGCAATTAAGTGTATGATTCACAGCATTAAGTACTTACTAAATTATGTGAATGACCTTTAGTTCCACGAACTGTGTAAAATTCTGTTTGACAATCCTAATGCTTTATTTATTTATAACCTGTTTAAACTTATGTTTAAGCTATTGAGTAGGGTCCTGTGTTTTAGTGGCAAAAACCATCAAAATTTTGCCAGTTGCTTAGAAAATGCGTTCGTTTATTGAAAATATTAGAAAACATTGCATACATTGATTCGATTTTAAATTAGCTTAAGCACTTGTGTTATCGCAATCAGAAACAACGACGGTACCACACCCAGACTTAAGACAAAGTTTCTAGACAGTTTTCTAAATCTACCTAGGCAAGGATCAAATCCGGTACCTCAGAAAAGGCGACACTAAATTTATGTCAAGCCACAGAGGTCGTAATAAGCTGATGAATTTCTAGCTAAAAGTAGTCTTGAATCAATGGTAGTAGGGTAAAAAATGACGATTTGAAAATGCTAAATATGTGAGTTTCTTTAATTAGTTAATATTTGAGTCAATTTTGAGTTTAGGCAAGTATAACGCAATTTTAAACTTGAGATTTTAGCATTCGCAATGCTATTTTTATACAATACTTAATAATATACTAGAAAAAATTCGACCAAGATAGAATTATGAACGCTAAAATCTCAAATTTAAAAACTGTAGCTCCGTGAGCTATTAATAAAACCGGCCAAGTGCGAGTCGGACTAAGGATTCCGTACCACTATCTATACAAACGGCAAAAAAATCATTTCTGTTGTATTGGAGACCCCCTTAAATATTTGTTTTATTTTAATTTCATTTTTTATTTTTAAATTGAATATAATTATGTTATAAATATTCTGTGAATATTTTAAGCGTCTACTTACCTGTTGTAAAAACTGAATTTATTTTATTCAGTTTTTTAGTATTTGTTGATATAGCGGCAACAGAAATACATCATCTGTGAAAATTTCAACTGTTTAACTACCACGGTTCTTGAGATACAGCCTGGTGACAGATGGACAGACAGACATACAGACAGACAGCGGAGTCTTAGTAATAGGGTTCCCGTTTTACCCTTTGGGTACAGAACCCTAAAAAGTAGTTCAAATTGTATTTTGTTTAAAAACAAATTAATAATATACGCAGTCATAAGTTCTGTTACAACCTTATTATTTTCAAATTTCGAATATTGGCCAGAAATGTTTTGATTGATTTTGAAATATGAACTTTGAGTCTTCTTAAAATAAAAAAAATCATAATTTGCTTTGCACCACTAACAAAAAAATTATTAAAACTATTATCGAGCAAAAAATTCTCTATAATTATCGAACGCTTACAAAATTTCACGAGAATCATGTTTGAGAAATGCGACCGTAGTGGAGAACAAACGGACATCCGGACACCGGAAGGATATACGGAAGCATTTTTTCTTAAGCTGACCCAGAGACGCTCCGCTCGCGCTTCGCGCTCTTTCAGTAAATTATATCTAATAGCTATTTCATCTTAATCAATTGTCAAAATATCTGGAGAGATATTTCAATTGAATGTCGAGGTAATTCCTCACATTCATGAAATAACGCTGGCTTGCAGCGTAAGAGTGGGATCGTAGTGTATAGAGTGGTATACTAGAAGAAATTCAACGATGCAACTAGTGACTCGGTAGCTCAGTGGTAAGAGCATTGGACCGGACTTTCAAAGGTCGCGGGTTCGTTTCCCGTCCGAGAATATAATCTGGTGCGAGTCGAACTTTTTCTATTAATTATTAAGTATTGTATAAGTGTAACGCAAGTTTAGTGTAATGAATGTGCAAAGATAACAAAATTTAATTAAGTTCCATCGAGATGTTGATACGGCCGAGCGGGGCATGTAAATGTGCCGGAGCTACGGAGCCGGGCGAAATGGAAAATATATATCAAGCGAAAAGTCCACTACACACCCTGGGGGGCAGGACGTGCGTTCGATTCAAACGAGCCAGCCACCCCGCGCCTTGTGCGGCTGTGACGTCACGCTGCATGGCGGCAAAACGCTCAGCGGCGTGCTGCGGCGCGGCACAAATGTTTTTTTGTGTGTTTTTGTTTGGTATTAGTCTGTTGTTCTTTTTAAAAATTTTGGGACTAGCTAGATATGATCTTTATATTTCAAGTAAAATACACAAATATAATAAAAAAACAGAACTCACAGTACTTACTAATACAAAAATAGATAGGTTCATTTATAATAGTGATATACTTACAATGTTTCAGGTAAATTTGTTTATCCATACTTGTTCTATTTGGTAAACAATCTTTACCCAACTCTTTGATAAAAAGAACATTTATAAAATACAATAAATGGTTTTCCATACAGAGAATACGAAAGGTATTGTTAATTTTTCAACGACAATTTGATTTAATACGACAACATTTTTTTTAATAGGGATTTAAGGTTTAAAAGACGTCAAAAACTAAATAGGACAAGTAAGGATAAACAGACTTCAACACAACACAAACATTAGTCCCTTGTGGGTATGGAACCCACGGCGCCGTGAGTTTCATAGTCAGGGTCGCGAACTGTTATCACTCGCTTAAAAGTATCTAAAGCTTTTGTCATAACGAGGTGTCGAGAGCTATTAATTCTGTTGAATTTTTAGATCAGATCGAAAGTCAATAGAAAAAATCGTGACAAGTATGTGTAAAATGTCTTACACAAATAAGTAGTAAGAAAGAGAAAGAATACTCGTCTAGGCTCCTGAAGTACCTAGCAAACCGTCTTTCAGATGTAATTTCAGATTTCCCCGTAGCCCGAGAGAAAGTCTCTCAGAAAATAAATATGCTTAAACCCGACCCCGTGCCTCGGAAAGAGGAAAAAAAATATTTAAAATTAAGAAAATATTTGTTTTTCAGTTATGTAAACATCTCTAATTACGACCTGTTCAAATTATTTTTTTTTCTGTGCAGCGTAGAGCGGGCTCTAATTAACATCTATTACAGGTATTTCGAAGAGAGGCGTATCATTTGGTGAGGGCGTTGAGTACACTCAATTAAACCTCCCTCCCTCCCTGTCGCCGCTGGCCGTTTCTTACCCGGTTTTAATGTCCATCTCTTTGATATTTATTGGGAACACGAAATAAGTGACGTTGGTGTGTAGTTGGAATAACTGTTAGTGAACGTAAAAATTGACATTTAGATATATTGTCAATATTTTTTTAACAGAATCTCAAAGTAAGTAAAAAATGTTCTTTAGCCTGTAATACCTTGGTACATTTAAAAAACTTGATGATATAATATTATCAACTTTTATCCTGCGTTAACCAAACTTTTGGCTATTAAAAATAATGAATTACTTCGACATATCAATATAATTTTATTAGTAAATTGTGAAGGTTTAAAATATTGTGGCGTAAGAATTTATTTTATTGCTTTGACTCAAATGTGTATCAAAATGTAACTTTACTTATGTTGCTCAAAGGAAATTTAATACGAATCCAATGTTCCAGGTGAATACAAATAATGGGAATCGAATGGAAAACTGACGCTCTTACTAATAAAAACAGTGGATGTATAGTTAAACAATGGTGACTATTGGAAAACTAGGTAACTAACTACTGAAGTTTGACAATTTGAAGAAAGAGTTAAACACTGCGTCTAGGTACTTACTCGCTACACAAACAATATTAGTAAGACGGTTGATCTTTAGTATTTCCTAATCGCTGTTTGATGAACATTTTAAAATACAAGTATGTGTTGTCCGGTCCGGCGACCGGCGGCTGGCGCGGCACGTCCGGCGGGCGGCGCTGCCCCGTGGTCACCCGCTCGGAACCCTCCCACCACTGGCCCCCTTTAAAAGCCAGCGGCGAGCTTCAAGAGAAAGTGCCGCGTGTGTACACTCACATGCGTAGATCCTTGGGAGCTCGGATTATGTGGAGGCACCTCCCCGTATGCGAAAGTACGTACACACAAAGCCTTCCCACATACATTTGCATAGTGACATTGTACGGTAATAATGTATGTGACCACTCGGCTCGGCCTGCGGCGACATCTTTCAATAGATCGCCTCGCTCGCTCGCCCGGGCGCCCGCCCGCCCAAACTCCACACCCGCTTTCTAATTAAAATACGTCCTACGTATAAAGACTTTAAATTACTCAACTGCACGTTGTTACATCCGGAAAATTTGCAAATGTAAATTTTACAACTAATCAATTTCCCTCTATCAAGATTAAAGATATTAGGACTTGAGAATTATAATCTATCAGCTGTTATTACTTATCAGTCGTTGCAAACTCTTGGACGTTGAAACTAGATGTAGTTTCAAATATGTACCTAATACGTATACTAGGTATACGAGAATTTGATTTACATACGCGACTAGGCACAGAGGATTTCTTGAAGTTTCGTCGATATAATGGTGGGTAGGGAGGCGGCCGGCCGGTGGTGTGTGTGCCGTCTCGGACATGCACGCTACGCAGATTTCTCTAACGATTTTCCCGGAGTGTGAAATGTAAAATAAGGGGTTAGACGAGCTCAGCCCGCCCCCCCTCGTCCCGCACCCCGCTAAATTGATGACCAGCCGCCCTCGGGGAGATCTGTTCAAATTTAACACATATCGTATTTAAAAGTAGAACGTTTCGGAACCTTATACCCTTTGCTCATTAAAATTGCCTTGGAAATTGTTTCAAAATTCTCTGCGCCATGTTTTTACTTTGATGATTCAATCTTGGTCGTACAAAATCTTGAAACTGGTATACCAAGAAACCTATTCTGTGATGAGCAAATAAGTCGAAATTCTAGTTTTCCAAAATACCTTTATAGAATAATAAAAAAACCTTTAAAATTAATAACACCTGCAATTAGATAAGTATAGGCTATGAATGTATTGATGGCCGAGGTACAATGAAACAGACATTATAAGTTGTCTTACTTTTCATCCGGTTGATAAAATTTTCACATGATTTGAGGATAACCTATTTAATGTGCAACATAAGTTTCGTAATTGATATCAATAAGGAAATTACCTTTTTTTTGTGATTCTAAAATCTCATTTTAATAATATATTCACAAAAATATTTTGATATAACAAAAAATGCAGTTAAAAGTGTTAATGACTAGAATTTTTATACAACGGTTTACAGAATTTGTGAAGTCACAAGTCCTTTCATAATATAATTTTATATCTTTTTGGGATATTGAAAAACTATTTTTATAATATTTAAATTAAACGCAATTTATACTTAAAATACTTATGATTTTATTTCTCAAAATTTGATTTTTATTAAGGCTAAAGTATTGGAGACCCTGTTTTGTTTTAAGTTACTTAGCATAGATTCATACTTAATATCTATTTTCATAGTAAGTAATAAAATAATAAACAATCAACTTTCACCCAACACAACATCGTATTCGCTATTAAAATTTTACCACCGCAGTAAAGTCCTCGTGTTCTTTTAAAAAGGTTTTCATCCCCATTTATGCCCATTTTCTTAAGAAAATTAATATGGAACACAATTTAAGAAAATATATGAAACAAATGCATGATAAAATAAAACACACTTCTGCAACAGAACACCTATACTTATGCAATAAAAAAAATATCTAAAGCTGAAATTTCAATTGTGTTTGAAAGATCATTATCAATAGAACAAGACATCTAGAGTTGTCGAACAATTCTTTGTTACAGATTCAGCTTCTAATTAAAAAGCAAATGTAGGTATATCAGTTGTATTTATCACTGTTATATCAGGCTGTATGGAAACCGGTCCCGACCCGACACCCCCGGCTAACTGTAAATCGTTTTTTACCCCGCTGCATTCCTATGCACCCCTATCCTATCCCATTCCCATCCCTTATAATGCTCGATTGTGATTCTGTATTTTCTGATTCACATTTTAATGCAACTTGTTTGGTTTATTTTGTTGAGGTCATTTTCTTTATCTTTGTTGTGTTTACCTTGATTTAATTTCTATATCTACACAAATGCTTTAAATCCTCTATAAAAGGTTCTGAAACAGTTAGTTTATAGCCAACATTAAAATAACCAGTGTCAAAGTAGCCATAATATCCGAACGAGTCAAGGCTGGTCGCGCCCCCTGCGCCTCTGATTACTTTTGAGAGTAAATACAATTATTAAGTATGCCTATAACTTTATCAGACTAAAAATAGCTGTAACATTATTCAGAGTTTAAAACTTAATTTTACGAAACCCTATTAAATAAAAACGCCCATTGATCAGAAACATTGAAGAGCTAACTTAAAAATCAAAGACTAACAAAGAATCACCACGATTTTTTTGGTGGCGTCACTTGAAATTGCGAAACCCGTGACGTAGGAGCATCTTTCTATCCTGCACTCGGTGTGGGTGCTAAGATTTTTTCAACAAACGTTGTTAGCATTTGGCCTTGTGATGTGCTTCCGAGAATTTACGAATGCGCACGCGCATGTGTGCGTCGGATTTGAATTTTACACCTGTTCAAATTACGGGTGTGTGCGTGATTTTCTCCAGTGAGGGTGGAAGCGATGTTGCTAGATGCATTTTTTCGGTGCATTCGTGTAAAATTGACAACGTCGCACGATTCGGACACTTTGCTAGCTGCATTCGACGCAGCTCGGATTTTTTAAATCTCCGGCGTGTTTTTTATTTAGAACTGGTTTTTGTTTAATAAACGAGAAAACTGATCTTGTTGCTTTGTTTTAAAGAAATTATTACTCAGACATACCTAAATTTAACGACAATAAGCGTTGACCTGTCAAATAGCTTTTAAAAAAGTTAATGTATGTGATGAGAATAAAAGTCTTGGACAAAAACCAGTATTAGTAATTAAGTTAACAGAATGCCGGCTAGGGGTCATTGCAGACGGTGCATATACTGCAGACAACATAAACTGTTATTAGTAATCGCTAAATAATAGCAGGTTTGCTAAAATAATAATAATAATAATGCGCTGAAGGCGGATTGTTCATAGGAGCTATCAATGTGACCTGTGTGATACGGTAGCACAGTTAACTGGTCGACAGTAGTATTATAGTGTAATAATGTGCTGGAGCACGAAAAGGGTGTTTGTGGCGCCTAAAAACTAGAGCGTGAGGTGAAGTGATTTTTTAATTTCTAACACCATCTTTGGAAATAAATATGAATAATTTTTTTTCAGCATAGTTTTGATCGAACTATTTTTGTGATAATTATATTACAGAAAAGTAGCACGTCCAGCGAAGATAGTTGTCTAACTACAAAGAGTCGAGAGAACAAGTTTCTAATGCTGAATGTAGCTTTTTATAAAGAAAATCACGTGAAAATAACTGTTTTTACTTATAACACTTTTCTCGCTGGTAGAGGTGAAAAGTTGTATGTTTAACACGAGACCAAATTTTTATTCTGCCTCGTGCTTTTAAATAGCTCACTGTGCCCTGTAGTCTACATAAGAATAACTCGCTAAGCTCGTGATTCAATTCTAAACTACTTCACTAGGTAGTTATTTAAAGTCGGCACTCGCAGCACAAACTGACTTTGGTCTCTCGTATAACAAATAACTATTAACAAACACCTCTCGAGTACGAAAAGGGCGCTTTTGATGCGTAAAAACTCGAAGCAAAATTGTTTTTGCAGCGAGCGTGAGTTTCGAATCACTAATTCTTGAATTCCTCACGCTCGCAGCAAAAAGCGATTTTGCTGCGATATTTCTTGTTGGTAGAAGCGAAAATTTGTATGTTTCACAAGAGAGCAAAATTGTTTATGTATCGTAATTTAAAATCAGCACGACTAGAACTACGGTAATTTTTGCTTATGCTAGTCTTATTTTACATTTAATTTGGCTTACTTCATTAGCGTCAACTGTGTCTCAGATTACTAAAAATCTGACAAGAACGTGATACATAATTGACTGTTTAGTGGTTTATGAAATACATAATTAAATTAATCGTAGACGTGGGATTTCAAGCTTAGTGAAGACTAATGGAAAAATATTATACCCAACAAAAACTTTTAAAATAATTTAAGTTCGCTGATTCAGATGTATGAACGCTGTTTTTACCACAGAACAAAGAAAAATGTTTTTGACCGAGCAAGCGCAAAGCGCGAGCGAAGCGTCTTTGCTTCAGCTTGGGCAAAAATTCTTTCGTATGTTTCCGGCTATTCTCCTCTACAGGTCGCATTTCTGAACCGATTCTCGTGAAATTTTGTGAGCAGGTTCGATAATTATATAGAATTTTCTGCCGAGCAAGGTTTTTGAAATAATGCAAAAAAAAATTCACCCATTAGTAAAATGATCAAAATTAGAATTGCCATCTAGCTTCGAATAGATATAATAAAAGTATACCTAACCAACAGCACATAGTACTGCTTTCCAAAAGCAGTGTCAACCTCGTGGCGACATCGATTAGATTAATTTTTGAACAACACAATTTGAGCGAGGTCTAAGCTCACTGTGAGCCACTAGTTTTTACGGTTACACTGCATTTGTTTTTGCATCAGAAATAGATACGCAAACTTAATGCCATTTCCGTATCCTTATCGTGAAACATATATATTTCAAATACTTACATAAGATTGTACGTATTACGACGAATCTGGGGTCATAGGTTTATGTAATGTCACAAATAGTCACAATTGACAATACGCACTCGAACAACATGCGAACAACACAAACTTATCTGTATCGGTGACATCGTTGCTGTCAGACGACGGTCGACTACGTAGACACGTAGTCGACCGACGGCGTAACCTAGGTAACAATAAGGGATAACAATTAGTTTTAGTTTTAGCCACCAGGGCAGATAAGATTGTGTCACTGTACTACACTGACAACTACTGACTAACGAGCGATTCAAGAATACGGATTTTGCTATGTCGAACGATGTAGTAAATAGCGCTAGCAGCCTTTCAAAAAAGAGCCTCTGGGATACAGCTAGTGCCGGATTAAGACTAATTGATGCCCTTAGCCCCCTAAGCAATCCACGCCTGTGCCCCCTATCCAATGATGATGTCCTCCATGAGGAGTCCGTCGACGGCGACACTCTAGCTATTTTCTTGCTTGAGCCCGCATGTAACTTGCGAAGCCGAACTTAGTTTTGAAGCCACGGTCGCAGCTTGCGCAGTACAGTTGTCCAGTTGCGTTAAAAGTAAAGTGTTAAGTTGGTTTCGGTCGGGTCTTTTTATGGTGTCGTTTTGCATCCAGATCTTCGAGTCGCATTTCTTTAAAGTTTTTTACACCCTCATTCACGCTTCTACGCCACTCGGACCGTTTTAAGGCAAAATGTTCCCAGTCTTTTGGCGAAATGATACACGCTGATAGGTTCCGTTTGAGAACATCTTTGTGGCGGAGATATTGTCCACCAGTTCTACACTACGCCTGTGGGCCCCCTATCCAATAGTAACTAATATCGGTCTTTAAAATATATGTGTTTATTACAACGAGAAATATCATAACGTACACACGACAGATTTATATTTCTACATTTAAAGACTTATGCCCGTTTGCACTAAACTTAAGAATCGCCTAAGTCTTTTCTTAACTACAACTCGACCAATGAAAGCATGACAGCAAAGTTAATGACACCGTTTTAATTTGGTCAATTTGTAGCTAGGAAAAGACTTAGGCGATTCTTAAGTTTAGTGCAAACGGGCATAAGTCTTTTAAATGTAGAAATATAAATCATTTTAAATATTGATTTAAAACTGTTTACTACTTATAGCGAAGCGAGAGTCGATCGCAACCCTGGGAAGATTTGAGAAACAAAAACAAAGGAGTAACTCATTGAAACAAATTGTATTGAAGGTTTTTAATCTAATTATTTACAGTACCTACAAACTTTCTTAAAGATACTTTAAAAGTGTCAAAAGTAACACGGCAAACTTTTGGTGCTTGCATAGATAAAACACAGGAAAGTCATATTTAAAAACCCATATTTTTTTATTATACCGCAAGCATTGTATTTGATAACTCAGATAAGCATTTGTTTTATCATTGGCAACTCTAGATATAATATTACTATAACATGCTTTGTTATATTTGACAAAAGATACGAATAGCACTGTCTTATCGCTTTCTTTCATCGGCGATTCTTTAATCCTGTAACAATCAGTACCTAATAGTGGAAGCACGTGTTCATTTCAAAGTTAAAAACTGGGTTCTGTCACAGTCTGAAAATAAGTACTTAGTGAATATAAAGACTTACTGAATATAAGCTGACGTAAAGTATTTTGTTGTATGAAAAACATGCATTAACACATAGAAGTCTATGCATGTATGCGTATAATGCACGCTTTGAATGCACAAGGCGGGTACAAAACTTCGAGTACTGATAATCGAAATGAGTAAGTACTTCTAGTTAAAAGGACATGTCCCTAGACCACGACAGCACGTCAGGTTATACTGTTAAACTGCAAAAACAGCTTTAATTTCGTAGGGCATAAAGGCGATCTCAAGATCAACATGTATAGTCTGAGCTGCCGTCCGTCGTGTGTCGTGCACAGACATAATTATATATGTCTGGGGTGTCGTGTGACACGTACTATATCAAAAGATACAGAAAAATTTATTAACTCTGAAAAATATGGCTTTTTTTAAATGCTCGGATTATTGGTTATTATTATATAAAAACAAACCAATATGTTTAAGTCAAAATAATGCGTCAAAGATGACAGCCCATACGTTAAAAACACTGACACTGTTAAGTGCTGGGGTGGTTTAGAAAAATAAAATAGGAAAGCTCCAAAAGAAGAGTTAAATAATCGAAAATTCAACTTTGTATGATATTCGCCATTTAGGATAATTTTTGCCAGTTACTAACTTTTGATAAAGAGGTTGTGTGTTGAATTTAGAACTCGAAATCTTACTTAAGGTTGCGTTTACGTATAGTTTGAATATGTTAGTAGCATTGATACATACGGAGTCGTTGGCTAGCTCGGCCCATGCCTCTACGGCCCACGTGGGATGAGATAAGACTTTCAAAATAAATATTACTTCCGTTGGTTAACTCGCCCCATATGTTTTTCAATGGAGTTTATTCTTATAATTACGAAAAACATAGAAAGAAAAGTTTATAGCATTGTCTTCTTCGACGATATCCGAATGTTATATTTCTTAATTTATGAGTATTGTGTAGATCTCTAGATTTAAAATCATCACACATAGCTATATACAAACCCTAGTGATTCCTTCGTGTTCGCTGCTTTGGTGCATAAGACTCATTGTATAAATATTTGTGATACATGAATAAAAAAAATGCCCAAAATTTTCAGATTTATAATTTTCAAAGGACAGCTTTTGATCCAAAATGTTGAGAATTTTTCCAAACAAAAGTAAAATATGTTAAGGAAAAATTTTTTGAAAAAGTAAATGAATCATGATCATGAAGTGAACTTCGGTTTCCAAGCTCTTGTTAAAATAAAAGTTTATTTTTTTATTACTTATGTTTTAGAATATTTCATTTTCAATTTTCTGAGTTAGTTAAACTTTATTATACTTAGCATACGCAATACATATAGTTCTTACATTTTTTTGCTGTACCTTGAAAATTGACATGAAAAACTCCAACACATTCTCTGTCAAAGCTCCTTCCATTTGCTTGTCACACCAAAATCGACTTTATCGTCATGGAAATAACAACTTCTTCGGTCACTAAGACAAGGTAACTCTTCAAAATTTTCAAAATTGCTTAAATTATCTCATTAAAAACAATTTTCGTTATCTCTTACTTAGTTTACAATTATTTCAACACGTGGGATTAAATTTTGTTTTTTTAAGGAAATAATTACAATAGAAAAGAATGCTTTTGAAGATCTTTTAAAATAATTACCACGTGAGGCATTAAAAAGTTCCTTTGTTTTCTTCGCAAATTTACTGTGTTTCGAGATACTATTTAAAAAAATATATGATTGATTTTAATTAAAATAAAGTTTATCTTGATATCTATCTATATAAAGATGGAACGAAACTAACAATTTACATAAAGTACCACCATTGATAATGCCACATAATGCTTTAACCACTCGGCCATCGTGTCATCAATGTATATGAAAAAATATGAATTTCGTTCATTGTTAATATCGAAAGTTTTTATTTAAAAAAATAGCTTTTAGGGTTCCGTTATAAAGTCAACAAGGAACCCTTATAGTTTCAACATGTCCGTCTGTCCATCCGTCTGTCCGTCCGCGGCTTAGCTTAGAGGCCCTAAGTACTAGAAAGCTGTAATTTAGCATGAATGTGTATATTAGTAACGCCAAAAAAGAGGTAGAATAAAATTTCGATAAATATTTTTTTTGTACCTCCCCTACTTGTAAAGAGGGGATGATTTTTTTTTTCTGATCAATCTCATAGCATGGGGTGTCATTGCATAGGTTTGTGAAATCACTTTTTGATTCAGGGATCCGTTTGCATAATATGAAGTGCAAAATTTGTTAGAGTCAAGTGCCCCCCCCACTAGGTAAACGGTTGTTTTTGGAAACTTTGAAAATTCTGGACAGAAATAAATATTATTACATTGAAGTTAAAAGGAAAACTATCACTGCTATGTAGGCTTTACAAGTAAACGAGTAGGTAATAGTCGATCAACTTACAAAATTAATTTATATTGGAAAAGTAGTCGTAGAATTTTCATTGATTAAGTATACATTGTTTTAGGCGTTCGTTGTGTAAAACAGGAAGTAAATATAAGTTTATAGCCATATGGCCATAAACTTATATTTACTTCCTGATACCATATGGTAATTGTTTAAGGTAACTACGGAACCCTATACTGCTCGTGGCCCGACATGTACATACGACGGCACCTCAGACTATACATGTTGACCTTGAGACCTTTATGCCCTACGTAATAAAAGCTGTTTTCGCAGTTTAACTGTTTAACCTGACGTGCTGTCGTGTGTACACTTGGCCAGTTTTTGTTTTAACAATATTCCCCTGACTGATAACTCGAGCTCGCTAGCATTGTTACTGAGGTCGGTAGTTCGAATCTAGTCTGACGCATTAGTTTGACGAATCAATTAATTATTAATATCTATATTTATATTAGGTGGTATCTAATTAGATTTGAAAATGAACCTAATGACTATCGACTGTAATAAATTATTGAGTAACGATTATATTATAACTGCTTCACTCCTGCGAACGGTGTAATTACAGTTGAATAAATACACACATTAAGAGAGCGTAGTCTGCACACTAGCGCCGTCATTGGGAAAAAAAACATAGTTTTTAAATAAAGATGAAATTGTTCATTATCTCTCTGTAGTGCATTCCGAAAAAGCTTTGTCGTATTTTTCATCGTATTAACAATATTTTCTAGCGTGTCGTAGAGTTTTTTTGCTAAATGTGGCCACATTTCGAACAAAATCTCCATTAAATTAAAGGACAGGCTAGGAAATATTGTTTTAGCCATAAAAAGTATCAGAAAGTTTCTTCGGAGTGCACTACAGAGAGATAATTCATAATTTTGTCTTTATTTAAGTACTATGATTTTTTTTTTTCAAATGGCGGCGCTAGTATGCAGACTAAGCGCTCTTAAGTTATTATTATTATGAGATGCTCGATTGTGCTTTCAAGTTAGGTACCTTTCAATAACGTTTTTGTGACTAAATTATTTTTTATGTTTTTTTTTTATTAAATGAACAGATTATACCAACAAAGTTAGCCACTACTTAACTAGTGTATTTTTCTATTACACTATTGAATTTTCGGAATGAGATTAGCAATTGTTATATCTTTTAATTAAATCTTGTTGTTAGTGACACCGCATAACTAAATATAATTAATTAACCGAAATAAATAAAAGAATACTACACCTTGTAACGAAACATCGAAAACGGAATCTTAGTTGAAATGCTAAACGTAAACAGGCGAGCGGGAGGTCCAGTGTAAAATCGTAAGGGAGGTGTGGAAGCTATAGGAAGCGATCGGAGAGGTCCGAGAAAATCGATGCTGACTCCCCTCATAGTTTGCATGGCCGCAGTCCAGCTATGCAGGAATTGGCGCGAGAATTATTCCATCTTCGTAGTTATAAAACCTTATTTAGTCTGTGCCCAGGGTTTTGTAAATTCGAATTTGGAATGACCGAATTTCACGGGTGTAGGAACTGGCCGCTGAGAAGTTCGTTTAGAAAAAACGTACCCCTTCCACCCGCGCGGCCGGCCGATGCAAAATTTCGTGCCCTGCGCACCACTCGACCATCCCCTTATTATTACATGTTTAAGAACCAGACTTTTCTCGATATCAAATTCTGTGAAACACATGAACGTATAGCATTTTAAGGCGGTGCTTCTATCGAACCAAAAACTAGTTTTCTTGCTCATTATGTTATGACATTGATTTATGATAGGTTCTCCTTTTTTGTAAATATTGCTGTTATATAAAAAGTACCTAAGGAATTGTAGTGTTTCATACAATATTTATAGGAATTACTTTGAATTTATTTTCACAGTGAATATAAGATGTACTGATTACGTTTTGCTGTATATTTAGAATTGAAGCTTAGACCCGTACTTGAATTATGCATTGGATATTGATAAAGTATTTCTAGGACAATGATATAATAAAGTAAGTTGATCAGTGAATGACATCGTTAGTCAAAGTTATTGAAATATACATGTTACGTGTACTACTTACTAAATTCATTATTAAACGGATTATTATATACAACTTGTGCTGTGTATTTCTAATTTTCTGTTGTGTCCATAGCAAGGTAGTTCCGATGGTCCAGCAACGGTAAAATAAGACGAGGTTTAAAATTTATAGAAATTCGTCGCAGGGCTCTGTCCGCCCGCATCGTAAGGGTGGGTGCTATCGCCGTCCCACTCGGACGCAGCATCACCGGACATTTCGACCGGGCATTTCAATTTTGAGAAAGAGTAGGACCAGCCCCGGCCCCCTCTGCCCGCCCGCGCCCCGCGTCTCTCGTCCCGCTCGCACCAAGGACGCTCAAAAGGACGAAGGAGCGATAACTTCATCACCGCGCGTCGCTCTCACTCGCACGCACGCCTCGGTGGGGGACGACGTTGCGAATTGTTATTGAAGTCATGCCCCCGAAGGCGACTTCGGGAAGGCTGTCAGTTGCTTGTAAACGGTCGCAGCGTCCGTACCCGGTTGACCCGCGTCGTGTCCGCGCCGTACCTGCCATCTCAATACAAACTACGGTGCGCCGGCCGTCGGGCTCAAATTAAAAATAAGTGCCAAGTTTTTACGCCGCAAACCTCTCTGTGATTTTAGTTTTTAAAGACATTTATAAATATTAAGACTTTGCCCCGTGACAATAAGTTTTCGTGAACTGCGAATAATGAAAGTTTTGGAACTAAGTAACTCGTAGTGCCGCTCGTTGTGAACTATAGAGTGTCGCCGGTGGCGTGGAGCGTGTGGGCGCGAGGAGTGCGGAGTGTTTACTGCGCGCACGTGGCAGCGCCGCCCGCCCGCCCGCGGAAATGCCGCCAAAAACTTTCTCCGAAAACATCGCCCTAGAGTAACTCGAGGCAGACGTGCCAGCCGCACCATGACTTCAACCTGTAGCGCCTGAAACGAAGCGCGGACTACATGTACGTCGATACGAATAGTGCAGTTTTTTTATTATTTTTTTTTCGTTGGAGGAGACGGAGCTCTCCATTGGATTGATGATTTAAATGGCTAACAGCAGCGCTGTTTCGTCGACCTTACCATCGAGGGATTACCATTGTAAGGTTTGCGATCTGTACTTGGACACTGTTGACTCATTAGAGGTGCATTTACAATATCACAAGGAGAATTTGTATGTTAAATGGGGTACTCCGAACTCACAAAATGATAGTGAAAATAATAACGGGGCGAAAGTGAAGAACGAAACGACAGTGTCGGCTCCGGCTGACTCGAGCGACAGCATGATCACCAAGCCCAGCCCCGAATTCCAGCAGCGGGCGACGCCAGAGACCTCGGCGCAGTTCCCTCACCCTGCCACCCCCCAGAGCTACCACAGCGCTCCGTCACCATATCAGAATCCAGATCAAACCAACTTCTCACCTGGAGCACAATTCGGTAACAATTATTCACATTCTGGCTTTCCACAAAATCAACATACTGAGCAAATTAATTGGGAACAGTCTCAATATAATCAAGAATATCACAAATCGACACGATTCCATCCATATAATATGCAAGACCGTGTGTCGCAAGTGTCATCATCGAGCCCATTGTACGGACAACCGTTGAACCAGCCAACACCGTCCCCATCACCGAACCAATGTGACAAGTGTGGCTTTGTTTGCGATTCTGCTGTGCAACTCAACGAGCACTGCAACTCCGCCCACGCCGGCTCCAGCTCCGCTTCAGGATCGGCACCGATGCCGTTCCAACAGTTCCCAGGCAAGCAATATAATAACTCAGGTTACCCTAGTGATAATGTTAAAGTCAAGGAAGAACATGAAGAATCATCCGACATTTTAGACCTAGACTCTCAAAAGGTCGTCTACCAGGGCAATGAAGGTGAACAACCTAACACTTCTTATGAAGAAACTGCCCAAACCGGTCGTGAAGTCAATACTAGGACAGTGCCTATGATGCCGTGGGAAACACAAAAACTTTACACCAACCCTCAGGTGAATGGAGATGTTTCGCTTTTCAAAGACCAGAAGATGTTTGCCGAGCAAAAGCCTCCATACCCAACGGAGGCAAAAATGTTCCACCCTGACCAAAAGTTTGCTTATGCTCAAGATAAATTTCATCCAGGTCATCACGATCAAAAACCATTTATGCATGTGGATCAGAAGATATACTCAGGAGTACAAATGGCGCCTTTGACTGACTTTTCGGGAATGGCTCCTAATCCCGATATGAAGCCTCCGTATCGACCTTACGATTCTCCAGCAGCGCCACAAATCACAAGTACTCAGCCCGCTAATCCCACTTCATCGACATTACCTTCAATCGGGGGTAAAGGGGCTAATTGGAAATCGAACGAAGCAAGAAGACCTAAAACGTATAACTGCACCGCTTGTAATAAATGGTTTACTAGTTCCGGTCATCTAAAGCGGCATTACAATACTACGTTACACAAAAACGCAGTGAGGTCATCGGGCCAACCAGACCCGGCAACCATGCCGATCTCCAACCATCATCACCCAGCCCGCGATTCGCTGCAGGGTCGTGCGCAGCAGCAGTCGGCAGACTCCAACACCCAGAGCCCCGTGCCGCCCGAGGATGGGCGTAGCGTTGACGACGCCTCGCTCCACTCGCCTTACTCATCGCAGAACTTCGACCGCTCGCACCGTGTGGCCACCATGCAGTCCAAGTCGCCATATACGCATCTTCAACAGGGTAACTTAGATAATAATTTCAGTAATAATCCTTTAGCTAATCACCCTTTACAGCACCAAGTCGGATCGCATCCGCTCAATATAGGTAGTCAACCACCCGGTATAGGGAATCCGAACGATAGTAGTCAACAAGGCAATAAAGGTGTCGGAATATCCACTACTGGGAATCCCCCAAACGGGGAAGCAGGTCCCTCTGTTTCTCAAAATCATCATATGAGGGGCCTGCTATCAGTCTCAACCAGCAATATTTCAACTCCACCTCTAACTCAGAATACGCCAGCTCTTACAGCCCACACGCTGCCTCCGTTCAGTCATTTGGGTGTCAACCCGTACAGTCCGAGGTCTACGGATCCTTTGGGGCCTTCGGTTCCGGACCCCACGCACACCCCATTATATTTGGGTCAGAATTTTCAGCAGACTATAGCACCGAGTTACCCAAACGGGATGGCCCCCCACGTTATGGATATGGCTATCAACAATCTGCATATAGCCAGTCCGGCTACTTTTGGTGAAGCGACACCGGAAGAAGTTGAAGTTATGGAACATGAATCGTCTAGCGAGCCTGCGGGTGGACGCCTGCCGAGCTTCACGCAGCTCCAAACGCAGAGCTTCAGCGTTTATGTTTCAAACTATGTATCGCAGCCTAACGTGGGGGGTCAAATTCTCGCTGATGAGTCGACCGCAGGATATATTATTGTCGATCCAGTACATTCACCTTATCAATATAGTAATCTCGATATAGGTGGGCAGAATATGGATTATGAATATAGTTTTTCACCTCGCGGTAATTTTAAAGATAATGTCATTAGTTACAGTCCGGAACACGTTAAAGTATATCCGAACGGTTACGCAGTAGGCGGTAAAACGATTAAACGCGAAGATGAAGGCATACAAAGTTACTCAGGCCAGATCCAAATACTTAAAATCGAAGATATTATGGATTATGCCAACAAAGAGAATTACGGGAACCAAATGAAGTCCCCAGCTAGTCCGGAAAGCGCAAAGGCGGAGAACGAGAGCCGCGGCTCGCCAGCGGTCACCTCTACGGTGAGCACGCCGCTCGCTGAGCGCAACCAGGTCAAGTCTAAGACCGCACCCGCTACCGTACACAAGTGCTACGAGTGCGATAAAGTCTTCAACAAGGCGTGCTACCTTACGCAGCACAACAAGACCTTCCATTCTGGCGCCAAACCCTTCAAATGCGATCGGTGCGGCAAACGTTTCTCGGACGATGTCTCTTATGAGGGACACTATTTAAAACACACTGACAACAAACCGTTTAAATGTAACGAGTGCCCCAAATCTTTTAACCACAAGCCTGACCTGCGCAGGCACATGTGTCTGCATTCCGGTTGTAAGCCGTTCGCGTGTGATCATTGCGGGAAAGGGTTCATTAGGAAGGATCACATGGTCAAACATTTCGATACTCATATTAAGAAAAATTTACGTTCTTCAGCGTCGTCGGTGACGTCCACTACGTCGACCTCACCGCCGGGAGCGCTCCAAGTTGTTCTTAATTAAAAATTGAACATACAAGCGTCCCGTACACATATCATTTTCGATTATTATAGAAAACATTGCAATAAAAAAAGTTTTTTTGTCAAATAAGATGTTGAAAAATCGGTATCATATATGTATCGATAATAAAATATACTCCGGCTTAGACAATGAAAAACAAGGTGCGGTCGCGGCGACTGTTAATAATAAAATCTGCGTTGCGTTTAGTTACGAGTGTCATAATGACGTTATTGTCAAATACATTTTGCCGTAGTAGAATTAGGTTATTGTAATTAAAATTTGATTTCGGATGCTTTTAATACGCGCGTTTATTTCCAGTTGAGCAGTTGTTTTTGTTGTTCATTCAAGCTAACCTTGCGCGCGCGCAAGGTGACATAGCATGCCTGGGCGTCTGGGCGCTAAACGTGTAATTACATTTCGACGTAGTTATATTCTGTTAGATATCTTTTAGATCAAGTCATATCAATTTTACATATGAAAATAAACGAGTACTAGGTAAAGACCGATTATATTTTATATAATTTAGGTCGAGTATAATATCATCATGACGTACAACATATCTTATTTTTTACAAAGTCTATCGACTATAGATTTTTTAGTCAAATATAAATTTTCTGATTACAATAATTGTTAAAGTTAAATACACTATTTTGTATTTCAAAAACTACTTAAGTAGATTAATTTCTGTAAATATTGAGAGGGACTCGAGTGCCAGCCATTTATTTTAAGTAGAAACTGCGGAGTGGAAACTAATTTACCGGTGAAAGTTCGGTGTCAATAATTTTTGTTTTTTTGAAAATGATGATGTTTCGATGCCAAATTTAATGATAGTATCGCCAAGAGTACAATATGATCAAGTCTGATCAAGTTATAAGTGTAACGACCTAGTGGTAGGTAGCCGTGTTCGGGCAGGGCGGGCGGGCGGTCGAGGCGGCCCGCCGCGGCCACGCGGTCTGCGGCCTGCGGCCTGCGGCCTGCCTGCACGTCCGTAGCGATGCTAGGTAGACACTTAGCAGTTTTGTTCTAGATATAAAAAGTTCTTCTATTGATTATATCTCGTATTGATAATTTCCCGGTGCTTCCTATTATTATTTTGTCTGTTGACATTTGTTTTGATATAAGCTAGTTGACTTTCTTTGTTTGACTTATCAGAATGTTTTCGTGGAAATTAAATACTAATTAATGTCCATTTTAAGTTACCAATGTTATTTGAACGAATTTAGTTTAAACATTCCTGTTTCGTTAGTGGTAGGAAAGTAGTCTTCCTGAACGTTGCCAAATTAATTCCGCCAACTGTCTGTTGCGAATCAATTTAATTTTAATGATTTATTAGCCTAATGATAATGAAATTCTCTAGCAATAATTTAAAATAATAATGTAAATGTTTTTTGTATAGTATTAAATAGATTGTCACGACTATTGGTTTATGTATTAATAATCAAATTATATGAGGAGCGTAAATTCTTTGTACATATTACGTGGGGATCGATGAATTTGCAGTTTGGTGGGACATATCAAGGCCGCGTTGCGCAGGCGTCGCAAAATATTCCTCTCGTTATTATTTATTATTCGCACTTTATTCCGTCGGGGCTCCTGACATAGCTATATGTGTATATATTGACACTCGCATATATGCATCATGGCGATACGAATATTTTGTCCCGCTTACACTTCCATATCATTGGTCGATTGAAAATTGGCACCGATTTATTGGTTTACATTTGAAATGTGCAATATGAACATTGTATCGACTTAATTTTGATAATGTTTGTATTTGAATGTTGATTATATTGCAGAAGTATTTTTATACAAATAGAATAAACACAATGTTGATCTACCTCATCAGTAACTATGCAAGTAATCATATTTTAGAATACCTTCAATAATGAACGATAAATAAAGCAATATAATTATACTGTCATATAAAAATATGTGCTTATGGACCGAAATGGCCTACCTCTTAGAAACGATGAACTATTCATATTGTTTTAATATAGTATGGCATAATCATAATTGTATGCATTTACAATGATAGTTCGTATACACGTCGTGTCACGGCGCTGTCACAACATAATATACCTACATACACGTGCGTACAAATTAATGGGCACTCGGTGCAGCCTCTAACAATTCCCGTACAAATTTATTGAAGATTATATACAAAATACATAATGTTATATATTGTTGAAAATGTTTTTGTGTAACAAAGTTCTTCATAGCAATAATGTACCAGTGACACAGTGTTTGTAACTTAACTACCTCAGTAACGAGTTTAGGGTTAAAGATAGTGTTGTGAGGAGCGGCGCGGCGCGGCGGGCTTTGGTTCACGCTGGACCCTTCAACTAAATACCTCATCTTGCCTTTCAGAGTGATTCATATTATTTACTGTAGATTGCCCACGCGCAGCCTGCCGCGTCGCGACCGCACATAATATTATATATCAACAATAAATATATTAAACGGACATATACTGTCTCTCCTCTGTTTAAAGCACACAATAGTAGTATTATTTAGATATAAACTTATGTAAATATATTGTAACGATGAATTTGTTATTTATCATATTCTATTATCGTATTCATCGATAGACTTATTTTGAAATAAGTTAAACGTAGTGATTTCAAGTTTCTAACAATAGACAGTAAGTATCGGTAAGATTTTTGTGATGATTATATTTGTGTATAATGTATTAATTTAATTATCAGTTACCAGATGATGTCTGTTACATTGAGTTGAGTAAAATTGGAAGAGATAAATATGATGAGATGTTGTTTTTTTTTTAAATATTGTTCCCTCGTCCAGTGGTTGATACTTGTAGCAGAAGGAAATGCATGCGTTTTTATTCATTTCATAATGAATTTTGTTTACTATAAGCGTAGCGCAAATTTAAAACCACTTACTTTAGGTGCTGTTCTTCAACGTACATTTGTAAAACGTTCTTTAAGCTGTCATCCATGACAAACAATTGAAGTGTTTTACAAGTGTAATTGGAGAGAACCACCTGATCTAAATTAGATAAGTTTCGGTCATAGATTATTCTAGTATAAGGCAACAGATCTGTCTCACCGCTACAGCGCGGCGAAAGTACATACCTTATCTGCTCTGCGTTCGATTTGTTCATTGACCATATAAACCAAATTGTTGAAATGTTTAACAAACACAAGACAAATTGCTTCGGTCAGATCGTATATTGTATAAATAACTATCGTGAACTTTTTTACAACACCTAAATATTTGTATCAGTAATGGTATATGAACAAATCACATAAACCTGTGCGAATTACTTGTGTTATTCTTAAGCCAAGCGACTTTAATAATGTGTTTGTCAAGATTTCTTCCCGTTATCTGATAATTGAAGGGAACAGAAAAATTTTGCCAAATATTTGATCCAACATTGTCTCGAACTGGCCAATGTTGGACGAATTAGAAACGTTTATATAATGTACTCTGTCCCTTGTTGGTGACTACAAGTAGCGTTAGTGCTGGTTTCAGATCTGTGAGTTAATATAAATTTAATGTGAAAATTATTGTTGTTTCATTTCTGACCCTCATTGCACTGTGCGAATTTGATTCTTATTTTGACAAGTGTAAGGTATTCTTTTGTCTTTTTACACAGGCGAGATTTCACCGGCAATGAAAGGAATTGGTAAGAAGATCACTACCTCGGGTATTACAACCTCTTAAAACTTGCCAGGTTTATGAATTGATATATTTACATCTCTTTTTCGCGCTATAGCAAATGAAAGAGACGCATTGATAGCCATTCAGAAAACTCACAAGTTTTAAGAGGTACCAACAGAGCTAGTTCCGTAAGTTACAACCGTACTATAGGAACGCAATCATTGGTACAACATGGACTAAAATGTTCAGATGATTCTGTGATTGACCGTAATTAAATCAAACACACAGGTTGCGATCCGATCCGCAGATCGCTGCGATCTATGAGATGTATGGAGTTCTCTTATCCCTTCCACATCGGTTGCGTTCCGATCCCATATATCGCATAGATCGCAGCGATATGAGATCGGATCGCATAACCGAAACGCACCCCGTGTGTTCGAGTTCTGAAAGGATACGAGCATTCAAAGTACTATACCGTACCGTACCGTATTTTAGAAATTAACAAAAGCCAAAAAAATTACAAAAATCTCATATTTTATTTATTTTTGTCAAGTTTAAAATAACACTTCATAAATAATTTATTCTGTTACAAAATAGTATTCAAACTCTATTATTATACTTTGATCATAAATATGAGAATATAGAAATATCAGTGAAAAAGTATAAGAATTTCTTTAAGACTTGGTTAAAAAGTATCTTTGGTTATAAAACTAAACAATACTTTTGTTTAAATTATTAAAAGAGAAGTTAAAACGCAACTTACTGGCATAATTAGTGGAACATAAGTCTTTTATTAATTACGAATAATCTTAAGAATAGTTTAGAAAAATAAAATATAAATAAAACGTATGGCAATTAATAAACTTATGTTTCCCTAATTCTGCCTTAAAAGGTCAGCTGATATTAGAAAAGTAAGGTCAGCTGAAAGGATTAGTTAAAAAAATCTTAATAAAAGTAGGATATTCATTCAATTATTAAAAAATTGTAGGTATTTAATATTCTCAAACATAAAAGTAGAAATTCACTGAAAGACTGCCCACAGCTTAATCTTTTGAGACTAATTGCACAATGCTTCCCGCCTACGAGTGATTAATCGCTGAGCGATTTTTGTCGCCGAGAATAGGACATACAGAGTTCAATACGTAAACGCCCACGAGCATAAAAAGTAGCTCAGCGACTAATCGCCAATAGCTACAAACGAATTACTTAACCAGCGACAAAAAAAAACGCCGCGATAATCGCAGCTACAAAAAGTCGCTCGTGGGCGCTGTCGCTTACGGTGGAGGAGGGGAGCCTACGTGAAAGAAGTCGCGAGCGGCCGCTAGCGACCTGCTGTTGATATCACAAGATGAAGAACGAGGAGATAAATCTAAGTTTGTAGCTCCATTTACGTAAGTATAGAAATGTCGTAAGTATGGATACTGCAATTATCAGAAAAAATTGCAGAATATGAATATTCTGATTAATTAATCAAAAATTAGTAATTTAGAGCCTATTTCACAATCTATTTAAAATTCATATAAAATTACACTGGTCAAGTAATACCTATTGATTGAACTTAATCGGACTTTGCGAAACAGGCCCTTAAAGTAATGAACAATTAGTTACTTTTTTAGTGTTCAGTAAAATTTACAAAAATCATCAAACAAAAGATAAATCTTTAATATGTCTTATAAAACCGCAGAGCTTAATTTCTCGTGATAAGAAAAGTCGCACATTTACGTATAACTATAAATCAGTGCATACACTTATAAATATACGAATTGTGTATGTAAAAAAATAATTTACAATAATTTAACGAAAAAGTAATAAATAGCTACTAATATTATAATGATTTTCGTCCTTTCAGTAGTATTGCAACATACTGAAAAAGTGTTTGAAAGTTGGTGCGACCAAATACTGAACTACTTCAAAGATTAACTTTACTAAATATCTTAGTTACAGAAATCCAAGAATTCAGCCGTTTGAAAGATATGAGGTAATAAAGAATAACATACAAACACAAATACATACAAACGTACAAGATACGCGCGAAAACCATAACCCTTTCTTTGCAGTCGGGTAAAAATTATGGAAAATAACAAATTTTCTGTTTACATAGCTATAAAGGCGAAACGTCTCGCCAACGATGATGCGCCTATACAAAAGATTTCAACGCCACACGTTCTAAAGCCTTATTATTTTGTGGTCTGTTTGTCTTTGTGGTTAAGATTTGTTTAAGACATCACTCTTATATTAAGATAAATAATATTAGAAAAAATACTAGAAAATATCGACTCACCCGTAGCACCTCAGACGGGACTCGAACCCGCACCCTTGGGATTCCGGCCCAATGCACTGACCAACTATGCTACCGAGTCGCTAGTGGGAGCGGCGAAATTTTCTAGTACTTTGAACTTCTTCGCTGCAAGCCAGCGCAATTTCATCAATGTGAGGAAATACCCCCACATTCGAAAGAAACATCTTTCCAGATGTTTTGACAATCGATAAAGATGGAACAGCTATATATTTATTAAATATATATTATTTCTCTTAATATAAAAATAGCATTGTGAATGCAAAAAATCCAAATTTAATAAACATCACTCTTATTTTTAATTTTATTCTTTAAAATAACTTTTACTTAACAAAAAGAACCTATTATTAATAACAGTTGTTTGCAAACGAAATATTACATTAAATTATATTTAGTGATGTGAATTAGGTACGTTTATTTTATATAAAAGATATCCAATAAGTTATTAAAAAGTTGAATCAGTCCCAATATAGTATGTTACAAAATAATGAGTAAATTGTTGAATGAAATACTATCAAAGTCAATACCTACTCCTGAACATTGGGGTAATAAAGTAAGAAATAGGTATAAAACATAATTTTCTAATGAGTGGATTAGTAAGTATTTTTTCCATTGTGTCACATAGTGTAGTATCAAAAAGTATTGGGTGACTTCTTTTTATCCGTATCTTATATGTATGTATGTATATATATTTATATGTAATATTCTCTATTATCTTATATCTTTCAAACGGCTGAACAGATTTCTATCATTAATATATCGTTAGATTTGTCTTGACAGCTCAAGTGCATGCTCTTAGGTACGCTAAAAAAAACCAACATCGCAGCTGTGCGGTGCTATTATTTTAAGTGATTCATTGCTATTATGCTATTATTTCAAAAAGGTATATAATGGCCGTAATATATTATAACTAAAAAGTCATAAATTAAAAACTAAAAAACACGCCTGTCAAACTGAAAAGATGGAAACAAGATCAAATATTAAAGACAACATAATTTCGCAAGTTTAGGCTAAGTTCTAACTAACTTTTTAGATAATTTCATTAAAATTGTATATTTAGGAAGCACAAAATTTAGTGCCTAACGTAGAATGTAAAACTGGCACTTAATCTTATAGCCACAAGGGGTGACGATGTTACATCACAGATGTTAACATCGAAACAGAGACAAGTGCATAGAAACACGCCGCTTGACCAAATAATGTTTAAAAAAATCAAATCCACTCAATTTGGTAACTAAAAGTCAATGTCAGGCACTCAATTTGGTAACTAAAAGTTACCAAATTGGTAACTAAAAGTTGCCAAATTGGTAACTAAAAGTTACCAATTGAGACTTAGTTAGATCAACAACTCTTCGCATTATCAAAATATCGATATGCAGTACTGATTTAACAATATTCGCAAAATGGTGTTTTTATATTTAATAAAAAGAACCCTTGCTCAGCACAGTACAGAGCGCGATTACGTCGCTGAAAATACAAAAAAAATAGCTAGCACTATAAAGCTTAATACTTTGCAAACGGTTCTCTGGATCGAAGAGTAGTTAATACAAACCCACAATATGTTTAAAATACCTATCTAACGACACCCCACACCATGGGATAGACGAGAAATTATTTTTTCATTCTCACTTTACTTGTAGGGGAGGTATACATTTTTCAAAATTTTAATTTTCACCTTAAACAAAGCTCCAGCAACCAGTGGGTAATGTTGGTGGGTCCACGGGTCGTGAAGGTAAGATAGGCGTGTGTTGTGTCCCAGCAGTAGGTAATAAATAAAAAAAATATAAAAATTAAAAAGAAAAACCTCATTCAAAAAACCTTAAAAAAATGCAATTAAAAACAGCTTAAAAAAAGCGACAGCTCTAAAAAGCAAGAAATAATATTCAAATCTGCATAATTACTATTCAAGTACGCATATCTGATATTAAAAAACCGTCTTTTGAATTCGGGTGGGGCTCAAAGATATTTTCCTTTTATAATTTATATAAACATTTATCGTGGTTTTGATTCAATTTGATTTTTTAATTCTTAAAGCCCCACCTGACTTCATAAAGTAATGTTTGAATCATGTCTTCTTGTTCTTTTTTTGTTATGGCAATCTACTTTCTTCTTGGAAGTAATTTTTGCCAGTGTCAAGTGTTAAATAGTTCAGTGGTAGATATTCTTAATTTTTCATTAGAATGCGGGTGCATCGCTTTCCAATGCTGCTTGGAGCATTTGGCACCAAGTATATCAAGACAGTTTACTCGGTTAGTTCTGCCGAGGAAGCCATCACTTCAATAAAAGTCTCAGCTTCACACAACCAAGATCGCGCCTATTTCAATTATCCCACATATTGTTTAGTTGCGTAGACACTTGTACCATATAACTGCATCAATTTTAAGACACATTATCCACTATGAATCAATTTGAAAATAATTAAAATAGGCTCCAAACCGAACTCGACAAAATGGCGCCAAAAAAAAAACCCCATTGAATCATGTCAATCAGTTAAGTCGTTTTTGAGTAATCGGTGGACATACATAAAAAAACAAATAGACAGACGAACATAGAACCTCCTCCTTTTTTTGAAGTCCGTTAAAAATTGATGATGCGTGTACTTTTTCACTCTGTTCCACTCCTTGCTCTTTTTCAATTTGGAGCGAGCGGCCCCGCTCGAAAGCGAGCGCAGCGCACGATGACCCACACCGGTTTCGCTTTCCTATGAAGGTCAGTACTGAATCACAGCGACGCGCGTGCTTTGAAACATATCGATACTTCGAATGAATTAATCGTGAGCAATGCCTTGAATAAGCATTGGTTGTTACACGTTACACCTTGCAATTTATTTTAAAGTAAATAATTTTTGCTATTTATTTTTCTTAAGAAATTATTAATTCCCAATAATTAAATTAACTCAACCCCTTCGCCACAGTTAAAGCCGAAACGGCTTCTGTAGCGGTGTTTATTTTATGTATATCTAACATTGTATTAATTTAAACAATAAAAAAAATGTGAATAAATAATTGCGCCGCCTCCCTACTAATTGAACAAAAATCACTACTTTGGTATGGGAGTTTTTACTTTAAGATGAAAAATGTTTGGTCTTTTTGTTGTTGACTGAATGGATGTATACGAGAAATTACTACCCCGAGGGCGCCGGTTCATATGGACTAGCACATTATTGTTATATTGACATTTTACGGGGTTCTGTAAAGAACTGTGATTTTATTGATCAATGTTAATTTTGCTTAAAAAAGATCATAAAATAGGTGGGAGGCTCGAAGTAGAAAAAAATACTAAATCATGGAGCAATTTATCTTCCCAAATAGAAATCAAAATGTAGCAACTAAGTGAAGGTTAGTTAGTATTCAAAATAATTAATTGTTATATCGACAAGCAAAATGAATCGTCATCGATTTTCGGAAACTCCGAACCGATGAATTTCAAGTGAATCTGACCACATCAAAGGCCTACGCATCGTAATTTATGTTATCAAGAGCTCAACTGGAATTGTGAGACCGGATATTAACTGAATTCCATACAAATTACAGGCACGAGGCCTATAGCAATAGTTTGTTGTCAGTAACCAGTTGTAGTTATGGTTTTAATCAGCATTGGGCCCACGTGGTTGGTAATAGCCCGAGGTTTTTCTACCTTTTAACCGCCTCTATTCAAAATTCAAAATTCAAAACTCATTTTTCAGTCTAGGCTGTTAATATCAAAGAAGCTACGCCATCGGTTCGCAAACCCTAAGCGGGAGACCTTGTAACGATTCTCTGTGGTCGAGTGGCTTACCCACTCGTGTAAGATGCAGGGGTTCCGGGTTAGATTCCTAGGAGGGAAGTACAAATTGTACTCGGTTTGGTTGGTGGTAGGGTTTATTTCAAGTCCACCTTGCTAGCTACCACCATCTTTCCTAAGTCTGACGCCATAAATATTGTTCATTATTAAATTTTTTGTTCGTTTTTTGGCAAATCAGTCGTGTGTTTCTTTTAATTATTTATTTTTATTTCATACATTTTAGTGGCAAGTTATATATATGGTTTTGGAATACATGTTCTCATCGAGACCTTTTATTTGATACCTTTACTGTAATAATTAATTAAAATCTTTTTTTACTTTACAAAATGCCATTATGCAGCCAACATATAGACTTTTTTCAAAAATCTATAGCCAGCGCTACTCGGGGTGAAAAAATGAAAAATTCTTTATTCAAATATTGAATCCTACCACAAATTCGAGATATCTCATACAACCAAATCTATTCTGGCATTTCGAAGTTATGGTGGTATAAAGAAACTCGCATACATATAAGTACAAACAAACACATATGAACCCTGAACACAATACACTCTATTTTTTGGGCAGAACTGTAAAAATGAAAAGGAGCAATTTATATAGGAACACTATCCTGGTTCGTGATGCATAGTGTCCATTATTTATTCTGTGCTAGTGTTTTCGTATATCTGTCATAAGACATGATGGGGTTGACTGATTCTATGCGTGTTTGCTGCTCTGTGTTGATGCAATGAGAATAATCAAGTTGATCAAAATCAAAAAGTTAAAGATTTGTATGTCTTTTGTTTGTTTCAATAATACTACAAATTTTTATTTAAATTTATTTAAGATCATGAGTTATGTGACAGAATCCGTTCCCTACTGTCGTCCCCTAATAATATCATCGATTTAACAACTAAAATAACATTGACCATTTTAATTATTTCAATTATTGCAAATTACAAAAACAAAACGTTTATCCTGTTTCAAAACTTGAAGGAAACAAAATAAAAAAATCATACAGTTGACTTGATAACCTCCTCTTTTTTTGAAGTCGGTTAAACACCACCACCTGAAATGTGTGCTACAAAAAAGTTAACAAGAGATTTATCTTGACAATTCAAATAATTTAAACGTCACCTTATGTCTTTTGAATAAAAAAAAATTGCAGCGATTTCGAATTTGGCGAGATTGCGTGCGATCGAAGCTGGGTGTTAATGACCCTGTGATCTTGAGCCGAGGTCATCGGCGCGACTGACGCCAATGTTTTGCAATTATAAGTTAGATGATCAAGCGCATTGGCCGGCTTTGGCCGACGTTGGCCGAGTGGAGTATATACGTACCTACGTACGTACCATATACGTTGGCCAAGTAGAGTACGTGCGTAGGTATGTACAATTATACGATTTATACGAGACACATCACATGGCGAAAGAACATTGATTGAACTTCCATTCTATTTTTATATAAAACCTGATAGTTCCTTTGAAAACTTGAGTCATACATTGATCTAAACTCAATCAGAATATTCCTAAGCTCATCGATTTTGCAAAATCGACACTTATATTACTTATTATTTATTTTGGCCCCAAATTTGTTACGAGTACGTAACTATGTTTACAAAAGTTGCTTAAAGCCCCGAATACTCAAAGGCTTCTTAGCTAAAATATTTGGTTAGGGACTCCTTAACTTTAAGAAAGCTGTAAGTTTCATACAGTTTCTGTCGTATCTGACAACTTTATAAGAATCATTTTGGCCGTAAGTATAATATAAGCCATAAACAATACTCAGTCTGGGTTATTTTACTTGTATTCGAATATCATTAATAACAAAATCTTGACGATTTCATACATTAGAAGGCAGTTACAACCAGACTGTTGACCTCAACTCAACCAAAAAGGATATTAAAAGTGCTAAATTCTGCCGGTGGGTAGTCAGAGATGACGACGAATCGTGGCAACCATACGATTTTAATAAGACTGTATATTCCCATTTCTAATTAAATTTACGTTTTCCAAAGACGAAATCTAAAAAATGAAAGCATTATTATTTATGTAAACTTTAGTTTTAAGAAGCAAACTCCTTAAATTAGTGGCCATATCAAATAGTAGATTATGCAACAAGGGCTTAAAGTGGTGTATTATGTCCCGGGCGCTCAAGATCGCCCAAGACAAATACACATGAAGCCCGCGATGCATACTCTACTTTTTATACTTTCTGCGAGGCAATTAAAACCAATGACTGTTGTAAAGAAAGTACTTAAGTATCTATTTAAATTTTTTTTAGTCGTCTATTCTGTAGTGATCAATTCGGCATTCGAATAAATCTTTCTTGGTGCGCGGGTGAAAATGAAATTCGTGAAAAGTTTTTATGATTTTTTTTATTTTATTTGTAGGCAGTGCAAAGAAAATGATAACATACAGCCTAACTCAGAATAAAATCTTATTGCACCTGAACATTTTTGAAACCAACCTCGATCAAGCACTACTACATGATATTCAGTACAACATTATGACCCGGCTAGACCGTGGGGCTGTATAATGACTTACTTTAGGAAAGGTTTACATGACACATAATATGCCATTGATGAGCAGGTAGTATAAAAACATAATATTGTATGGTTTTTTGAAAGAAAGTCAATAATAGGAATTTTAAAGAACAATGTCATATTTATTAAATTTTGATCTTCGCATTCATAATGCTATTTTAATATTACGATACATAATATTAGAAAATTAATAATAGTATTTTTTCTTATATTATTTATCTTAAAACAATGGCATATATTATAATTTTATCTAAAGTTTTAGCGTTTAGAAATTAAAAATTGCGTAAACGATTCAGAATATGTTCTTGGGGAACTTAGCATCCAAATTCTTAGTGCCAAAACTCTACAAATAAGAATATTTCGCCGCTCCCTCTAGCGACTCGGTAGTATAATAATTGGTCAGTGCATTGGGCCGGAATCCCAAGGGTGCGGGTTCGAGCCCCGTCTGAGGTATCGATTTTTTCCAGTATTTTTCTAATATTATTTATCTTAATATAAAAATAGCATTGTGAATGCGAAAAATCAAAAAAGAAGTATATCTCATTTTTTATTTATCAGGCTGGTGAAACGCTCGTAGCAAAAGTTTCGAGACAATATTGAGGAGTTCGTTTTCTGAACAAAACCAGCCGGGGTTCGAACACTGGACCTCAAAGATATGACTATAACCTGAAAACCAGTGTACTAGCCACTTGATCACGGAAGTCGTAAATGGCAGGGATATTGATTTAAAAAGATGTCTACGAAAATTGAGTCTTGAGCCTTGAGTTCACTTGTGCCAGTCTAAATCCCTAATCTTTAAAACTCAGTTTTTTTAAGGTAAAGGGTGAAATATCTTTCACGAGATATCTATTGAGCTCTGCGACTCACATGCTATTTACTCAGTAAAAGCTTCCTTATTATCGTGAGTAATATTCAAATTTGTCCTTGTTGATGACCAGATAACCCTAGCCGGGTGGTCAAGTAATACGTAAATAAAAATGATTTGATTTTTAACAAAAAAAAGTGAACGCTGGTGACTGGCCTTGCAGCTTGAAGGAGTTCGCAAGGAGATTAGTTCTTTGACCGATATAGTGAAGTGCATCTCTCGCCTGCACTATACATGGTGTTTGGTAATAGCCGAATATGGTAGATAGGGTTGCACGGAAAAATATTATAAACCCCGAAACCGCCATTTAAAAAAATATCTTTCTTTTCATGATAAACTGCATAGTGGTAACGCTAGACCTAAATTGTGTTTTGCTTTTGCGCATTAATATAAATAAATAAATATTTGACAACATCACATACATTGCTCCGATTCCAAAGTAAGTAGCTAAAGCACTTGTGTTATGGAAATCGGAGACAACGGTGTTATCACATACACCCAGACCTGAGCCAATATAAAAAAAAATCGTTCTCTAAATTGACCCAACCGGGGTTCGAACCCGGGACCTCAGAGATGGCGACACCTTGAAAATCGGTGTACAAAGCAACTCGACCAAGGAGGTCGTCAAATTAATGGGACTGATTATCGAATAAGTACAATAGTCTATTTGAATCTGGGGTTGTCACTTTGCAGTTTTCCATACAAATAAAAAACAATTTTTAAGGGTTATTATGAAACACATAAGTTTATTTATAGTGATGCAACGAATACGAATAATCTTATTCGCCGAATAGTTGACATTTACCGAGTATACGTATTCGACTAATTTCATCAGGTATATTAAAAACAAACTATTTGTATTATAACTGAACGCAACCCATGTTACGGTTTGGCTTTGCACCGTGTATCCGAACGCACCTACGCACTATACTGGTTGTATCTCTAAAGCCTTCTATCTACTGTCGCCTCAGAAATATTATTTCCAACAGCTGGGAATGTGTACAAACAGAAAAAAGAAATCGCCTAATGCCTGAAAAGTGACAAATGTTGTGCTTTTTGAACAAAAAATTGTCAGCAGTTAATTTTAATTATTAAACATCTTATTAAAAAAAGAATAGTGTGTATTATTCATTACCTTGTTGAATTATTCGTATTCGCTGAATAGTAGGTTTGATATTCGTATTCGTATCTGTAAAGTAGTATTCGTTGCATCACTATTTACTTAGCACTAGTTTTTGCCCGCGACTTTGTCCGCGTGGACATTCCGAAAATCTTTAGGGGACTTTTGACCGCGATAAAGTAACCTATGTTTTAATCAGACGATAAACTATCTGTGTGCCATTTGATTGAGTAACAAACATCAAAAAAATAAAATTAAACTTTTACACTTATAATATTAAAAGTAGAATATCCAAATTCCGTTCCTGTTCTCGATCCCGTTCCCGTTCTCGTATTATTAAATACGAGATCAGGGGGATACGGGGGGGTGGAATGGAAATATTTCATTTTAGCCCTTTAGTCATGTCCGTGAATCATGTTAGACTTCAAAAAAATATTATTGTTTTTCAGAATTCACTTTTACTAAAGCTTAACACACCGATCTAATTTATATCTCCAAGCTGGATATAGACAAAGAAGACTACAATTAAGGCGACTCTGTCCTTGAATCTCAGACGACCTCAAGGCAAGATATGCATAAAGGATCAAACTCTAAATTGGGGCTCAGCGGACCGGTTCGTCGAGTTTTGTGGCTGACGTCACTCCTCGGCCCGCCAGTACTTCCGAACGAATAGAAAACGACAGTTTAGAATTAACTGTTGTTGACCAGCCCTGGTGCGCCAAGGTTGTCTGTGCACGGTTTTCGCAAGCGCATTATTCTATAGAAAACGAAATCGCATTCCTAGACGAGAGGAGATTTTTGCAAAAGTTTCTGATGAGCAATCCTGTTTCTTCTTTTTTTCAGTTGTCTACAGATGTACTCGTATTAATGTTAGGTTACCCCTTAGCAACAGCTGCCCAGTCTGTAACAACAAAAAAGTGCGTTAGTCATAAACACAACAAAAAACCATTGTATAAGACTACTTTTTAATTATTTTATGTTATGTATAAGTAGCTTGTCCTATTGGGTTAAAATAGTGGGTTACTTAGTTACAAAATAATAAAGCATAATATTCATGAAAACAATCACGTGTATCTAAAAAGCTTGTTAAGTTGTGGTTACGTAAATTTAAGCATGCAGTGACTTCCGGAGACATTGAGTATATATAAAAAATAGCCATACGGCATTATAAAAATCATATTGATATAGCTATATCGTACCAGGTGACCAACTAATGGAGTACAAAAAGATTTAAAATTATATTTTTGCACTTGTACATAATTATGAATTTAAAGTTCTTGGTCCTTTCAACATACCTCATAAAGTCATAAATCTAAACAAATTCTGAATTCAAAAGTAAAACAAAAGTGAACTCCACTGTCAAAATTCCATCCAATGGTTATTAATAAGGGGAAGGTCTCAGTATTAGTGTCGATCACGTTCCGGACGGAACGGGGAGTTTATTGACATCGTTGCATATTAAATATAGTAACAATTATACGTGACGAGAACTCGGACGGGACGGGAACGGGACGGGGAAAATGTATGGTGCACAGCACGTCCCTGTCCCGTCCGAGGTATTTCCCCGTCACATATACATACAGCAACCTTTATACTTTAATTAATCACAATCAGTGTATTTTAAAGCTATATTGTCTTTAATGAAATACATTTGAAAGTGAAAAAGGGATTTATTTTATGAATAGTAAACGCGGAAAGGAATAACTCCAAGTATCTCTAACAACTAGGATAGAAATAAGAACATAAACCTGTGTGCGGAATAGAAAATGGGCGGCAATGATTTCCGTTGAAATGTTTCAAAATTTACAACGGGAGAAGCCTCCATTTGTGCCTGCTCTGTATCCATATCAAAACCTGACAAAAATCCTGATTTCTACTAAAAAGTTCTGACATCTTAAGTTTTAGTTGTATTGATTATTATTTTCTGCAAATGTCCCTATTGTTACCAAAGAAAAGAAAAATAGAGCAAGCTTGATTTGTAAGGTTTGATTTACTATATGTGCAATAAAAATATTGTAAGGTTATTAAAAAAATGCCCTCCGTTTACTTGAATGCACACTTTGACAATTAAAGTTTATTTAACATGTTTGTGTCAATATTGGCCCTTGTTTACAATATTGTTATCTACCTAATAAAAAATAAATAAACATAAAATATGTTTTAAATAAATTACTAGTAGAAAACAATCGGTCTCTTGAAAATCAGCTGCGAGACATTTAGATACTTAAAAGAAAATGGGACTAACAAGGCAAAATCCTAGGCTTTAAAAACGTCTAGTCACTATCGTTAGACCTCATTAAGGCTGCATTCAGGCGATGATAACACACGACCCGATCTCAACCCGAACTCACCTCACACTCAACTCGACCACAGCCCACTCCTTGAAATACATCGCTAACAATTTTGAGTCTTATGACATATTAATAAACTCCATTATACTTTGTCGATGCAACTCCTCCCGCCCCGCGTTCAACCTGAACTCAACTCAAAACCAACCCGCACTCAACTCGACGACCTCCGTGGTCGAGTGGCATTGTACACCGGTTTTCAAGGTGCCGTCATCTCTGAGGTCCCGGGTTCGATCCCCGGTAGGGTCAATTTAGAAAACGAACTTTTCTATATTGGCTCAGGTCTGGGTGTTTGTGATACCACCGTTGTCTCTGATTTCCACAACGCAAGTGCTTTAGCACTTTAGCACTTACTTTGGAATCAGAGCAATGTTGTGAAATATTCTTTATTATTTATTCATTAAAAACTCAACTCAAAATCAAACCGAACTCTCCTCTAACTTAACCTAAACTCAACTCAAACTCACCTCAACATTACACCGGAGCTTATTAATGTGTCATAAGACTCAAAATTGTAAGCGATGTGTTTCAAGATGGGCTGCGGTTGAGTTGAGTTTTATTTGGGTTGAGGTCGAGTCATGTGTTATCGTCTGAACGCAGTCTCACTCTGAGCGCAGGAAACAAAAATAAGCTTACTCGACATTTTTGAATATACAAGAACTATTCAAATTACTTTTGATGTTCACAAAGCTACACGATATTTTACAGCACACTTTTATATTTTAACAACAAAGTGAGTGACCAAAAGTTTTGTTTACAAATACAAATCAAAATACCTAATCCTGGCCAATCGAGATGTGTGGTCACATGGTATGTCTGTTTGAACAAAAAAAAACACGGTTACTCATAGGTCATTGGTGTGAGGTTTTATTTTGCTTATTAAAATAATTATATGGCTTCGTTGAAACCACGTATTCAACGCCTAACAAAGATAAATCTGAATTATATTAACTGCTGATTGTTACTAATATTTTTAATATATGATTTAATAGGTACTTTGATTTAAATTCGGACGTTGTTTGCTGGCCACTATAATTAATTAAAATATTTTAACTAAATAGCACCCTAAATATTAGTGATGGTGCTATTTAGCACCATCACTAATATCCAGACCATAATATTGAAATTGAAATTGAATTGAAATTAAAAAAATCTTTTTTTAAATAAGCTCACATAACGAGCATTTTTAAATCGTCAATTCTTTCATCAAATTATTAAAGTCTTTGAATGCAGTAATACAATTTTTTTTAAATAAAGAAATGTTTCGTTCCTGTAAAATTTGCCATCATCAATATACATGTTACAAAAATACCCCTAATGCCGAATATGGTATATAGGGACCATCAAACTGAACAACTTTTCTATGGGACCAATTTTGAAATCGCGAAAAAAAACAGCTGTTTCATACAAAAAATAATTACGAAAATATCAAAATGTATGATATATTTTCGCGATTTGACAGTTGGTTACGTAGTAAAAGTTGTTCAGTTTGATGGTCCCTATATACCATATTCGGCATTAGGGGTTATTTTGTAACAGATTGTATAGGGTACTTTCCCTCCAACTACAGTCTTCATTTCCATCCTGTATAGGATGTCTGCATTAGTTATCAAAACCTTTCATATTGTAGGAAATAGTACTACTAATTTATACTTTTAGTCATCAATATTGTGTATACAAAACAACTTAAAAACCTTTTTACAACCTCGACTTTGGTTAATAATAATTCTCGAAGAATGGAATTTTTCATCGCAATTTTCCTGTATATTTAGTGGATTCAAACCAGTGAGGCCAATGATTTGAATAAATCATGTAAGACCTTTTTTCTTATGTACTAAAATTAAAGATTATTCTAACTCTTTGTTTGAAATTATTATCTTGATTTCGTACTTAGACCATCAGCTATTTTTAATGTCCCCACTTCTGGGGCACAGGCCTTCCTTATGGATGGATAAGGAGGATGGGCCATAACCCACCACGCGGGCCCAATGTGGAATGGTGGGTGTTAACGACTGCAAATGCTGCAAAAGGACCAACGGCTTTACGTGCCTTCCGAAGCATGGAGGAGCTCGAGATAATAATTTTTGGTCACCCATCTCATGACCGACCCTTGCGAAGGTTGCTTAACCTCCGCAATCGCTGGGCCAGACGCTTAGCCACTGCGCCATCCTCACATTTTGTGCTAATTCTCAAGATATTCAAAAGTTTTCATGGTGTACTGTCAACCACACCACTAGGGTGTCATTTACAATTTTTTTAGGTAACCACACTATTAAACCGAAGTTCTAATAATTATCGATAAATCGATTATCTGATAATCGATTATTTTCGTTGTGTCGATATCAATTAATCGAGTATACGCAGATACTAATCATTATTAAGAAATAAGTCGATTAATCGAAGAATAAAGTTACGGCTTTTCTTTGCTTTTGATCGTCATTATTCACTAACCTACTAGTTAACTGTGACTTAATAACGCATGTGATGGCGAGGCTGTAAGGCTAAACCTTTGCCTATCTGATAAAAAGAGGCGATAACAAAACGTCATTTAATTTAATACAAAAATGTCAAAGAAATATAACCTTGAGATTGTGATTTCTCTTTTCTCCCGCATTACAATTTAATAAAATTCTTCCCACATAATCTCGAGCTAATTCCTATAGTATACCCATTATATCGGTAATTTCATCAAAGCGCCATCGCCATCATGACCTAACTCTCATAGTAAATTCGGCATGATCCTTTATTTGAACAAAGATATTTTGACTACGACTTTGGAACCTAACGATTCACCGAGTAATAGTGGTAAAGGTTTTTATACCGTTACTAATAAGAGCTGTTTTTATTCGTGCGTACATAATACATCAACAAAACAAATGAATTGTCAAAATGTTTTCGAAGAGTGACTTTTCTGTCGAGAACACATCTTGTGAGACCACCACTGCAGTATTTAACAATAATTATGTGACACTAGCCTAGTTTTCAGTAATCTGGATTCAGCCTTTATTTTCATTCATATATTGTGCTCGTATTTGAACGGTTTTATTTGGTTTGCACTAACGCGCTAATTCTGAACGATAAAACCGAAACCGTTACGTTGTCGTTAAGGTTTTATTATATACCTAGAAATCTTTGGTTCAGCCGATGACTTCAATTTATTTATTTATTTATTTATTTATTTAGTAATATAGACTGTAGGTAGCTTGAGCGCAGCGAAAATTTTTCTAAGTCTATGGTAGGTAGTATACACATAGAAGTCTATAGGTTCAGCTCGAGAATTCTCATTTAAATTGTCCGATATTGGCATTCTAGGTTCCATAGACATAGCTTTCAACAATTTTAACAAAATTGAAGAGAGTATTTTTCTGCCAAAATGAAACTGAAAAGGTTACGATTTAGTTATGGCTTTATCGTTGAAAATTAGCGCGATTAGACCTCTAAATAATTGGGAAAAACAAGCTTCGTCGGCATTCGAAACATAATATCTTATAATACCAAATAATATACTAGAAAAAATACGACTCGCACCAAATCATGTTCTCGGACGGGAATCGAACCCGCGACCTTTGGATATCCGGTCCAATGCTCTGACCGCTGAGCTACCGAGTCACTAGCGGGAACGTCGAATTTCTTCTAGTATATAAACTCTTACGCTGCAAGCCAGCGCCATCTCAACCTCGACATCAATTGAATACCTTTCTAGATATGATGAGAAAGCTATATAATTTTTAAATTTTGAGATTTTAGCATTCACAATGCTATTTTTATATAATACCAAATAATATACTAGAAAAAATATGACTCGCACCAGATCATCTTATGTTGAGTGTGATGTATAACATTAATGATCTTTGAAGGTGAGTAGATCAAACATACCGCTTGATGTGTGGTCCTTGTAAAATGCAGTCAGACCAAATACAATTATTATCGGTGGTTAAATTAAAACAATGTATTTGTGTCTGGTCTGCTTATCTTTAGTTCTAGATTTAAATAAAACAAACATTTTTGCAATTAATAAAAGGTCATTATTTACTTTTACTGTGTGTCTAACATCGTAGACAAACATAAAGGATACACACATTGGCACCTTGCAAAACATAGTATTTGTATAATCCAAATCAGATTTCCGGAAAAAACCAGGAGAACTTTTAAGAAACTCTTAAATCCCTTTTTTTGTCACTACAGTCTGTGAAAAGTACTTGTGAGAATTATTCGACTTACATTTCACAAAATCCATATCTAGATCTTATTAATAATTATTATCTACCTACAGTCAATAATTTGTTTTTAATTTTGGTTTTCCAGACGATTTTTTTATCGTTGATAAATACTAATTTATTTTCTTATTTTTGTTTTATACCTTGTCACTACGATGTCATTTACAGTTTTTACATTTAGCCAATGAAGTCTTATTAAGGCCCCTATAATACCTCAAGCGGCGTCCTCATTTTAATTAAATTTATTGCTCGCTAAGTACATAATGTATCGAAAATTCACATGTACAGATTGAAGCTAAGGTTCTATAGTTTATTTATTTGTAGTTCGCTAAAGTGCTAAAAGTGGCCACTTTACAACGAACAAAATTTTACTGAGGTTATTGTTTGTAAATAAACTATAGAACCTTAGATCTGTGCATGTGAATTTTCGATACATTATGTACTTAGCGAGCAATAAATTTGATTAAAATGAGGGCGCCACTTGAGGTATATAGGAGCCTTAAGTTTGCGCGATTTTTTTAAAGCGATACTCGGAATCAGCGGTCAAGGCGAACTTTTATTTTCATAACAACTGTCTGACGTCATTGAAATCTTGCTGTTTTTTTACTGAACTTCTGCTGATATTGAGCATACAGCGAAACTTATATGAATGTGTGGTTTTATCCTTTCTTAAAATGATAGTGAAAATTAGACGGACTGCTTACATATTTTTTTGTTATTTAGATTGAGATATCCATAGTCAATAAACTCTGCGTCTTTAAAATTTTAAATTCAGGCAAATATTTTATACCTTTTAAACTAACTTAAAAACCAAATGAGGTTGGGTCTTAATTCGATTGTACATTTTTTATCGTTGTTGGCGCGTTAATTCGTCATTTATGGACCGTTTTTTTAATAATTCTTTTATTGTTTGATAGAGATTCATAAGAATTTTATTAAGTATGTACACACGACGGCACCTCAGACTATACATGTTGATTTTGAGACCGCCTTTATGCCCTATGTAATAAAAGCTGTTTTCGCAGTTTAACTGTATAATCTGATGTGCTGTCTTGTTAGTATAAATAAGTATATGGTGTGTACGTTGCTTTACTTGTTTATTGATACTTAAATGCTTTATGATGTATCAGCAAGCATCTTCACTAAAGTTTTACTGATATTTTCACAATACGATCATTTGGCCCAGAACCTACTGGTGGGTCATACTGGTGGGGCAAAGGGTAAACAAGGTTACCCGTGACCCCACTGGTGAACGAACGAAGAATGGTGGAACTACGATTAAAAAATATACCCGTGAACCCACTGGTAGGACATTTTAGTGGGAGTACGGATAATAGGCGAAACAGAAACTTAGAGGGAGTATTTCATTTGTAAAGATTTTATAAAAACGAGCAATCTGCATATATATATATTTTGTAAACTTGCACCAAGTTAGCGCTTCTGCATTCTTTATCCGTTTCATAATACAAGTTTAGACACAACGTCGATACAGTTAGGGTGACCATCTGATAGAGTGGAAAAAAGGATTATCGGCTTAGAAGAGTTTTAATGGATTTAAAACAATGTAATGCCACATAAGCTCTCTTACCAGACTTTTTCTTTTAAATATTTAGTCACCCATAAGACCCGACCCTTGCGAGAGTTTCTAAACCGTTGCAATCAGAGGGCGATGCCTGAACTAACTCACTACGTCCGTCGTCATTGTGATCCTCTCCGAATTATCGTATATTTTTACTAACTGTTCTTAAAAGAAACGTAAGTCGGGCAATTTTTGAATATCAATTTACCTATTTAATACCTATTACTACATATTTATTCATCTTTTGTTACATAACGCAACCTACCATTTTACATCATATATACAATAATAACAACTCAGTCAAAATTATCAATCATACTAGAGCAGATAAGTAGAGGACGAAATTCCTTAAGTGATTTAAAGTTAGTTATTGCATTTTTTATAATAATCACAATATTATAAAAAAAATCATAGGTTAAAGTATTTAAATAACTGACCCCATTTGGTTATTTTAGCAAGGTATTCCATGAATACATAATAAAGTTCTTTGAACTACTGCTTGGAAATTTTTTTTTTTAATTTCTATGTTATTAAAGCTAGTAAAATTCTCTTGAAGACATACTTTGACTTGAACGGAAAATGGTTAAAATAATTTAACTAAAACACTTTGAAGGGGCGCTTGTGTGATGCTTATTTCCGAAAACATACACGTCATCTTGAATATACTTTTCAGTTCGGTATGGACATTCCACTCGTTCTTATTATTAATAATATTATTTAAAACATTTTGTTTTGTTACTTATGGTATTTACTATCTTTTTGTTATTTAGAAAATTTTATACTGATACATTTTTAAATTTTATCCTAAAGTAACTGAATTTGCAGTCACCCTAAAGTGCCACAAACGCGATATTGCGTGGCGCGTGCACCGTAATTGCTGCCAAGAAAGATGGACGGACACCTCTTGTCAAAGTGTAGGTAGACGTACTTTGATTAATAACACCAATTCAATGCGTTTTAACATGCGTCTGTAAAACAATCGAGCATTTTTAGTTTGTGAAGCGAAAGGTATTTTTAATTTCAACAGATTTTTAGATTAAATTAATATTTTTAAACGTATCATAAACAAAGCATAATAAGCAATTTTAAAGTCCACTGCTGGGGTACAGGACCCTTTGGATGGTGAAGAAAGATCACGCTTGCCAAATGCGGATTTATGAGTGCCCAGCAACGGCCGCCCGCGACTTAGTCTGCAAGGGCAGTTATTTTTCTATTCCTCGGAAACAGCAAGTACTTTTTTGGATCAATTGTACCCTATGTCCTTTTCTGTACCCTTGACAAACGTGTATTGAGAAGTCACGATTTGAAAGACTAACAAACAAACAAACTCACTTTAGATAAAAATGTTTCTGTCATTTTAATTACTTACAAAATATCTTTTCACCTCCTGAAAGGAGGTGAATCATACCCACCCACCATTCGCGGCCGACTATATTCCGGGCCGAGCCAACCTGTACCAACCACAAGCTAAGTACCAGCAGTATTAATACCGGGCTTCTGCATGAATTATTGTTGCTGATACAGCTTAGCTCATTAACTTCAGCTTTGCTATTTAGATCAACGACCCCGTCACTAGCCTGAACTGCTTTCAAGCTAGGCCTCGATTCTCTTAATTGAAATTGGACAAGACATAAAAAACGTATTTCAATAATATTCAAAATGTCACAAATGCATAATCTACAACTCACAAAGCCAATATCGTAAACATCGTGTTTGAATAGTATTGATTTTTATTGACACAAGTCTCAGTTTGATTCGTCACGATTTAAAAAATGGGCCCTCAGTTCAGATGCACATCAGTTCTGCCTACCTCCTCAAACGGCCATTCTACTAAAATTAACGCTAGTAGAATAGAATGACAATGTATGGGTTTGACAGGAGCTAAGCGTTAGCTTATGTCATTCCCATACATTGTCATTCTATTCTACTAGCGTTAATTTTAGTAGAACGGCCACTTAGGTGGGCTGTACGCTACTAGAATAGAATGACAATGTATAGGATTGTCAGGAGCTAAGCCTTAGCTTATGTAATTCCCATACATTGTTATTCTATTCTACTAGCGTTAATTTTAGTAGAACGGCCATTTAGGTGGGCTGTACGCTACTAGAATAGAATGACAATGTATAGGATTGACAGGAGCTAAGCGTTAGCTTATGTCATTCCCATACATTGTTATTCTATTCTACTAGCGTTAATTTTAGTAGAACGGCCATTTAGGTGGGCTGTACGCTACTAGAATAGAATGACAATGTATAGGATGACAGGAGCTAAGCGTTAGCTTATGTCATTCCCATACATTGTTATTCTATTCTACTAGCGTTAATTTTAGTAGAACGGCCATTTAGGTGGGCTGTACGCTACTAGAATAGAATGACAATGTATAGGATTGACAGGAGCTAAGCGTTAGCTTATGTCATTCCCATACATTGTCATTCTATTCTACTAGCGTTAATTTTAGTAGAACGGCCATTTAGGTGGGCTGTACGCTACTAGAATAGAATGACAATGTATAGGATTGTCAGGAGCTAAGCGTTAGCTTATGTCATTCCCATACATTGTTATTCTATTCTAACGCTAGTAGCGTTAGTTTTAGTCGAACGGCCATTTGGGTAGGGGGCCTGGTTAGAAATAAAATAATTTTATGGATTACAGCGCGTATATTATAAATTCAGATGTTATTTTAGAATTAATTTGTTTGGATTTATTAGTTTTTAGAGCTCCGTACCAAAATGGTAAAAAGGAACCCTTATGGTGCGACTCAGTCTGTCTGTCGGCCACAGCTGGATAGGTATGTCAAGAACTACTAATGCCATGAACTTGGGAATAATTTTTTCCGTTTGCTAAACTATTTGGCAAAAACAAACAACTGGCCAAGTGCGTGTTGGGCTACGCGCAGTATAGGGTTTCGTAGTTATCTTATTTAATAACCATATGGTTTTAAACTTATATTTACTTCTTGTTTTACAATACTAAGGACTTTATAGTATACTCAATGCCTAATTATTTATTGAAATTTGTTTCCCAAAACTTTTCCAATATAAATTAATTTTGTAAGTTGATCGACAAATTTTGTAAGTTACCGCAAAATGAAGGAATTGATTATACGTCTTTATTTCGCTGTACAATCTCACACTTTCTAGAGTTCCGTAGTCAACAAGGAACCCTTATAGTTTCGCCATGTCCGTCTGTCCGTCTGTCTATCTCCGTCTGTCCGTCCCCAGCCTAGCTCATAGACACTTAGTACTAGAAAGTTGTAATTAGGCATAGATATACATATTAATCACGCCGACAAAGTGGTGAAGTAAAATTTTGAAAAACATTTTTTTTAGGTTACCCTACACGTGAAGTGGGGATGTAATTTTTTTTCCTTGTCTACCCTATAGTTCTTCATTGGATGGCAATTTTAAAAATATTGCGGGTTTGTTAAAACAGTTTTTTGATTGAGGCATCCGTTTGTGAATTTTGTTGAGTCAAATGTCCCCATCCCCTGCCAGCCAAATGGTTGTTTTTGGATACGTGAAAAAATTCACGGTGGTTGTATATATATATGACGAAGTTAAAACTATCACAGCTTTACAAGTTTACGAGTAACAGTCGACCAACTTACAAAATGTACTTGGCGCAGTACTAATTCCTCATTGGGAACTACTTAAATAACGTTGTCAGGTGTGTGAAACCGGTAGTATCTACATTTAAGTTTATGAACCAAGATGGGCTACGGAACCCTACACTGCACCTGGCCAGACATGCACTTTACCGGTTTTTTAAATATAATGGCGTTCATAAGTCATTTTCGTGATATTTACAGTTAAATCTCTGTACTTAGCACCGGATTGTGCGAAATATTTTTAAGTGATTTTAAGTTAAAACTAGTTCCATCAAACACCAGAACAGAAGTATCTACCATCCCTCAACTTTTAAATAGAATTTAGGCAAAATTTTCGTAAAACAAAAATGAAACTGAAAATCCGAAAAGAAAGACATTAGGGGACGAATAAGACAATTATTTATACAAATAAAAAATTGTCTTATTCGTCCAATCATACCATAAGTGTATCCAATCATTTGTCTGTAAAAAAATTTAGCTACTCATACTTATAGCGGATTAACAAAAACCTAACTAATTAAACTGTTTATTTTACACTCCATAATTTCCAAAGTAAATTCTGTTATTGTTATCATAAAATTAATTTAACTTGGAAGTTAATCTATAAAAAAGACCACCCCTTGTCAGCAATAGTAATAATAGGTAAACGAAAAGTAGAAAAGGACAAAAAATAAACGTACCGGCGATCATGAGACAACTTTATGCTTGGTTCTTGATGGGTGGTCGGTGACTCGGTTTTTTTACCTCGCAATTTTTCCCTATTTCATTTATGAAATTGATCATGACTGCATTTTGTTTGAAACGAGAGCTGACAAAATGGGTTGACTGAATTCATAAATGTTTAATGGGTAAGTAATGGGTATAATAAAAAACTAGTTTTTAAGCAAACACAAGCGATTACTTACCTACCTGTAACGCAATGATATTTTTCCTACATGACTTTCACTATAAAAAACATAATTATAAAAAAAAACATGACGTTATCAACCCTGTTTAGGCAAGTTTTGTTTTGTTTTGCAACAAGGTCTCGGAATTTCCAATCAATCGGACTTTGCACCTCTTAAACTTAACTTTTCTCTATTAAAATGAATGAAAAAGTTTTCTGTTAAGAAATTGATATAAAAGCGGGTTGAAACGTCTCGTGTCACGAACAGCTGAGTTTGCACTCAGTCATAGTCAGTTATGTGACTATTTCTTAGTCTATAAACTGGCTCCGTGAGCTGTAAGTAGACCTCGCTCAAATTGTATTGTTTAAAATAAATCTAATAGATGTCGCCACGAGGTTGACACTAGTTTTGAAAATCAGTTCTACTTATGTGCAGTTTGGTAAGTTAGGTATTCTTTTATTACTTATATTTATTCGAAGCTAGATGGCTCTTCTAATTTTGAACATTTTTCAAATGAATGAATTTTTTTCGCATTATTTCGAAATCTGTCTTGTCAAAAAATCTATATAATTATTGTACACACGATGGCACCTCAGACTATACATGTTGACCTTGAAACCGCCTTTATGCCATACGTAATAAAAGCTGTTTTCGCAGTTTAATTGTATAACCTGACGTGCTGTCGTGTGTACTATACGAGAATCGGTTGAAAAATGCGACCTGTAGAATAGACCAGCCGGACAGCCGGAAAGACAAACATACGAAATAATTTTTGCCCAAGCTGAAGCAGAGACGCTTCGGAAACTGCACGGGGCGGCGCGGCCGTGGCGGCGGGCGCGGCGTAGTCTGTGCGTGTGCGCTGATTCGCATGTTTATGTTTGTAGTTGCGTTAATGTTTTTGCTATGTTTATTCTGTGAGTTGACTTCGATGACAGTTTGATCTGACGCGTATACTCAGTCAGTCTAGCACGAGACTGTCTCATAAAAAACCGAGTAAAGTACAAGTGGCACACACACCTTAGCTCCAGTCACAGTTAGGATTTCTAGAATAAATAAACGAAACATCAAACTTAAAATTCACTAAAACCTCGTAAGTTTGTATCGTTATATATCAAAGCTTTGAAATAACTTTTTACAATAAAGTATTCTGAATCACTAAAGTAAGCACTCTTTGTGTGTGCCAATAAAGTAAGATGTTTAACTTTCAATTATCAATTCTCTGTTTACAAAACATGTTTGGGTACATCACGAAGTTCGTAGTAAAATGATAAATGAGAATTTTATTAAATAAAATAACGAGTCTAAGCCCAATTATGGTTTTACAAGAAGGGGTCTAGAAATCTAAGGCTAGAATTTATAATTTTTATTTAGCTTATGTGTAACAAAAAGTTAATTACTTGAATACTGCAACTATTGTAAAGTGGACAGGACAAATACGTTATCTTCATAATCAAATAGTTCGTTTCCATTTTAAATGAACTTAAAATTGATCGAATTATTTGTCCATTCGAATCAAATACACCCTTATTGCGACAATGGCGAAGGATGTATTGTTATCGTATTCGAATTTACAGTAAACTAAATTTCAAAGGTGTTTACTTACTTTATATTATGTAAGAGGACCGAAGTTTAATGATCCAATACCAATTTTGGAATATTATTTTGTTATTTATAAACACATGACATATTTTGTTTGCGTGATATGTACGGGAAATGAAAAATTCTAGTTGTAAGTATTTTATGTTGTGGTTTTAGTCTTTATAATATTCTTTTTAACATATTTTCAAAGTTTTTATTTGTAAAAGAGAATCTCAATCTCAAAGTGTAAAACTCAAAACAATTAACAACAGATTATGCCAATTAACGAGTTATGTTTTACATATGAAGTTCACTGAAATTAGTCTGTTGACACTATGTTTTTTCGAGTTTAGTTTCATGTGTAACACTATCACTAATTAATTAGAAGAACAGATCGACTCGTCACCAGCTAGCTTCTCAGGCGGGACTCGAACCCAAAACCTTAATCGTCCCAATGCTCAAACCAATAGGTGTTGATTATTCACCGTCTGGTTGCTGTGGACACGGGTTAAAGGCTGGTTGCGATTATTGTATTCGGCTTGGCTGAAGCCTCACACAGCGGGTCGTGCCACGGTGGGCGACAGTGGGTAAATTTGCCACTTTACGCTACAGTCGACACGGATGTCGTGTCGACAACTTCGGGGTTAGCAGTGAAGGTAAGGCGTATTTCTGTTTGTTGAAGAGAAATGGTAAAGTTTGATATGTTTCAAAAATGTTGAGCAAAAATATTTTACTATTTAAGTACTTGACTATTAATTTGTACGTAATTTTAGTATTATGTTTGTGTTTAATGATGGGATGCGATATAAAGTAGATGTTTTAATTTTGATTCAAGGTTTGAAGGTGTGCGATAAATACTTAATAATGATTGTGGTTTCAGTGCAGTGCAATATCTAACACTATTTTAGCACAGCTGTCATAAAATCGTGAAAAGTATCTATTATATCATACCGAATGTAATATTTTAAATTTTGTTTAAAAACTCTAAGCACAATTGAGTAACCGATAGGAAACATTTAATTATGTTCTTGTTCTGCACTCATCTAATTTGATCAGTTTTTTTATTTTTACATTGTTTGTGTTTTTATTCGTAAGCAAATAACATCAAATAAAATGAAAAGCTTAGTGACAAAAATGCAGTAGATTATAATCATTTCTATATGATTTATGGCTTCCGGAATATTTTTGACTAAAAGGACCTCCTCCTTTTTTTTGAAGTCGGTTAATCATCATGGTTGGATTATTGGAGCTCCCTTTTAAGGAAGAGTTTTGTCTGTGCTACAGAATACCTAATAGTACAAGTCATGTGCTAGAAATCACTAAATTTAAATTTATTAAAAACGAGTAAATAGTCAAGTACATGCCGACCTACTTATTAAATTTATTACATTCAATTCATTTATCGATTTCGACTTTGGTACTTGGATTAGGGTAATGTTACAATGTTAAACATTATTTTCTTCTTTTAAACTACGAATTACGATACATATGATATAAATCAATGCAAACAAACTAAGATTATATAATTCCATTATTAGCATAATGGAATGTATAATAAGTATAGCATGACGACCTTCTTGGTCGAGTGGCTTTGTACACCGGTTTTCAAGGTGTCGCCATCTCTGAGGTCCCGGGTTCGATCCCCGGTTGGGTCAATTTAGAAAATGAACTTTTCTATATTGGCTCAGGTGGTGTTTGTGATACCACCGTTGTCTCCGATTTCCATATCACAAGTGCTTCAGCTACTTACTTTGGAATGGAGCAATGTATGTGATGTTGTCAAATATTTATATATTTATTTATTTATAGTGTATACGTAATACATAAAATCCTCCATGCCCGTAGTACAATTGGGATTGTCCAGTTGTCCAGTTGCCACCGTTGCTACTGTTGAACTTTCATGGGGAAGTACAGTCAACTGTATTACAGAAATAGGGAATAAATATTTTTTCTTTGGTTTAAATGAATATGGATTTATTGTTTTTTTTAATTCATTGCAATTATTGATTTTACTCAGTAGCGAAATGTATGTATATGCATAGAATAATAACACATAGAAGTCGAGTCCTTGTATGTAAAGTGAGGCAAAAAATACTGAGACGAAATTGTTGTTTAGTTTTCAGATTTATATCCTTCATGCGTACCTAATCGTAACTAAAATCCAACAAAATAGTAACTCATCCTCTAAAATAGGTATATTGAAACCATTTCGTTCTTAAAAGGAAGAAAACAAGGGTACGATTAGGTAACGTATGAAGAATAAAAATCTGAAAACTAACTCAATATTTTTTGGCTCACTTTTGACAGTGCGCTTTGTAGGGAACTATCGTTCTAGGTTGTTATTATTCTAAGTTTATATGTATATATGTAACTTATTTGTAATGCTATCCAAGGCTTCAACTTCTTGTGCGATAATATTTTTACTTCATAATCGATTTTTAATGCCTGCAATGCAAACACGCCGAGGCGCGCGGCTTCCTTTGTTGTTCATAGAGACACCGACAAAGGTGCCGATCGGTTTTCGTGAACCAATTGTAGCCTAACTGCAGTTTATGACAGCATTGTGCGTGCTATTTGTTAAATGTTTTTTTTAATTCTTTCATCTCGCTCTGTAAAGTAATTACTGCTGTTAAGTTTTATCTCTTTGCTTAACTTTCTTTCACAAAAAATATATACAAGGTGTTACAAAATACCCTTAATGCCGAATATGGCATATAGGGACCATCAAACTGAACAACTTTTACTATGGGGCCAACTCTGAAATCGCGAAAAAAAAATCAGCTGTTTCATACAACTTGATATTTTCGATTTTAATTTTTGTATGAAACAGCTGATTTTTTTTTCGCGATTTCATAGTTGGTCCCATAGTAAAAGTTGTTCAGTTTGATGGTCCCTATCTACCATATTCGGCATTAGGGGTACTTTTGTAACACCTAGTATAAAATACTTTATTTCCGTAACAAACCATGTGATTACAAAATTAAGACGACATTCCTAGTAAGCATAGAAATACCTGTATCAGGACCATCGCGCTTCCATTTTGATTAACTGTCAAGTAAGTTGAAAACAAAGCAATTCTTTTATTCTAGACAACCAGCAAGGCAAACACTAAGTACATGATCTAAAATACAGTTGCAACTTAATCTAGAAATAGTGTCGAATTAAAGGCTGCCACGGCATGCAATAGAAAAGTCTGCTTTAGACTTAAAATTACTTAAATTACTTACCTATCTAAAATTAAATAAAATTACAGTAAGTAGGTACTAAGCAGTATATAGCAACATTACTAAACAGCTAAAAATTTTAACAATACCGTTTTGAATTTACGTAATTTAAGATGAAATATATCTAAAAGACCTTTTTTATTTAAACTATTTTGTAGTTTTTCTGTATTTATGTAATCAAGGGATTAAAGCCAGGCTGTAACCGTTTTTTTACATTTAAAATAGTTTAGGGAAAAAATATTAAGTGTCTTATTAATTTTGTTATTAAGATAGTTTGACTATGTAGTCTAAGCACGGACCTGAAAAAAAGCATGCAAGGTCCTACAATTTCGTATGTTGTACAATGACCTACACTCACACAAATACACCGGTCTTTTCTTTCCAGATGTATTTGTGTGAGTGTAGGTCATGTACAACAAACGAAATTGTAGGACCTTGCATGCTACACTTCTTTTTAGTGTGGAATTACGTCCGTCTTTTTTTCAGGTCCGTGAGTCTAAGTATGAAAATTAGGACATATAGTTTTCTAACTGTTAGGAGTTCGGCAAGAGTTAATAATTGAACTTTTGGAAACTTGTAGCGAAGAAAATACGTCACGTTGAGTAAAGCCCTTTGAGTTATTTCTATTTCCAGAAATTTCGTCTTGTACAGGCCCCACCCCAACCTACAGTAGTGCAACGTGCCTAAGTTTTTTAAAGATACCCATAAGTTTTTAAAAAGTCGGGATTTTGGGATGATGGTCGGGACAAATAAAAATAATATAAATTTACCTTTTATTAAAAAATTAAAATAATCACAATAAAAACATTTGATGAGATCATTAATATACAACGTGTTACAAAAGTACCCCTAATGCCGAATATAGTGTACTAGTGGCCCGCCCCGGCTTCGCACGGGTACAATGTAGTTACTAATGTGGTGAGTGTGAAGTTATTAGACTATACTACAGGATATCTATATAGGTATAGTAGTGGCCACATAATTAAGGACGCCAGTCGATTTTCATACAAACGAAGTAACTTTTAAGCATTGCTTCTCCGCCAGGGATTGACCGAGCGGTGATCTGGTGATGGCCATCCAGGGAGTGAATGGAGGAGATCCAGATTTCTATACACACCCAAGTGATCTGACCAGCATTTTAAGAGATGTAAGGATATGTTTAAAAAAACCGCGAATATAGTATAGAAATGTATGAAAACTTGCAACTGTAAATTCTTATGCTTACATCTCTTAGAATGCTGACCAGATCAGTTGGGTGTGTATTGCTATCTGAATCTTCTCTATTCACTCCCTGGATGGCCATCATCAGATCACAGCTAGTTCAATCCCTAGCGGAAAACAAAGACTTCAAAATTACCTCGTTTGTATGAAAATCGACTTGTGTCCTTAATTATGTGGCCACCGCTATATGTATATACGACGTACACAACATACGCAAGGGGTGTTTTAAGTTTGACTTGTGTGTGTCTGTCTGTCTGAGGCAACCTAGCTCCCAAACTTATGGACCGATTTTGATGCGGTTTTTTATGCATAGCTTAAAAGATCTAAGTGTACAGACGACGGGACTCCTAAACCATTGATCCGATTATGATGAAACTTTGGCGAGTTGTTCTGCTTACGACCGAGAAAGTCCCTGGCTAAAAAAAACGGAGCATTGCAATATACGCATGCTGGGTGCAGCTAGTGCTAAATAAAAATATGTTGTGCATTAACAGGATTCTCAATCTCGATCATCCAACACTTCTCTATAATCAAAATCAGCTGTTTCATACAAAAATTCAAATCGAAAATATCAAAATGTGTTTCATACGTTTTTAATATTTTCGATTTGAATTTTTGCAGATTATTTTTTCGCGATTTGAGAGTTGGTCCCAATATTAAAAGTTGTTCAGTTTGATGGTCCCTATATACCATATTCGGCATTATATTTTTGTAACATGTTCTATACCCACCATATTTCTTGTCATGTTATCCGGTTGCAAAATAAAAAGGTTATTCGGCGAGCTGACTCTCGAGCAGGCGACATTAGAGCTGGCCATGGGAGAAACAATCACTGCAGATCTACACCAGCCGCTCTTAAACTTTGTCCCTGTGCTTTATTAATTGTTATAGCACAGGCGACCTGACCGAATATTGTATTCTTTTAAAATTAAACTGATAATTAGATGGAATAATTTTGCACCTTATTACAACGCAAGGAAGGAAAAAATGACAGCACTGCCAACATAACGCCATAGGAACTATTCAATGAAATGCATTCTACCTACTCTCAGGGGAAATGACCAAAGAGAATGTAATACTACGTTGAGATGACAAATGATATTTATTTTTCTTAATTAATCAATCAAATGCACAAAATAGTTTCAATTCCGACGTCGAAGTCAATCACAGCAAAATTAGCTTTATATCACTTTTTAACCCTGTTAGGTGATAAATATTAAAAAAATACGAAACACGTGTTCAATTAATTTTGTGAAAGAATGTCTATGCCAAATTTCAAGTCAATCGGGCCAAGGAATCGCGTCCTCCCATACAAACTTTGCCACCCTGTTTCACCCCTTTAGGGTTTGAATTTCGCAAAATCCCGTCTTAGTGAGCACCTACGTCCTAAAAGGAGCCCCCATGCAAACTTTGAGACTCCTAGCACTTGTAGTTTCTGAGATTTCGTGATCAGTGAGTGAGTGAGTGAGTGAGTGATTTTCCCTTTTATATATATAGATAGGGACCATCAAACTGAACAACTTTTACTATGGGACCAACTTTGAAATCGCGAAAAAAAAACAGCTGTTTCATACAAAAATTAATTACGAAAATATCAAGTTGTATGAAACAGCTGATTTTTACTTTAATAGCAGCTAACAAAATAGTTAGGTAGGTATATCGTCGTTTAGCTTTTTGAGCCTCAACAAATCAAATGGAGTATCCTTGAAGCTTTTGATGACTTTCAGTAGGGGAAAGTCACGAACGAAATGATAGTTACGAGAACCACGCGACATAATTAAGTCCCTACATCGATATCAGGTGCACATGTTAATATAAAATGGAGACAAGAGTTAATTTATAAAAAAAAATGTTTTCGTACACATAGGTCAAACCGGACTTTAAAGTCAGTACTGCAGCAGTTCCCATCCCAAATGTTCCCAGATAAAACAAATGACAGATGCTTTTTCAAATAGGGTCAGGTACCATACTTCCATCATCGTAAGTGAATTCAACATGACCGAACTAAAAAATATCCTTCTCAAGCTTAAACGATAAAATCAAAACTACATCGGAGATAAGTACGACTATATATCTTAGCGAAAAGTACCCCAAGAAAGCTAATTGCACCAAAATTAAAATATACGAAAATACTGAAACTTAATAAAGTAGGTATTTTTAGTTTTTAGCATTCATAATGCTTATACATCAATAATTGTAGCTTTAAGAAAAGCATAAGCAATTTGGAAACAATAATGAAAGGCTGGGTCAGGGACTTTGTCAATTAGGCTACCGAGTCTCTTTCTATATTATAGTTTTTCTTTGTTTTTATAGACTGAGCTTTAACTTTAAAAAGTCCTAGCGATATACGTATCGTCGTAAATTCCAAAAAGTTTTCGGTGTTTGTTTTGGTGGGTCTGAGACACTGTGCCCAACTTTAGTTAGAGAATAGCGTAGCTGAACTACTTATTCACTGTCAAAAGACGATGCCCGTTTATAAACATATCGAAATGGCCAAACGCACAACCCTTCGCTAGATCTTTTTTGTCATATTAACATCCTATGTAAATTATTCATTCTTTATTCGCACCAATTCGATAGCTATTCAAGTTGGTAGCACAAAAGAAGCTATTTGATACGTTCTTCCTAGTTGCAACAATAGTGGCCATGATATGAAGAAAACGGCTAATTTGTCGATAAAAGCTCCTCGATATTTAAAATTAAAAGTACTGTAGTAGGTATCACATAAGTTAATTGCGCAAAATGGAACTTTTCCGTATCTTAAATTGGGATAACGACAAATGTGCATCGATATTTTGCCATTTTGTTCCAACAGTGAGTTATACATATACAAGGTGTTACAAAAATACCCCTAATGCCGAATATGGTATATAGGGACCATCAAACTGATCAACTTTTACTATGGGGCCAACTCTGAAATCGCGAAAAAAAAAACAGCTGTTTCATACATTTTGATATTTTCAATATTAATTTTTGTATGAAACAGCTGATTTTTTTTTCGCGATTTCAGAGTTGGTCCCGTAGTAAAAGTTGTTCAGTTTGATGGTCCCTATATACCATATTCGGCATTAGGGGTATTTTTGTAACACCTTGTATATACAACGTGTCACAAAAGTACCCCTAATGCCGAATATGGTGTATAGGGACCATCAAACAGAACAACTTTTACTATGGGACCAACTCTGAAATCGCGAAAAAAAAATCAGCTGTATCATACATTTTGATTTTTTCGTAATTAATTTTTGTATGAAACAGCTGATTATTTTTTCGCGATTTCAAAGTTGGTCCCATAGTAAAAGTTGTTCAGTTTGATGGTCCCTATCTACCATATTCGGCATTAGGGGTACTTTTGTAACATGTTGTATATATAAAGATATAAAATTTTATATCTATATAGATTATATCTGTATATATCACACAAGCTAACGACTTGATCTTAGATAACGATCAGTAAAGAATTAGAACTAACTAGCTAAGTAACCAAATACTTACAGAAAACTATTTACGCTAAAGTAAATGTTAGTTTTTTTTACAAATCTGAGTTGAATTGGTGATATTATCAAATGCAAATATTATTAAATCGCAACGTTCTATTTAATTTGGAGCTTGACAAGAATTTATTATTACTGTTCCTATAAAGCGAACTAACAACATGCTATACGGAACTTTTCTATAGAATCATCTATTCTATTCACCGTTTACTATGAGATTGTCTAGCGAACAATTTCGGAGCGGGATAGATATATTTTTTGTGTGAGACAGACAGAATGGTTCCCACAATGATTACCTTCACCTGAGAGTCCTAGGGATGTAGCACAACAATCTTATCTTGTTCTCGTGTGAGCAGACTCGAAAATGTATAAATAGTTTTTCAAACCAGTATTTCGAATTTAAAAAAAAAAAACAAAAAAAATCACCCATTCAAAAAATTTACAAAATTATAAATATAAATAATAAAAGAATACCTAACCTACCAAACAGCACATAGTATTGCTTTTCAAAAGCAGTGTCAAATTCGTGGCGACATCTATTAGATTAACTTTTAAACAACACAATTTGAACTGAGCCACTTGTAATAAAATTTTTAAACATATCGAATAACTGTATAGTTGTTCACTGTTAAGTATAACAATGTATTTAAGCCAGAGCCTTAATTAGTTATTAATAATGTTGAGTGTGTCGTGAATCTTATTTTAAGTATCGATATTTAGTTGTCGATACCAGCTAAGCACGACACTATAAAGAATGCACCTTGAACTAGGGAAATGGTTTTTTTAATCACGTCAGTCTTCACAATATATCATCCCTTTATTTACTCAATGCGTTGCTACATATTCGCGCACCGAGCTTTGTCTGTCATAGATTTTAGAGCAAAGGGGTCTCAACTATTGAAGCGTCAAGCTTTTTATGCGATGTCACAGGAAGAAATTGTATTAGTTATGGGAACTTTTTGGAAGAAGCTTTTAATAACGCGAGCAGTTGTTTTCCGGCGTTTGTAGGTCGATTCATTGTTCTGATGATCACATATGGCGTTCAGCTCAGTTAAAACTTTTGTTTCCGCTTTTTTGTCACCATTTATGGTATAATACATGTTTATGACATTCAGTAGTTACTATGAAAGTCCCTGACGAAAAAAGTCTGAAAATGTTGAGCAATGCTGGTCGGACTTGCTAAAGAATCAAGTTTCTTGTTAGAAAGTTAGACAACCGATTTCAATACCTTCAACATGTCATAATGCGCATTGACGGCTTCTTACCTGGGTGTGTTAAAATCGGATACCCATTGATACGACGGGGTCCAGTGCATTGTGATGGTAATGAGACATGGGATGCGGTAGTGCAATCTTTTTGACCCTCTTTGTGTTGTGACCTTATGACAGGTTGCAGTGGTCAACTTGCCCGACCGGTTTTTGTTTGATCTGCAAGTGTTCTTATTTTGTTTTTTTTTGTTACGCGTTCCTCGCTGAGGAATGCAAGTGCCAGTTTTATTTTCATGCATTAAACAGATTCATTCTTTATCGGATGCGCTTATTAGTGTTTGCATATTTAATTGGTTGTAGGTGATTCACGCTCGAATGCAACGATAATGAATTGTAACAGCTCCATAACTGTATAGAAAATTTACTTAAATATTGTTACCTCTTCCTTTTGTTAGCAAAGACAACAAACTAAAGAATCCAAGTTTGAAGATTCAAGAAAACATTTGCAGATAAATTTATTAGCGCGTTTCTTTTCATCCAGATCTTTCCACAATAATTTGTCAAGCCCTATTATTGTTTGTCTAAATTTTCTTTCAAAAAACTGGAATTCTACAAAGTAAAATCTTTAAGTCCGGTATAATGGAACGAGATGTATTGTTAAAATACAAATGTATTTTCGGTAGATTGTCATCTTTGAAAAACGACTCATCTGCCAAGTTTTAACTTTGTATTAAGTACTTATTTCAGTTGACTGCAATGAAACTATCATATTCTTAAGTTTGTTTGCAATGTAGATTAATACATAAAAAAAAGTTTTTTATTCAAATAGCTCGTTTCCTAATTCAATACTAAATAAATCTACTAAATCTTATCAAAACAGCGGATCGGAGTAATGACAAAGTTCCACGTAATATCACGTTTGCACGTTTCTACTCACAATTTTCATAGCAACCATCGTAGGAGTAGTGCATCGTGCATTTGGCGCCTAGCAAGATACACAGTTTTTTACAACAATTATTAAACTTACATTCCTTTACATTGACTAATTTACAAAAATGAACCTTGCGGTCGCCCTCTAAAGACGCAAATCACGTGAAACCATAAACGTCAAGGATGAAATCTAAGTTAATCGCTTGCGTTCAGAGTGTTACACTAATTTCAGTTGTATCATTCAGGTTTTAAGGTATAATTTATTTAGGAGTGCTTCGTCCTTGTTCCAGGATAATAATAACGCATTTTTTGTTAGCCAAGCAAGACGCGATGCACCAACTTGTTTGTGTGTGTCACGTAGCAGATGTGCCTATTATTATTTATATCTGTGTGCGCGTAGTTGTAGAGCGATCTTTAAAATTTGATACTTGCTTCTTAAATTAACTCGCACTTCGTGATCGTAAATGGCGTTATAAACTTTATGGAAAAATAATGCTCAGTAACTTTCCTGATATTTTCGTATCGTGATTATAATAGAAAACGTCAAAAAAGTTCTCTTTTTTCATGGGAGCTTAGTAGAAAGAAAAGGAATAAAAATATTCGCAGCTTTGATTATGTCGTTTACTGTTGCGTGACATTTTGACATTTGACTGGAAGAAAAAGTGAGGCGGTGTGTTATACTGCGTCGGTTCAGACTTAATAATTATGTAAAGCGAAATAATCGATCCACGTTGACACGATTAAGTTATCGTGGGGTGCAGCACAAAAATAATTAGGTACTTACCGTTTTTATATAGGTTTATATTTACATAAAATAAAAATGGGACTTTAAATCAGTATATTAAATTAGTAAAAATCGTACTAAGTTTAAAACATTTTTCTTTGCTCAGTATGACTATTGTTTATCACTTAAATATTCTTGATAGCTTTGTATTACTTACTAATAAACTATCAAGAGCATTAGTGCGACGATAATAACATAGAAAAAAGTTTTTTTTTGCATCTTTGCCAAGCTGTTCCCAAGAGCATGTGGACCGCTACGTTGCTAGATCAAATACACTATCCTGCCGCCATTGTGTAGTTCCTTTATCAATACTTAACCAAAAAAATCCCTGTATAGCTCCGACCCTTTCTAATCCAAAGTTCCTTAGAATGGGGAAGAAGGAGATAGCTGCATGGAGATAACTAAACATAATTGCTTTCAAAATGAATAGATGTTAAACAATAGTGTGGAACGTAAAAGACTCTTTGCAAAGTCTGTACAATGACTATTTTTGTTTTAGTGATGCGCTTACAATTATGTGGTTCCTTTAGCGTAGTCGTAAACTATATTAGCAGATGGAGATTAGGTATACTAACCTTGAAAATTCGTTTATTACCGTCATAATGCTAATGTTTCTAGAAAGTTTGGTTTTTGACATGGAGTTTTTTTTAATATTTTTTTAATACTTAATTTAAATAATAATACAGGGGAAGGTGGTGGGGGTTGTGTTGAGTGTGATTACTCTTAATGATACACACTTAACACAGCAATGTAAGTATTGTTTTATCGATCATGCAAGACGATGGTAGCTAGCTAAGCATACTTTGAAAATGTTCGAAGGTACATCTAATCTAATAATCTAATAAATAATTAAAAAAGCAATAACTAAGTGAATCCTGTAGAATAAATACCGGATTATAATAACATAACAATTACGCACCAAAAAATCGGGGTTATTTAAACCCGTCTAAGGTTTCACATTCAGCGATAGTTTTATTAATAGTAAACTATAGGGTTTTTTACATAAATATTATTAGCTACTTACATACATTATACAGACAGTATTACGTAAGGATATTCACAACTGTCAGCTGTTACATAAGTCCTTGAACTACCACCCTTGAAAGGGGTACCGAATTTTACAATCGACTAGCAATCATATTTAATATCATGGCGCCAAATCACGTTAGGCAGAAGAATCAATTTGGCTACCCGAAGACCTTGTCCAGAAAGGGTGAATTCGCCGCGACTTGACACGCGATTTTGGTTACACTGCTGTTAATATTGCATAAGTTGCTGACGTCGCTGGTCCTAAGCGAACATTGTATAGCGAAACGCGTCTAATATTCGCGTAGCTATGGATAGGGTTTTAACCTTGGATTGCGAGGTATTTTGTTAAAATCTCTGTTTGTATTTACATATTCAATAATTGCTTACTTTTTACTATACTACTTATACACTATAACATTATTTTGTAATTCGTGTAGTGCCTAATTTAGTCTTGTAAAGTTGAGGGTTTTTGAATTGGGTATGTTTCACTTTCGCTATAATCCGCCGGTGCAATTCTCTCGCTACCTTACTCCGACTTTTTCCCAACTTTTCTCCCAACGTCTCCACTTTATCTATAGTTATAATAAATTTGTAATTGAGCCGACTCTGTAAATTTAATATTTTTTGGAAATTTGACCCATTTGTCGACGTTTGAAAAGCACTGGTAGAAAAACTCGGGACTGTTTTTGTAAGTGAAAGAAGGATGAAACAACTAAAATTTCGTGTGAAAAACTAATTTTCCAATTTTCGGGAAACTCTTCTAATTCGTTTGTAGTAGCAATAAAAAGGTACATTATTGTATGTAGTTTCTATAAATGTAACATAATATAGGTAATGACTTTTTTGAGAAAACGTGTTTAAAAAAATTCTAGTTAAATCTGTTAATTGATTTTAATGTTAAATATAAAATACTATTTTCTTAGATCTTATGTAACATGGAAAATATATGCCAAAAATGTAATGGGTCTGTAGCAAGTACATAAGTTATAAATTGAGGTGCCTGTCCCGAAGTGTTAGTTAGTGGCGAAACGGCCAAAGGTGGATGCGTCCTCCTCCGTACCTTTACAAATAAATAAATAATATGAATAGGTATGTTTTTCGACAGGTTTGCAATTTAAAATGAAGTGTGCCCGTTTAAATCTGCAAGCACGGGCTAAGTCATCAGTTAAGCGACCTCTGCCGACTGAAAAACCTCGGAGATACTGCCAGATAAGGATGGTGAACCCAGAGCATAGTGAAGACCCTCGGTGGACGGATGCACTCCAGAGGTATAAAAAAAGTTAAATTTTCTCTGATAGGCAATTTGAAATTTCTGGTACTATACTTTCCAATAGGTAAGGTGAAACATATTCAGAGTACTAAAACCGCTGTAGTTTTTATTACTTTACTTTTTTAAAATTGACTTCATTACATTTGAAGATATTGAACTTTTAATGAAATTCGACGTATGTAATAATAATAAAAACTGAGTATCTAATGGCATTATCAGGCTAACACTAATAAAAGGTTTTGTTAATAGATTCCACTGCCAACCTGTAGTAAACGTAGAAGAATATGGCAAGGAAGACGTAGGAACACCAACTAGAAATGAAGAAGACTTATTATATCTGACAGTTCAAAATTTGAAATTTCAAGGAAGCACTCCCGATTTAAAAAAAACACGCACAAGCTTCAAGTACAAATCACTAACTGGCAATAAGAAACACAGAATGTTTGTTAAGCAAGTTGTGGAAGAAAATTTCAATTATGAAGAAGATAGCGGATCCCAATTAGTGAGTTATTTTGACGACTACGTCAAATACATACTAAGTATAGATCGCTCAAGACCATCATCTAGCAAATCTAGTACTTATGAACAAAATAACAAAGTGAAAGAAATATTACCACAAGTCAACAGCAAAAATGATAAATTCGTCAAAAAACCTCCTGCAATCGAATCTAAAAGCAAAACTTCTCCTATCAAAGTTGTCAAGTACGATGTTGAAGAAATAGAAACTAATTTTACAGATAATAACGGTTTAAATGACGCTCAAGTGGCATATCATAAGTCTGGTAAAAGAAAAAGCTTGACCATTTCAAGAGTGCCGAGCCCGGAGACCGTGCAAGTCATAAGAGTTGATGTAGTCTGCAACTATAGTTCTAGCTCCAACATTTCCGATACGGAAGACAAAAAACTACAGTCAGACGTAACTAAGTTATCAGATAAAGAAATAGCTAAATTGAATTTCAAGGGATCGCATTTCGCTGACAAATATTTGTTGACAAAGACAATTAAAAGTGTAGATGAGAACTTATCGTGTGGCTCTAAAGTTACTTTGCTTTGTAAAACTTTTAAATTATCAGATCGTAATAAATTTGCTGGAAAAAGAAGCAAGAGAACAGCAAATGATGCTGCTTTAATAAATAAAGCGAAAAAAATTGCCCATTAGAACTATCGGCCATGAAAAAGTAATTTTAATATTTTAGTTGGATAAAGTTTAGCGAAATAAGATTTTTGTCATACATGAAAAAGTTGTATTGTGTGTCAATGCGAAGTCAACGTGGATAGCCGTCAAATACCTGCGGGCAAAACCAGGCGTCACTCTGGCGCCACCCCTAGTTGATCCCTGTGGTTCCCAATCTGTCTTTTTAATCAAATACTTAACATTTGTAGAAATGAAATGACCATCCTTAAGATATGTTTTGAGAGGAATCTTTTTTTAAAAGGCTATTGGATTGTGTTCAATGTTTTTTTTGTTATTAATTGGTTGGAAAACAAGTATTTTTAAGGTTGCAAGTAAATAACGTACATACCTAATTAAAAATGGGTCTCATTTAAACGCTAACTTAACCTAAATATGTTAAAATTTTGGTAATCAAAATAAATTTACAGTAGGTGACCCTATTTTAATCACTTTTAGTACGTTTTGTGATATTAGTATTATCATATTACGATCCATAATATAAATAATATTATCAACATTTAAGTTTTCTTGCTGCTGTCAAGTATCGCATGTAAATATTAATGCCAGTGTATAAAAATTAAATTATATTCAGAGATCCTGTTTTAATAGACAGAAACGTTATTTCAAATGATATGATGATCACTAAACCTTAATTTAGTAGCTGCGATGAAAACGAAACATTAGCAGTACTTTTTGGGAACCTGAGTCTTGATTTAAAAAAAGATGAACGTAAATTTTTCACACACCCTGTGATTTAGTGCGGCGGTGCGCACGATCAATTTTAATAGAAAAAAACACATAATCTACAATTCTGGATCTTTGAAAAAAAAACAATATGCTATTAATTGTAATCGATCTTTTACTTTTTTACGACACTATAATTTGAGAATGCTCTGTTTTTAAGGATTTAGGAGGCGAACGTATACGGTTTATTAGATGGAGCATAGATATTATTTCAATAAAAAATCTGACATTGCGTTCAAAAAGACCCGTAAAACTCAATAGTTTCTCGGTTTGGAATTTTTTTTTGATGAAAGAAAGTTACTTTTAACCTTTCAAGGCGGACTTTACGGGGTATTAAAGATTTAATGAAAGAAAATACATCAACAATTATATTACTGTTGGTATAAAAATATTATTATTATTGAATGATTGAGATACTTACTCGTACCAACCAAATCCTAACATTTTCACTACTTTTGCTTTACGTTGTGATCTACAAGTAACGCCATCTATTGGGTGGCAGAAACAAATGTTGTGATTTGATGTCGTGAGTATAAAAGTTTGCAGCTGCCTTCAAGAGCAGACTTATGAATTCAATATTGATTTCGTAAGCTTTTCTTGGAATTGACTTGCGAAATAAGTACTTTTAGAGTAGAAAAAACTTATGAAACAAGTTTTTATTCCAAAAATTAGAACTCGTACTAACTAAGCAAAACTTCAGCAACAGTTTCAAATAAATTAACAATTTTCATTGGTTTCGAAACGACATTTAGAAAGCTGTGAGCAAGAACTTATATAAGATTATAGCAATAAAATTCCAAGTTCAAAATTAAATGAAACCTGTTATTATTACAAACTTTTAGTACGAACGACTTACTTTAAGAAAATTCTTATTCTAAGTAGGTACTTCTTTCTAATTAGATTGGTACCTATACCTACTTAGGAACTTATGGGATTTTTTATACCATTTTTTTAAACTTCATAGAAGTATGAAAGAAATTTTATGTGATATGAAGATATCACATAAAATTTCTATCGAATGGTAAAAATATGGATATTTAAATAAATATAAAACAAGACAATCATGTACCTAATTTATAAATAAAGCCCATAGAAAAATTAACCTTAAGCCAATACTTGTAAGGTTAATTCCAGTTGTCTAATTAAAAACAGCTACTTGTCTCGAATTTGTGGCATCGAAAGTTGCGCTTCAAGTAAATAAGTTGGCTTGGCTTAACTAAACTTAATTAGGCGTAACTTAGCGTGCAGCTTTCATTGTAAGTTCGTCGTTCGTATGCCGTGTCGTTCCCACATTATACTTCCTGAAATGCTATCGAGCATAGCATTATCGAACCAATTTTTTACCTAATTAATTTTAAGATATAACTTGTAAAGGAGTTAAAAGAAAGTTTCCTCATGAAAGAGTTTAAATTAATTTAAATTCAAAGAAATCCTCAATTTATGTGCCCATTTCTTATATTTTTCTTCAACTTCATTGCTTTCAAAAACTGCAATTCTTTTCGTAAATATAAAAGCTTCGAACATGAAGCAATTCTCATAGAATTAGTTTAATGATTATAGCAATTTTTTACCAATCAGAGTATAGTTTGGTAAAGGTGCCTCTGCACGGTGTGATCTGGCCAGAAACTGTCATGATTAACGATCGCAACGGAAACGTTTCTGAATATTAATTTGTAGTGGAGGTCACCAACGGACTCGCAAGTGTGACAGGGCTATACCGAAAGGATTGGTACGCAGTGGGCCCTCCCCAAACGGGTGAAGTGTGTGTGCCGAATTTATAGGTGTGGGAGATGGAACTTCAGGGCAGCTAAAGGGTGAGGTGGACGTTGGGCCCCCTTCTCTTGGGGTGTAAAACCCCCCAATTTGCCCTAGTCCGGCACCCCGCCTCAGGCTCCCCGTTTCTGTCCAAGCGATAAGAGTGTAGAGGGAGCGCGTCAAATGGACGTTTTACGCATAATTTAGAGCAGTAAATGGATCCGAACAGGCTCCACGTATAGGTAGCTTTCTTGTACGCATTAACGAGACGTTTTGGTGCGTATTATATTGCTCATATCCTCGCTGGCGTTTTGTAAATTTAAGCTTTTGAATTTGGTTTTAGTTGAAAGTTAGTTTGCTAGATAGAATCTGGTGGGAATAAAATTAAACGAATAATACTCAACTAAACTCAAGTTGTCAAGATTGATTACCTTGATTTACTTTTCAGAACGATTTTAGAAAGATTTCAGCAAAAACTCTAATGTAAAATAATACAAGTAATACGCGAATGATTTTCAAGTGTAACGCACTAGATATAATAATCTAAAAGTTTGATATCCTATTGATCACATATCTCACAATACCCCAAGAATAGACCAGTTACTTAACTACTGTAGCAAGTTTCAAGAAGAAGTCCAAAGCGAAACGTGTATTTCTGTCTTTAAATCCAATCATACATTTGGACGTTTTGCTTATGACCACAAAGTTTATATTACCTTAGCTGCAAAGTAGAAATTTTCGGCAACAATTTTTCAGGAGCACGCGTTGGGTACTTCGTCTTTGAGGGCCTATTACAAAAAGTATCGCGATAATACGGTGTTCGTAGTTCTATGTACTATCGAGGGCACATCAGACTATACGTGTTGACCTTGATACTGTCTTTATGCCCTGCGTAATAAAAGCTGTTTTCGCAGTCAAATTGTTTAATTTAATGTGCTGCCGTGTGTACTTGGTTCTGAAGCTTATACATGTAGGTATGTACGTGAATATTTCAAGGAGAAAGACGAACATCGTACGATAATCGCGATGCCATTTTTATAATAGGTCCTCTAAATACTTTTATAGGCAGCTAAAAACATAATATTATGTAGGGTAAGTACGGTCAACTGAGAAAGCACCAACTTGTTCTGCCGTAACCAATAAACATTATAGCTACCTAATATTTTATGAAATTAATAAAAATATATTTAAGAGTTTTATTAGTAAGGCAACGATAATATATAACGATACATTTTTAAACAGACTTACCTTCTAGTTTCATTTGTCGACTTCGTCTGCTTATTCTTAGTTTTAAATGTTAGTTATAAATCACATTTATAACTAAGACCAAGCAGACGAAGTCGCGAGAAGCCATTAGTTAGTACTAATTGCTGCTACAAAAAAACATCAACAACTATATAAATCAGCATACATAAAATAGTGCAAAATAACTTCACTAGAAAAGGCTTGCGTGAAAGAACCACTAAATTTTATAACTTGTTCAATCACAGTACTTACTATTTTATTTATTGAATTAATCCACAGTGACCGTCCCGCTCCGAATAAGGATATTGGAAAATAAATCTAAATACCAGTTATAGAAAGCTCTAAATTCAATAAAAAGCACAAAACAGTCAATGGTCAATTAAAAGCATTTAAATTCATAGTATATTTAAATTCATGAAATAATGAATTAATATTTATTTCATGAAATAATGAATTTTAATAATGAATTATATTATTGAAAGAAAAACGAGTTTTCATTTCATTGACTTACTAACTTCTGGGCGTGGATATTCGAAAATACCCTACGGAACCTTTAGAATAGGATAAACAGTGTCCCATGTTTAAACCAATTTATAAACTATCTGTGTGCTAAATTTAATACAAATCCGTATTGCTGTTTTTGCGTGATTGACTAACAAACATCCTATCATACAAACTTTTACATTTATTTTCGTCTTTTATACTTTTAATTTAGAACATTACAGCAGCGGCATGTAACACAGTCATTGAAGGACAAACGTGAAAATGTGAGCCGAGGTGACAATAAAATTTAAAAATACTGGTAATAGATATCCTGTTAAATACTAAAGATATTTTAATTTTTAATAATGTTAACTAACAGCGACCTCAGCGTTTAACGGCTGATTTCAATAACCTATAGATTTTTCTGTTAAATGACGGGAAATAAAAACAGTTGCCTAGTAACAGATCCATTGTCTACAATAACTTATATGTAGGCAATTGTTACAATTCCAGATACCAAAATTGTTGAATTACCAACATCATGTAAAAAGGCAATTAATACAACTAATATTAAAAACATAATTAAAAAACATCTATTATCACTATTAAAATAAATAATAATTAAGACAGATATATATTATTACTAATAAAATTAAGCATTAAAATTAATTAACCAGACAACAGAATGTAGTAAACTTTTAATCAATATTAAATAAAATGCAAAATTACTTAGCTGACTGAGAATCCGCCCGTGTTTACTCACTCGTAGTCGTAAGCGAATAACGTTGTGATCGGGTCAATATGAAAGGTAGTAGAAATAAAAAAAGCACTGTATGTACCTTACCCAATTTACTAAATAATTATAAGACTTTTAAACAGTTTAAACTTAATGAAATATATATAAATATTTTTTTTTTTTAATTGTTGATAATGAAGATGAATCCCAGTGCTTGGTAAAACTAGAATAGGTTTATATAGCACTGTTAAATGTAAGAAAACATTGTTGTTCTTTATGTGTTTTAATAATAATAAATAAATAAATTGTTGGCCTATCTTTTACTGAAGGTAGATTATTTTGACGACCTCCGTGGTCGAGTGGTTTTGTACACCAGTTTTCAAGGAGTCGCCATCTCTGAGGTCCCGGGTTCGATCCCCGGTTGGGTCAATTCAGAAAACGAACTTTTCTTCATCGGCTCAGGTCTGGGTCTTTGTGATACCACCGTTGTCTCTGATTTCCATAACACAAGTGCTTTAGCTACTTACTTTGGAATCGGAGAAATGTATGTGATGTTGTCAAATACTAGGTGTTACAAAAATACCCCTAATGCCGAATATGGCATATAGGGACCATCAAACTGAACAACTTTTACTATGGGGCCAACTCTGAAATCGCGAAAAAAAAATCAGCTGTTTCATACATTTTGATATTTTTTATTTTAATTTTTGTATGGAACAGCTGATTTTTTTTTCGCGATTTCAGAGTTGGCCTCATAGTAAAAGTTGTTCAGTTTGATGGTCCCTATATACCATATTCGGCATTAGGGGTACTTTTGTAACACCTTGTATATTATTATTTAAATCGGCCGATAATTGGTTTGACTGTAGGCTATTATAAAGTAGTGTAATTACTGGACCTAAAAAGCTGAAGTTTTGCACAAACGTTCCTTTGTGATGTATAATGTATGTTACTGTAAAAGCCCGTATATTGGAAAATATTAGGTTTTACTAAAAATAAAAAAAAATATTTACCAACATGAGTTGGTAAGGATGTTGGTAAAAAAATATTTTTAGGCTTTTACCATTAGAGATTGGCACATGCTAGGTTTAACCAATGGCGGTTGGTAAATGTTGGATTTTTTTGAAATAAAACAGTGAATTAGCTAATATTAAGCTAAGAGTAGGTAAGTCTTAGGTTTTACTGGAAAATCTTACTATTTACCTAAGTTCGGGGTTTTACAGTACCATACAAGGAATAAAGAAGGAAATTTCGAAATTAAACCCTTAAATAGACATTTCGACCTAAAACTTCGTAGAAATAGGTAGGTAGGTACTTTTAAAAACTAAGCAAACACGTTTTCGTGATTCTCCGAAAAATAACCCCTTAAAAGGTACTTAAATAAACCTTAAAATCGATATGGTTGTCGTTATAGAGGTTTCATGGGATGTTGATTGCGAAAATGTCATTTATTTTGAAGTCCAATACGGTGGCCATGATTCAACATCTAAAAGGGTGAAATTAGGATTATATTCTGTATGGAAAAATAATATTAAATAGATATTTTGACTTGAGACTTCCTACTTTAAAACTATAAGCAAAAATGTATTTCGTCATTTCCGTAAAATAAAACCTTTAGGGGTAAATATTGTACTTAATTAAACCTAAAAATAGATATGGATGTCGTTATTGAGGTTTTATGGGATGTTGATTGCGAAAATGGAATTTATTTTTAAGTCCAGTACGTTGGACATGATTCAACCCCTAAAGAAAGTGAAAGGGTGTTCATATTTGGAATGGAAAAATAATATTAAATAAACATTTGGACTTAAAACTTTGTAGGGAGTACTTCTAAAAACTAAGCAAACACGTATTTCGTGATTTTCCGAAAATGAACCCCTTACGGGATATATGAACAGAAAAAAACGTCAAATTCTTCGGAGTAGACCTACGCCAGGACTGTTTGTCCCACGTCAGTTGTATGTGGCGTGCTCCTGTGTAAGTTCACCTCAAAGTTTGGTTCTATTTTACCATCTTCAAACATGGCAAAAATTTTGTTTATAAGGAAGTATTTTAACAATTATAAAGTTGTTGAACACTTCATGTGTATAATTATCACCTTCTACCAGCATTTTAAGGGTCCTAGAGGTTTTCTAAGATGTCCACGTGGTTGAAGTGGCGGGCGGAAGCTAGTAATAATACATTTTAATTTGATAAAATAAACGCGAGTGTTTATAGTTCACTTTAACCCACGCAACTAGTGCGGTTGGCATCATAAAAATTTAAAACGTGTTGTTCTTTAAAGGAAGTTTCAATTTTTTAATTTTCTTTACAAAACATCACACTAAGCTTGCAATGAAACCCAGAAATCTTTTTCAAATTTCTCTAAAAATGACGAAATTATTGGACTTTTCCCTTTCGTTTTAAAATTAATGGCGTGACGTCATGCGTACTGAAAAACCGAGAACTTCCGCGGCAACCCAGGCTTGTTTGCTAGTGCAGCAGAGCTGCCAGATTGGGAGTATTTTCCCGCGATTTTGGGGAAATTTGAGGTTGGATAATATTGAAATAGGTACTTTACTGTCAAAGACCTTATTTTCACAGTTACATGTGGACAAAATGCTAAATTGCTAATATTATAAATGTTGATTGAGGTAGTCATGATAGTGGGGGCTGAGTTAAAAAAAATCAAAACTGTTGCAAACGAGCCTTTTTTTAATTCAGCACAAACTCGCTGTTTTAAACCAACTTCAAAAAGAGGAGGTTATCGATTAATTCGACACGTACTTAAAATCGTTGTGCGGAGGAAAATACAACTTTTTATTTCAAGTTCGTTTCGTTCATTTTGAAATGTTTCTATCACTGTTGTTTATTGATAGTTTTCATTTAATTTAAGATTTTAGAAACGTATTACATACTCATTATCCGTACCTGAAATCTGAGGAAATATGAATCTGAGGAAATCAGACAGCCCTGCAGTGATGTATTTTCGTAAGGCCTATAAAAAAAACTCAGACGATGGTCGTCGCTCGATTGCTTCTTGATTTTAAAAAGGATTCGGACTCCGATTATCGAAATTATTTTTTTGTAAAAGGCCCATTCCTGTAATGTTATGTTTAACCCTAGAGTAATAATATTCGTCTGGGAAGCCACGCGCTATGTACCCCCTAAACGGTCAAGCATGGCTTGAGCACGTAAATTTTTCGGCTTGTCAATCACATTTTGATCGTCTAGGAGCGAGGCTTGACAAGCACGTAGGTATCACGTGATTACCGTGGCCTATCAAAGGTAGACAACGCCAAATGGCAAGCCATGCTTGATCGTCTAGGGGCTACATAACAGTTTTCTTGTTCGTTATCAAATGAAAATAATTATAAAAACAATGTCACAAACAATAAAATAAATCATGATTTGCTGGTTAGGTTATTAAAATTAACTGATTTGATTACTAAGATCCATGTTGTATTATTTCCTGTTATACGATTATCATTTCTAAATACAAGTTAAAATACTACCGTTTCAGTGGCGAAGGGTTCATACAAGCCGATGCTTCCCATAAATTTAGAAATCCCATCCCACCGATCCACTATGCAGATCATAACATATCTCATAATTTCACCCCTTAGCCACTGCTACGTATATACAACATATTACAAAAATACCCCTAATGCCGAATATGGTATATAGGGACCATCAAACTTATTAACGTTTACTATGGGACCAACTCTGAAATCGTGAAAAAAAAATCTCGCATAGGTATATCAAAACATATGAAACAGCTGATTATTTTTTTCGCGATTTGAGTGTTGGTCCCATAGTATAATTTTTTAATAATCAAATTGAATCGATTTTTTTGACATTGTGAATTAAATTTGAGTTTATCTTTCGACATTACTATTACCTAAATTAATTCATCATTTATACTAACATAGTTCTTAAGTATTTTCCACTATTGTTTTACTAACAACTCTGGATCTCTGATATCTGAGAATAAACTATTTTAATTTAATTTTTAATAGTTAAATTTATTCAGCTTGATGGTCCCTACATACCATATTCGGCATTAGGGGTATTTTAGTAAAATGTTGTAAATATTTTTAGATTTTGCCAAAAAAATTGTTAAACCTTAGGCCTTAGATTATTTTAATCTGAATGTTAAACGTTTATTTAAGGAATGTTTTAAGACAATCGGCCGCTATAAAATATAGATTAAGTATATAAAGATAAATCTTTAAAATGTTTTGCGTTCCTACCATTACATTTTTAACATTTTTATACCTACCTGTCGTAACTTCTAAACGAAAAATCTTGATTATAATAATTTAAAGAGGAATTTTCACGTAATTAATCAACCAGTTCCACGGTACCGTTTTGACGTTTACTCGATTCCAACTCGATCTCGATATTCTCAATCGCGTCGGAAGTAACCCCTTTGCGATATATCGCGAATGCATGGTCGGTCATTTGCTGCCACCACGATCCGATTCTGCGTCACTTCGACACGGGACAGCTAGTGCGTAAAATGAATTTAGATGAAAAAGCAATAATATCCGTTAAATTTAAAACTATATTGAATTCATAATGAAATCCATCATTTTACTAGTATTTCAGGATACATCAAGAAAATTTTGAAAATCTTCATTCATACTCTTGTTAAAGATAGAATTAAGAAGATGGATTATTTATTAAATTTAATTGTATAATTTCGTTTTATTTCTCCTCCTCTACAATTTAATATATTATATTCTGTTATGTTCCAAAGTCTGTTTTTTTATTCGAGAGGCTAAAATGTCGTTATACATTTTTCGTAATTGCATATTTCGTTGGTTTGCAAATTATTATTATGTAATTAATTAGATTATTCTTTAAGTGGTTTAAATTGATTAAACCCTTCAAGGCCCGGAAAATGAGACACAATAATAGATATTCTATTGTTGTCTGGCCGCATTGGGCCGCTCGGGCGGTAATGAATTAATCTAATCAAGAATCATAAAAATATCAATATCGTAATAAAATGTTCATAAATTTTACAGATGAATTTTTTGTCTCTCGAATAAAAAACAGACTTATAATATCTTATATACGTCATTTCTCTTGTGTAAAACGTAGTGATTAAATTATCTTTGTTAGATAATATAATGTTTGAAAAATAACAAATTTCGGTGAAATGTTGTTCAAAAAATAACTAATTACTATTTTTACTCTATATTTACTGTACTATGTTTATATCGACACAACAACTGAAGTTTCGATCCGAACGGATCGCACGGATCGCGAGAACGGCACGCAACCTGGAAGGGATAAGAGAACTCTATACATCGCATAGATCGCAGCGATCTGAGAAGCGGATCAGGTGGACCGGAACAAATCGTGTGTGTTTGAGCTCATTAAATCATTTTCGATAATTTCGACGCATCTATTGTCATTGAAATAAAATATCAGTTTTTTTAATTCATGTTTTGTATTATAAATAAAAAATATTATGTGAATATTGTTACATTTGTGACATTTCAAGTAGTCTCGTTAAAACGAATACAGTTATAGCAACTTATAGTTCATAATTATCGTGAAACAGCTGATCTGCTGATCCCCACTCCCATCTCTGCTACTTTTATCCTGGCAAGCAGTTGATAACATAGATTTCTCCAACAGCTTTTGCCTCATTTTTTCTTCCTTTTCTTTCATCGCCTTTTCCGCCTTCGCCCATATTATGTCTTGTTCCTGTCGTTCAAGGGCCTTCCGACACTTCCGAGGGTCGAGGACACAGCTGGACGTGTGAAGCACGACTAGTGGACAGAAGGTGGTAAATTAAAACGATAATTTGCAATTCACCAGAATGTACTTAAGTTCATAGGGTGGGATACACAGATAATTTCGCTTGGTGGTTCTTATTAAAAAAGAGGATCTATTTCGAAAAACTGAGTCGGCAAAAAAACTATATAATTATCGAACCTGCTTACAAAATTTCACGGGAATCGGTTGGGAAATGCGACCTGTAGATGAGAACAAATGGACATGCGAAAGCATTTTTGCCCAAGCTGAAGCAGAGACGCTTCGCGCTCGCTCTGTCAATTAAGTTATCGACTAACAAAAATTGTTTTATATTTTAATATAATAAAAATATGTTTCGTTTTTAAGGTACATATTTATTTATGGGCCATTGTTGCCTGATACAAATAAATAAATAAATATGATAAATATATTCTCTTCTTTCGCTTTCACCGCCGTTTCCACCTTCATCTATAAGTCTTGTTCTTGTCGTTCAAGGGCCTTCTTCCGCTTTGAATACATCTTTATATTTTGACAGTACGGATTCAGTCACATGAGACGCACTTCTATTCGTAGGCGTTGATCTTATGCAGTTACTGTCATTACTGGCTCATTTTTTAACTTTCCTTATAAACGATACAACAAAGAACAGGCCTTTTTTGGGCTTTAGCGGTGTATATTTAGGTGACGCCGGTTTTTAAATCACTTATTGACCTTTACACGTTTGTGAACATCGAGCAATAAATAGTATTTAATGATGTGTGCCTCCAGCTTATCTTTCCTACGAATATCCAGAGATCTTCGTAGGAAAAATAAGCTGGATGAAAATGGTTCGTTAGAAAAGGTTACATCTTCTTTTTTATTATCATTTGTTTCCTTTACTGTTTCAAGGATGTATTTTTTTTCTCATTTGCTTGTTTTATTATCATAAACTTCGCTTCTTGTAAAAAATAATGCAGTGAGAAATAGTGTGAATTATATAATTATAACCTGGCATTCTCCAATAGCTCTTGTCAAATTTTTCCTTTTTTTGTTTTCACTGCCGCTTCATCCTTCGCGCATAATGTCTTGTTCGTCGTTCAAGGGCCTTTTTTCGCTCTTGCTATGCAATAAACCCTGCCTTCAGTCTCAACAAGCAAACTAGTGAGTTTCACTAAATCACCTAATCTACAGTCCACATGTAAAGTATGAGTATATATTTATATAGCGTGCACTTATGTATTAAGGCAGTAGTAATGAAGTAATCTCAACGTCTAACATTTACCGATATGGCGACTCTGCCCGCCAATACAATCATGTGAATAGTGCGTTGCGCAAGCGCACGGCGCTCTGCGCCGCGGCCGCTGTGGATGGCTGCGATGCAAGCCACCACAATTAATAAAGACATTTTAAATTAATAAAAATGAACTTATATAAAACAAGATAAAATCAATTAAATCATTAAAAAAAGTGTCTACGACGTCTACGTGATTTCCGTAAATTACAAAAGATAAAGACAATATCAGTAACGAGAGAGCCCAATGCTCAAAACTTCATTTTTCGAGGATTCAAATGCATGCATCGTGTAACGGTAGCTATGAAGAAAATAAAGAAAACTATCTTGTGTAATTAGCACGTGAGTAACAATATTATTATTTTGTTTCTAATATTATTTATCTTAACAACACCTGTGACAAAATCGTTGACAGATAAAATTATAAGAATATATTTTTTTTCCACTGTGTTCCAATTCAAGTAACTTGATACACTTTTAATATTGTAATGTGTTTGTATTTAAGTAGATTTTAACGAATAATTTCACGTAACATGATAATGATTTTTTCTACTAATAATTTTGTTTCATTTTTACTTATTTTTATATTTTATTATCTATAAATCCTAATTAAGCAAGTTTAGATTTGTCATTTCTCAAATATTTTACGTGACGATGAATAAACAGACTTAGTAAAGTGATCATTATTTTTCATTTTATAGCGATACTTCTCATACTTATAACTTGGTTAATTATAAAAAAAGTTAGTTCATTTAGGAAACATAAGAAAATATGGATTTATTTTCTTCAACAAATACGAAAGTTTACGATAAATCTTTATTTAGTCAAAAAATAATGAAGGTCAGTGGTCGGAATTATGGAATTATGAAATTCATTCCCAATCAAACAATAACAAAACATCTTAAGAACAATAAAATAATACACCTTTTGTTTGTTTGCCACATTGTATGCCGCTAAGTTTGCGACCATTGTAGTTAAGACTTTTTTTTTACCACTTACTGGACTTCTCAGAAGAAAATGAATTAATTATGCCAACTGATGCATCCCACTTTGCATTAGGAAGTGTTGTGTCAATGTTTTTTTTGCGATGTGATGAATGGAAAACGAATAGAAGTTTCGTAAAAAGTTATGCTTAGCGACAGTTTTCGAATTATTCTTGAAAAGGGGGGTAGCCAACCTCTAGTTCCAGAAATATTGAGAAAACCAAGTGATAGTATAGATACGTTTTACCTTTTAAAACGTATCTATACTATCACGATCTATAAAGGTGACGAAATGAATAATAAAATAATGATATAATTGCTAATTATAATGTTTAATATGAAGTATTTATAAACAACGTTGCACCCGAGCGGAATTCGTTGATTTATTATTTACTCGTGTAAAAGATAATAAATAAAGATATACAATCTGAAACGTATTGTAGAAAAAAAAACTGGGATATATTTTTAATATCAGAAGGTAATTTTTGAATCTATATATATAAAAGGGAAAATCACTCACTCACTGATCACGAAATGTCAGAAACTACAAGTGCTAGGTGACTCAAATTTTGCACGGGGGCTCCTTTTGGGGCGTAGGTGCTCAATAAGACGGGATTTTGCCTAAGTCAACCCCTAAAGGGGTAAAACAGGGTGGCAAAGTTTGTATGGGAGAAAGCGATTCTTTGGCCCGATTGACTTGAAATTTGGCATAGACATTCTTTCACAAAATTAATTGAACACGTGTTTCGTATTTTTTTTATATTTATCTCCTAACAGGGTTAAAAAGTGGTAGAAAGCTATTTTTGGGGCGATTGACTTCGACGTCGGAATTGAAACTTCTTAGTGCATTTGATTGATTAATTAAGAAAAATAAATATCATTTGTCATCTCAACGTAGTATTCTCTCTCTATATATTCTTATAGTATATTCTCTTTGATCATTTCCCCTGAGAGTAGGTAGAATGCGTTTCATTGAATAGCGAATATTCAATGAAACGTACTACTCGTATGAACATTGGCTATTTTGTATGGGAAGCGCCATTTTAGGTTACTTTTGACAGCTAACTTTTGATAAAGAGGTTTTAGTCTTAATAATGATCTTAGTAATAATGTTGGATAAAAGGACCGTAGTGTTACTTTCTTTTTAGTATTCAGCTGCTTTGTTAGTAACTTACTAATTAAAAAGATAGCGCTGGTTCTCAAGGTAATATTGATAATAATTAAATTGTAGGTGATACGAAGTTCACAGGGTCCACTAGTAGTGAAATAAATGGAGTATAGTAAAAATAACTGGGATATATATTTTTACCAGAAGATATTTTTGTAATTAACTGAATAGATTGACAGTAGAACAGTAAATATGAAAGAATAATTTAAGATAGCAAAACTTAATGTTTTAATAAAATAATTTATGTAAGTGACATTAACACATACAAGATAACCTCGATCGGAAATTCGTACAACACCACGTCTCATGCAAGTACGTACTTACATACGACGCCATATTATTCGTCGTCGCCATAGAAAATTTCTTGTGGCGCTTTCATTTTGTCCGTGGTCGTGGCACAATCAAGCACCATTCAAGAAACGGGAAGATCGCATAAACCTGCTGATCGGATAGCGCTACGATTGGAGCAAGCGTCTGGAGGAAATAGAAATCCTCGCACCCCATTGGACGGCGCGTTTGTTGCCGTGTCGGCTCCTGCGCCTGCATCCCTGCGTCCTGCGCCTGCATCGCGTTTTCGTCTCATCCGTCGCCATTTTGTGGTGTCACGTCTTAATCACGGCGTGCTGTGGTTTTATTATTGTATTTTTTGTTGTGCTATAAGTTTTTGTATCATTAATAATGGCTGAAAAAAGTGAACAAACTCTGGCGCAAAGTAGCCAGACAGTGGCAGTGGACTTTAGAGAGTTAGTTGCCTTGCGTGGTCAAACAAAATATCCAGATTGTTAAATTTTGTGCATGAAAAATCTCTGTCTGTTGCGTGCAACGAGCTAATTCTTGTTAAAAAGGCTTGACTCATTGAAATTGACCAGCAGCTTAACAAAGGCTTAATAATCCAGTGGCATCAGTGTCTTCTGAGATTAATTTTCCCAACATTGTTCTTGACACCTTTAGTGTTAAGTTTTCAGACTACATACCATTTATAAATTTGTATAAATCATTAATTGATCAAAATGAAAACTTAGATAATATTCAAAAACTTCATTATTTACGTAGTTATTTAAAGGCTGTACCACTTGATTTAATTAAAAACTTACCGCTGACAATAGAAAGTTATGTAAAAGCCCTTGACATTTTAGAAAATAAATACTATAATAAGTATAGATTATTAAATAAACACATTAACTTGTTAATTGAACTTAAGCCTATTGTAAAATCTACAGCTGTCAGTTTACGTGAATTTGTATGTAACATTGAACAAATCATTGCAGCTTTATCAAATCTTGAGCTAATGTTAAATACTGGGATGTTATAATATTGTGTATACTTTGTCGCAAACTAGACATGTACACGTCGCGCGCATATCAACTTGAGAGGAACGCGGAGGAGGAGCCTACAATTGATGCCTTCCTCGCCTGAAGGAGGAGAAGCGAGCGCTGGCGCTTGCGAATGCTGGGGCCGTACCGGCTAACGAAACGAGCTTCGGAAAGTCTGCTGGGCTTCAAATTAAAACAGATAAATCGAGCCCCAATCGGGCCAAAATGGCGAACCTCAATTCATGATTGCACACGAACATCGATATCTTTTAAATAACTTCGGCGAATAGTACAAACTCCTTACTTCGATTTTTCTGTTTTAAGTTGAAGCTCGGCAGACTCGCCGAAGTTCGAAAAGTTAGCCGTTAGGGCCCCAGATCCGGGCAGCAAGTTCACCGATCAGCATCGCCAGCAAAGCAAGGAGCAAGGGCTAGTAGCCTACACTGCCACGAAGCATCCTACATGTCTCCTTTGTAAGTCTGAACATATATTATATCTTTGTTACAATTTGAAATTATTGCCAGTCACTAAAAGACTACAATTTGTAAAAGATAAAGGACTTTGCTGCATATGTCTGGGTAAACGTCAAAATACATGCAAGTATCACTTCCGCTGTGCGGAGTGCAAGAAGGCCCACAATACACTGTTCACTCACCTGAAATTTGTACACTGTTGCATATAAACAACGATGGTCGCACAATAACAACGACAGTGTGGGGTTTTTGGCGCCATTTTGTCGAGTTCGGTTTGGTGTCTATTTTAATTATTTTCAAATTGATTCATAGTGGATATTGTGTCTTAAAATTGGTGCAGTTAAATGGTACAAGTGTCTACGCAACTGAACAATATGTGGGATAATTGAAATAGGCGCGATCTTGGTTGTGTGAAGCCGAGACTTTTATTGAAGTGGTGGCTTCCTCGGCAGAACTAACCGAGTAAACTGTCTTGATATACTTGGTGCCAAATGCTCCAAGCAGCGTTGATATGCGATGCACCCGCATTCTAATGAAAAATGAAACAATATCTACCACTGAATATTTAACACTTGACACTGGCAATAATTACTTCCAAGAGGAAAGTAGATTGCCATAACAAAAAAAGAAGAAGAAGAACAACGACAGTGCTCCATCGCTGTCGCTTGACAGTTTCGACAGTGTCACCGCTTCATCTTCTGTCTCAATGGCAGCAAACAATATAATAATTCTAAATATTTTAATTATGTTCTTTTACCTACAGCAAAGGTCAAACTTATAGTTCGAGACGGCACTGAAATTCATTTGAGAGCCCTGCTTGACAGTGGGTCCCAGTTGTCTTTTGTATCAGTGAAAAGACAATGCCGCTGCTTGATATGAAACCCACACAGACTAGTGTCAAATGTTGTCGGCATCACAAATGTAAAAACTAGGTTGAAGCATTGCTTACCTTTAATAGTTTACTTTTTAACTAATCCATACAATGTTACTGTCAACTGCCATGTAGTAGAACAGATCACATGCAATCTACCCCAAACTAAAATTAATCACAAAAGTATTTTGATCCCGAAAAATGTCAGATTGGCAGATGATCAATTTATGTACCAGCTGAAATTGACATACTAATGGGGGCTGATGTGTTTTTCCAGGTGCTGCTTCCATCGGAGTCACAGAACTGTACTTCTGTGGCGCCGCTTAACTTCCAGCAACCTACATCGCCGTGCGGTGCATAGCTTCCATGTCTCATCAACACTCAATTCGGTTATATTATTGGAGATACCCTGCCCAACTTGACATCATCAAAGGTCTGCAATAAGGTAGCTTTTAAATGTCTTACATGTGATGATGATATTAATAACACTTTATCTAACTTTTGGAAAACCGAAAGTGTCCCTGAAGTATTCGATGAAAAATCTTCAGAGCAAGAACTATGTGAATATACCTTTAAAAATACTGTACAATTGAAGTAAAATCGTTTTGAAGTTGCTTTACCTTTAAAATTACATTTGAATAATGTGAATGATGCTTTAGGCAATTCATTTAAACTTGCTTTAAAAAGATTTCCTAACTTAGAGAAAAAATTACATAAAGATCCTAATCGCTTTGCTGAATATAGTAAATTCATTTATGACTATATAAATTTAAAACATGGTCATTATGTAGACATTGAACTGTATGAATTAAATAAGGATGCTGTGTATTTTTTGCCTCATCATGCAGTTTTAAAACCAGATAGCAAAACGATCTGTTACTAAATGGGCTAATTAGAATTGGTAACTTTACATTCACAACTGCTAAAAATTACTAGCTTATGAAATAATAAAAGTGTCAAAGACAACTTACAAAGCTTATTTCTATTTATTCATAACTCAGGCGTGTTACGTGTGGGTGGCCGCTTGCATCACTAATATTCCTTATACTCAAATGCATCAAGCTTATCTTACCATCTTACCCAGAGAGTCACCTATCACTCAGTGTATTGTAGTAAGATCAGAACATAAGAGGCTTTTGCATGCTGGTCCAAAACTGTTATTGTCTAATTTAAATCAAAAATTTTGGATCACTAATGGATTATTGTATGTTAAGAAAATAACAAAAAGTGTATAACATGTTTCAGAAATAAGGCGTAAGCCACTTAGCAGCTAATGGGTTCTCTGCCAGCTGATCGGGTGACTGCTATGAGCCGTCCGTTCGAAAAGGTTGGAGTAGATTTTGCTGAACCTGTTAAAGTCAAACTCTCGCGCGTGAGGCGCTTACTAGAGGGAAAAGGGTACATTTGCGTGTTTTATTTGTTTCGCAACCAATGCGATTCACCTTGAGCTAACTTCCGTTCTCACAACAGAAGCTTACCTCGCGTACCTTAGGCGATTCCTTTCCAGAAGGGGGTTGCCTAAAGAAATCTATTCTGACAATGCCAGCACATTTAAAGGCGCAAGGAACCAATTAACTAAGCTTTATAATTTAATGTCCTCACACAGTCACCAAAGCAAAGTTTGTCAATATGCAGCAAAACATGGTATAAACTTCCATTTTATGCCATCTTATTCTCCTACCTTTGGCGGACTGTGGGACCAAATATTATTTGAAAAGGTTTATTCCCGATGTCCCCCACTATTTGTCCGCCACTGGTGGACATCGAGAAAAAAAGTTGCAATGTCCACCAGTGGGGGACAGCGCTACTTCAGTAGTCTTCCCGTTGGGCCCTACTGGTGGACACTGAGAAGAAATGTGTTGCTCTGTCCCTCAGTGGTGGACATCGAAACCAAAAAAGTTTCGTTGTCCCCCCACTATTATATTTGTGTTCATGAAGGATTACGCATTTCCGAAATTACTATAGTTAGAGGATATTTTAAATAGAATAGAATGATTTATCTTCGAAAAATATAAATAAAGGGGCATAAATTAATTCCAACATTTCAAATCCCAAACATGTAGTAGTACTATGTTATAGGCGTAGGTAGGTAAAAGGAATTAAGAGTCGTGTAATAAAGTGTATTTTGAGTAAAAATGAGAAATGTTGACTAATTTTTAAACACTATAGAACTTTATATAAATATAAAGTTAAAATATAAAGAATAATTAAATTCAATTTTGATAGAAATTGAATGTATCTTAAACTCTAGACCACTTATACCTTTATCAACATCTAATGTAAATGATTTTAGCTATTTAACTACTGGACATTTTTGAATTGGAAATGCCATTACTATGAATCCAGTAGGAGACGTAACTAATGTACCACAAAATAGATTGAAGTTTTGGCAATTGTGTACTCAGATCAAACAATCGTTTTGGAAACAGTGCTACAAACAATATTTAAATGTCTTACAGAATCGACCTAAATGGTTAAATGTATCACCTAATGTAAAAATTGGTACTCTTGTTATTCTAAGAAAGGAAAATACACCACCATTGTCATGGCCCATGGCTAGAATAACTAAAGTATTTCCAGGTCATGATGGCCTAGTAAGAGATGTGGAAGTTAGGGCTGCCAATGACAAGTGTCACGTCGGTTCTATTTTAAAGATTAGTGTATTACCTATAGATGATTAAGCATTTTCCTGTATGTAAGGTAGGAATTAAAACAATAAGTTTTTATGTAATATATAATTTACAACAATTCATAAATTTTGAGATTTAAGCATTCACAATGCTATTTTATATAATACCAAATAATATACTAGAAAAAATTCGACTCGCACCAGATCATGTTCCCGTCCGAGAACATGATCTGGTGCGAGTAGTATTTTTCTAGTATAGTATATTATTTGGTATTATATTACAACAATTTAGTTATGTATCTTACTGTGTGAACTAAGTGAGGGTTTCAACACAGCATTTATTTAATAATTGATAAAAAATTCTTTACTATTCTTATGCAAACTAGTACTTACCTGATATTTGAAAAACATAATGTTTATTTGTAGCTTAAATTGTTAACTTTTTGTTGTGCAATGTAATAAAAGAAAAAAGTGTTTTGTTTAGAGATAATTTTGTGAGACCGCAGCATCACTCACTGCACATCACTACTTCATTTGGAGGGGCGCTTCTCGCTCTATCTTCGCTTCCGGCTACCATTGCATAGGTCGTGTTTCCGTACTTTTATACTTTAATAAGTGTTTTTGCAAAGTTGTATGTGCCATTTGCTATCCAATAGGCCCTGCCTTCAGTCTCAATAAGCATACCAGCGAGTTTCACTAAATTACCTAATCTACAGTCCACATCTACGTGCCAACCCCACAGATTGGTAGGTATGGTTTTTTTGATTTGATTGTTTTAATTTCATAGACTTCACTTCTTGTAAAAAAAACTGTGGTAAGAAATAGTGTGAATTATTCATATAGTAAATATAATTAAAGAAAAATGAGACATAAGCTGGAATTAATTATAACCTGGAATTCTCTAATAGCTCATGTATCATTTTTTCTTTTTTACTTTCATCGCCGCTTCCACCTTCGCCTATATTATGTCTTGTTCCTGTCGTTCGAGGGCCTTTTTCCGCTCTTCATAATCCGTGTGCAAATTTCGACGGTATGATTTCAGTCACATGAGACGCACTACTATTTGTACGCGTTGATCTTGTACAATTACTGTCATCAGTGGCATCTGATAGCATAATGTTCCATAGATAGGTTGTCTTTTCGTGTACAGTTCCAAAAGTCTGTTAAGGCTCTATAGCTTGTGCGTTTGATTCTAAATAAGTCGAGGAGCTTATTTCGAATATTCGTGTATGTACTGTTTTCAAAGTGTGGTGTAAGGGCAACCTTTATTTTGTGAAAGGTATCCAATGAGAGGCAGATGAAAATCAGTTCCTTCTGTATGATACGTGCATCCTCGCCCCAAAGTTTGCATTTAATAAAATTTTCAACTGTGGTCCGGGTTGAATTTGTCACTCTTAAAGTCGTTGCAAATATTGTTTCTGTTACCGTCAGTGTTCGAAGAGATGACTCCGTGCTGATTGTCGTTATTGGTGTGGGAGGCGCGTTGCAAGCTACACAACAGAAACAAATATGTCTAAAATTTGTTTCTGTTGTGTAGCTTGCAATGCAAGCAATTGATCAAGTTGTTCGCTGTTCCTTTATTGGCGATTTTTTTTGTCTTCCTCTATAGTTGGCCACCAAACGTAAAAGCGTGACAGTGCTGTCATTGCTGAAATGGGTGTCCAAGATGCAGGTATTTTAAGGTCGCTTTCCTCAAAGCTTCAGGAATAATAATACGGCCCTGCCACATGTTTATCTTATTTTCTAATGACAACTCACCTAGCTTTCTGGCGAATGTTTTTACTTCGTTTGAGTATTGATGTTCACGCCAACCAGTTTTTCTAAGGTTAGTTATTTGCTTCAGTGTTATATGTCGCCGATGCTATCAGTTTGCAGTCGCGCTACAATTTTGTGAACCTTAAGCTCAAACTCAGAAGGAAGTTCTTCGGGGTTGGGCTTCCACCTTCGCCCATATTATGTCTTGTTCCTGTCGTTCAAGGGCCTTTTTCCGTTTTGAATATTCCGTCTGCATATTTTGACGGTTTGATTTCAGTCACATGAGACGCACTACTATTTGTAAGCGTTGATCTTGTACAATTACTGTCATCAATGGCACATTTTTTAACTTTCCTTTTAAACGATACTGCCTCTAAGCATAGTACAGGCCTTCTGGATTCAGGCGGGGTATTTTTAGGTGACGCGGCGGTTTTTCAAACCATTTATTGACTTTTACACCTTGGTGAACATCGAGCAATAAGGGGTATTGATTGATGAGTGCCTCTGGGTTTTCGTAGGATTTATTCCGGCTCGGACTTCACAAAGATGAGCTAGATGAAGTCGGTTCGATAGAGAAAGTTGCATCTTCATTTTTATTATTATTTGTTATCATTTGTTTCCTTTACGGTATTTCAAGGATTGACATATCTCATTTTTTCTTTTTCGCTTTCAACGCTGCTTCCACCTTTCTTCCATATTATGTCTTATTTCTGTCGTTCAAGGGTCTTTTTCCGCTCTAAATACATCTTTTTTCCATAATTTGTCTGAAAATTTCGACGGTACGAATTCAGTCACATGAGACGCACTACTACACGTATGCAACGAAAGGTACTATAATTACTGGCACATTCTTAGCTTTTCTTTTAATCGATACTGCTATTTAGCATAATACAGGGCTTTTGGGTTTAGGCGAGGTATATTTAAGTGACGCATACGTTTCTCTAATCATGTACTTACCTTTACATACTCAAGTAATAAAGGGTATTGATTAATGAGTACCTCTGGGTCTTCGTAGCATTGATTCCCGCTTAAACTTTGTAAAGATGAGCTGAATGAATATAGTTCTGTTTTTTATTGTAACAACTTCGTCCGGCGCTTTTCCTGATTCTTGTGTTATTTTTATATTTATTAACTCAATAGATATTTGTTCATAAATTATTGTTTATGACTCTTGATTTACGACTTAAGGTTAAAGTTATTGTAATAATACGAAATCACCAACTACATCTTGGCTTTATTCAATTTAAAATTAGACAAGACTGTTTCTTTGATATGACAATAGACAATGAAAAAAGTGTACACTACATTCACTCCCTCTCTAGCTTCTTTATCTATAACTCAAAATCTTTGAGATAATTTGGTAACTTCTTGTTTCGTGAGCAACGTACTGCCGTACCATTTTCTAAGTCTGTAGAGATTGTTCTCACTTCACTAATAGAGTATGGCAAATTTTTGGCCCGAACCCAGTGCCACATTCTGACGACTCCTGGGTGACAAAGTAATTTATGTAGCTCATACAGTGTATTACTACAGATGCTAGCACTGATTCTCGACAAAGCATCAGCCGAAACATTTTCTTTCCCTGGATGATACACAATGTCATATTTATAGCAAGAGAATTCAAGACGCCATCTTTCAAATTTCTCATTTTTAATTTCGCTGTTGTGGTGTTGAATCATCATAAAAAATACTGATTTTTGATCTGTCAGTAGTAAGAAATGTCAACCAATAAGTAAATGATGCCATTTTCGAAATGAGTCCACGATTGCGTAAGCTTCTTTTTCAATCGACGAGTGTTTCCTTTCGGATTTATTTAGTGTACGAGAAAAAAATGCTACAGGCCTTCCTCTATGATGTCGTTCACCAGCTGGATCAGGTCGTCCTCGTTGTTCATCAACATAATGGTGCTCAGTGATAGCATGACAGGCGAGGGGATGAGATATTTCATACCTCTGCGCGTTAACATTTTTTACATACTGCGATGAGGACGGTGAGCACACAGCGCCGAAAAGATATCATTGGTCCATTTTTGTCACCGTATATAATTTGTCTTGTCACTATCAACTCAATGTTGCCCTGTCAAATAAGTAGTTCAACTTTTTTATGTCTGAAGTCACGGTTATTTACATAAGTATTTACATAAGAATATCTATTTACAATATCGTTAAAATTAAGATTATTTACACATAAATTTAAATTACGCACAGAACGTACATTGTTTATAACAAAGCTGGCATCACTCACATTTATTCCGCGAATATCGAATGATGCGATTTGCGAATCAGTTTCTTTCGTCGTCATACCTGAAGCTCCTCGTATTCGTAACGGTGATGTATTATCTCACCTCTGCTCCAGCCTGCTCTAACAAAGATAAGTCTACTAGAGACACTGCTGCGCCCTCGTCCAATAGGGCTAGGGTGTCAACATCACCTTTAGGCCCGAAGATCACCACTGGAATCACTTTCAAAAGTACGTGTCGCTGGCGTGGTTCGCTTTGTTCCGTCCCTGGAGAAACAGCGGTACTCACAATTTCGTGTGGCGTAACGTCGCGTGTCAATTTCAGTGGTAGCGCATGGAGCAGCGGGTGGTGCACCCTTTCACAATCCTCTTCAGTGCATTTATTTACAGTCTTTCAGCTGGTATTTTTCTGATAAACAGGAGAAACATAATTTTTGTTTGGTCACGAAATTCCAACGTTCGTCTACAGAAAGTTGCTTGAAAACTGTGCAGTCTTTAAGCGCGTGTTCTCCGTGACAGCGGACGCACTTCCTCTTAGCCAAAGTTGAGGTCGTTGCGAATACTATTTTCTTCTCGTTGTAGTTTTGTCTTATTTTGCTACTTTCGACTACCGGTTGGCGCAATATGTGTAGAGGCGTGTGCAATTTCCATGAGCCAGTTTGACAAACTGTTCAATGTGACGGGCAATGTGTTGTCAATTATTTGTTTGTCACACACTGACCTGAAAAATTTTTTGGAGGTTAGTGTTGTCACATGAAAAGCCAAAGATATTTTAAGTTGCTAGGGAGTTTGTTTATAATCTCTTTAATCAAAGTCGGATTTCAGATGTGTCCCGTTTCGTTGGTAATGTTCATCGTAGGAACTATATTTGTACTGTGGTCGCAAACTCTATGACGTGATTGATGTTATCGTGACTGATGAATTTTGTATTGCGTATTTTCTGAAACATGATGTCAATGATGAATTCTAGTCTGCCGAATCTGATTTTCAGGGTAGATATGATCTTGTCTAGGTTTAAAGCGGAAACTAAGAGAGCGGAGACTGAATTGCGAGCGCGCCCTTGCAGGGACCTTGCGAGTCTGGCGATATTTTTGTCGTCGAGTGGTAGAAATGAATTGGCTATAAAACAGGGACCACTTTTCAGGCTCTCCTGAAAACACTGGCAGCTTTTTAGTGCTAGTCTGTCGGGCTAGGAGCTTGTTTAAATGTCTCTCCAAGTTGTGTGCTTCAGTGCTTGTTGATGGGATTTGTTCGTTCAGATGTCGTTGAGTGTGAGGAACTGTCGTGTCCGTGATGAATGCTGGGAAAACGTAGGTGCTGCCAGTAGGAGTGGGTCTGCTTCTGTCTGCTTGTATTAAGGACGTCTTATACATATAAATATATATATATTTTTGTAACAGCCTAGACTGAACCTTAAATTTTGAATTAAGCTTGAACCCTGTGAATTGATTCAGTAGAAAGTGAGTAGAAATGAGCTAATCAAATAATGTTATTTATTTATGAATCTATGTTCTTCTTCTTCTTTTTTTTGTTATGGAAATCTACTTTCCTCTTGGAAGTAATTATTGCCAGTGTCAAGTGTTAAATATTCAGTGGTAGATATTGTTTCATTTTTCATTAGAATGCGGGTGCATCGCATATCAACGCTGCTTGGAGCATTTGGCACCAAGTATATCAAGACAGTTTACTCGGTTAGTTCTGCCGAGGAAGCCACCACTTCAATAAAAGTCTCGGCTTCACACAACCAAGATCGCGCCTATTTCAATTATCCCACATATTGTTCAGTTGCGTAGACACTAGTACCATAATTATAACTGCACCAATTTTAAGACACAATATCTACTATGAATCAATTTGAAAATAATTAAATTAAACACCAAACCGAACTCGACAAAATGGCGACAAAAACTCTGAATCTATGTTAATTGTAACATGTATGAATGTTATGTCTGGAAACGATATACATATCGTTCCTTCTGATAAAGCTGATAAGTTTTCTGCGCCCATTTTTCTTGACAGCTAAAAGACGTCATAATGGGTGGTAGGGTAAAAGAATTGACGATTTAAAAATGCTTATTATGTGAGCTTATTGGAATAAAGATTTTTTCAATTTCAATTTCAATTTCGATGTTCTTAATGGATGTATGATGATTCATACCTTTCGGTCCATTCTTACCGGATCTGAGAGAGGTGCGGGATCTAGAGATGTTTTGAAAACCATCGTCATCGTCGTCTTGGAGCGCCTGTAGTTGGATGGCGAGTGTTTCTTCCAGCAGGCGCTTCTCGATCGCCGCTCGCTCTTCAGCGGCTTTTAATTGTAATTGTAAGAGTTTTTGCCTTTTGACTGTTAACATTGTACTTGCGGTGGAGTGAGTGGACGGGCATGGCGAGGGCGGGCGGCTATCCTGGATTGGCTGTCTGCTGTCTTGTCTGTCCTGATCAGGAACAGCCGCTGTCGTCAATGATGCCATTGCCCTGGTTTGGCTTCTTGTTCCTACCATAGTTTGATTCTGCTGTTGTACACCGAAGGACCACTATATATTGGCGCAGTTGTCGGTCTGCGGGTCAGGGGTTAATTTGGTAGAGGTAGCGCGCGCGCGCTCCGTCAGTCGTGGCCGAAAAAATATAGAAGAAGTGAAGTTGCGGCGGAGTGCGAACACCGATGCGTTGACATGTTTTCTCTCTATTACGGCTATATTGGCGCAGTTGTCGCTTGTCGGTCTGCGGGTCAGGGGTCAGTCCTTAGTCTTCCCGTCCGTCCGTTCCCCGATAGTCATCTGTCCGTCTCCCCGGTACGTCATCCCTGTCAACCTCTGTCGTATGTCTGTCAGCCTGTCAGTCACTAGTCGAAGGAGGTAGGAGGCCGCGACAACGGCATTGGCGTCGTGCCTTTACGCCGTGTGCAAGCATGACGCACCGACAGGTTTGCAGGCGTTAACAACTAGTGTCTCTGCAGTCTTCTGTTTTATTGCAATCTTAACGTCTGTCTTCACTTATCATCATCATCATAGATGGAATAGCATTTTTATTGTTATTAGTTAAATGAGTTGTTCCACTAATTACTGTATCTTTGCATTGGTTATTATTAGGACTAGATGCTGCTGAAGGATATGGTATAAATTCAGGAACGTTTGGATTAATTTTTTTATTGTAACAACTTCGTCCGGCGCTTTTCCTGATTCTTCTGTGTTATTTTTATATTTATTAATCAAAAGATATTTGTTCATAAATTATTGTTTATGACTCTTGATTTACGACTGAAGATTAAAGTTATTAAGAAAATAAATGGGTCCCTACCTAATAAAACCTGGTGTATTTTTATTTATGTGGCAAACTTATGTTTTTAAATTAAATACTGCCCCTTATTATAGTACAAGCCTTTTGGGTTTAGGTGGGATATATTGAAGTGACGCTGGTTACCCAAACCATTTATTGGCCTTTACACCTGATAACAGATTACTAAACTTTTTATATCTGCTTATAACGCAGCAATGACAATTCTTCGGTCTATACTGATGTCTCTGCAGTGTTCTGTTTTATTGTTCTGTTTAACGTCTGTCTTCACTTATCATCATCATCATAGATGGAATAACAATTTTATTGTGATTAGTTAAATGAGTTCTTCCACTAATTACTGTATCTTTGCACTGTTTATTATTAGGACTAGATGTTACTGAGGGATTTGGTATAAATTTAGGAGCGTTTGGATGAAGTTTTTTTATTATAACAACTTCGTACGGCGCTTTTCCTGATTCTTCTGTGTTATTTTTATATTCATATACTCAATAGATATTTGTTAATAAATTATTATTTATGACTCTTTATAAGTTTTTTATTGCAACAACTTCGTCCGGCGCTTTTCCTGATTCTTCTGTTTTATTTTTATATTCATTAATCAATAGATATTTGTTCATAAATTATTGTTTATAACTCTTGATTTACGACTAAAGATTTAAGTTTTTAAGAAAATAAATGGGTCCCTACCTAATAAAACATGGTGTTTTTTTATTTATGTAGCAATCTTATTTTTTAAAATTTAATATTTAAAATTTAAGTATAGTGCAGGCCTTTAGGGTTTAGGCGGGATATATTGAGGTGACGCTGGTTACCCAAATCATTTATTGGCCTTTACACCTGGGTGAACATCGCGGATAGACCATGTTATGCCTTGTTGGTTTAGTAAAATACGGGTTACACGGTTATTACAAATACAAACTGGTTCAGGTCGTGGTTGCATTACCAGAGAGCGACATAGAGGAGAACATAGACTAGCTAACTTAATAAGGGTGACTACACATACAACATCCTTCCCTTTTTACAAAACAAGTTTAAGTTTCAATTTTAAAGTAGGGTCACATGTTGATCAGTTAGCCACTCGGACACAATCAACCAGCTCAATATTTCGTAAATGCGACACTGTCAACTCGTGCCGCCGAGTGATTTACATGTTAAAACATGCCCCCTCCCCCGTCCCCAGTTGCCAGAAAGCTTGCCCTAACGTCGGCTGTGTGAAGTAGAATTTTGTGTTTTTTAGTGGAAAAAGTTGAAAAAAAAACGTCAGCACTTTTTCCTTTCACTTCTTTTTGTATAATATTTTGCAAATCATTATGTGTCGGCTGTGTAGACTCACTAAGCGTGCTTCATTTACTATTTGTATGAACTGAGTAGAGACGCTCATTAAAAAATTAGCTTAGCGTAACGAGTTCGGAAGGTGGGTGTTCTACAAATAACCAAATTTCTATGTCCAACAGTCAACCATGGGTAATTGTGTACTAACTATTGTTAACTGTGTAATTTTTCTTATGTTTTATTGTTGAATTTCATATTCTTTTTCTATTTTAGATGGGATGTAGGTACTAAGTAACAAAAACGAAAAGAAGGAGGATATTCAGCAAGACGCTATAAAAAAAGCAATTGAATATGCTAATAAAATACATTGATCTCTTACTACATTAATCTCTCTAGTTATATAGAGGGGTGGCCAGGCCACATGATTAAGGACACCAGTCGATTTTCATACAAATGAGGTAACTTTGAAGCCTTGGTTCTCCGCCAAGGATTGACCGAGCCGTGATCTGATGATGGCCATCCAGGTAGTGAATGTTCCTCCATTCTAGATCGATATACACAACCAACTGATATATCAGCATTCTAAGAGATGTAAGGATATGTTTAAAAAAACCGAAAATTTAGCATAAAAATGTATGGAAATCCTGAAATTAAAAACTCTGATCCTTACATCTCTTAGAATGCTGAACAAATTCATTCCCTGGGTGGCCATCATCAGATCATGTCTCGGTCAATCTTGGCGAAGAACCAAGGCTTCAAAGTTAAGTACCTCGTTTGTATGAAATTCGACTGGTGTCCTTATTATGTGGCCACCACTATCTAATGTGCGTGATAATTAATAAAATATTATATTTGAGATGTATGAAACCTCCTAATAGTGACATAAATAAAATAAATAATGCTTTTAAAGCTTTTAGAGCCAAGAAATATTCCAAAGCAAAGAGTCTTTTTGTTGATTTTATAATCACGTTAAATTGTTCGTAATTATTATAAGTAAGTATACTTTGTGTTAATTTTCATAATAATACTGTTTAATAAAAAATTAAAGGTCTATTTCATAACATAAACTGTCATTATTTAATGAAAATTAATTTATCATTTTACGTGACTAATTGTGTACCCCATGGTTAACTGTTGCAAACCCCCCCGGTTAATAGTGTACGATAGTGTGGACATAGTTAGCCAATTCTCATTTTTGAAAAAATCTTTGGTATAACAAAAAGTTTAACTAAAAGTAACATTTCTTAAATGCCAATATGTAGCCAACAAACCTGAGTATTGGGTAGAATAAAAAAAATGTTCTTTTTGATGAATTATTACGATCTGTGAAGGTTCGAATTTTATGTGGTTAACTGTTCGACAGGTCACCCTACGTAATTTTAAGTACCACCAGCTTGGGACCCCATAATTCATCAACTAAAATCCCATCCCAAATCACACACTGCAGGATCTAAAGATATAGTTAGTTCGTTTTGTAGATAGGGATCAAAAGGGAGGTCGACACGACCTCTCTTGAGTTTTCTTCCGCCAGTTCTTTCTCTCAGAGGCCTCCCAATTTGTGAACTGGTAGTAGATTCAGTAGCTAGATCTTGTTTTTTAATTAACCTTATTCAATTTAATTCAATAATAATGATAATGATTAAAATCAGAACGCAGCTATAAAATAATTTAATAAACTTGAATACATTTTTATAAAGTTTCGAGCGGGTAATTTCATAAAAATATGAGCAGCCTTTTTGCTTTAGTCCTCCCGTGACCACGGCCCCTGGAAAGGTGTCGAAACGTCGGGAATTCTAAAAACCAACAAATACAAACTAAATAATTCTAAAACTACACCTGAATTAATAAAATACGCGCTGTAATCCGTATCTAAGTTATATGTTTTTTTCTGTGTTGCTCAAATATGATCTACTCAAATCTCAAAATGACGACCTCCGTGGTCGAGTGGCTTTGTACACCGGTTTTCAAGGTGTCGCCATCTCTGAGGTTCCGGGTTCGATCCCCGGTTTTGTCAATTTAGAAAACGAACTTTTCTGTATTGGCTCAGGTCTGGTTGTTTGTGATACCACCTTTGTCTCTGATTTCCATAACACAAGTGCTTTAGCTACTTACTTTGGAATCGGAGCAATGTATGTGGTGTTGTCAAATATTTATTATTTATTTATTTATTTAAATGGTTAGTAATTAATAATTCTTTTCCTGGTTTATACACTAAATTGAAACTGTAAGATTGCAAAGATACGTTGGAATCTAATTGGACTTTTGTTTAGAGGTTTGGAAAAATTTATACTTACGGCTTGTGATCCGTTTCTACTGCAAAACATTGTCCATACAAAAATTTATTAAACTTTGTGCATCCATACAAAATAGCAAAATTTTCTTTCTGTATCCGACTATAATCATTTTCTGTATTTGTCATTGCCCTAGAGCCATATGCTACTGGTTAACCTTCTTGTAAAATTACTGCACCTAATTCTGCTTTACTTGCATCTACGTTTAACACTATCTTTTTATTTATATCAAAATAAGCTTATACTGGAGGTTCGCTAATTGCTTTAATTCATAAATTAGAAGCTTCTTTCTGTCTATTTTCCTATTTAAAAAAAACATCTTTTTTGATTTACTCTCTCAGTGGAGCTGTCAGTTCTGAAATATTAGGAACAAATTAAGAAATACAATTTATCATTCCTAGAAATCTCAATAGTTCTTTTTGACTATTATGTTCCGGCATTTTCTTAATAGCTTCTACTCTTTCTTTATCTGACTTTAAGTCCTCTTTAGTTAAAATATCCCCTAAGTACTTAACTTCTTTCTGATTTTATTTACATTTTTGAACATTGAACTTTACTCCGAATTATCTCGCTCTTTGTAACACTTTTTTCTAAAATTGTATTATTATAACATTGTATTATTTCTAAGACTAGATGTTGCTGCAGGGTTTGGTTTAAATTCATCAACGTTTGCGTTAAGTTTGGGTATTGTAGAAACGAAGAATCTTATCTAATTGTTTTCAAATCTTGTTTTATTATTATTCAATTTAAAGTTTTGTGTTTCGAGAAAAAACCTTGAACCGACCATTATTTTAATTTGCGTTAAAACAACACTTATCAACAACAAAAGGAACTTTTACACGTTCCTCTTTCCATTGCATTATTTATGTGCTCCATTCCAGTTGTTGTGTACGACCACATTTACCAGATCGATGTCCATTGCACAGGATGTCACCGCAAGACGCGTGGCACTGAGAGTTAGCAGCGCGTTGAATTTTTAAACAGCCTACTACCCTTTTCAATTACCCATCGAAATGGGTTGCTTCGCTGTCCAACCTCTGCTGACAATCCTTTTTGCGTTGCTTAATTATTTACGAAAATTTCTTAATTTAGGCGTGAGTGCAGAAATTGAGAGCTGAGTGCTTGGAATAAACGGACTGATCTAAATTGTATTTATAAAGATGTAAGTTCTTTTGTTTTGATATGCAGATTTGTATGAATGTTGCATACATTCACTTTAATATTATGTAAAATGAAATCACAGTAAAATAAATGAATGGAGTGTATCAGCTGCTTATATGTAATATCATGTCTAAAGCTCGTTATTGACGATATGTACATTTGGCGGACGTCCGTTCCAAATTGAAATAATAATACAATAATCCAGATTCAAGCTATAGGGCATCGTTGACTATCCATCCATGTGCCAACCAACCAACGCCGGACGCACGTCCATTCAGAAGTATTCTATTTTGACGTTATAAAAAGAAGTTGACCCAAAGAGTGTGCTACCACTGTTTTGTCTACTAAGTTACTTAAAAAATCACCAAATTGCGTAAATAAAGGAGCCCGCCCACAAACGATTTTTTTGTCGCCTAACATTGAGAGTTCAATACTGAAACGCCCCCTTGCTACAAAAAGTCGCTCACAAAGTCACTGAAATATTACCGCGATTATTGCAACTACAAAAAGTAAAACGTGGGCGAACTCCGTAAAAGTTACAGTTAAGATTAACTGGTAAGCATAGATGCCACTGTGGAGTATAAAAAAATTAAGATGAGCACAAAAAAATATATTTTTGATCAATGATTAAAATTATTAATTTTAACTATATTCTATAATTCGTTTATTATGTTTGTTCATGATTTTTTTTATATCTTCATTAAATTATATATGTTGTCTGAGTTTAAAAAGCTACCTATTGCAAAATATTGTGTTAACATTACTTATCATAATAAGGAAAATTATGTGGTCTTAGTTACTTAGGTACACACGACGGCACCTCAGACTTTATATGTTGACCTTGAGACCGCCTTCATGCCCTACGTAATAAAACCTATTTTCGCAGTTTAACTGTATAACCTGACGTGCTGTCGTGTGTACAATGCTTGGTGCATTTAAAGTTATTGAAGTAAGTTTTATTTAATTATTAGATTTTTCGCATTTACAATGCTATTTTTAACCGACTTCAAAAAAAGGAGGAGGTTATCAAGTCGACGGTATTCTTTTTTTTTTGTATGTTTTAACATAACTTCACCAGTTGTTAACCGATTTCAATAATTCTTTTTTTATTTGAAATAACATAGTTTGTGTGTGGTCCCATAAAGTAGTCATATAACACGTCTAATGAAGTCGGGTGGGACTTTTAGAATTAGAAAAAGAAAAGATGGTCCTCCCGCCCCACCAGACTTCAATAGACGTGTTATATTAATATTCATTAACTAATATTTTGAATATTATTTCTTGCTTTTTAGAGGTATTTAATTTTGAAGCCGTTTTTGTTTTTAGGCTTTTTGAAGGAGGTTTTTCTTTTTTTATATTAAGATAAAGAATAGGTATTAGAAAAAATACTAGAAAAAATCGACTCAGATTTCAGATTTTTTCTAGTATTTTTCTAAGATTATTTATCTTAAGTTTTATTTAAATTAATATGTGTCGAAAACTGGTCAATCAGTTTTTTGGATATGGTTATGAATTCAGCTTATTTACTCGAAACTATTACTAATTAACATTGCGTTAGCGACGAATAACTTCTTAAATGTGTTTAAAACTAGTGTTCGTAATTAATAAATGCTTTATTTTTGTTTACATTTAAGTTTTTAATTTTATGATGATTTAAATATAAAAACATGTTTATTGTTAACAATATAAAAATATTGTTTACGAATCCATATTTTGTCTTTTAGTTAATGCCCTTATTTTTTTATTGGCTTGCTGACTGTACTTTATCTCTTTATTTTATAAGAATAAATTCAATAGGACGAAATCGCAGAACAAACAATAATATTTTTTTTTAATTCAGTGATTCGTCTCATTGGGACGAACGTGTGGTGGGACGAATCACTGAATGACCCTGCTTTTGTCGTGCCGAACTGTGACGTCACTAAGGGTTTTTTATATTTCATTTATTTTCTCCATAAATATTGCTTTAAAAATTCTAAAACTGTGCACTGTTCTTGCACTCCTGAGGGGCGAATCTAGAAACGGTTTTTTTTATTTTGACAAAATATTTTTTGTCGTGTTGTCCATTGGGCCGCGGTCGCATTCTCAGGCTATACATTGGGCTTTCGGGCCCAATCGCGATTGGGCCCAAATCGTTTGGAGCTCAATAGAGCCCCTCGTATTCCATAAAAAAATTAGACAAATGCGCTGTATGTTGTGATGATTTTCAGTTGGAAATATTACTTCCGAAATGAATTTGGTTTATATTTCACAGAATCTTGGAGTATTTCTGAAAATTTTTTGGTTTAGATAGAAACTTGTGCTGCTTGTGCATGTAACTAAAAATGATATCGAAATAGGTACCTACTTAATTTGTTTAGGAAGTGCCACAAGTTATTTTGGTCGATTTAAAATTTCAATTCGACTATTCTGCACAATAACCATGCAATCCTCACACAAACCTCGTCTTCCTTTTACCACCAACAGATAAATATAGGTACGATAAGTGAATGTCCAACTGTATCTCAGGTATCGGCTACTAAAATTTTACGGCTTCCATAAAAACAAAACACTGCCAAACAATAGCAATATTCGGCCTAGAGTTTTCTTCGTCGAATCCGCAACCAATTTTTACAGAGCTATTAAAAAGGCTTTGCCACCCCAAAATTAAGGGCATCCGATCCAGAGGAGTGGAGATACATATTAATACGAGAATTTAATCCGGGGAAAGTCGCAAGGATCCCCCCTAAGTCCGGTACCTGTGTGAGTGTCCGTGTGTGCAATTTCATATTAGGCGTGCGTTCAGCTCTTCTCGAATTTTACAATGTACAGGATGAGTGGAGTTGGTACTTGGTTTTATTGAAATAAAACTTACTCTTGGTTTACCGTACCTTATAAAATTATTTATACTTAAGAAATAATATGTGTAAGAGTCCTAACTGACCCACTGACTTAATCGTACAGCTCAAACTACAGATCTGCCTGAAATTCATCAGATAGATAGTTTTCTGACGAGGGGCATACTAATAAAGGTTTTATGAAATTCGCACATATAGTAATTGATGACAAACTCCGAGTTAAGAGTCTTATTTATTCAAATAAACTTAATAATTAAGCAGTTTTGAATCGTCAATCTTTTCCTACCACTCCTTCCAGACGAATTGTCGAACATGTATGGCGTGATTTAATTGAATTCATTTAAAAAAAATGCTTTCATTGCTAGTTTCTAGCTCTTGATGTTCAATGTAAGTATAATGCAATAAAAGCCGTCCAATTGTCAAGTTACTACAAAGTAAAAGTTCGTATTGGTAATGATTGAAATTAGTGTCGAAGTTAGTCGTAGTTGTAATCGAAGTTAGTCGTAGCAGGAATTCTGAAGATGTGGATGATTTTAACACGTTTTTATTAGGTTGCTTTCTTATCTGTTTCTTGGTTTGTCCACAATTTTAGCAAACGATTTTATACAAGCTTCCTGATGAGCTAGAGATTCGAAACTTTGAACATAGGTCAGAACTGAAAGGCAATGCAATATTATGGTGTCCTTGAGCTGATCTGATGCCATCTTCAGATCAGCTCAATGCGACCATCCGGCTCCATAGCCGGAAGAAGGTCACAGGAACTCTGTAATAAAACCAAACTACCCCATCGAAATTGGGCTCGTTAGAATCATCTTGATGAGTTCTCTCTGTTGAAAAATAATGTCCAGGGTCTGATGATGGAGTCGGAAGAAGGCTACAGGTACTCTATTATAAAACCATGCAACTCCATCGAGTTTAGACTCGTTTGATTCGTCTTGACGAGTACTCTGTTGGAAAATAGTGTCCAGGGGCTGATGATGGAGCCGAAGAAAGGCCACAAGAACTCTATAATAATACCACACAACTCCATCGAGTTTGGGCTCGTTGGATTCGTCTTGACAAGTACTCCGATCGGAGATGGTGTATTTTATGGTGGTGGGGCGCATTTTGTAAGGTTATAATCAATAGACATTTGCATGCGTCCCACGTTTTTAAGTTTAAAACTTTTGTCATCATCATCATCATAGCAGCGGCACGATACCCACTGCTGGGTAAAGGCGTCACCCAAGGATCTCCAGAACAATCGGTCCTGCGCTGCTCGCATCCAGCAGCTTCCCGCGACCTTCACCAGATCGTCGGTCCACCTTGTCGGGGACCTACCCACGGAGCGTCGTCCGGTACGCGGTCGCCATTCCAGAACTTTTCCGCCCTAACGGCCATCGGTTCTTCTTGCTATGTGTTCCGCCCTAAAACTTCTGTATAAGGTTATAAATCATTAAGGGAGAAAATATTTTATACTTTTACTCCGTTTAAAAATAGTGTTTACTTATAAAAATATAAATTTTGAGAACTTTTATTCAAAACTTAAAGACTTTCAAAAATATCAAACAAATAATAGTTGTTGAGTCACTTTACTAACGATAGATTGAAAATTCCACACTTAAAACATTTAATCTTAGATTGTTTCAATCCTAGCCAATAAGTTAATGTTTTAAGTGAAACAGAACAGTGTCGTTAAGAGCCTATGCTTGTAATTTGTTTCTGCAACTTCTGATGTGAATGTATCATCAAAGAACCGGCCAAGTGTGTGTCGGGCCACGCGCAGTATAGGGTACCGTGTTACCTTATAGCACGTCATAATGTATATAAACATATATTTACTCCCGGTTTTACAAAACTAATGACTATTGGTAACTAATTATAATAACCAACTATTCAATGGAATATGAACCAACGAAAACTTTTCCAATATAAGATATTTTTAAGTTGCACGACTATTACTCGTCAACTTGTAAAGCCTTCCTGGCAGTGATAGTTTTCCTTTAAACTATATTATAATTATGCTATATATATACTACTTTTCTGATTTTTTCACGTATTCAAAAGAAACCGTTTAGATTTGCATTTTACAGAGAAAACTGACCGATTGAAGCCTCTAAATTTTCTTAGTCTAAACACTAAACACACACTCGTATCTAAATACACACTGCAAAATGCCAGGAAGGGTTTTTATTTTAACGAAACAAAAAAATATTTAAAGGTAAAAATCCGGTTTGGCGTCGCAAAACTGTTTGCCATGAATGAGATAGTTTAGTGTAATTGACGAGAGTTTGAGCGAGATAGCCGATGCGGAAATAGTTTATCGATGCGTCGCCTTAATGCTTAATATTTCGCAAACGAATCCCTGAATCGAAAAGTACTTTTCACAAACCTATGTTTTCAAAAGCCTATTCAACGACACCCTATTCTAAGGGATGAATGAGAAATTATTTTTTCATCCCTACTTTACCTGTAAGAGTACCTACCTACACTAAAAAAATTTTTCGAGATTGTATTCTACTACTTTTTTGGTGCCAAATTACAACTTTCTAGTACTAACGGCCGCTGAGCTAAGCTGCAGACGGACAGACGGACGGATATGACTACGGAGCCCTAAAATGGAAAAAAACAACAGCAAAAGACAAAGCAATTCCTCCCTAAAGAGATGACCAAAGAGCATTAGCATCGTGAAAATCCGTATCGGAGCTCACGAATTTCAATATCCTTTACCCTCGCGCGGACGGACACCCCTTGCTAAAACGGACATGCGTGTACCTACCTACACACCCATACCTCTTGCGTTATTAATTTATCTGTAGAGGAGAACTAACCATAGCCCTCTCCACCCACAGGAGGTGATGTTTAAACATTTCCAAATGAGTATGCAGAGTACAGTTCGTATATAGCCAGAGACGTTGAGTTAAATTACTCGGGCGTTAATTAAAGCTTGCTATTCTGTACATGACAAGTATTTGGATTATGGACCTTTGCAGTGGAAACTGTTTCGTTATAGTTATTGCGGCGCGCAAGATGTTTATGGAGTACTTACTAAAGCAGATTCTTGTAGCAGCGCGTACTTAGAGGTTGAGAACTGATTCATAGCTTTAATACTTTTATTACAGCTGGTCTTTCATAACGAATTTACGTATGTATTTCATGTATTTTCAGAACACATTAGCTTAACGCCACCGAACGTAAGCAGTCGCGCGCGGTCTGTTCTGTGATTCTGCAACTTTACATGTCTGAATGAATAAATATTTCGTGACATTGTGTAGCACTTAATAAAAATAAGTATTTTAACTATATAAAATAATAAGAAAAATCTTTAATTGCTCATTACGTTTTTAGTATGTACTTAGTAGTTGACAGGTTTAATAATAACTCGAAGTTTTACTAATTTCACACAAAACAACGCTATGAAATATTTTTAACGTTGAAAATATTTATCAGATCGTTTTCGTGGGGGATTTTTGTAAATCGGTTTGCAACTTTTTTTTGGAAAATCGAAAATGGTGGAAAAAAACGACGAAATTTCCCGTTTTTTCGGACTAACGTAGGATTATTCTGAAAACGAAAGCCGATATTGAAAAAATGAGAAAATAAAATTTCCGAGGCAGATAGATTGTCTACCGTTTGGAAAAAGAAATTTTGGGATCTGTGGAAAACCATGGGCTGGGCAGGTGCTCTTTTGCATTGAATGATTACCAGATTGAAAAATTCCCCTAGAGATATGACCCATGACATTGGGCTACATTTTGTAAAAAAAAACAAACCTCTCTATTTTTTTGTACCCAGAGCCCGTAGCCAATGTCAGTCACATTTACAAATTTTCGCTATCGCTTCACTTCGAAAAATGTATGGATTTCAAGTTTTAAATTTCGATTGTTAACGAAACCTTACGTCAATCCCATACATGTTACAAAAGCAAAGCGATAACGAAGATTTGCAAATGTTACTTTGGTTAGACCCCCAGATTGGGGGGTTTTTCCCCATTTTAGGGAAAATTTAAATTATTGGGGAGAAAAGAAAATTTTCTCTGATACTAAACATAAAATTTTGGGGAACAAAAAACCGTGTTTGAGGAAATTTTTTGTTGTTTGTTTTTTGTTTTTTGTTTTATTTTAAAGTTGGTCGTATAAGTTATGTATGAAATAAATAGGCTACGCTTAGTATTTACATGCGCGTATTGTATTTTAGCAATGAATTTTGTAAATAAACAAATCCTTTTAAAAAATTTATATTTATTTTTGTAAATGGGTGTAATGTGCCTGAATAAATGAAAATTCTATTCTATTTTATTCTATAAATATAATGAATTTAAAATTTTAGAAATAATGCAGGTTTGCAATTGCATTTTGGTGAAGGTTAATACGAATAAACGAATCTTGAGCGAAAATTTAAGAAGAAAGAGGCGTAATTTGAGTTTGAGTTTGAAATTTTTCGAAGTGTGATATTTAGATGTGGGTGGTATCCGTGAGGTATCATAACATCCTTACATCATTCCAAGTGACACTGGCTATAGATTTTTTGCAAAAAAAAATATCAATATGGCTGTTACTTGACGCCATGGCTGTCCAATGAAAATGGGTAGTAAAATTAGTGAAAGTGCTCTGAAAGTGTGAAAAAAAATTAAATTTAAATATTTACATCATTATGAAATTAATATTAACAGCCTTGCAATAATATTACAAAGATTATTAAAATATCTTGTAAAACAAAAATCTCAGCAGTATTAAAGATCAAAACAATTTATATTTGAAATTCTGTATTAATCAAGATTATTTACTTTTATTTGACAATAGTAGACAGTGGTCCTCACTTTGTTCAATTTAATTAAAAAATAAAAACTCGCCTGCATCAAAAGACAAGTTAACTGAAAATATGGAAACAAGATCAAATAAAAAAAGGCAACATAATAACATGCAGTCGGAGGCATGTATAATGTGACATTATGAATGATTTGAATTATCATTAAATTCTATGCCTCCGACTGCATGTTATTTGTTGCCTTTAATGCCTATTTGATCTTGCTTCCATCTTTTCAGTTGACTTGTGTTTAAAAGCAGGCGGGATTTTTATATGTATTTTTAACCGACTTCAAAAAAAGGAGGAGGTTATCAAGTCGTCTATATTTTTTTTAGTTATTATTTATTACGGTTATGATATACCTTTTTGAAATCCTTATTCCCTTTAATTTGATATCCATATTGCGGTATTCAAGAGTTTGTTTTTTACTTTAGGTATATTAATTAATAGCACCGCACAGTCGCCATATTGTCTTTTTTTAACGTCACTTTTCTAAGAACTAAAAACACTTGGGCTGTCAAGGCAAATGTAACGATATATTAATGATAGAAATCCGTTCAGCCATTTGAAAGATATGAGGTAATAAAGAATATTACATACAAACATACATACAAAAAACACACGAAAAACATAACCCTTTCCTTGCAATCGGGTAAAAATAAACACATGAGTAATAACTAAGACATCGCGATTACTTACAAATAAGGTTACCTATTAGTTGGAAGGAAAACTTTCGCAACTCGGCCAAAGTCGTGTTATGAGAGGTTAATAGTTATTTTCATAGTTTGTCTCATCCCGACTGAATGAAAGTCAACGACGCTGGACAGGACAGGCCGACCCGCGGACACTACCACAACAATAGGCGGGACATACACGGTAAGATTACGCGGACAGTCGCGTAATTCGTTTAGACCTTGTCCAGATAGGGCGAATTCGCCGCGATTTGACACGCGATTTTGGTTACACTGCTGTTAATATTGCACACGTTGCTGACGTCGCTGGTCCTAAGCGAACACTGTATAGCGAAACGCGTCTAATACGCGCGTAGTTCTGGACAGGGTCTTAGTCGCGACTAAGCGATTTGTATTTGTGTGATGGTTATGAAAATCAATGTTTTCAACTTAGGACTTGCAGGTGTATTTTTTTTTTTTTTTTTCGTCTATAATGTATAATAATAGAATTTGATAAAATGTATTAGATTACGTAGATTTATTATCATTTATGTTTATTATTCTATTGACATCAATCTTCTGTGGGTACAAAAAAGAAGTCTGACAAATTAGCCAAGTTGGATGTTGGTCAACTAATCTATTTAAAAAAAATTACTGCGCCAAGTACATTTTATAAGTTGGTCGTCTGTTACTCGTAAACTTTTAAAGCTTCTTAACTGTGATAGTTTTCCTCTTAACTTCGTCATATATACAACTACCATGACTTTTTCACGTTGGATACAAAAACAACTATTTTAACAAAATTTTGCACTTTAAAGCTTAATAATTCACAAACGGATGCCTCAATTAAAAAAACTGTTTCCACAAACCCGAAATATTTTAAAAATTGCTATCCAACGACACCCCACACTATGGGGTAGACGAGAAAACCTAACAAAAATATTTTTCAAAATTTTACTTCACCACTTTGTCGGCGTGATAACTATGTACGAGTATATCCATGCCAAATTACAGCTTTCTAGTACTAAGAGTCTATGAGCTAGGCTGGGGACGGACAGACAGACGGACATGGCGAAACTATAAGGGTTCCTTTTTGACTACGGAACCCTAAAATCTTTACTAACCGACAAAAATACTTGTTTAGCGTTTGAGATTGCGTTAGAGCTTGAGATATAAATTACTGAGAAAATATAAAGTTAAGCTGGTTTCCTCAGATATACTAATATCGATTCCAACGAATACCAAGTTTTAAACTTTTTAATATAATTTTTAATAAATTTGGTATTCGTTGGGAATAGAAATTTTATAACGCCAATAAACAAATACCATTGGTATTAGTTTTTGGTATTAGAAAGGAATATTATCTGATTATGAGTTGATCACTGTATCTTTTTTACAAGGTTATTTTAAAGACGATAAAAAAACTAGCAACAATTAAAGACGATAAAAAACTATCATCAATTGAATACAGTAGATGCAACATGCAACCAAGCAAAAATATGCAAGTGATTGTTAAGACATGACGACCTCTATGGTCGAGTGGTGTCTACACCGGTTTTCAAGGTGTCGCCATCTCTGAGGTCCCGGGTTCGATCTCCGGCTAGGTCAATTTAGAAAACGAACTTTTCTATATTGGCTCTGGTCTGGGTGTCTGTATTTCCACCGTTGTCTCTGATTTCCATAACACAAGTGCTTTAGCTACTACTGGAATCAGAGCAATGTTTGTGATGTTGTCTAATATTTTATTTTACATTCTTGCGTAAAGACAAAAACGAAAACTTAATCGTTTCTGACAGTTTTGTTTTGTTTAATAAGAGAGATTTGACTTAAGTATATTTTATCGATTTGAAGTAGGTGATGAGCTTTTATTATTTTATTTATGACATCAAATCACATCTATACATAATTATAATAAGACTGTTAATTATAAATGTTTGTGCAAAAACCGCTGAACGAATTTTAATGGGATTTTCACAGTTTCGTAGCTTAGGGTCTCAAGCTACCATCCTGAAAACTCCTACTTAACTTAAAACCCTTGTCCATAAACTTAAAATCTTAGACATATTTCATTTAAATCGGGCGTCAAAGCGTCAAAACGGGGAGCGTCGAAACATCGTTTTGGTAAGGTTTTATTAGAACTTAAGGCTGGCCCTTCATTTCTTTGCTTTGCTAGTTGTTCAGGGGCCATAAATTGAGCCCCAAACGGGCCAAAATATCGAACCCTAATTAATGATGTCACACGAACATCGATATCTTCTAAATAACTTCGGCGAATAGTACAATACGAAACTCTTACTTCGATTTATCTGTTTTAAGTTGAAGCCCGGCAGACTTTCCGAACTTCGATGCGTTAGCAGGTATGGCCCCCTGTTCTACTAGAACAGCAACGCAAAGAAACGAAACCGGTAGGTCTGGGGCCAGCCTAAGAAACGTAACGTAAGAATGAGAGAGTAGACTCTACAGTCAGAAAAAAGCCTTTATAATCTTTTGTCCTTTGTTCAGACGTTCTTGATGAACAGAAATGGTACCACACAACAAGAGGTTAATAAATACTCCAACTTTATATCGAGTAAATATTAATTTAATACGGATTTTTTAAATAAATTCCATAGTAAATTACAAGTGATTGACCGTTTTTCAAGTCTCCAGGCGCAGTGGCTCTGCCGAACAAAATATTTTTGGAACCGCTCAGATTATTTCCCATTGCAATACTATTAATTTTCATTCAATATCTAGAGACTCAGACGGTCCTCAAACGATGGAAATTAGCAGTGGTGCTGACTATCGCGCCACTAATAGCACTTCTTCAAGCCTCTAGTTCGAAGGCATCCTCGTAATCGAGTCGATTCGTAGATACGCCAGTCCAACGACTGACGTAAACCACTTTTGCTATCCCAGGATCGATTCCTGGACCGGTCAAAGTAGAAAATGAACTTTTTTTAATAATATCTCGGTTTTGGGTTTTAGCAAGTTGTTAGTTAAATTAATCATGTATTATGATATCTATTTTGGGGTCGAATAGGAGTCATGTGTGGAGTGTCCAATATTCAAGTACCTATTGATATTTTACTTCGTCGAAAGATTTTGCTCGTTCTCCTTTGTACGTACTAGTTACGAGTCGAATACGAACTTTATTGCTTTTAAATTAAGTCTTTCATTATGTCCACTCTAAAGATACGTATGTAAAGTATGTAAAGTCTGAACGGACTAGGAATTGTATAAAATGTGGCCGAACACATTTCCATTGCCAAGGGAATTTGCACAAGGAGGAACAAGGAAGAAGCGGGGGCAACCCCTTTCTCGGGGGGGAAGGGACGTCCGACCGCCCTACATACGTAGAACGACCACTGGGCTTGGAGCAAAGGTTGCTCCACTTGAGACTTTATTTTTTGGGCGGTAAGGCTTATGCGGAGTGCATATTGGTGTGGTGGTCCACACCAAGGGTAGGCTGTTTACAACGCGCCGGGCACGCACGCCGTCGTTCTCTGTTCTAGAGAATCAGGGCTGCTGGCCGGACATGCAGGGCTGCCAGTTTACAAATTATTGGAAATGCTGAGTTTTTAATTTTTTTCTTTTTTACAAAATATATATAGTCAATCACTATTTTAACAAACCGTGAATAGCTGCTAAGTATGTAAACGACGAAAATCAGTTTATTGATTAATATTTAAATATGGCATTGTTTTAAACAATATGCATACCTATGCATACCATTCAAAAATACGTATGAAAGACTCTGTTACTAACCTCGAAACATTCAGGTCATCAAAAAAATGTGTATTCAATATCAACCACTAAACAACTAAAATAAATATTTAAACAGTCCATTTAATCTTGTAGTAAAAAAAATAACAAGTTTTCAAAAGCCTATTACATCAACAGAATCAAATAGGTACTTCGATCACAAAATTAAATTTTTAAACATTCACTAATCAAAACACATTTTCACTGAATTCATTACTCTATTACAAACCTTCGCAATTTTACAGCAAAATGCAAATAAAATAAAATTTTAAAATATTCAAATAGTATTGAATAGTTCGAATTAACCCTAGCTGGCCGTGGATGACGCAGGGGGGTCGGGCGGGGGTTGGGTGGTGGCGGTCGGGTGGCCCCCGTCACCCCGGCAGGACGCGGCCGGTAACACGAGTGCCTATGCGAGGCATGTATCTTGGACGGGCGCAGATATAACAGAGAAGTAGCCCCCAGTACGAAGCTGGAAGCGTTTCGTAGGGAAAGATGCTCTACTTCAGTTTAAATTGAAGTTACTTGTGTTAGAAGAACGTAGTGCTTACATAATAATATATTCTTGTCACTATCTAATTTCATGTTTATGTTACCAACACCTCTAAAAATAATTAAGTATTTAACTTGATCTTTATGTGACTGATGCTAAGTTTATCCATAATCCCTAAAGGGGTGAAACGGGATTCAAAGTTTGTATGGGGAAAAAAATCGTCACTTGAAACTTCGTAGGAGTGCTTCTATAAACAAACACGTATTTCGTGACTGTCCGAAAATTAACCCCTTAGGAGTAAATAGAGTAAAAACACCTACACCGTTATACTAGGTGTTACAAAAATACCCCTAATGCCGAATATGGCATATAGGGACCATCAAACTGAACAACTTTTACTATGGGGCCAACTCTCAAATCGCGAAAAAATAATCAGCTGTTTCATACATTTTGATATTTTCGATTTTATTTTTTGTATGGAACAGCTGATTTTTTTTTCGCGATTTCAGAGTTGGTCCCATAGTAAAAGTTGATCAGTTTGATGGTCCCTATATACCATATTCGGCATTAGGGGTATTTTTGTAACACCTTGTAGATGTCGTTGTTGAAGTTTTATGGAATGTTCATTGCGAAAATATCACTTGTTTTGAAGTCCAATACGATAGAGATAATGAAACCTCTATAGGGGTGAAATTGCGTCTATATTTTGTATGGAAAATAGTATTAAATATACTTTTCGACGTGAAACTTTGTAGGAGCACTTCTAAAAAGAAATAAACAAACAAGTAGGTATTTCGTGTTTTTCCGAAAATTAAACTGTTAGGGGTAAATAAACATAAATATCGATATGATAGTCGTTATTGAGGTTTTCTGGGATGTTGATTATGAAAATGGCATTTATTTTGAAGTCCAACATGACAAGGTGGACATGATTCAGCTCCTAAAGAGCTGAAAAGGAGGTTCAAATTTTGAATAGAAAAATAATACAAGAACGAGAATAGGGACCCAATCGCGCTAATTCTGAACGATTAAACCAAAACTTTTACGTGGTCATTTATATTATATTTACCAAAAATCTTCTTCAAATAGGTTTAAGGCGTTTGAATATTTTATGAATAACACGGTAACTAAAGGTAATAACAACTATCATAAATAAACCTAATCCCTTAATCTTCTATGATTACAAATTAAATCAAACATCCCCAGATACAACTTCCATAATCATTAGACTCAACATAAAAAATATTTTATAAAATAACGAAGTAGAGCAGCTTTCGAGAACAAAGCTATTTTACATGTGCGCCAACTATAGCCGCCCGCCTATTGGTAGGTAGGCCAGTTGGAATAGATTCGACGACGCCGAATACATTTTGAGCCTCGTGTGCTGCCTCGGAATAGGCGGCCGATTCCTTTGCCGAATCACGTTCGATTTTTAAAGAAAAACTTCACTGCTGTGTTTTGGTACTTTCTCTTTGTTCGGAGACTTCGGTTGTACTATTATGGATTCTATTACTTACTTCTAATGTACGGACTTATTCAGAAACATCTTGTGTTAATCCCAGATGATTCTTTTCGTACTTCAAAAGTTTTGTATTTGTCTTATAAGTATAAGATTTCAGTAAATATAATGTTTTATCCCATAGAACTTGGTTCTTCATTTCTTACCGCTGGATTCCAATTTTATTTTTCTACTTCCGATATTATTTTAACAATCTAAAAACAGAGGTTTTTGGAAAAAAATAACAAAAAGCATTCTTCTGTTATTGAAACAAAGTAATGGAATAAAAAACAAAAAAACATACGTTTGAATTTAAGTAAGTTTCCATACAGATTCTATTTGTGCCGCACGAAAGAATTGAATGAAATGACGTCACAACAAATGAGTATTGCTGACCTAAAGGACCGCTAATAAGAGGGCATGGCCACTACCCTTTTTCTCGCCCTTCGTGAAACGTTCCTGCCATAAAAAGAATGAAAATGCCAAAAAAAGTTATGGAACAAAATAATCATCTTGATTATTAAAATACTTAGTGCATTAAGATTTGGTCTTTCATACATCATGAATTTCGTTAATATAAAAATAAGTAGGTACTTAATTTAATAAAAAAAAGAAATATGTCATTTACCGTGTATGTACAGAGAAATCTCAATCAAAAGTTATTTATAGAAATGTTACAATGTTCGGCTCATTTACGCGTGATGTCATAAGTTAAGGCGAATCTTGTAACTTTTGTTTGGCAAAACAAACAATTTTGCGCTCTTTTAGAAGGTCATAAAGTATATTATCCTGAATGGGAACGCGAGTTGATCCCACTTCGTTTTGTCATAACTTTTAATGTCGTGTCTATTGGGGATATGTTCTTTTAATGTTATACCCTTTCTTCAACTTTATTATAACGTAGTGATATAATAAATTATCTATCAATAAAATCTTAATTTAACAGTGATTTATAATGACTTATAATGATCAGAATAGCTGAAATAGGAGGAGTGTTAACAGAAGCTGCTGTTGGTTTAGAAGCCTCATCAGTGAATCAGGTCGACGTGAGAGTTGGACGTGACAACAAAACGACATGCGTTAAAGGCAAATCTGCAAATTCAATTAAGGCTCGCATTTTTCGGACGCAGATCTGGCGAGCAGCCCTTCGCCGGCGGCGTCCGTTCCACATTAGAAAATTTCTCTCGAAAATTGAAGATATTTCGCCTTTTCCCGGAGGGCGGCTCGACACTTATGGTCGTCGTACAAGGTCTGCCTGCACAAGGCTTTTTACATAAAGTCCGTACGTATTATGTAGCTATCGATCGTAGGGCGGCCGGACCAGGGTACGCAGATGACGGCCCCTGCCACCCTCGGACCCCCTTTCATTATGTAAGTGCGTAACGCGTGTTCGTAGAACCTGATTACAGGGGCCTGTTTTTTAACTGACCCCCTCGCTTGGTGGCGATTAAACTTAATTTGAGATTGTCCTCGATGCGATTAAGTTACACTAGCGTTGTGTCTGCAATTAGTACGTTATTAATGGATACCACATAAATGTGGTGCTGAAAAAATGAGATGTGATTTTTTTACTGTCTTATTAGTTTTATTTGGCATCACTTGTTTGTAATAATCAAAAATTTAATTAACATATGGGCAATCATCTGCTTTTATAAAAAATACTTTAATGAAGTAACTTTTTGGATAAAAAGATACCAAATATTATATTGACGACCTCCGTGGTCGAGTGGCTTTGTACACCGGTTTTTAAGGTGTCGCCATCTCTGAGGTCCCGGGTTCGATCCCCGGTTGGGGCAATTTAGAAAAAAACGAACTTTTCTATATTGGCTCAGGTCTGGGTGTTGTGATACCACCGTTGGCTCTGATTTCCATAATACAAGTGCTTTAGCTACTTACTTTGGAATCGGAACAATGAATGTGATGTTGTCTTTTAAAAAATAAAAAAAAAGTATTATATCCTATCTGCCCAAATATTTGAATGATTTGAGAGTCTAGAAAAAGGATTCTATTTGAAAGTCTTAAAATATTACTATCTTTAACATAATCATAAACACGGTCGGACGTCTCAATATGCCTTTATACCAACATCTATTTATTTATTTCAAGCGAACATCAAAAGATGATCGGTACGTAGGTATCTAAAATAAATTCAGAATTTTCACATCGTCTGCTCTCAAAGGAACTGTGGGATAAAGTAAATCAATAAAGTGACCACGACGTATCATGATGTATGTATAGGAGTATTAAAATACCCTCTTTTCTTACACGAGAAAAATCAGGCCAACAACATCCGCACAATTTGGAAAACATGATAGAAAAATTGGAAAATTGTCTTTGTAAAAAAACTAAGCAGATTTTGCTTCACGTTTGATAACAGTGCTGGTCATTTATATTTGTCTATTTATTATTGTTCTCGAAGACAGGTTTACTTTTAGTTTCCAATGCTAATTAACGTTGGATAAGTAATTAAGAATGAGTATTAAACATTTTAAATAAATTTAGAATATAGCATATTACAGCTGAGAACGGGAACAATGTAAGTAGCTTCTAGTACACACAACAGCACGTCAGGTTATACAGTTAAACTGCGAAAACAGCTTTTATAACGTAGGGCATAAAGGCGGTCTCAAGGTCAACATATATAGTCTGAGGTGCCGTCGTGTGTACAAGGCTTGTATAGTGATTTTCTCTAGAAATGCGAGAAAATAACATTTTCTTAGGAAAACTTTAATTTTAGATTAGTTCGTGTGACCAGTCATGCAGCCATAAATTTTCGTAAAAATAACGCTAGCTGATGAGTTCTACCGTTTTGAATTTGGAATAAGTACTTTTTCGGGATGTACCAAAGTATTGACATTCCCCGCACTGAATTTCAAATTTAGAACGTGTTGAACCAGACCACCACGTAAATGTGGAAAGTCCCGCATTCTTTTATCAAATGAAATGATAACATTTCAAAGCGTAAGTGAGAAAAAGAATAAGTATCTCGTTTTCCTGCACACAAGAAACAACGGAGTGCTTGTCATCATTTAAAATAATAAATCTCGTCTACTGATGAACTACCTTCAAAGAGGTAGTCCAATAGCCCTCAGTGGGTATAGGGGAGACGTGGTCTAAAAAGGCAAGATGGTATGTTCACGAATAGAATAGAATAGAATATTTTTTGTTGCTATAAATACTGTGTACAATTTGCAGGTCGAATTGCAGTATTATATTTAACAACAGTAGACCCATAACGGGTATGCAATTTGAAAGTTACATTATAATATTTATATACTTAAAAATGTAATTGCTAAAATAACACCTATGACTTATTTAGTTTTACAAGCAAAGTATTCATTAAGACTATAAAATACATTGTTTAGTAACCACTTTTTCAGCTTGAATTTAAATAAAGGCAAATCAAGTGCTTTGATTTCTAAAGGTAAATGATTAAAGACCCTTATGCTAGTACTAAAAGCACTATTATGATACAATTGATTATTCATTCTAGGTATGCATAAATCATATTTATATTTATCGCGGGTAATTGGACGTGATGTGATTTTATTATCAAAGTACTCTGGATTTTGTTTAATGAAAATTGTTGTCTCTAACGGTATTATGTAACTATGTTACTTGATATTGTTCCATTTCTTAAACCTTTATATAGTTTTAAGAATCATAAAATTAATTATCAAGCCTATATTGTCACAACTCACAAGTTTGAAAAACTTTTTCCGATTTACGTGGTGCGGTATTCAGTTCTTTTTACTACCTATTTTGAATAATGCAAATTAGTAATTAATAATTGTTTGTTAACCTTCATATAATTCAATACATTGTAAATAAATTAGCAACAAATGGAAAACATATTTACAGAAAAATCGGCTAACATTCTTTTATTCTGCTCAAAACATCCAAAAACTGTTATAACGCTAAGCGATATTAAAATGAAAAAACATGATTTTTCCACTAGGAAATATTTTGCGTCGCCTATTATAGAAATGTTTACAACTCCGTACATTACTTAATAATCTGCCAAAAATATTCATTGTAACATTCAAAGTGCTTGCCTTTGCGTTTAGTAAAGTGTTCGTAAGTTCGTAAGCAGAGGGCATACCACATAAAAATAATATAGATAGTAGAACGATAATCGTTGTTCGATTTACTTCAATTTAAACTTTATATGTAAGATCATAGTGCCACGAAGTGGAACGAACATCGTCCGTGCAACGGGATACTTTTTTTGGTAGTAGGTCCACAGTCTTAACTCAACATAGAATCATTTCCACTGGCCGACTCGTAAAAGAAGCCGAAAACTTTGAGAAATGATGAAAAGGGGTACTCTGCATTAAGTATTCTAAAAGAGGAATCGGACAAGAAAAGCAAAGTCTTGTTTTAAATGAGGATCGAGACTTATATCGAACTTTTCCAATGATCGGACAAAAAGGAATTTTTCAATAAAGATGTTAAGAGCATTTCGCGTCATTTAAATTTTAGTATTTGAAATGGTGAGTGCTTTATTATGCTTAACGATTATGAAATTAATAATAATAGCATCAATACATAATTTCCCAATAATCTATACATATACTGTTTATGTACTGCTAGGGCACTTGAAAAGTTCCTTGGCTAGTTTTTTATACAACTTCTTGTTAAAATTTGAAATTTTGGATTTAGAATAAGTAAGAAACATTTTCCTCCATTCTAAACTATACCTACCTACATAATTTGGGTCTATAGAGCTGTAGACCTTGCCTTGCTTTAACATATCTACGCCATATTGAAAATTTTGAAAAACTGAATTGACAAAATATCTATGTACTTAATTATCGAACCTGTTCATAAAATCTTACGATAATCGGTTGAGAAATACGACCTGTAAATGGAGAACAGACGGGCAGCTGGACATACGAAAGCATTTTTGCCCAAACTGAAGCAGAGACGCTTCGCTAGCGCTTCGCGCTCGCCTGGTCACTCTTGTAAAAAACCGCCGCCGCGAAACACCGCAGATCTACTATGACTTTTTGGGATCTGAAACAGTATACGGACAAGCCTACAAGCTAGCACCTAAGTACCTAAGTGCTAGCTTGAACACCTAAGTGTTCAATTAAGTTTAATAAGTTTAGCTAAGTACTTGATATGTCGAAATTCTCATTTTCTGATTCATCGAATACCTAGTTTCAATTTTGCTTTCAGTGAGAACAGACTCTGTCTTTCTATACCTATTCGAAAACGATTCGTTTTGCTTACGGGTGGTAGTATTTTGTCATTAAGTCCATAGTAAATGTGTCAAAATTCTACCACTCGTAAGCAAAATGAATCGTTTCTCGAATATAGGAATGAGAGGTGAGACATCATTGTTTGACCAAATATCATGGGTAGTATTTAACCGAGCGACAATAAACGCACTAGGCATAATAGTTGCCCACTCAGTATTTTGTCACTCATTTAGGTTTTTCACTGTTAACATAAATTATTTGTTTCCCATGTATTAATTATCAGTTAGTTTACGTATTTTTTATAATTCACAATTCACAATCGCCGGTTAAGGTAATATTTTGTCGCAAACTTAATTAACCGCTGCTCGGTCAAGTGTTTAAGTATCCAATTAACAGTCTCTAGTATATTTTTCAGTCGCCCGATTAATAATATCCCATATCTTAATTTTGTGTTTGCAAAGACGTTTCAAATGATACTCAAAAGAATATACATCACATTTACCTATATATAGGTATAGTATAGCTGAGTTTGTATGTCTGAAGTACCGCCCGACACAAATAAAAATAAAATTTGGGTAAAGTTCCAAAACATACAAGGCAAACTCTAACCCAACGAGATTGAGCACATATTCCTTTGCTCAGTTATCAGCAATACGACTGTCCTTCGTAATGTGTTTCGATTGAAAGAGTTGTAACTGATCGAATTGGGTCGTTATTTTTAATTTATAATAAAGTACCTAATACCTCGGTAGGTAAAATATTTTTTGAATTTATTACTTTAAGTAAACTACTTAGTAGACATGACACCACCAACGAACCTTCACAGGGGTACAAAAGGCAAAGCATTGAATACCTAGAAGCAGGAACGACCCAAAAATTTAAGACCCCATCAAAGATTAGCTCCCCCCATTTCAAAATTAACTTTAGTACACTCAGGTCCTTTTGCGATGGCTGTTAAAATCTATAATAAAATACCCGATCAAATATAAAAAGAAAATAACATAATAAAATGTAAAAAGTTATTAAAGATTTTTTGTTAATTAATAGCTTCTACACTTTACAAGAGTACTATGATTATAAATAAACAATACAGATATTTCAAACCGTCCAATAACCCATACCTTATTTTTAGTACCTATGCAAGCAAGTAGCGAATAGGTTGGTCTTAAGTTAATAATTTCATGTCAATTTGTTGAAAAGTTAAATTTATTTATTTTTCGTTTTTTAATGTACCTACCTGTAGGTTTGTTTTTGTTTTTTATTTTTATTTAATTTAAAATAATGTTAATACTCGTTATTTCTTTTCTAAACCTAATTAAGAACTATTTTATGTTGCGATACCCTAGACAGGGTTCATGTTCTGTGTCAGCAGATCATGTCCCAATGTTTGAAAAAAGAAAAAAAAAATTATCGCTCAAACAATTCCTAAAAGCTAGAACTCTTTCGTTTTTCACCGTCTCGTAACAGCACTATAATCTAAAACACAACTCGAGTCTAGAACTCATGTTCGAGTAACAGCAGATCATGTCCGACTGTTTGAAAAAGAAAAAAAAAATTGCAGTCCAAACAATTCTTAGAAGCTAGAACTCTTTCGTTAATGACATCCCAACTAGCACACTAGTGAAAAATGCAGCTTTCCTTAAAGCTTCAATGTCTATAGGGGTGGCATAAGGGAAAAATGCAGCTTTCCTTAAAGCTCCAATGTCTATAGGGGTGGCATAAGGAGTCAGAATTAGGCATAAGTTCGATAACAGCTAAAATTATGGCTATGACCGCATTTAAAACCTAAGGTATTTTTGTGACACCTTATGGCACCATTAACTGCATAATAGTTAGATTTGTAACTTTTTTTCCACTTTTACTCGCATAATGGTTTCGCATAGCATTTCAGACCACCATTGACTGCATTGTAGTGATAATTGCATATTTATTGCCACTGTTAGTTGCATTACGGGCCAGGGTGGCATACTTTACCACCCTGTTCTGCATAGGATAGGAAATTGTGACTAATTAACTTCTTACGGTTTCTGTTAAGCCTGTGAGGTAAAATTAGCTCCTAAGCTCGTAGTATTCCTTTTTGTGGAACTACTATGGAGTCTGCAGTGCTTCATGATAGAAAATAATAGCTTTTTTAAGAAAATGAAGAACGTTGTACGCCTGGCCACACTTATTGTTTTCTGGCTTTTTAAATAATATTTCGCGTATATTATTATTTAATAATAATGGCGAAAAAAACATCAAAGAAAAGTGGCTGTTGTAGGTGCAAAGTTATAAAATAATATAACAAGATATTTAGAAAGAAATTGAAGTGAAAATATACCTCAATTATTGGAAAAATTGCAGGTGCGAGCTTTATATCACATCAAATTCACACTCTAGGTTATAATATCCACTTTATTAGACATTGTATGGAGGTAGAAGTTTTAGAACAAAGAATTTAGCAGCTTAATTAGATCTAGGAGTTCCTGAACCGTGATTTTTGTCACCCATTTCTGCAAATGGGGGCTACAGTAGCGAAAACTAAAAACCAAGGCTGCAATAATATTGACGCCATTTTCTGAGACAATTATTTAATTTGTTGTTCATATATTTCTCTTTTTAAACACACAGGTCACACGGCACAGTTTAGTATGATCGCAAACAACATGTTATCGTTAATTATCCATAAATAAATATAATTCAGTGTAATACTTATCAAAATTACGATATTTTTTTTGACCCGCTGTTACGAATTCATTATATTTTCGTAAAATCTTCAATAAATTGAGGGCCCATTAGTTTTATTCCAAAAACACCATACACGTTTCACAGTAAATTAAATTTGCCGATGTTTATCACCTGAACAAGCCGCGTAGCGTAACTCAAATCGAATATTTACACTGCAATTCCACCATTTTATTATTTCACGACACACTGCCTAGCCATAATTATATAAAAACATCTCACATGTAATAAAAATTAAATACTTATAAAACCACCAAGCTTCCCAAAGAAAGTCACAATTTGCACTCAAAGCTGTAATTTACGCTTCGGAGTGAATGAAATAATCTTACGATCATTCATTCAATTAGTGCCAGTAGGGTGCTTAAGGAGTGAAAATTGCGGTTGTAAGAAATTAAATGCGCTATTATGACACTCTACTGGATCTATTTAAATAGGTTCTAATTTCGCCCCTTTAGATCTAAAGCAGCTGCAAAAGGGTTGCATAGCGCGTTATGCAGCTGACTCTTGCAGCTTATAACTGTAATTATATACGCTATATAGGTCTTAAGCAGACGTCTTGTGCTAGTTGGGATACACGTATCCGAAACATAACCAAGCATTTCATTTGAGCCCAGAAAAAAAAATTTCGTCGTTCAAACACCTTCTTAAAGCTAGAACTCTTTCGTTTTTCACATATCCGTATTAGAACTATAATCTAGAACTTGATTCGAGACCAGAACTCACGTTTGAGTGCCAGCAGATCATATCCGAACTTTTGAAAAATCGAACAAAATATAATTTCGTTTTTCAAACACCTCCTAAAAGCTAGAACTCTTTCGGTTTTCACATATCCGTATCAGAACTATAATCCAAAACTTGATTTGAGTCCAGAACTCACGTTCGAGTGCCATCAGAACATGTCCGAATGTTTGAAAAAAGAAAAAACAGTAGACGCAGTGGTACTGCTATTGAGCGTAATAATAAAAGACCTAGATGGACCGATTCGTCTGCTAAGAACATTATACTACCCGCACGCAATAATCGACAGGTCTTCCGTGACCATATGGCGCATGCAACTGCGCCGAAATATCTAAGCCTCAAAAATAAGGTACATGGTGTAAATCCCGACATGAATTATTCTAATAACGTCAATAACTATGAAAATTTAAAACATTAAATTAAAAAATACTGTTTACAGTAAGCTTTACGCAAAAACTTTGTAAGTTCATTGGGATACCTAGGCACTATCTACTCAATATAACCTGCATCTTTGTGACGGATTACTTTTTTAAACTAGGTATCTAAGTATCTAAGTTAAGTACATTTCTATTCAAGTTTGAAACTAAGAATTACTAATTAGGTACCTACTTCCCTTAGATTAAAACAAAAAGGGACATAATAGCTAAATAAGTTAATAGTAAACTCAGGGGTGTAATTTCGATTCCAGTAAGGCCAAAAATGTTGAATTATGTTAATTAGAAAACTAGATTATCACGCGAAGGAGCTTATAGCATTCCACAGATAAAAAAATAATGCGATAAACAAATTACGATAAATAATACATGAACTGAAAGAAACTAACCCTAGAAAATAAATAACATCTTGAATTTACTCACTTAGCGACATCTATGATGGTCAAGGTGAACTTTTTGAAAGGATGGCACTATATATGCGGTGGTAGGTCAAATGCTTTTATGTTACAAAAAGTTTGTCTTATCAACGTTAGATGACGCTGCAATACTGCGCGTTCCTGTGCCTTGATTTGCGAAAGCTTCGCAAAAGCTCACGATTGTTCATTTTAGATGTCACTACTAGTTTTTAGTAGGAAATGGGCAGTGTTCATAGGAAAATATGTAGGTATGTGTAGTGTAGTACGTAACACTTGTGCGAGAATATGAATGTTTTTTGCAAAATAATAAAAGCTTTTAACGTAATTTTTTTTGCCTAATTACCTACGTAAAAATTAAAATACTATAAAGAGATAGCTTAGATTCATGGATATTGCTAATATTTCATAGGATTCATCTTAAAAATTTATAAATGTATTTTAACATATTCCTTCATTCTAAGAATACCTACTTACTACAAATATACAATAGCATATTTCAGAATGTCTTCAGTAACAATAGATTTCGGATAGACTGACAAGTTACAGACACTCGTTTCGAACCGACAAAACATAACAGTTGAATGACGGCATTGTAGTTCGTAATCTTTCGCATTTAATGTCTATTTGAAGAATATTGGTTCATAAATACTACTTACATCTTTTCTAAGTTGTCATACCAGTTGTCATACGTAATACTAAATAATAATTAATGACTTATCATCACATATTCTGCACTGCAAATATGAGTTCTTTGCAGATGACCTAAAAATTTACAAATAAATTGAACGGCTGGAGGATGTTGCGCTAGTGCAGAGCGACCTTGATAGGATACAAGACTGGTGTGACGGCAACGGCATGGCTCTCAATGCTAACAAATGCTTCTTCATACGTTTTACAAGAAAGTCTCAACCTTTTTCTTCTTCCTATAAAATTAAGGGAGATAACCTACAGGAAACGACTGAAATTCGGGACCTTGGTGTCATAATTGATTCAAGACTAACATTCACAAATCACATAACCAAAATAGTAGCCAAAGCTTCGCAGATGATGGGGTTCATATTAAGGAACTCAAAGCAATTCAGCTCGGCCACAGTGTTATTATTGTACAATGCTTTAGTTCGGAGTCAATTGGAATATTGCAGCGTTGTGTGGAACCCTCAGTACGCCGTGCATTCCCAACGAATCGAGCAGGTCCAGCGAACGTTAACCAGACGCCTCGCCTTCAAGGCTTCCGGCTTTTCTCATCGAAATCCGTACGAGCAGCGAATGGCATTCTTCGAGTTACAGTCGTTGCGTGATCGACGCACAATTCAGGACTTAGTGTTTCTGCATAAGACCATTAACTTTTCCTCTAACTGCGAGCGGGTCCTTGAACTTTTTTCTCTGACAGTCCCATACAATATGCCTAGAAAACCTATTACCAAAACTTTCCATCCAGCGGCAAGCCGGACAAATTTGGGTAGGCAGTCGCCTGTCGTCAGAATTGGCAACGAATACAACCACATTGGCGCAATGCTGCCTAATCTCGATGTGTTCTCCGATTCTCTCAATAGTTTTAAGATTAAGATTGGAAAGCATCTTCGTAAAATGTAATTCGTGTTCCGCTTTCATTTTAATTTATTTTAATTTAATTTTATTTTAATTTTAGTGCTCTTATATATAACTTACTGTTTTAATTGAATTTGTGCATCTTACTACGAATGTTGTGTATACCTATAATAAGCGTACATATAAGAACCGATCCTATATTCTTGTTGCTGCATTGTTGTATATGTATGCTGTTGGTGTACCTTTTTAATAAATAAATAAAAATAAAATAATATTCTTAGTATAAATAGTACTAATAAGTTGTCATACATCTTTTGAGCTTAAATTGTTATAAAAAATATATTGTCCTTTTAACTTAAGTTGTCATTAATCCATTATTTTTCCATTTTTAGGAAAAGTTTTGAAAAAATTCTAAAGCGAAGTGTCCTCTAGCAATACCATTTGCAAAAGTTGACTTCACCAAGTTTTTGTGAGTTGCCGAACTTGCTGCAAGTCGCACGTGTTATTCTATCGGTCTGTTATACGGTTATTCTCACCTTGCAACAAGTGCTTGCGACTTTATTTTGTTCGCACAATAAAGTTGGAAGATTTTAGAGCAAGTTAATATATTTTCACTTCTCACGCTCGTCAAGTTCGTCTATGGGTATATAAGCTGCATAAAATAGCTTTTCAATCATGCTCTATACATCGTGTTACAAAAGTACCCCTAACGCCGAATATGGTAGATAGGGACCATCAAATTGAACAACTTTTACTATGGGACCAACTCTGAAATCGCGAAAAAAAAAATCAGCTGTTTCATACAAAAAATAATTACGAAAATATCAAAATGTATGGAACAGCTGAATTGTTTTTAGCGATTTCAGAGTTGGTCCCCTATTCGGCATTAGGGGTACTTTTGTAACACCTTGTATAGTGTATAAATTAAAATCTTCGTCGTAAATAGCTACACACGCATTATTAAACTTTGTTATTTCATTCTGTTTCTTCATTTTTATACCTTACATAATCCATCTCATGTTATGATACTAAATTAATAAAACTAGGCAATATTAATGAGTTTTCTAGAAATAAGTACCTATTTCAAGAGCAATGGATCACGTAGCTTTGCTAAGTGCCACTGCCACGTATAAAAAAAGTACTTATATTGGTGGGAAGTCCGTTTTTGTTTGTACAATCTGCTATTGCTGGAAATTATTTTTTAAGTAATTGCTGGATTCACTCAAGTAATTTGTATGCAATTTGTGTCGAAACGGTTCTATAAGTTCTTGCAGGAAGTTAACTTCTACAAACTTCTACAGCGACTTGCATATAGAGAAATTGCAGTCAGTGAAAACAGTCATCAGTTGACTTCTGCAAGAAATTGTGGAAGTTACTTGCCAGTGGACACCTCGCTTCAGATTTGTTTTTTTTTCTATTGACTTAGTACAACACTTAACCCAAGAACTAAAGGTACTAAAAACCTAAAACTTATTAAACTCAAACTACGCCCCCTCTCCTCTTCAACTTCGACTCTATTTCTAGAGGTTTTTTCATCTATGAGGTGACTCCCACAGGGGATCTTCAAGGGCCAACCGGCGGCGCGAGGTCAAGTGCCGGAGTTTTTAGTGAGTATTTCCTCTTTCCGGAATCCCACCGAGCCACTCAGCTGGGTGAGAACTCGGGAGGCAGTCGTGATGGGAGCCGCAATGTTGAATGTTGCGGTCCCCTCCTGGTGAGCCCCACATACCCTACTCTCGCTCACCTGCGGGAGGGGAAGCGCGTAAATGCGTTTTTATCGGCATAAAAAAAGAAAAAAAAAGGGATTAATACCTTTTCATTTCTTCAAAGACACCATCAGTCTAAGATGAGTATTTTCCGAGATATTGCTTTTTCAATTTTGAAACCTGTCATCTAAAATTAAGATCTCAGCAAGATCTTTTATTTCTTCAAAGACACCATCAGTCTAGGATGAGTACTTTCCGAGATATTGCTATTTTAAATTTGACAGCAGTCATTTGTAATGAAGATCTTACCAAGACCTTTTATTTCTTTAAAGACACCATCAGTCTAGGATGAGCACTTTCCGAGATATTGCTGTTTTTAATTTGACAGCTGTCATCTGAAATGAAGATCTACCAACAACTATTTTTTCAATTTTCTAAGATATTGTTTTAAGTTTGACAGCAGTCGTCTGAAACGAAGATCTCACCAATACCTTTAATATTTTTTAAAGACACCATTTTTTTCGGTATGTTAAATAATACATTTATGACATATAACTATCCATATACACTTTAAAATACTGAGACATCACGACAGCATATGAACTATATATATAGACTGCTTCAACGCGACCGAACTACAAGTTATTCCCACCTTTGGGAACCTCCGCAGCCCACACAATCATCAACACAGTGGGCTTATTTTGACGCCCAATAATTCAATATTCAGATGCTTTTTGTCCGAAATTTGATTAAGGCTCCCGATAAAAAAGTTTTTCTATTATTTGTCCGGCAAGTCGGACTTTTTTATTTTTTATTTAATTAATGTCGAAATTTCTCAAAAACTACCAGACTGATTTTCAAAATGTAAGCGCCATACCATAGATTTTCGTGCATTGCGCCTTTTGATTCCTCATTATCCATGTTATGATATACCTCCCATAGAGATATTCTAATTTTAACCCTTCTACGACCACGTCGCAAATTTGGCTAAACATCGGGCACACACATCACACACATCACATAAACATTTTCAATGTTAAAACAGGAATATATTTGGATGTGGAAGGCACACAGATAGTTTATAATCTGCAAGCCTATTACATAAAAACAATCGCGAAAAGCGGACGATGTTCGTCCCACTCCATGACACTATTAACTCAAGAATAATCTAGTACTGAAACTTCAAGTCCAAAATGACACAATTTTGTCGACACTTCTATCGAGTTAGAGCAGTGGTTCCCAATTAGTTTTCTTGGAGTGGAAGCACTCCAAGAAAAATCTCAAAATTACGTACCCCGTACTGCAGGAATTATTATAAATTATCCCGCTCACAACGCACTGGTGTGAGGGAAGAGTGTCGACAGATATTTGTGGAGCATTATGCTAGAATACGTGATATTAATCACTTCTTCAACAAGGCATATCATCGCATCAATAGTATTGTGTTGTGCACCTCACTGACCTTTATTACATTGGTAAATGAGTTGCAATTTTGTCGGCATTCTATAGTAATAAATTGGTAATACGGCGTTTTTATTATAACTGAAACTTCACTTATAGACGGATAACTCATATAAATTAATTATTATAGATGGATTGTAGGGTTGAATTTTTCGCTTTCAGGTAATTTGTTTGTCACACCATCTTGAAACCCGCCCCCTGATTATGTAACTCTGTTTCTATCAACTTTTGTTACATTGCTGCTTTACTAAGAATCAATGTGACAACTATGTTACATAAAGCAGCAATGTAACTGCTTTTTCTGTCAGTTTCTTGATTGCAACAGTTACGTAATCAGGGGGCCGTTTATGCATCAAGGGTTTAAGATCCGAGAAACCAAAACCAATGTAAAAAAAAATTGTGAATAATCTTTGGGTGGCAGTTTGTGCAGAACAGCGTTCAAAACCCGACAGTTGCATGTATTTTGTTGTTTTCTTTACCCCTCTAATTACCAACCGACAAACTGCTCCGTCCACCTGGTTGGACGGTTAGTAATTTATTTTCTTAACCAACAATTTGGTTCATTAATATTATGTTATAACTTGTAACATCACAAGTTGTAACATCAACATACAACACAAACGTAAGCTTTATTTAAAAGTTTCACACAGAGAATATTATATTACTTTATCAGATTCTACTCTATGAGCGGTTTTATTATTCAAAAGGATTTATTGCATAAATAATGTACGGAGAGACCTTTGCCCACATTGTTTAACTTTCAAAAGTTATTTAGATCTATTGACATTTGAATTGTATTACAAGAATGTGTATTTGATACTCTTGATTTGCGTAATGCTTTATTGAGCCAATATTGTGCAATACCTAATTGAGTGAACTAATTTGCTAGTAACTTGCGACAAAAGCGGTGGTTAAAACACACAATTGAATTAAAAAAGGTCTTTGTAGTTGTTGAAATTGGACATGAATAAGATTAACATTGGATTGATATTATGAGTAATAAGTCTGAAAGAAAGGAAGAAAACATCATTTATTTCTTTATTATTTTATTTTATCAAAAAGAAGAAGTCTGGTATTTAAATCTGGCTTACCCCTATTGACTACCTTAATTCGGGTAAAGTAAAAGATAGTGTACAGCTTGACCATAAAAAATTGAAGGCGTCACTTTTTATACAAACACATCAAAATCACGAATAACTTTGCAACACTGACTATTATAATATGTTTTATACTGTAAATTTTTAGTTCCATTTTGTGTGGAAATTAAATGAATTCCACTCTTTTTGGCCAAGCTGAATTTATGTCTTAGGACTATGGCTATCACTCACGAGTTAGTGATTCCTAGGTCCTTTCATAAACTAGTAGGGTGAATATAATTACGTTTCACCTTCAAAGTTTACAAGTTCGGTGCTTCTAGAACTTTCAGGATTAAATCATATTTTGAACCCTACAATGCGGAACAGGAAACTAGGTAGTAAATATAATAGAGATATTAAATAAAAAAAATGTGATTTGCGGTATTGATTGATTAAGATGTCTCTTACACCTGTTAAGGCAGGCAGGACCTCTTCACCATATATTCAGCGAAACGGGAAATCCTTCCGCCGAGTTAGATGTCTGTGCTCGGGGATTACGGTCCAAATGTTCGATTTTGGAATTTGTATTTATGCGAAGTGCTTAGAAAACTTCGATATCGTGAGTCAGGTTTCCACAAATTTTTGCCTTGGTGTTAGCTTGACGTAGTGCGACGTCACATCTACGTAATGTTTACATATTGTACTTTTCGCTGATCCTGCATTTTTTCGTCATTCGTCGATTGCTTAATATGTAACGGTATGATCGCGCCGCCACAACATCTTTAATAAGAAAGTGTTGTAACAACATAAAAAATGAAAGGAAGTTCACTTACTCAGTGGTCGAGTTGTTTGAACCTCTAAGGTTCGATCCCCTGCTGAGTCAATTTAAAACAAAATTATCTGCACTTCTTTCAGTTTTGGGCATTAATAGCATCTATGTTTCTAATTTCCAAAACACTAGTGTTAGTATGTAGTTGGGGCCGTTCCATTTTTGATTGTGAATGCAGAAATCAAATCATACCTAATTTAAATAGTATCTTGTAAAATATCTAGTGAGTAACATAATTACTATACTATATACTAATTCTGTGCTATGATGTCAAAACTGTAAGCAGTATCAACCTGAAATGCTCCGCAGATGGTACCGTTCCACGCTTTTTCAGTAGGTCACAGTTGTTTGTACGCAAAAGTTGGTGAGGAGAGTCTTTGCTAGCCTAACAACTTTTTATATCAAGATAAATAATATATTAGAAAAATTACTGGAAAATATCGATTCACCTCACCTCAGAAGTGCTACGGGTAAATCGATTTTTCTAGTATTTTTTTTTAATATATTATTTATTTTAGTATAAAAATATCATTGTGAATGCGAAAAATCTCAATTTGATAACTTTTTATGTTATATTTCTCATAATAATTACATAAGTAGGTAGGTTTTCTTCTCGTCTTTTGAAGTGAGAAATTATTTTCATGAAAAACTGTAATGTGAGAGGAGGGGTACTGTACTCATTATTACACTATGACTGTAGTGCAGAGAAATCCTCAATGTTGCATCAAAGGCCTTCATTATACTGAAACTCTTTCAATGCAAGTTTCTTTACTACGTTCTTTTATATGATCACGATATAGACGTCGAAATGAAGAAAAACTGGCCAAGTGCATGCCACGCGCAGTATAGGATTCCGCAGTTACCTGATACAGTTACCATACGGCTATAAAATTGTATTTTCGTCTTATATTACTCGTTAACTTGTAGAGCCTAGCAGTGATAGTTTTCCTTTTAACTAATATGTACAGTTGAGTTCTGCCTGTTATGCCTTTGTAATAAAAGAACTCGACTGTACAGTCGTTGTACAACAGTCCTGAATTTGGGGGGAACCAAAAGTGTTGAAAGACCTATCCAAAGAACTCCACTTTATGAGATTGATGAAAAGAAATGTTATTATCCCCACTTTACATGTAAGGGAGGTAATCACGACGGACGAAACTATAAGGGTTCCTTGTTAACTTGACTAGGGAACCCTAAAAATGGCTAGGTAATTAACTTACACCAGAAGCTCGCTCATGTCATAAATTCGTTCTCGTGTGAGTTGGTAAATTATTGTTTTAACCAACAGCTATTCATAGTTCTGGAAATTACTCGACACTTACGTGGGATTATTTTGTCGCCCAAATAGTGATAACAGTGATAATATCAATAGTGATAATATATCATTCATAGTTACTATTTTTCATAGAAGAGAAAGAAAGAATCAAGTCAGCAATTAAAACTGTTAATAACATCCTTGATCAAACATACATTGTGTTAGAACTTTGTTTACAATGATATGAAAATAGTAGCGTGTTCCGTTCGCTATTTTAAACGGATCAATACCTTTTTGTAGTGAACAATATGAAAATAAGTAATCGAATAAACCTTAATTGAAGTACCTGAAACTGAGCTAAAATGGGTTTCTAAATAATCAAAGTTAGTTGGTAGTTAGTAGTTTAAATGTAATTTTATTATTATAAACTGATGAACACAACTTGACAAGTAATAAAAAAACACAGAGTACAAAAAAAGAAAATATGTTATAGTATAAAAAATACAGAATTCAAAAAAATAAGTTAAAAGTAATAAACCATAAACTAGTAAAAAAAGGCCGGCTCGGCAACAGTACCTATCGCCTTTTCAACCAGTGCTTCCCAATTTGTTTTTGTATGTATTCCTCAAAGAAAGTCTCGCGAACTGAAAAAAAAAATGAAATTAGATGAATGAAATCAGAGGTAGATGAGATTGCTGTACCCTTTGATGCAAACTCGCGCTCTCCTCAGGGGTACGCGTACTACTAATTAGGAAAAAGAGAGTTGTTTTTAACAAAATTTTAAATTGAATAGTGACATTAGAAGTAAGAGGTTTCTAGCGTCTATTTTAAAATTTTCAATAAGACAGTAGCACCCGTTGTGTCGAGTTTTCTCATTTATATCTCTTTGCTTTCTCAACGCTACTCGGTAAAAAGGTGAAAAAATTATAGGTTACATCAATCGAGCAAATCTTGGGCGGTGAAACGATACATGAAAATTTGTTTACAATGGAAACGGAGGTCATGGTAAAAGTGAATCGTGGTCACGTGGCCATCGATCGCGTTGTCTTCTTTGAGAATAATGAGAGATGAATTGTTAAAGGTCCTTCGCATTTCGGCAACAACGGTGCGCGGCGGCGCCAGCGGGCGCGGCGAGTAGGGGCGGGCAACTAAATGAACGTAGGTCGATAGCAGCAACTGTTCAGTGTGGTTCCGACACTCGAAGCGAGCGGCCGCTCGCTCGCCACGCGCCCTCTAGTTCGCGACTCGTGCTTAACTCTGTCACCACTTTCCCCTCACTAGAAGAATTCGAGTGCAACAACTCGCGAAGCCTTTGTAAGTACAACCGAAAAATGTTCTACTCCACAACCACCTTACGTTGATTCCAAGACTTAAAATTAATTTCCAAAACTTTTGACGCGCCTATTCAAACTGTAAGGAGAAAAGTAAAACTCTCGCTTTCAGTCGGCTCTTCGAAACTTGTGTACAAATTGACACTACTCAATGTAAAAGGTGAAACAAAGAGCTCGTTTTGAAATGCACTTATTCCTCGGCTGCCACTTAACTCGAGAGTAGTAAAGATTTGGGGACTCGTAAAATGTTTGGAATTGTTTGTCCTTACATGATATAAATGTTTATTTAGCACTCGCGCTTGTTGCGGGCTATTTGCATTTAAATTGGTAAAAATCATTGTAAATGTAAGTAACTGCTGAATTGCCTTGCAAATGGCGTTTTCAATTACTGTATTGTTTTTCTTTCATTTTAATCTTCTAATAAAATACGGACCCAACATATTTTTGATCTAAAATAGCATGTGCTAATCGTAGAAAATTCTAATTTTCAACGGTAAAATCTAAACTTAATTGTTACCTTTTCAGTTTTGTTTACAGAATAATACTCGCTTTAGTTTTGTTAATGTTGTTGAAAGCTATGCCTCGGAAGCCTAAAATGACAATCTTGGACAATTTAAATGAGAATTCTAAAGTTAAACCAAATATTTTACGTAAATATAACCTAAATGACAACGTAGTAGTTTTGGTTTTATCGTTCAGAATTAGAGCGATTGGGCTCTCGTTTGTGACGAATTCTAACCTCATTCGATCGCTCGTAGCCGTGTGACTACGAGGCGGCTACGAGTCTACGAGTTAGCTAAGACCACGCTACGACATCGATTTCTGTCAAATTTAGCGCATTGTATAAGCGGTTAAGGCTTACCGCCCACGAACGATTAATCGCTGCGCGATTTTTTGTTGCCCAGGATAGTATATTCAGAGTTCAATTACCTTAATGCCCATGATCTACAAAAAGTAGCTCAGCGTCTAATCGCCCGTGAAAACACTGAGCAGTCTTAGGCACCACAATTTTTTTCGCTGGCAGACAAAAATTTCAAAAGTAAGGGAAACATTATAAAAAAATCAAAACCAAATATTTTACTATATTTTTTTTATTCCTATTCCATGATTTTTGGGGCAAGTATTTTTATGTAGGTACTAGAAAACAATTTTTTATTTCTGTTCTATAGAGGGTACTTTACTAGCCGGGTCGATTACAGGCAAATTGTTCTGGGATTAGGAAAACGTAACGAAAAAACCGGCCAAGTGTGAGTCGGACTCGCGCACGAAGGGTTTCGTACCATTATCTATAAAACGGCAAAAAAATCATGTCTGTGGTATGGGAGCCCCCTTAGATATTTGTTTTATTTTATTATTATTTTTTATTTTTAAAGTGTATATATATAACTAAGTATTCTGTGAATATTTCAAACCTGTACCTGTTGCCGTTACCAATATCGAGCAAAAAAAAACTCACGTTTGTTGTATAGGACGTCACGTTTATTCTATTTTTTAGTATTTGTTGTTATAGCGGCAACAGAAATACATCATCTGTAATGTGACTTCAACTTCAACTGACTAACTATCACGGTTCATGAGACAGAAGGATAGACGGACGGACAGCTTAGTCTTAGTAATAGGGTCCCGTTTTACCCTTTGGGTACGGAACCCTAATAACATCTAACTAGCTAATGTGTTTGACTAGTCGAAACGAATGAAGATAAACCTTATAGATGAATGTAAAAAAATGTGAAAACGTGCAACAAGCACTATAAGTCGACAAAAGTCATGTAAATGCCCCACGAGTCGATTTTCCGGGCAATAGTTATCAATACCGCGGTTAGATCCTTGATTAATTTATTATAATTAATTATAAATTAATAGCTTAATTGGCAATAGCCAATGACTTCGATTTCATCCGTGAATCATTACGAATCAAACGTTTTCTAGTCCTATAACCGTCAAAATAATTTAAGAACTAGTGTTGCCAATGCTACGGTAATTACCGTGTTCAACGGTAATCGGGGTCAAAAATTAATCTTGCTACGGTTGCTGAAGGCAGAAGTTTTCATACAAACACGGTAATTTCATAGTGCAGTAATTGTATCGAAACACGGTATTTTTTTCGATTTTCCGCCGATCTACGGCAATTTCATTGACAAAACACGGCAAGTGATAATATATACAACGGCAACACTATAAACAAAAGTTCTGCATTTACTTTTTTGCGCAAATTCAAGAATTAATAAAAAGTAGTTACCTACTGGAGCGTTTTGACCTGGAAAAAATATTACGAGTCGAAAAAAGTGTTTTTATACTACCTGCTCGTCAATGGCATATTATGTGTCATGCTAACCTTTCCTAAAGTAAGTCATTTTTCCCATGGGGAATAATGTGATTTGAATTTGGAATGCAACCCATGTAGTCGTGCTTGATCGATGTTGGTTTCAAAAAAGTTTAGGTGCAATGAGATCTTATTCTGAGTTAGGCTGTATGTTATCATGAAAACTTTTTACGAAATTTATTTTCACCCGCGTACCAAGAAGGATTTATTTGAATGTCGAACTGACCACTACAGAATAGACGACAAAAACATAAACTCTCTATAAATGTACCAAAGAATGTAACTTTGTCGTTGCACGATTGGTGTAATGTTTCTAACATAACTTTTAATTTTCAATAAATATTCTTAATTTTTCATATTTTATTATTCTAACTTTAAATAATTACTTAAGTACTTTCTTTATAACAGTCATTGGTTTCAATTGCCTCGCAGAAAGTATAAAAAGTAGAGTATGCATCGCGGGCTTAAATGTGTATTTGTCATGGGCGATCTTGAACACCTCGTACTCAGGATTCTAGCCTTAACTCCCTCGCTCCGCTCGGGAGTTAAGCATAGAATCCCTCGTACTCGGGGTTCAATAATAGCGCCCGGGACACAATACACTACTTTAAGCCCTTATTGCATAATCTACTATTATTTGGCAGTGATAAGCTACCTAGGTTTTGTGTTTAACTTTTAGATGCGATTCGATTTTTCAAGCTATTGTCAATAAAAAACCCTAGTTGACTAAAGTCGCCTAGCAAGTAGCCTAGAAAAGTTTAAAAGATTGTCAATGACTTCTATTTCATACTGTATTATACACTAACTAACAAAAATAAATCACAAACGTATTTTAAAGAGCTTAGACAAAATAAAAGTGATTGTTCTTTATTATAATGGCAGTGGTTGGGCTTTTCCTACGATAGCAAGCTACAATAAGTCGCTCGTGGGCGGAAAGCCGACTCAACAATTGTTTTATTTCTTCTTATTTTAGTCACTTCAAGTTTGTTTTAGTTCTTATTGTGATTTGTATTATGAATATAGAGATAAATAATTGGATTTTCATTACAAACGACCGGAGTAAAAATACGCTTATCTTTTAAATTAAATTATTGATTAATTGATCGATTGTTGGGATACGCCTAAAGCCCTAACGGCTGAAAGTAAAGACACCATTTTTGGAGTTATAGTGTTTCAGTTTGTATGGGAATAAGTATAGGTAAATTAATATGTGTGATAGAGCCCTAACAGCTAAATGTAAAGACACCATTTTTGGAGGGTAAATATTTTTTATGGCTTAGGTGAGCACTAAGAAAGGGTTTTGAAAAAATCCTGTTATACAGGGTGCTACAGGGTGCTCTAGTTGGTATATGAAAATAGAGACACCATTTTTGGAGGGTAGATAATATGTTTCATGGTGTAAGTGAGCACTAAGAAAGGATTTTGCAAAATTCCCATTATACAGGGTGCTACATGGTGTTTCAGTTTGTATGGGAATAAGTATAGGAAAATTAATATGTGTGATAGAGCCCTAACAGCTAAAGGTAGAGACACCATTTTGGGGGGTAGATATTTTTTATGGCCTAGGTGAGCACAAAGAAAGGGTTTTGGAAAATTCCAGTTATACAGGGTGCTACATGGTGTTCCAGTTTGTATGGGAATAAGTATAGGAAAATTAATATGTGTGATAGAGCCCTAACAGCTAAAGGTAGAGACACCATTTTGGGGGGTAGATATTTTTTATGGCCTAGGTGAGCACTAAGAAAGGGTTTTGGAAAATTCCAGTTATACAGGGTGCTACAGGGTGTTCTAGTTTGTATATGAAAATAGAGACGCCATTTTTGGAGGGTAGATATCTTTCATGGTGTAAGTGAGCACTAAGAAAGGGTTTTGGAAAATTCCAGTTATACAGGGTGCTACATGGTGTTCCGGTTTGTATGGGAATAAGTATAGGAAAATTAATATGTGTGATAGAGCCCTAACAGCTAAAGGGAGAGACAGCATTTTTGAAAGGTAGTTATTTTTTATGGCCTAGGTGAGCACTAAGAAAGGGTTTTGGAAAATTCCTGTTATACAGGGTGCTACATGGTGTTTCAGTTTGTATGGGAATAATTAGAGGAAAATTAATATGTGTGATAGAGCCCTAACAGCTAAAGGGAGAGACACCATTTTTGAAGGGTAGTTATTTTTTATGGCCTAGGTGAGCACTAAGAAAGGGTTTTGGAAAATTCCTGTTATCCAGGGTGCTACATGGTGTTCCAGTTTGTATGGGAATAATTAGAGGAAAATTAATATGTGTGATAGAGCCCTAAGAGCTAAAGGGAGAGACACCATTTTTGAAGGGTAGTTATTTTTTATGGCCTAGGTGAGCACTAAGAAAGGGTTTTGGAAAATTCCTGTTATCCAGGGTGCTACAGGGTGTTCCAGTTTGTATATGAAGGTAGAGACGCCATTTTTCATGGTGTAGGTGTGCACTAAAAAAGGGTTTTGGAAAATTCCCGTTATAGAGCGTGCTACATGGTGTTTTAGCTTATATATGAATTTTTATGTGAAAATTTAAATGTGTGATGTCATGGGCAAGGCAAATAATCTTTAGGTGTGTAGGTAGGTATAAAAAAACTATTCTGCAACTGATTTACTGACATCATATCATCACGTACAGCTTGACCATAAAGAGTTGACAAAAAAGAAAAACCTCCTTCAAAAAACCCGAAAACAAAAACAAAAACAGCTTTAAAATAAAATACCTTTAAAAAGCAAGAAATAATATTCAAATTATTAGTTACGCATATCCTATTATATCATATTAATATAACACGTCTATCGAAGTCGGGTGGAGCGGGAGGACAACTGCTTTTATTTTTATTTCTAGTTCTAAAAGCCCCAAAAACAGGAGGTTATACATCTTTTTTTGAAGTCGGTTAAAAATGAGGGCGCCATTTTCTATGCAAACACGTCAAATTACGAATAACTTGGCAACGCTGACTATATTTTGTACTGAAAAATTTGTACAAACAAGCTGTAGGTACAGTCGAGCTCCTTTATGCCTTTATGCCTTTGTAATAAAAGTCAACATCCTGTCAAAAGTGCCAACATATTAACGAACTCGGCTGTACCTAAAAGTGTGTTGTTATGGGGCAAGGCAAATAATCTTTAAAAAAAGGTACTATCGACAACACTTCCGCTTTACTATTCCTAAGGTTAAAATCACTTGCACGCCGCGCCGTCACTAACATTCTTTTGATTCGTGTAGGGGTGTATAGTTACACAATGGTTACTCTCTGTCGAACTATTTAATCTTGACATTAAAAAGAAGGAACAAAACACTATGCAACAAAACATCTTCTATACAATTTTTATTAGTAAGGGCGATACAATTTATTCTCATTTTCTTTATTATAGAATGCATAAAGATCTTATCCAATTCATTCTAAGGTTAAATTCTTACTAACTAATTTTGTATATAATCTCACAGGTAGCTTGGAAACAAGCGCATATTTTATTTATGTAAGTAGGTACCTACTTCTAGGTATTTATTCCCATTGCTAATTTTATCTTTGACATTTATTTTTATTCTTATTTCTAAAACAGGCACTCGTATGATTTATACATTTGCCCAATTTATAATTAAAAGTATAACAGAGTAAACAACCAAGCGAACAAAGACTCTGGACCCATCACGTCAGAGGATAAGTGAGCTTGGATTAAAAAAATAAGGTCTACTGATAAATACTAGGTCTATGGTAATCCGTAACTTTTATAAAAATAAATACACAACTATCTTAATCACGCGAACGAAGTCGCAGGCAAAAGCTAGTATAAAATAAAACGAGTTAGTAATTAAATAATGAGAAATCTCATTTGCAATTTCGATATTATACAATAGTATTAATTAAAAATTATTGTAGTACCTAAAATCTATACGTGTTACAAAAGTACCCCTAATGCCGAATATGGTATATAGGGATCATCAAACTGAACAACTTTTACTATGGGACCAACTCTGAAATCGCGAAAAAAATATCAGCTGTTTCATACATTTTGATATTTTCGTAATTTATTTTTGTATGAAACAGCAGATTTTTTTTCGCGATTTCAATTTGGTCCCATACTAAAAGTTGTTCAGTATGATGGTCCCTTATCTACCATATTTGGCATTAGGGGTACTTTTGTAACACGTTGTATATTGTGAGGCACTCCAGGACGCAACCTTTTATTAACTGTATAGCGTTTCTGAACGCACCTGTATGTAAGAAGCGGTCTCTCGCATTTTTCACTTTGTGTACTCGAATAAATTGTTAAATTGTGTAAAGTAGTGGTTTTTCTGAGCTTCCTTTCAATATTTTAAAAGTATATAAGTAGTATATCAGTACCCTTAGCACGAACAAAAACATTCGATAGAGTAATTTTGTATGGGAAATTTGTACAGCGCCATCTACCGCCTAAAAACGAAATGAGATTTTCATAGAGAATTACTTAACGAGTACTTTTTCGCGCTTTTTTTTCTTAATAGCTGTTCGTGCTAAGGGTACAGTTGTCTATACAAGGTGTTACAAAAATACCCCTAATGCCGATTATGGTATATAGGGACCATCAAACTGATCAACATTTACTATGGAACCAACTCTGAAATAGCAAAACAAAAATCAGCTGTTTCATAAATTGTGATGGTCCCTATATACCATATTCGGCATTAGGGTATTTTTGTAACATGTTGTATAACAAACTTTTTTAGCACCCATATTACAAGCTTTGCTTAGTTTGGGGCTAGATGACGCTGTGTGAAATTGTCCAAGCATTTATTAATATCATTAATATTATTCCTGCTCTGGTACCTATTTTTCAACGTCGATGCTTTTTAATATATAATTTCCTTTGATTTATAAAATCTGTACCTAGAATACTTCATAAAACCACAAAATTTATGATACACTCCCTCACAATTACCATATTAAAATTGAACTCAATTTACCGTGAAACCACCACCACCACAATTTAAATTATTACCAAACACTGACCAATTACAAACTGACCACAATATATTGGCAACACCGTCATATCCGGTGAAATAGTTCAATCAATATTCCATTACTACAGAGAGGACGTTGATCGCTACCTTTTGGGCAGATAGTGTATACACGGGACTTTGATTATTTACGGAACTATGGTATTTACTGTCTTTATGTAGGTACTGTGGAGACCTTTGTTAGGTGTTACTGGTTGATGTTCGCAATGAACCTTATTTGTTACAAATGTTCGTGATGATGTTCGGATAAAGAACATGTCAGTATTATTGATGGTGTGACTAAAAATGGAAAAATATACGTCAGACATTATGTATTATATATCTTCTGTTTTCTTTATTATATTCATATAAATACAACATTAGGTCCCCCTATTAAATTAAACAGAAGATAGGATAAAACCGAATTTATTGTATTTCACTTTATCTTTTATAATATTCCCTATTGATTTCCTTGAATTTAGACAATTAGTAAACGGTTTACTAATTGTCTAATTTCAAAATCTATTGCAATTACTTTCATTTGACAGACGGATGTTACACATTGATACTTGTTTTTGGCACTAATAAAAGCTTACTGAAGAAATGTAGGCATGTGTCACAACAATCTGTCAAATGAAAGCGATTGCGATAGATTATGACATTAGACAATTAGCCATGCCGGTCCCAATTAGACTCTGTCTAAAACTACATCGCAATTCTTCTTTCTTAATTTACTTTTCAAATAATCATATCTATTCTAAAAAGGCTAACCTACTTACAGAGTAAACGTTTATTATCAGCTAATCACAGCCTACAAATTAACTAACCTTACAGTACCTTATGTTAAGCTAAATGCTAAATCGCTCATTGAGCGAAAAGACGCTCACAACGCGTTGTGGGAACTCCCAAAAATCTACAACGCGAAATTAGTGTTGATGCTCTTATAAAAACGTCCACGACGCGTTGTGGTGATCACAAAAAGACCACAATGCGAAATTCGCGTCATGATCATCATACCGAACGACAATAACACGTTGTGGCTATGAAAAAAAAATCACGACGTGTTCTGAGCACCAGTTGGTGCAACCATGACACGAGAGACAGGTAATTGTAGTTTTTTTAAGTACCTACTAATGTTTTGTGTTTGACAATTCGTGCCCTCATAATATTTTTTTCGGTCTTTTCGCTTAACATATATGTATTATAAGCTTAGAAAAAGCTATATAAACTGTTTTTGCGGTTTATCATTCGATTTGATATCGATATTTTAGTCTAGTTCATTTTAGTGAAAATTGATTGGAAACCATGATTTCGCAACATTGTACAAGATTTCCAGACAGCGTACAACATGATAATCTTGCTAAAGAGTTGCCACAACATGTAGCTCTGCACTTATTGGTTAGTAGAGCAACATCACAACATGTTGCGCGCAACTTATAACTTATGTTGGACGCCATCTGGCAGCGTTGTGCATTGTTGCGAAACATCACGCACCATGTTTGTCGGCACGTGTTGCGTTGTCAAAAGTTGTAATTAGAGTAGACTTTACCACAGGAATAGCTATCACAATTTTTTTAACAGGCTTTACGTTAATCTACGCCGTTCCCTCCATTTCAAGTATCGTGTGTAGGTACTTACGTAAGAGAGGCATTTTGATGTGAAGTTCAAGCGCTATGAAAGCCAAGCTATTAAACGGCTTCTTTGTGCAACCAGCTTACGTCTGAGCCTATTTAGTTCTGTACCTTCTGTGAAAACTGATCTAACTCGAGTTATATCGATTTTGAATTTATTTCACTATTCAAGTCATCGAAAAATTAGCTTTTTTTGTGTCTAATCGGTGTATTTTTACGACTTATATCAACAGAGATAAATTTTGTGCATAGTAATATAAGTGCTTGCTTTTCTATGATTTTTTTGAAATAAAATGTGTATATTAATATATCTCTAGTTAAAACAATGTGTACCGAAACTTATATCTCTTTAAATTAGTGTCTAGAAATATAACTCGTTTTAAAACTTTACACACAATTCAATAACAACTGACTTAAATTGTGCGTAGTGATTTATCTAGAATTATATCAATACACACATATAATTTCACAGTATGCTAGTTTGTGAACATTGATTCAACTCGACTTATAGCATTAAAAATGAAGTAATAATCAAGTTTTATTTTGTGTTTATCGATATAAATTAAGTTGAATCAATAATAACATATAGGTTTGCGATAGGTGTAAAATGATATAATTGACTCATATCAAAAAATATTATGAATAAACGAAGTAAAACGTTTGATTACTTATTGTGTAAAATGATATAACTGCCCAATAAACTGTCTTACTAACACGTGGAAAAAGAGTTGTGTTTTTAACTGCTTTTTGACCCCCGACGCAAAAAGAGAGGTGTTATAAGTTTAACGTGTCTGTGTATCTGTCTGTGGTATCGTAGCTCCCAAACGGATGAACTGATTTTGGTTTAGTTTTTTGTTTGAAAGATAATTTTCAGCTGCTTGGAGATCATCAGCTCTTTTCTAGTTGATGACGGGATCTGACTAACTTCTTTATGTCCGATCGATTCGGAATTTGGTACAGTATTACTTTAATGACATTGAAAGAACATGGTAAGGTAACCATGACCTGATCAGCCGTTAGAAGATCATCAGCTCTTTTCTAGTTGATGAGGGGATCTGGCTAAGTTCCATATGTCCAGTCTTTTCGAAATTTGGTACCGTGTTACTGCAATGATATTAAAAGAACATGGTAAGGTAACCATGACCTGAAGCTTAAATACTCAACTCCTCACCAACATACAGCAGAGGTATAGTGTTTGGGATCACTAGAATGGTCTTTAATGAGTAGATTGCGAATAAAGTATAATAGGTGGTGATGATGAGGCATCATCTAGAATCTAAAGGATACCCAACTCTTCAACAACATACAGCAGAGATATCGTGTTTGAGATCACTAAAATGGTCTTTAATGAGTAAATTGCAAATAAAGTATAATAGGTGGTGATGATGTGGCATCATCTAGAATCTGAAGGATACCCAACTCTTCAACAACATACAGCAGAGGTATCGTGTTTGGGCTCATTGGAATGGTCTCGATGATTAGGTTATACTCCTAGATTGGTAATCAGGACTCATCAGCTTTTTGAAATTGAATTCAAAATTTGGTACCGTGTTACTTCAATGATAATGGCTGCCAAAAATTTAGTTTAAAAAGCTTCAAATAAAACTGAAATTAAAAATTTAATAAACCCCCGATACAAAAAAGCTAACTCTTAATAAAATACCCCCATACAAAAAAAGCTTACTCTTAAAAAGTTGAAAATAATGTCATCATATCATCAAGTCTTAAATAGATCTATGAAAAAATCGTAGACGTCGGGGGACCGCTAAGTTAATGGATTTACATGTAAGCTCGTCACATTAACTTCGCGGTCCACCGACGTCTACGATTTTTCCATAGATTTATTTATAACTTGATAATAATGATGATATTATATTTAACTTTTTAAGAGTTAGCTTTTTTGTATGGGGGGTTTTTATTAAGAGTTAGCTTTTCTGTGTCGGGAGTTTTTAAAGAATAATTTATTTACTATCATTAAATGTACTATTTTGGGAGTAAATTCATTTATTTTAATTTGCTACTGAATGGAAATGGGACTTATGAATAGTTTTTTTAAGATCGGTTTATTGCTAGTTGTCATTTACAAGTTGGCTAAGTTTGAGTCTGAATGACTGTAGTGATGATTGTGTTGTCTTTACATGAAGCACTCCGTAGTCAAGTCAATATTAAGCCAATGGGATCAATTCCCGATCACCGAACCGAGCTCAATGGAATAAACATTTATATTCATTTTCTTTTCTCTGAGTAGGTGTTTAAATACCAGCCTGTTTTCTTTATTATGTTACGTTGAATTTCGATACAACAACAGTTTTAACAAGTTTAAACATCTGTTATGTTTTGTTTAAGTAAACCTTTAAGTTTAATATTGTTTTGTTATTTTTCAAAATTTAAAACACATTGTTCTGCTTATCCAAGTTGATTTAAGCGCTAATGAAGCAAGATTTAGTATTTTATATGATTACCAAAGTGTTAGTAATAAATTACCGAAATATTTTTGGGTTTTAATAACAGCAAACATTGCCTCATGATATTATTTAGTATTTTATCATAAGTTATATCACTATTCACATAGTATACGTACTAGTTATATCGTTTGTGATAAAAGTTATAACAATATCCACATCGATTTTTTTCAAAAAAGTTGTGTAAATTGATATAATTCGATTTTTTTAAACGATACTACAAAACTAAACTCTAATTACTAACATTTAGAGTGTGTTCAACAATGTTTGTTCTACAACTTTAAAAAAAACATACAATTGAAAAGGCAGACACAAAAAAATAAAGTCAGTTAACATTTTACACGAAAGCAGATTTTCATGGTGAAAAATTATATAAGTCTTATTACATCAATATACACAAAACAAATAAATGTGATTAGTGATGTAACTAAACAATTTCATGAATACTGAAAAATCTGTAAGACATTTCTCTTTAAATAATACAAGAAAACAAAGTTAGCTTAACCATCTACAGTCTACAAGCACTTATTTTATTTTATCATTCTCAGTTGAAGAGTGAGATTTTTTTTAACTTTAAAGTCAATTTCCCGAAAATCATGTTTTTAGAGTTATACCTCTTTTCACGGAAGGTACAGAGTTAAGCTTAGTTCTAAACTGTGTTATTAGGGGTGCCAGGCGTTACAGAGTTCGGCTTAATGACTATTGACAATTAGAAAAGGTCTTGTCAAGCGATTTACTTTAAAAAAATATTAATTTTGAATTAATGCTGTATCGCTCGCAAAAAATTTTTAGTCATAATAGATACGGCATAAAGTTTTTTCGCATAATGGCATATTCGCATAATGATATATTCGCAGAATGGTTTCATTGGCATAACGATTAATTGTACTAATTTCATTTGGAATAAATTTGGTAAGCATAAATGTTAAACGCATAACGTTAACACGCATTATTGTAATATAACACAATGTAAAAATAACATGATTTATTACTATATGCTTCATAGTCATAATTTGATTAGCACTATAAAAACATTTGATGAACTAGTTATGTTAGGACCTTTGGTAAACAGACGATTAGGTGCGATGGAGAGCGAGCGTAGCGAGCGAGGAGGAGATAGTTTCCTAGAGAGAGAGAGAGAGACTAACAACGCACGAGCCGAGCGCACGAAGCAAACATGCCGCAGCAGCAGCCGGCAAAATGCCAGATCCGACCTGCTGGCGTGTATACATTATGCCACAAGTTGTTATGCTAATAAACTTTAGGATTAGAAATCGTTATTGGTAAAAAATGCATTAACATTTATGGACCCATCATTATTATGTTATTTATCGGTTGTTTCATTGATATCAAGTGAAAACATGACTTAGACCGTTGGATTGCCAAAAAACTAACGAGAGCAATCTGAACTCTAATCCTTATTCAGGCTTATATGGAAAACTGTGGAGTCTAGAGTTAGTCGTATGTTTAAACTAAATAGTTTCTAATCTAATTTAGTTAAGAAAAACAACATTTTAGTAATAATCAAGTCAAATTGATTTTATTTAATAATTTGGTTTACATTTTTTTCCAAAGAAGATTTTCAAACAATTTCCCATCTTTGAATATTAAATGCGATAGACTCGAATACCTCTGAATAGCATAAAAAAAGATATATATAGTTATACAACGTGTTAATGAATGAACCAATATGAGAAAATCGTTTCTTCAGGCCATCAAACTGAACAGTTTGATGGCCTGAAGAAACGATTTTCTCGAAATGTAAAAACTTACATTTCATCTTAGAATAATAAAACAAGTGCGCTTTGTAGGGAACTATCGTAACTATTTCGTTCTTATAGATACGATTAGGTAACGTATAACGTATACATCACACTACGAAAAAAGTCGCGTAGTGTGCTGTGCAGGTAGGTCAGTACCATAAACTTGCGCCAGTATAAAAAAGTCTTGTACTGTGTTACATTACAGCAGCTGCCTCCATTCTAATGTATTTTCTATTGTTAACTTGTCGTAATTACTTTTATTTTATTTCGAGATAGCACTTAAATATTTGAACATGAAAATACTTACATATGACAGGAAACATCATGTTCTCGTAGATTTGATGCGGCAATTCGCTTTTTACAAGATAAAACAGCACAATACACCATTTTCCGGGAGCGCACTCAAGCGACACGAAACGATATAGAATGGCAATGACGACTATGTGGTAAATGTACTTTGATGAAGGAGGTCACCAGCCATTGCCGATTTTGCCGTCTTCGTAAAATGCTCTATAAGAATAGTTTGGAGTTTTTGGCGCCATTTTGTCGAGTTCGGTTTGGTGTCTATTTTAATTCTTTTCAAATTGATTCATAGTGGATATTGTGTCTTAAAATTGGTGCAGTTATATGGTACAAGTGTCTACGCAACTGAACAATATGTGGGATAATTGAAATAGGCGCGATCTTGGTTGTGTGAAGCTGAGACTTTTATTGAAGTGGTGGCTTCCTCGGCAGAACTAACCGAGTAAACTGTCTTGATATACTTGGTGCCAAATGCTCCAAGCAGCATTGGAATGCGATGCACCCGCATTCTAATGAAAAATTAAACAATATCTACCACTGAACTATTTAACACTTGACACTGGCAAAAATTACTTCCAAGAGGAAAGTAGATTGCCATAACAAAAAAAGAAGAAGAAGAAGAATAGTTTGGTGTTGATATAGTACTGGATTTATAGTTCGACTGGGAATGTGAAAATATTTAGGAAACATCGCTTCACACATAATAAGTCTGGTGTAGATTCACCATTTTATAAAAAAACAAACTGATTCTAACTTCAGCTAGTTTGTAGTTAATAATCCAGTAACTTTACTATTATATATATGTTACCAGCCAAACTCGATTTACGAATAAACTAGTTTTGCCTGGTCTAAACTAGTTCTTCCTATACGCTATAGGATTAACTGCCTATAGACCTGTATAGCCTAGTAGACCAAACTAGTTTGTCCTAAGCCAGATAGGATAAACCATATATATATAAATGTAAATAAATAAATAAATATAAATATTTGACAACATCACATACATTGCCTCGATTCCAAAGTAAGTAGCTAAAGCACTTGTGTTATGGAAATCAGAGACAACGGTGGTATCACAAACACCCAGACATGGGCCAATATAGAAAAGTTCATTTTCTAAATTGACCCAACCGGGAATCGAACCCGGGACCTCAGAGATGGCGACACCTTGAAAACCGGTGTGCAAAGCCCCTCGACCACGGAGGTCGTCAAATATAATCTATATGTATATATATGTATATAAAAGGGAAAAATCACTCACTCACTCACTGATCACGAAATTTCAGAAACTACAAGTGCTAGGAGTCTCAAATTTTGCATGGGGGCTCCTTTTAGGGCGTAGGTGCTCACTAAGACGGCATTTTGCAAAATTCAACCCCTTAAGGGGTGAAACAGGGTGGCAAAGTTTGTATGGGAGAACGCGATTCCTTGGCCCGATTGACTTGAAATTTGGCATAGACATTCTTTCACAAAATTAATTGAACACGTGCTTTATATTTTTTTAATATTTATCCCCTAAAAAGTGATAGAAAGCTACTTTTGGGGTGATTGACTTCGACGTCGGAATTAAAACTTCTTTGTACGTACATTTGATTGATTAATTAAGAAAAATAAATATCATTTGACATCTCAACGTAGTATTACATTCTCTTTGGTCATTTCCCCTGAGAGTAGGTAGAATGCGTTTCATTGAACAGCGAATATTTAATGAAACGTATTGGCTATTTTGTATGGGAATCGCCTTTTCGGGTTACTTGGGTTACTTTGGACAGCTAACTTTTGATAAAGAGGTTTTAGTCTGAATAATGATCTTAGTAATGATAAAAGGACCGTAGTGTTGCTTTCGTTTTAGGTTTTAGTATTCAGCTGCTTTGTTATTAATTTACTAATTAAAAAGATATTAGCACTGGTTCTCAAGGTAAAATTGATAATCAATAAATTGTAGGTGATACGAAGTTCACAGGGTCCACTAGTATTATATAGTTTCATAAGACGTGCCATAACTTTGGTTCAGCAACTACAATGTTGCCATAAATATTGAACTTATAGACAAAGTACACAAAATGAAAGCGACGCGACGTTATATCGGGCATAGTAAAGGAGGATAATACAAATTTTTCATAATACTGATGTAACAAATATTTGTTTTGGGTCCATCGGGCGTAAGCTTTATCCCATTATTGGATATTTCCTGGATTTTTTCATTTTTGCGGACAATATGATTGCTAATAAAGTTACAATCTTTTTCATCTGTAGTTACCTACATCGACGCGTTTTTTTCTGTTTAAGGCTCCTATATACCTCAAGTGGCGCCCTCATTTTATATGTGTATGTATAAAAGTGGCCACTTTTAGCACTTTTGCGAACTACTACTACAATGAACTATATTATACTGAGGTTATTGTTTGTAAATAAACTATAGAACCTTAGCTTCAATCTGTACATGAGAATTTTCGATACATTATGTACTTAGCGAGCAATAAATTTAAAATGAGGTCCCCACTTTAGGTATATAGGGGCCATAAATGAATAAATAATAAAATTCCGGTCAAGTCGAAAGCAATCATTTATATAAAGTCCCAAATTAAACAGTGCTTCTCTTGTAACTAACGAATTTAGAATATTAGCACAGAACACATTAGACGTCGTCCTGGCTTCGATCGTGCGAGCAAACGATGCGTTTTCATCGCACGATGACACATTATTGTATAGATAGACTATCGCGCGATGACCAATTAGAACTCTAAAGAAACATTAATTCTTTGTGTGCGACGAAAACGCATCATTTGCTCACGATCATAGCCAGAACGATGCAAGTATACAGGGTGTTACAAAACAACTCGAAATTCCGAATATGGTAAATGGAACCATCAAACTGAACAACTTTTACTAAGGACCAACTCTGAAATCGCAAAGAAAAAACAGCTGTTTCATACATTTTGATATTTTCGTTATTATTTTGTGCATCAAACAGCTGTTTTCTTTTTGAGATTTTAGAGTTGGTCCTATAGTAAGAGTTGTTCAGTTTGATGGTCCCTATCTACCATATTCGGCATTGTGGGTTGTTTTGTAACACCCTGTATAAGCATAAGCATCTTAGGTCTGGGAACCTTTATATATGCTCATCACACAACTTATTCCTCTTCCAGGATTTAAATCCGAGGACTGAAGACGTAGAACTTTACACACACTGTTCAGTAGATGCATTGACAACTGTAGGATATATTTTATGTCACTGAAAGTATTTTCAGAATTTAACCGCTAAATACTTAAGCGCTAGAATTTAACCCACGACTCATGAAAGGGATTAGAAAAGAACTGGAAGTATGACATGTCGTAAAAGATTAAGTGAATCTTCGGCATCAGAGCAGATTTATTTTTCTCGTACCGTACACTAAGTTTGTATTCAAGTGCGAGACCGAGTATAAAGTGACAAATTTTATTTAGGGTGGCATATTTGGGATCAACATTCCTCGTATGAGAGTTTGAACTTAAAGTAGTTCAATACAGAATACGAGTACCTCCTCACAAACACTTAGGCAACTTGTTTTACCAACAACAGAACTAACCTAACCAAAGTCACATTTTAAAAATACGAGTAAGCTCCTGAGCTTCGTTTATTGCATGGTGTATGGGATAAGTTTTCGCCGACCATTGAGTTTTAATGTCAAATTCATACATCTTTCAAACGCAACGTTCTGTATCGTTTTTGGGGTTCCGTAGCAAAATGGTAAAAAGGAACCCTTATGGTGCGAGACAGTCTGTCTGTCTGTCACAACTGGATATCTCGAGAACTACTAATGCTATCAACTTGAAATTTGGAATAGTTTTAGATGACGTTTGCCCAACTATTTTGCAAATAAGAGAGAAATAAAATATTTTTATTTTATTTGCAACAGGGACTGAACTAGGGCATATGGGGTATCATATAAAAGAACGCTACTTGTACATTCTTTAACATTTTTTTTGGCCGCATAGTTTTCGACTTTTGATGAAAAATGTGAAAAAAATACCGAATGTGAAAAAGATAAGGGGGAACCCTTATCTCCAAAAAATCGGAAATATTTTATGTGATAGAAGTTTACGTAAAGATTACACGAAAAATAAAACGATATATCTAAATAGTAAACTTTTTCAGAATAAAGGTACGGTACCCTCGGTGCGCGAGTCCGACTCACTCTTGACCGTTTTTATAAATTAAACTTTGGCTAGTACGGAGAGAGTCGAATATTTTGTCATTTTTCAACCCACTCACGTATGAAACAAAAAAAAATAAAAAAAAATAACGTTGCAGAAGACCGAGTTGGTTAAATAGCGTATCATAATAAGCACAGCATAGCACACGACCTCGTATAAGCTCAATATTATTACAAGAGTTTTTATCACCACATATTATAAAACAATGTCCCCCTGTCTGTCTGTCGGAAAACGATAAACTCAAAAACCACTGAACCGATTCGTACAGTTCTCACTAATGGACCGAGCTATTTATGTGGAAGGTTTTGGTGTATAAATAATTTGAAGGCTGTCTAAATTGGCTAAAATATGACGATGATTGTGTCTATAATTAGACTTGCATGAACTAAACACTAATATTGACTTGTTTTTAATGTATCATGATCTTGTTAACTCTGTTGATGATGTAAGTGAATAAAAATGAATAAAAGATGCTGGAAAAACATGCCAAGCGAGTTATCTCTAATCAAGCGAAGCCGACGCGGCTCGCTAGTATAAAATCATAATAGTGGTGACAAATTGGTTGTAGAGATGAGTCTATGAAGAAAGGTTGTCACTTTCGTATGAATATGGGTCATGGGATACACGACCTTTTATCACATACCTACGCTCGGAATACAAATTCTGACTATGTGAAGAAAACGTTAATAAAACATTTATCAACTGAGACGCCCAAACCATAATTGGAAAAAACATAGTGCTTAAATAAAGACGAAATTGTGAATTATCTCTCTGTAGTGCACTCCGTAGAGGCTTTGTGGTTCTTTTTATCGCTTAAACAATATTTTCTAGCCTGTCGTTTAGTTAAATGGAGTTTTATTGTTAAAAGTGGCCACTTATCGCACAAAATATCGATTAAACTAAATGACAGGATAGAAAATATTGTTTAAGCGATAAAAAGAACCACAAAGTTTCTACGGAGTGCACTACAGAGAGATAATTCACAATTTCGTCATTATTTACGCACTATGATTTTTCCAATGGCGGCGCTAGTGTGCAGACTACGCCCTCTTAATTTAGATACTGTTAAATATGCGATGCCGTCTCTTTCAGACAATACTATCAAAAAAGTGACAGCATCACATTTGAACAGTGTCTAAGTTAAACACTTGTTGAACAATGTTTTAAAATCATTTGTGGTAAGGCCGTTATTATATATTCTTAGAATTATGTAATACATAGACGTTTGAGAAAGAATGTAAGATTGTTGAATGGATATTATTGGATAAGATAGAGTAACCTCTGCGCGGTCCGATCGCAACGACGACGAGCTGAGAGGCCGACGTCGAGACATCGCGCAGAGGTTGCCAAGACGAAATACAATACGCAGGCAGGATGCGCGCGCGGCGATGTCGTGGCTACATTACTATCCAATAGGCTTTTTAAATGTTACCGTAGTCTACTAAAGTAGGCCACGTGTGTACTGTAAAGGTGGGTACTCACTTAGGTTCGCAAACCACAAAAAAAAAGGGTTCGCAAACCACATGCTCCACGCACCTATGTTGCAGGTTCGTGGAGCTCAATGTGGACGGAATCGTGAACTTCTACTTGCTCCCCCTTCGTGTTCGTTCGTTGTACACTATGGCGTATTGTTGCAGGTTCGCGGAGCGCGGAAATTCGCGAATTTAAGTGGATACCCACCTTAATATTAAATTAAATAATTCACAGCATTACATAAAATAACAATAAAATATCTTAAATCCATGAAATAAGTTTCCCAGCGTGTTCTCATTCATAATAATGACTACACTGAATTTATCTCTCATTTAATTGGAACAAGAGAATATCTTTTCACGGTTTCTCGGAAAACAAATTAATTTTAATAACTAGGGAACTTAATATTTTACTCTAAATATATGGTTTTTGTTTTACTTTACGACGTTAAGGCATGTTAAGAATTCTCCCTCGCCACAGCTTTCTTAGTTTGAATGTCTGCACTTTTCGAGAAACTTATAGAGCTCTCTGATGCGGTGAACTTTGGAAATTTTTTAGCTTCCAATGAACATAATTTGGGCTTTTCATCTCTCAAGCTATACTTTTATATTTAGGCTACTAGATCTTGAGGCTAACTGTTGAAATTGTGAAACCTTTTTAAGTCTTATATTCTATTTTTGACGACCTCCTTGGTCGAGTGGCTTTGTGCACCGGTTTTCAAGGTATCGCCATCTGAGGTCCCGGGTTCGATCCCCCGGTTGGGTCAATTTAGAAAACGACCATTTCTTTTCTATATTGGCTCAGGTCTGGGTGTTTGTGATACCACCGTTGTTTCCGATTTCCATAACAGATTCGATGCTTTAGCTACTTACTTTGGAATCGGAGCAATGTATGTGATGTTGTCAAATATTTATTTATTTACTTATTTATATATTTTTTGTTCAGAGATACAAAAATATGTTGGTAATTACTAATCTTGAATAGAGATACTTTGATTTTTCTGTTTTTCTCAACACTTTATAATATCGATATGGGACCCATGGGCGCTGGAGGGGTGCCAGGTGGTGCACTTGCACCCCTTGGGAATTCGGATCCGGCTCCCTTGGGATTCCGAATTTCAGTACATTTGTGATAAAAAAATATTTATTTATTTATTTATTTATTAGGAAATGATGTAGTAAAATCCGCTTTATAAGGAAGTGTATTGAAGAATTGTTTATTCTGTGGGATGGCACTAATCCTCATGAAAATCTAAGCTGCTCCCCCTGGGAATTATTTCTGCCGGCGCCCTTGACCGAAACAGTAGAATGTTTCTAGAAAATTGAACTTTAAAGAAATATGAGTTAGGTTTAAACTTGTCCCTTCTATATCTAATGGATTACAACTACACTGATCGATCGATCACTGACTTGAACTAGTAATCCATTAAAATTAAAGAGTTCTATTTACTTCCACTGGGGGTCCCTTAAATCGCATAACATTAATAAGCTTATTTCGAAAGTCCATACAGACTTGATATAACTTTAATTCGCATAACAATTAGAATGTATAATTTAAAAATATGTACCATTATTTAACATTACAAATAAAAATCCATAATATAAAGTAAACAGAAGATTTACTCAGGACATATTTTTACACGTACCTACGTAAGCACGTATTTTTTTCTTACACGCACACATAGACATTATGTACCGGCAATCTCAAGCCAAACCGGGCTATTGTCAGTACTTGTGGAGGATTAAAGCTTTTATGTTTTTATGGTTTGTATATGTTTTTATGTTTCTCTATGCTGGTCTATTTACTGAAGTTCTGTTTTGTTATAACAACACATAGAAGTCTTTGCTACTATCACATTGATATAAGACTTTTGTTCATACAGTCGCCTTGTTTCCTATTACAGTCCCTATCCCTTACAGTACTGTAGTAACAGCCCCTAGCAAACAATGTGGAGGATTATAAGCTTTTCTATATTTCTCTATGCTTTTCTATCTTTTGTACGGAGGTTTTGTTTTTATACTGTTTCTATGACAATAGATTTTTGCTCAACTATAGAAAAAGAATACCACAGCGAAAATTTTTCTAAGTCTATGTGCTCAACAGTCGCCTTGTTTTCCTGTTATACAGTCCCTATCCCTTACAAACAACAAAAGCGTGAAGTGTTCTGCGATTCTCTTCACAAGAATTTAAATGTTGTGCTGCAAATCATTCACCTTTCCGAGAGCTAAGAGAAATTACGCATGTAGTGTAATCGCTTAATTCCGTCGTGAAAAGCTTTCGGTTGAAACAGTCTTGAGTAATTTTCCCAAGAAAAGTGGCGTTTTCCGCTCTCAGCACCTACAGCACAGAATATAGCTAAATCAGTAACGCAAGTGCACACAAACCTAGGAATCAGCGCACTCACACGAATGCATGAAGTGAAGAACTATTAATCTTCATTTACATTTTCTGAATATAATCAATTTGATTTTATTGACTGAGCGAGCGCAAAGCGTAAGCGAAGAGTCTTCGTTTTAACTTGGCCGAAAATGCCTTCGTATGTCTGCCTGTCTGGCAGTTCTCTACAGATCGCATTTCTCAACCGATTCTCGTGAAATTTTGTGAGCAGGTTCGATAAAAATCTATTATATTGTCGATTCAGCTTTTCGAAAATTTTCAAATAAAATAACATATTTCAGTCATTTTGGAATATGTTCAATAATTTTAAAAACACGAGGTCTACACACTAGCCACTAGTTTCAAATTGTTTCACAAATTATTATCCATATTAGTCTTCGCCTGCCCGCCGGTCAGTGCCACCCACTGAAAATTCCACAACTCTAGCGCTCCGACGACGACGACGCGACTTATTAAATTAATGGAGATATTGTTTGTGCTAATATGTACTGCGCCTGGTAGTTGCTTTTCGAGTGCGTTTGCAGTTTCCACGCTGTTTTCAAGAGTGTAGTTTGAACGTTTCGAAGAGTTGAATAGAGTAATTAATTAATGCAACGCTTCGCATTGATCTTTTCTTTAAGATTAATGTTTGAGGGCAGTTTGATAGCATATGAATATTAGAGATAAAACACTTTTTACAGATTACAGCGCATATATATTATTAATTTAGGTGTGATTTTGGAATTATTTGATTAGGAATTTTTTTTCTTGAATTCGATCCCGACGTTTCGACGTTTCGATTATTTAGTTTGGATTACTTAATTGGTTTTTGAATTCCCGACGTTTCGACACCTTTCCAGCAGCGTTGCCAGATGTTACAAAAGTAACATTTTACGTTACTTTTGACCCTCTCATGTTACCTCCATGTTACATGACTCAATATGTTACTTTATGTTACTTTTTAGATTTTCCAGGAAACAATTAATATCGTAAAACGTAACGCATTCAATAATTTTTTTGTTTGTCATCTTGACGCACTTGATTCTGTCGAATGCGACATATTCACTCACTCGCCTGTATTTCTCAATTTTCTATCCCGCTTACTGAAGCATGCGCAAGTGAGGTGAGTGGTGGCTAGCAGCGAATGATTACAATCGATTTTAAATTTTTAAATGCATAAACAAAATCATTAGGTACAGGTTGATTGTAATGATTTTTGACCAAACCGTCATCACTGCAGGGCCCGGAGCGCGCGGCGCGCTACGCACGCCGCGACTAGGCTTTTACACGAATGGGTACAAACAAAGATATTAGCCATCTTTCAAACACAACCCACCTATGTAGAATTTTAATATAAAAAAACTTAATACTAAATAATATACTAGAAAAAATAGGACTCGCACCAGATCATGTTCTCGGACGGGAATCGAACCCGCGACCTTTGGATATCCGGTCCAACGCTCTGACCGCTGAGCTACCGAGTCACTGTGACTCGGTAGCTCAGCTTATATAAAATAGCATTGTGAATGCTTAAATCTCAAAATATAAAAAAACTTACTAAAATGTTTTTTTTTAATACTGTAACTAATTAGTTCACAAGTGGATAAGGGTCCACATTAGGAATTTTTCAGCATCGCCAGTCGATTATTCGATCAACAATTATTACGATTTTTTCGATGTTTAACAAATGTGACAGCTTATTTTAGTTTTTGTGTAATAAAATGCCATATTATAGTATTGTCGTTTTCCACAATAAGTAGGTAATGCACTGACCTCCATATTTTTTTCAGGTCAGTGAGATAATGTTACTTTTCTCGTGAAAATTCTCAAAAAGTGACTATCTGCCACTGGCAACACTGCTTTCCAGCGGCCGTGGTCACGGGAGGACTAAAGCATAAAGGTTGCTCATATTTTAATCAAATTATCCGCTTGGAACTTTATAAAAATGCATTCAAGTTTATTAAATTATTTTATAGCTGCGTTCTGATTTCAATTATTATTACTGAATGAAATTGATAAAACAAGATCTAGCTACTGAGTCTACCACCAGTTCACAAATTTTGAGGCCAGAGAAAGAACTGGCGGAAGCGAACTCAGAGAGGTTGTGTGAATCTCCCTTTTAATCACTATCTTCAAAACTGTATCTTTAGATCCTGCAGTGTGTGATTTGGGATGTGTAGTGGTACTCTCCAATCATCTTCTCTATCGAAATTTGGATATTTGTTGATTTCAATAGCCTCGCGTAGCATTCTTAGAATGAATCTTTATTCTTTGGCAAGGATTTGTCGTTTATCGAATCTAATGTAATGGTTGGGTCCCTTTGAGGCATGTTCACACACTGCAGACTTGTTATCGCGCCTTTGCTTAATACATGTTTTTAACGCGCGTTCCTATACTTCTCTTTGTTTGCCCGATGTAAGAGAGCCCACAGTCGCAATCTAGTTTGTAGACGCCTGCATCTTGAAAGGGGATGTTACACTTAAGAGGTCGTAAAGAATTGTTTAATTTTCTTCGGCGGTTTGAAGTAGGTCTTGATAGATGCACGCTTCAGAATACCTCCAATTGTGAACTGGTGGTAGACTCAGTAGCTAGATCTTGTTTTCTAATTAACTTCAATCAATTACATTCAGTAATAATAATTGAAATCAGAACGCAGCTCTAAAATAATTTAATAAACTTGAATGCATTTTTATAAAGTTCCGAGCGGATAATTTGATAAAAATGTGAGCAACCTTTTTGCTTTAGTCCTCCTGTGACCACGGCCGCTGGAAAGGTGTCGAAACGTCGGGAATTCAAAAACCAATCAAGTAATCCAAACTAAATAATTCGGAAATAACACCTGAATTGATAATATACACGCTGTAATCTGTAACAAGTGTTTTATTTCTAATGAAGTTTTAGAAGTGTATACTTAGATGAATATTACCTTAACAGCTACCTAATAAAAAGAGTGCTCTCTTTATCTTAATTACGACTTATGCTAATTTTATTTTATTTTTTATTTGAAACAAAACCACCATCATTATTTAATTTCGTTTTAAAACTAATACATCAAATAAAAGTATTGAAATATATATATATTTTTTAAATATCGATCTATATTGTTGGCGTACTTATATTATGGCCGTCAATTCACTCGAACGAACGTAGTGAAAAGTTTTCGTAGCAATTTCACGCCCAGCTCATTGATGACGTACTACATAATAGATTTAATTATATTGCCAGAAATGAGGTGAAGTCGAGTCGAGTGCTCCGTGGAAATTACCAGAGAAGTGGGAGTGGGTGTTGAATCCTCGAACTGAATTGAATTAACTGGTCCGGAATTACGCCGTTCGGGATGTCTGGCTTATTTGATCACTTAGTTTGGAGCATATAGATTAAATATTGATTGAATTTGTTTAGTTACCGATACCTATCTCGTAGATTAGAATCTTCTTAGAGCTTCGACAAGGCATTTCGTGTGATTCTAAGATCGGAGCCTTGGTTTTGGTTTGGTTTTTGGTTGGAAAGTCTTGGTTAGAGCCGTTCAGACGAAAAGAAAGACTGAAATATGTCAGAAGTTAAATTGTCAATCGATATAAAAAAAATAGTATTACCTACATAAGTTCTTTTATTCTAAAAACTTAGATACATAATCAAAGCCTAGAAACAAGGTTTTTTTATAAAATTAGAAAATTTATTCATGTTTCATCGAAAACAGTCGTGTAAATATGAGTGTATGTATTTCCTCTTTCACAGTGAAGGGGCCTTGCTACTTTATATTTTAACTTGTTCAAAGTTGGGTGACCTGCTCTCACCCAATTGTTTTGCAAATTAATAATTATCGGCCAGGAAATTGCGTGACGATGTTTAAATTCTTGACGAGACTTCCATTCCTCCATTTTTCAGGCGCCTCTTAGTCGTTAGTGGAATATTCTTAAATGTAGGGCGATTCTAATATATATTAATAACATTCTGAAAGAAATGGAACTGAATATTTTACATCATCTTCCTGATTAGCCAATTCTTGGAAAATCTGCCTTGTTCATTTTGGTAATCTGCTGGCCTAATATTATACTTAAATTAATAAAATTGGACTACTCTCATCATTGCACGATTATTATTTTTCTTGATTCCGTGATTTTTTGAACGTTTGTTGTAGCTTATTAGTCCATCGTATTTTTTAATAATGTTTTTTAAAGTAGCTATTTTTGTTATCCCCTCAAATTAATTTGCTTCCAGCTTCTCAGAGCCATTCTTTTCAGAAAATATTTTGTGTTATCTCTCCATTTTGGTGTAATAAGATGACAAAAGTTCTGCTCAAGTTATCAAAAAAGGAAAAATGTAGTTTACCGCATCTTATATTGAGCATCTATCAGATTTTGTTATTTTTTAAAATGTTGTATTTCCCGACGTATCAGTGGCCGTTGCCTCGGAATTGTCCTGTACTTAGGAGTATTATTTCTTAGGGGTAAACCACTCGGTTTACTCTAGGTTTTGTTGGGTTTAACTTTTATCATCTTTGTGCACACTCTATTTACAATTCTAGGAAACTTACGAGAAATCTTGGAACTTTCTGAGTTTAAGAGGTTGGTCTTTACTTATTATGTTACCTGACTCTTATTCATAGTTATTATTTGGTAGAGGGGCGTTAAAATAAAAGGAGATCTGATCAAAAAGTCTTTTTAAAAATAATATTTTTGGTTTCAAAGCAGTGCAGTTACTATTGGGATATTATTTAATCGTGTTTTTTTATGAGTTGTTGCTGTTTTTGCTGCAAACTTATCAAGTCAAACGATGAACCTGATTTCAAATTAGCAGACTGCATTCGAAGTTGTTTTTACATATACTTATTTGTGGTTAACGGTGTTGGTTTTGCAATTATTTAGTTTTTCAAATCATGTATACTTTTTGATTATTACACATTGTAAATTATATACCATATTACCATATAATATATACCATATAATACCATATTACCCTTGATTCTGTTCAACACCCTATTATTGCGTAGCACCTATAGTAGCACGCACAGCATGTGTGTATAGCAACGCCCGACCGGATGTTGGCGGGCTTCGTAACATTCATAGTGCACGCTGTGCGACGACCTGTGCCATGTCCATTTCGACCTTATATGTTGTATACTACGTCAGTGATTTCGACCGGTCCATTTTGTACAGGTTTTGTACGAGAATTTTTCTTATTCATTAGTTTTTAGGGTGTGTTCGCTTTTCTCTTTATTTCGATCTCAATTTTTTTCACGACGCAAATAATTTAGTGAGAAAAAGATTTTATAAATGTTTTGCATTTCCTGTCTTTTTGATAGATATACTTTCGCAGGTAGTTATTTATTATTATAATACACTGGTCGTCACAAAAATCGGCCGACCTTCATTTTACACGAAAACTCATGATTCAATATTTTGAATAAAATAAATTGTATTATAATCGTATTGTTTACTAAACAACGTATTTTTTTTATAAATTAGTCACTAAATTATTAATCTTAATGATATTTTTTTTACAATTTAACAAAAAAAGTTTTGGCATGTCCCACATATTAATAATTAAAAAAAAAAACTTTGTTTGGTAAACAATACGATTATACTACAATTTGTTTCATTAAAAATATTAGAACATGAGTTTTCGTGTAAAATGTTGGTGGGCCGATTTTTGTGACGACCAGTGTATTTGCTGGAATAACAATAGCCTGATAAAAAAAGTAAATCTCAATCAATTCTTCCTGAAGGACAAAAGCTAAAATTATACTTCAGTATAGATTTTTTCTGTTCTTCCAAGAAGTTTGTTGAGAGCATTTTCCCTTACTTCACGAGAACTTTTAAGTTTTTCGAAGTTGAAGCTTTTAAGGTGTGACTTTTATGATGTTACAAGGTGTAAAGTATGACAACAATCTTTTTTCTACCATCAATAATGATTGCTCATAGTTTTATTTCAGATCTTTTACCATCTGGATTATTTTATAAATAAACGTGTGGATTATTTTATAAATAAAAGTGTGGATCATTTTATAAATAAAAGTGTGGATTATTTTATGAATAAACCTGTGGATTACTTTATAAATAAACGTGTGGAACTCCGAAAGGATATTTTATCTCTATTAATGTAATGATATGAGAATATTGCTTAAAACAGCTGTTAGGATCACTTGTAATAAGACAACTAGTCTCATACAATTTGTAGAATTGTCTTTGTCTGTCATCTGTTCAATGGTTGTATGTTAACGCAGTGTCCATTCACAGTAATTTCTAAAAAAAAAAACAAACAGTTCTGCGAACAAATAACTAGTTGAAAGTGTATGTTTTACTCAAAATTACAGTATCCAGATTATGATCTTAGCATATTCTAACTTCAGATAAAATCGTGAAATTGCATTCACGATGCACCTTCCGATAAGTTCACGTTTCTAATTTGTGATATTGACTTAGTGTATATCTTTTCAGGCACCTGGCGTCGATGTAGGTCACCCGCATACGTGATCTCCCCAACGCGTTCGCGATGCAGAGGTAAGGGATAATTACCACATCTCGCTACTACAAATCGAATAGAGTTAGCATATCTCTATAATATTTTACATTTTCATTTAGAGGTTCTGATGGTTCCTTTATGGAATAAAAGAAGCGGACTGTATAAAATTGATATATTGGAAATCAAAATGTATGGAACGCCGTTATGTCGCCTGCTCGCGCGGTAGGTGGATGCCAATTGGGCGGCTGTCCGCCGTTTGGTCCCAGGTTTTGGGCCCGACCGCCGACCGCCGCCGAAGAATAACGAGCGCGCCGCCCGCGCTCCAACAGGTTCTAAAAAAGCAAGCTTGTATAAACATTAACTGCTTCTTGATTTGGGTAAAGAAACAGTTACAAAGTAGAGTATTTCTTATAAAGTAGGGACTTTACATGTTTGTCATTTTTACCCTCCCTTGGCTGGCATTTACAATGTACAAAAGCCCCTTTAAATAAATAAAGAGAAAAAAAAACCCTCCCTTGCCCCGTTACACTACGGAAACTTGACAGCTATTGGCTAAATTAGTTGTCACCTGATGACTCAGTGTCATGAACACTTATGTAACAAACGATATAGCCATCCTTATAGTACCTATAGGTCTCCAGACCACGTTTAATGATCACTGAAATCTATTGCTTTTTAACAGCTGTTCATCTTTTCCACAAACATTCATCGCACGAAAGTGAATCGCACTATTGTAGTTCAACCGACAATTACACACTCGTCGGTAAACCGTTATTCATTCGTGTTTTTACAGGGGCAGGTCAATAGGTAGGAACACTAGATAACAAAAGCCCTTTGAACTCGACCAGGTAGTGTAACACAGCTAGGATAAAGAAGCAGTAACAATTTTTATCAAAATTTAATCCCCTTTACTATTGTACTCTACAGAGAGATCAAAAGGACAATACCTATTCATATTTGAAATAATTAATTTTCACGAGTATTGTATGGAATTCCATACAAACTAGATTTAGTTTCACCACATTAATAACCTGAATATGTATGTCCAATTATTATTTTCAGTTGATATTAATGGTTTTACTCAAAATGATCGTATTGTAAATTAATTACCGCCATTGTAGGCAAATGAATTTCGACAAAATCGACAATACAAACTATTACTGTTAGGATAATAGAGTTTAAAGTTTAATTACATTTTGATTAATTATCTTTTATCAGTAGAGCCATAACGCGAAATACTACCAAGTGCAATTCGAATTCGTATAAATAAAGCACTAATTATTTTTTCATGAAATCTTAAAATAGTTTTTAGATTTGTGAACTCTACATATTTAGTAACAATTCATATTTTCTTTACTTAAGAACAAAATGAAAATCAATGTTTAAATTCACTAATTAACCGAGCGAGCGCGATTTGTCTCCGTTTCACCTTGGGCAATAATGATTTTGTATGTCCGGCTGTCCTCTATTTTATGAATGTTCAAAAATGACACAAACGAGAGGTTTACAGTTCTATAGAGCCATTAGTTAGTTATTTGAATGTGAAGCTGGCAGTGTACCTTATAAACAAAAAAGGATCGTTCAACATTAACTAACAGAGCAAACGCGAAGCGTCTCCGTTTCAGCTTGGGAAAAAATGCTTTTGTATGTCTGCCCGGCTGTCCATCTGTTCTACTCTACATAACATAACTTTAATTTACAATGTGCCGACAATTAGTTAAATAGCATGTACCAAAGTGCAATTATTTGGCATCTGTGCCAATCACTAGATTTTAAAATAACTTTTTTGAATAATATTTTTACACACAAATAATGCTGATTCTATAATATTTTCATATTGCACCTAAAAAACGTGTTTGTTTCTTTCCTTACAATCCTTAGCACTTTATTTTAGGTGGTGCTATTCATTACATTTTCGTGTGTGCTAATCATTGCAATTATAAGCAGTGTGCTAATAATTGTAGTAATAGTAAGTAGTTGTACATACTATGAGTAGCAATGACTATATTTTGTCTAATTTAATCAAACATTTTATTTTTATGCTAAATAGGTTAAGCTTTACTTATTTTAGCACCCCACAGTGATTGGCACTCTAACATTTAAACGCATACATTAAGAATAAATTTATAAAGCAGATATACATTTTAAGATATGGTATGGTCATAAGCTAGGACCATAGGACGGATGAATGGATGGCTGGATGGATGGATGCATGGATGGATGCGTGGATGCATGGATGAATGGACGGATAGATTTATAAATAGATGGATGGATGGAATGATGGATGAATGGAACGATGCATGGATGCATGATTCCAAAAAAAGAAAAAATAATATTTCTTTACTTCTTCTTTTCATTCATTTATCCATCCATCCATCCATTTATTCATCTATCCAACCATTCATCCATCCATCCATCCATCCGTCCATGTATCGATGCATCCATTCATCTATGCTGGCTTCCTTCCCTCATTCCTTCCTTCCTTCCTTAAAGTAAATAGATAACGGTTTTTAGTAACTTACAATTAAATAACGTCCCCGCGGGCATACCAAATAAACCGTCATGCCAATTTCCACAATCGTTGAAGCGTAAACAATTTGTTTTTGTGACAACTTTATTTTTTCGCCGATTAATTTTATTATGAAACGAAAAAGATTTAAGGACGGAAGTTCTCAGAAAGTTAATTTTAACGTACAATTATTTGTTAAAAAATCTTTTTGCTTGATGAAAAAAAACCGGCAAATCGCATGTCGGTCCACGCGTAGTATAGGGTTCCGTAGTTAGGTACCTTAAACCCTGTTTTACACAACTAACGGCTAAAACTAAGTTAAGATCCTATTCAACGGTATTTGCCTACGAAAAGTTTTCCAATATAAGTCAATTTTAGATCGATTATTACTCATTAACTACGTAACGCCTACGAGTACTTACAAGATTTTATTCTAAGTTCCACTTTTTCGGCGTGATTAATGCATATTCATGCCAAGTTACACCTTTTCAGTACTAAGGGCCTCAGAGCTATAGCCGTGGACGGGCAGACGGACATGGCGAAACCTTAAAAATTCCTTTTTGACTTGACTACGGAATCCTAAAAAAGAGCTTTGTTATTATTATATTATGTATTTACAACAATTGGTCCTTGTGATAGCTTTACCCACTGAGCAAGTAATCACTACGTTTTAGCTTTGCCATAGTTAGTATTTGTCACTTTTACAGCCCTATTTAATAAATGTCACAATTTGAGACCTGTGGTGACAATTTAATATCCACTGCGTCAACGAATTTGAAAATAGAACAAACTACTCATAGCTACATCCTAAACCGCAACGTAATTGTCATGACAATTGACAAATTGTCACGTTATGAAATTGGGCCCAGATAAGTACCTCTCGCTGTCCTTTATTTTATCGAGAAGCACATGTTTTAATACAGTTAGTTCAAATAATAACATCTTTACTGTCTGGTAATACTGAAGTCACATTCCAAGTAAGATAAATAATACAATTACTTAGATAATGACTGTATTTTGCAATTTGCAACCATCACAATCATTTAATAGGTAAAACATACAGAATTAACCCGTAAATTGCACACACGGGGTTTCAAAATGTACGGTAAATAATTATTTAATTAAACGATTAGTTTATTGATCTCCATTGATCGTTTTAAACTGTCGCCATCACCATACACGCAATGGTTTACTTGACATGGTTTACTTGACAGGTTGACCTGTTATCGTCTTTACTGTCTGGTAATTGAGTTACATTTCAAGTAGTTAAGTAAATGCAAGTTAATAAATGGCTGTATTTTGCAACCATTAGATCGCAATCACTGGATAGGTAAAACAGCGAATTAACCTGTAAATTGCATAGATAGGGTTTTGAAATGTACGGCGTATAATTATTTGATCAAACGATTAGTTTATTGATGTCAGTTGATCTTTTTAATGATCACCATCGCCACAAATGCAATGGTTTGGTTAGCAGGTTTACCTGCGCTGTACCGTTGCTTGTATGTGATAGGTAAGCCTTTCAGATAAACCTTTTCGTGCATGGCCACCATAACGTTCATTGTAATGAACACTTTTATGAATAGGTACGCACTTTTATTCAAGTTTTATTCAGCTTTTATTCATTGCACTTTTATTTCATTCTTTTTATCTTTATTTTTTAATTTGAATTTTTCTTTTTCCGAATCGGCACATTTTCAGTTGTAAAAGTTTTCATCGATTTTTTAGTATGATTTTTTTATTGTAAGATTTTAAAAAATGGAATTCATCATATCTTATGTTTGGTGATGAATAGGTCAAAAGCTGAAGAAGTTAATTTATCAAAAGCGTCATGCATAAATGTAAGGGTGAAAGACGTGGAATGGAACGGAAGGAAGAGTGACAGGGAGAGGTGTGCGTGTGAGAACTATACGGCAAGAAATACAAATACATTGTTCCCGAATAAATATCTCTTTATTAACACTATATAAATGTAAACAAACGTGACGTTTTTTTGCTATCCCTTGGGAACAATTATTTTATTCGGGATGAAAGGTACCCTATGTTCTTTTCTGTACCCCTGACAACGTGTATGCAAAATTTCATGATGATCGGTTCAGTAGTTAAGACGTGAAACGGGTAACAAACAAACAAATAAACGGACTTTCTCATTTATAATATTAGTAAGGATAACATTTATTATCTAAAATCGTCCTAGGTTTGACGTGTAGTTTATGGCCACAGACCTGGCGTTGACCGTCTTGAACTTAAAAGTTGTTTAAGTAACTATATTTTTCCAGTTTTATGAAACTTTTAAAAATTAATAATGGCCTTTCACTAATAAAATTGCTATCAGTAATTAGCTTTTATTATGTCAAACTACATTTTATGAAGCAGGCGATTTCTTGTAGCTAGTTCAGCAAGTTTCAGATTAATTTGCGAGTTTTGGCTCATCAAAACTTTTTACAGCTAACTTACAAGCGTTGAAAAGTTTTCATATCTTCGCAACTTCTACAGCTAAGTTTCTTTTCCCAAATGCCAAAAATGGTTTTTACAGTGTAAATAAAATAGGTATCTTTATATAATACTAAACTATATACTAGAAAAAATACGACTCGCACCATTATGCTCTCGGAAAATAGGATTGTGAATGCTAAAATCTCAAAATTAAAAATGGTATCTATATTTTTGAATGTATGTTAATTTTGTGATAGTATACAACATGTAGTGTCGAATGACGTGGAAAAAAAGGAGTAGATTTTGTAAGTGATTCTGAAAAGTGTATTTTTCTTTCCAAATTTCCAGCGTTTTCCTAACATCACAAACACCATAATTGCGTAGCAAGTCCTGTCGTAGCGCGCTACGTAACTTTCGTAGTATGTAGTTTCGTAGTATCGGCATGAATCGTGAGCGGTGAGAGAAATTGGGAGTGATTATTGCGAATGTAATGAGATAAAAATAGCTTCTCGATCGCGCGATGTCCATTTCGGTGTTTTTGGGTTTTTTTAATGTGATTCGCTATTGAAATAAAAATTTCAAAATAAAACTTTTAATTTCAATTTAACAGTCTGGATTTTTTTTCATAGTTTGGTTTATTCCACAGCGCAATCCAGAAACTCCAGCAAGTGAACTGGTCGGGAGTAAGGCGCGATGGCCACTTCATCTTTACCAAGCTCATCAGGACTCGCAACCCTCGTGAAACTGAGAGCAATGACCTTGCGCTACCTGGGAAACATCGACTGTCGGTAAGTACACTATAGTGGTGGCCACATAATAAGGACGCCAGTCCATTTTCATACAAATGAAATAACTTTGAAGCCTTGGTTCTCTGCCAGGTATTGTTCTGGATAGCCAATAAAGATCCAGATCGATATACACGCCAATTTGACTAATTCTAAGAGATGTAAGGATCAGAATTCTCAGTGTCAGGATTTTCATATATTTTAATGCTAATTACGCGGTTTTTAGAGTTCCGTACCCAAAGGGCAAAAAGGGGACCCTATTACTAAGACTCCGCTGTCCGTCCGTCCGTCCGTCTGTCACCAGGCTGTATCTCAAGAACCGTTATAGATAGACAGTCGAAATTTTTACAAATGATGTATGTCTGTTGCCGCTATAACAACAAATACTAAAAACTAAATAAAATATATGTTTAAGAGGGCTCCCATACAACAAACTTGATTACTTTTGCTCGTTTTTGCTCGATATTGATAACGGCAACATGTGGACGCTTGAAATATTTACAGAATGTTTAGTTATATATTCACTTTCAAAATAAATTATTAAATTAAAATAAAACAAATATTTAAGGGAGGCTCCCATACAACAGACATAATTTTTTTGTTGTTTTTATAGATAATGGTACGGAACCGGTTTTTTTAAACATGAACCTACTTACATCTCTTAGATTCTAAGACAGAATGTAGATAAGATCAGTTAGGTGTGTATAGCAATCTGGAGCTCCTCTATTCACTCCCTGGTTGGTCATCATCAGATCACAGCTCGGTTAATCCTTGGCGGATAGCCAAGGCTTAAAAGTTACCTCGTTTGTGTTTGTACGAAAATCGACTGGCATCCTTAATTATGTGGCCACTATATGTTGCGCGGTACGGGGGCCCAGTTCTACCAAAGAGTTAATAAAAGTACAAAGTACAAGTAGGTATTCTACTTACATATTTCAGCTAAACGTAAACGAAATTGCAGTATGTCACATTTCGCGTAAGCGAAGTTGAAGTATGTCACATTTCGCAATATACTTTTTCATAAATAAACACCACGGTTATCGAGTTTTTGATTTTGTTTATTCGTACGAGTGCATAGTGTGATGCTTAGTCTTAACGATGTTATTGTTATTGCCAGTCACACCAGGTAGTGTGACTATGAAGAATAAAAATGCTTCTGTGTCACACTGGTGTGACCAAATGGTGTGACAGCGAGCCTGCACCCGTTCATGAAAACGTTTTGATGAAAATTGTTGGAATTATTAGTGGAGCGTACTATTATGTGAAATATTTTACGTCAATCGAACCGAAGGTGAACGATAACTATTTATAAATTAGTCGAATTTGGTCCCTGGGCGTATAATCACGATGTCCGGAAATCGAAGTTTCATAACCGAAATAAACCTACGATTAATCTGAACTAAGTACGCACGATAATTTTTATCATAAAAAGGTAATGTGTACACTAATAAGACTTATAATTTAGTAAAAGAAAATAATAGACGTAGGTACCTACGACGTAACGAGGCATTTCAAAAAAAAAATCTTTTCAGCGTCGAATATCATACCTCTTTTCCACACGTTACGTTTTCATTTGCCAAAGATGCGCAGTTAAGTGTGCTAATTGCTAAAAGTGCCACTGAAATTTTTCATTCATTCGTGTCTTCTTCCTTAATGAGGTATTTTTCTTTAAAACTGTGCTACGCGCTGTGCTGCATCCGGTTTGAATAAATATTATTATTTAGGAGTAGGAGACATTAAACTCTTTAAAATATTTTTTAATAATGCAACAAGAATCATGAGCTTTTGACGGGAAAAATTGTAAGGTTTACGCTCCAACTTCTTTGTTTTGCTAAAGTTCACGAAGCTTCGCGCACAAAAAGATGTTACGCTAATTATGTACCTAATTTTTGGAAACTTTCGTGATTGTGTTGTCAGTGTTCGGTACCCTAGTTTTGTCGCCTTGTCTACAGAAATTACAGAAAAGATTGTTACAAAGAGAGGGAGTATCTGAGCGTCACTGCTGCGGGTGAATACAAATGCATAAATGAGAAAGGAAGTTTGTAGACTAAAACTAGAATTTTATCAGTACAGTACACTAAACTATGATCATTGATTGGCGCTATAATGATGACATCGGAACTCGTCTGGAGCCTAATCTCGCCATTTTTGGTGAAATGGGCCTAATCTCGATTTCATCTGAGCCAATCTAACTCCGAGTTAGCTATACTAACAGCAAACTAATTTAACTGTTGTTTTAAACTATGTGTCTGCCAAATTTCATCCAAATCAGTTCAGCCGTTTTTGCGTGCTGAGTACAAACATCCAAGCGAAACATACCTATATTTGAAATAAACGATTCTTTCTGCATTAAAACAAAAACTTAAAACATAGCTTTTTAAAATGCAAACGTATAAAGTAATTTTCACCATAACATATATCTTAAACCTGAGGATCTATATGAACTAGAACACTGTTATTTTGGGGTGAATTATGACGACATTATACACCCGGTGAACCTTACAAAGTACGCATTAAAGCACATATTTCAGTGCGCTTGGCATTTCCTTAAAACCCTTACACCTTAGGCATCTGAAAACGGATTTCAATAATTCTTTCACTGGGTTTCATAGCTATGAAAATGTGTTCACACTGTATCAACAAAACTATAGGACTCTACCATATGACTGATCCTCATTCGGATAGGTGGGTGTTAATGGAGCCGGGTGCCGGGACGAAGGGCTTAACGTGCCTTCTAAAGCACGGAGCAGCTTGAAATAGTGAATTGCTCACCCATCCCACGACCGAACATTGCGGAAGTTGTTTGAATGCGCTAACTCACTGCGCCATCGAGCTCCTCCAAGAAAATCGATTCTAAAGTCCATTTAGTAAACAGGCGTGTTAAAAATCATAAACAAAATTTTTGCTGGATAACAATTAAAAATTAAAAGTGTGATATCATATACTAGCTTTTGTCCGTAGCTTTGATCGCGTTTTCTCTGGATAAAAAGTAGCTTATGTGTTAATTGCATACAGAAATTAGTTTAATAGATCAAAATTTTGATTTTCTAGCTACTTCGATATTTGAAACGAAAATACAAAAATAAAATAAAGCTAGGTACTCAAGTAGCCGTCATAATATATATTAGAATAATATATTAGAATAATATATATTATAAGAAGAAGTGCCATCTATAAAGTTCCTCCTTTCTAGCAAAAAAAACTAAATACACATTTTGACTTTCATCTTCTCTCCCAAAGAAACTGTGCTGAATTTTGGGATAAAAAGTATCACTTGTCCTACCTTATAGTATTAACACAAACCATGTTAAGTTTCATTTGAATTCATTGAGTAGTTTCAGAGTGATAAGCACTGATACAGACAGACGGACAAAAATAATAAAAAAACAGTTTTGGCTTCAGTATCGAATTAAGTGTCATCCAAAAAAAGTTTTCAAAATTTCTTCATTGTACAGAATTGGACCTGTTATATAGATAGATTGATGGATAGATAAGTTAGGTTTAATGAAATAGATCAATAGTTCCAATAACTTCATAATATTACGGGCGAGTTGAGTCTGGTATTTGTTTACAAAATAAGATTCTCTTAAAGAAATAGACCTTATCTGCCAGTTTGAGTGTTGGCACCTTCTTTATGCGCGAACATTGGATAGATGAAGGATAAGGCACTTTTCACGTGCCCTTGACCCGAAACTCACCGAGCATACGTAGGCGTTCAACATTTACGTGGGTGGCGGAGGAGCGCCCTCTCGAATCCGTGCCTATATTAATAAATTGAAAAGGAACATATAAGATTGTAAGGATTGAAAAAGTAACTTTGTTTGCGGAAGAATGTTTAGGTTTGTTTTAAGAGTCCGGCGAACAGTGAGCTTCCCATACAAACGTAATACCAAAATGATTTTCAATTTGAGCATACTCTTCTTGTGATGTTAGGATTAAGACAGTATTTGTCTAGGGTTTTATCAGTTCGACATTCAGGTATCATTGTTAATAAAAAAGCCGACGAGCTTGCTAGAACTGGGGTACGGGGCCAACAGTTCAGCCCAGAACCTTTCTGTGGGATTCCGAAAAACCTGGCTAGGCAACTCCTTAAAGACAATCTCTTGGACGAGTCAAAAAAATTCTGGCAACAACGGCCATGATTTGAGACACGCCAAATCCTTGGTGGAAGACTACTTGCAAAGACAGATGAATGAGCTCACACAGTTCAGTAGATCGAACATCAGCGCGACCAGTAGTGCCTTAACTAGACACTGCGAACTAAACAAACACCTATTTCATATAAAATTGAGCGATACTGACGTTTGCAGACATTGGAATGAGGAGCAGGAAACGCCTAAGCATCACTTATGTGATTGTGGACCCCTAAACCACAAGCGTAGCATACATCTGGGATGAAAAGTAATCGACCTGGAGGAAATAAAAACTCTTAAAGCCAGGAAGACACTAGACCTCCTGGACGCCGCAGGACTTAAAGAGTTACTGTAATCCGTATATAAAATAGTACTCTGTACAATAGATCTTTCAAGTCGCAGTGACTACAACTCTATCAGGGGCTCAATCGGCTAAAAACATTGAAGTTCATATTAACTGTGTTTTGACAGATGTATGTGATACATTGCTACTTCGTTTTGGCACAAATAAAAACTTACCAAAGAAAAATAGCAATGTATCATAGGTATACATCTGTCAAAACACAGTTAACATGAACTTCAATGTTTTTAGCCGATAGAGCCCCTGATAGAGTTACCGATACCGCCGCAGACCAATATTCATAACGTCACATTTCATGACGTATACGAGTAGGTTCAAAGATTAAAAAGGCATATATATTAAAGCTCTTTGGGAGCTCGAATATAAAGGACGTTATACGATATATTTAAAAAGCCTTTATTTAAAACGGTTATACGTTATATTAGTCTCCACTAGCCACATCATGTATTAAAAAAATCCAAGAAATAGATTAAGTATAAATGTCAAAATTATGTCAAAGCTTTTTTTGCTCATTGCAGGTGGTGGCTAAGGAATAATCGCCATTTGGCTTTTATTCCCGTACTTTTTGAAAACAATTTATGTTTTTTATTCACGTAACCAAAAATTCTGAAAGGTTTCCTATATTTTGATTTTTTCAGACATTTCCCATTGTCGTCCGAGTATCATGGTTCGGTTTGCGTATTGGTACTTTCTTTTTTCATAAAAGCCTGATGGATCACTGAATGCTCGGTATTTCAGCCTTTTCGTGTAACACGATCCGTGAATCAGCCAATACCGACACCCAATATACTTTTACCGTATTGTGTTTCATTTCATTGTCAATGTGAACAGACTGACGTTGTTGTTTAATAAATTCGGCAAAAGTATTGGAGATTTATATACGGAAGTTGCTTATTGACCGAGCGAACGCAAAGCGCGAGTGAAGCGTTTCTGCTTCAGCTTGGGCAAAAATTCTTTCGTATGTCTGTCTTTCCGGCTGTTCCCCTCTACAGGTCGCATTTCTTACCAGATTCTCATGAAATTCTGTGAGCATGTTCAATAATTATAATATAGTTTTATTTTTTGAGAAGAACAGACCCCCTGCGGGTTTATTCGATTGCATTTCTTAACCGATTCTCGTGTAATTTTGTGAGCAGGTTCTATAATTACATACTTAGAATTGTTTAGTAGATCCAGTTTACCGATTTTTTTCAAAATGGCGGGGATATGGGGAAAAGGGCAAATCATATTTCAGCGATTTCGAAAACTGATCAAAAATGTCACAAACGCGATGTCTATAGCTCTACATATATAGTCACTAGTGTTCTACTGTGTAAACTTACATGATTATGTTCGATCTACCTTGATTTTTATTGGCTACCATCCATCAAAATCTGTCAATGCCAATGTTAGCACTGTTGTGCTAAAAGTCAGAGGCAAAGACCCTAGTTCTCACCGAGTCGCTTTAATTTTCAATTGAATTTGCGTCAGACGCATGCAAAATTGCCTACCAACGCAACCGTGCGCTTTTCCCTTTCAAAATTCTGCCATACACACATTTTCAATATTGCATCCAAACCGTGCGATTCCTTTCAACGTTTTGCCATATGAATTTGTCGTTTTTTGAGAAGAAAGGGCATGCGCTATTGAAAGCAATGAGGCATGCCTTTGCCTCTGTTGAAAGCGCAAGAGGGAAAACGGGAAACGGCAACGGGAAAGCATCTACGGACGGCAAAGTAACATGTTTACTTTCTTCTTGATGTGAGCACCCGGGTCCATGATGGATTGTATTGTAAAATAACAACTATTGTGTAAACATTCTTTAAAAAAAAGAGTACTACTTTTTTGGACAACGTGGTTCACAGAAATATGCGGTTATTATTCTTGCACCCTGCAATTTATTATGCGTTCGTGAATGTTGATAAATAATATTGGTGGTGGTTTTATTGACTTTTGCTCTTATTATAAATGTCTTATTATTTATTGACGCTCCAAAAAAGATACAAAATAGCGGATTTTAGATGCAAAATAAGTAGGCCATACAATGAAAAGTTATGAAAGGTGTTTTATTCATATTGTATACTTAAACAATAATTATAATTTTCTTAGAAATAAATATTTATTGTACTTAAATTGTCACTGTTTGGCCTGGCTGCAGGCCATGTGTGTACATACGGCTTTATAATCAAATTACTACAATTTAGTTACAGGTTTAACGGAAATTTATTAAATAGACCGGGCGATAAAGACTCGATTACAGTGATAAAAGTTTTGTCGACCTCCTGTCCTAAATTTTTACACGTATCCAAAATCAACCGTTTTGATTTTTAGGGGACACTTGACTCTAACAGAATTTTGCATTTTAAAGATTAATAATTCGCAAACGGATAGCTAAATCAAAAGTGGTTTAAACAAAAATCAATATTCTGAAAAGACCTATCTAACGACATGTTTTTTTTATCTCGTCAATCTCATAGTGTGGGGACACTATGAGATTGACGAGATAAAAAAAACATCGTCACATTACATGTACTTGTAGAGAAGGTACACAAAAAAGACAATATTTTCTTTTACCACTTTTTTGCGTAATTTATATACACACTCGTGCAAAATTACAACTCTCTAGCACTAAGCTAAGAGCCTCTAAGCTAAGCCGCGGACGGACGGACAGACGGACATGGCGGAACTTTAAGGGTTCCTTGTTGGCTTGACTACGGAACCCTAAAAACATAACGTGGAAGCATCGATCGTGGTTTTCATCATCACAGCCCGAGGTTTGAAGTATCTCGTAATACATAAAAAGGCCATCCAGCTTAAAATTTATATCCACTTCAATGCGTAAAGGCATTTCACACATGCCTGGTACTAAACATCAATATCAGATAATGTCAAATGTGTCAGGAAATATCTTTGAAGTTGTGCGGGGAATTCCCCGATGCGGGCACTTTAACCTTTCAGACAAGGTGGTAAAGAATTTCTATTCATTGTCTTTTAATAGCACAGCCAAGTATTATAAGAACGTAAGTCATAGCTGGACTTCGCGCGGGAATAGCATTGTTTGCAAATGTTACTGCAAAACTTCTCTATTAAAAAGGCGGCAAAAATGAAAACATTTAGGCTTCACGCCCACGAGCGATTAATCGCTGCGCGATTTTTTGGCACCGAGAATAGAAGATACAGAGTTCAAAGCGTAAACGCCCACGCTACAAAAAAAAAGTAGCTCAGTGACTAATCACCCGCGAAATGACACTGACAATAGTGACAAAGGGTTTACTTAGCCAGCGACAAAAAAAACTCCGCGATTAACGCCGCGATAATCGCAGCTGGGCGCTGACGCTTGTACTCTTTGAATTTCCAGTTTTATTTAATGTTTTGTTTCGTAAAAAACGCATGTCGCAGCGAGGTGCGTGACAGTGAGTTTTCCGCCCTAAAACCTTGGATTATCCTCAAACTTGCTTCTACTACATATACAAGGTGTTACAAAAATACCCCTAATGCCGAATATGGCATATAGGGACCATCAAACTGAACAACTTTTACTATGGGGCCAACTCTGAAATCGCAAAAAAATAATCAGCTGTTTCATACAAAACTTAAAATCGAAAATATCAAAATGTATAATGTAAATGGTCCCATAGTAAAAGTTGATCAGTTTGATGGTCCCTATATACCATATTCGGCATTAGGGGTATTTTTGTAACACCTTGTATACCTAAAAAGAGCAACATTGTTGAATGTAATGAACAAGCACAAATCTTTTTGTTGTTTTTCCTATTAAGACAACGGGATTACTTACATCAACTCTTCCACTCAGCTCGGGAGTGCTTACACAATTTGGCTGTCGTTTGTTCCCCACATGCCCGCATGTAACAAAGTATTTGATTAGAAGCCTTATCTCACAAGTTTGCTTCGAGAAAACTTGCTTCACAAACTGCACCTAAGAAATAAAGCGAAAGATACCTAAACTGTATTGAAGTAAAACACTTTAACGGACACAAGCGCGCTTTATGTGCCGTTTTCTCGGCGACGAAAAACCAGAAAAATATCGAAGTTGACCTTAAGTAGTGTAGGGCTAAAAATCCCATTATCAAGCCACACAGTTGTTACTGACCCTACCACAGAATTTATATAGTACTGACGTACCCCTACATCGAAAACGAAGCCTCAGTATAAACGCCATAAATCTTCCGTCTATCACGATATTTCGGCATAAAAATATCAAAGGCTTTATAATTTTAGTCAATAAGCTAATAGTAAAATACTAAGAAAATTTTAAAAAAACAGTACATATAAACCACTTAGATACAAATAAGTTTTATTACCTTCAAAGTTATAAAGCTCATTAAGGTCCGGTAAAATTAAGGATTTGTTAGTTCTTTTATATTGGCTAAGTTTGTTGTATCTACGCTTTTTGATTGGTTGAAAAAAAATTGTATCTATAACAAATAACTTTTTACTTTAATCCTTTAAAGAAGTTTGTTTTTTCTACTCTTTTCATAATAAAAACACATAAACCACGCACGTTCCCGTTTCTAGAAGATCTTTTATTTCTTACTAACTCACTGAGGTAAATAATAAAATGTGAGGAGGAGCTTTACTATCGCCGGCGCCGTCTTTATTATCTTAAAGAAGTAACTTTGCTTTTGACATGCCTTTAAACGTACATCATCTTTGTATAAAAATTTATAAAACTCTTCAAATACTATTTATTAAAATTACCATTTTAGAATAGAGAAAAATTCGTGTATTAGTTAAAATATTTTTTGTTAAATTTAAGTTGAATAAATAATTTATTTCAGACAAACTTAAAACACCTCACCAAAATTTCAAGTTTCAGCCTTAAACGCAAGGACAGAAGTCCAGACATATTTTTATATTGATTCTTTGATTAAGCAGTTGTAAAATTAATCAACATCTCATTTTTTGACTCAAATAGAAAATCCTAAAAAGTGTTATTTCTGATCCAATAACCAACATTCACCTTTTGTTGCAGCGATGCTTATCAACGCTGGACCTCACATCGCTGGGAGTGGGTTCTTGTGTTGGGACCGGCATGTACCTCGTGTCAGGCATGGTGGCCCATAAGTTTGCGGGCCCAGGAGTGATCATAAGCTTCATGATCGCGGCTCTGGCTAGCATCTTCTCTGGTAAGTTGCTACGATCTATACCCCTAGCACGAACATCTATCGAGAAAAGTAATGCGCATAAAATTACTCGAAAGAGTATTTTTTTAAAGAAATTTAATTTTGCTTTTCGGCGGTAGATGGCGTTGTACAAATTTCCCATTCAAAATTACACTGTCTAATTATTTAACGCGCGTTTTTTTTAGATAGCTTTTCGTGCTATGGGCACTGTACCTTAACACGAACAGCATCTATCGGGAAAAAAAACTCCATAGAGTAATTTTTGGTACCAACCGCCGAAAAGCGAATTGAGATTTCCCATAGATAATACTTTATAGATTTTTTACGTGTGTTTTTTCTTGATAGATGAACATGTTCGCACTATAGGAATGAACGTTTTTCAGTTGAAACTTGCACAATAAAAACGCAGATGGTGACGCAAACAAAGTAAAAAAATCATCATCATTATAGTTCACTGCCTTAGGCTTCTCCCGTGAGACTTGAGAACAGAACAGAGAGCTTCCTAAACAAACATAATACTAAAATGATTTGCAATTTGAGCATAATTAACTCTTCTTGTGATGTTATTCGGATTAATATAATATTTGTCTAGGTTTCTATTAAATAAAACTTTTAAAAATTAAAAAGAAAAACCTCCTTCAAAAAAACCTTAAAAAAATTGCTGTAAAAAAACAGCTTCAAAAAACAGCAGCTCTAAAAAGCAAGAAATAATATTTAAATCTGCATAATTACTATTCAAGTACCTACGCATATCTGATATTAAAAAAACGTCTTTTGAAGTCGGGTGGGGCTAAAGATATTTTTCTTTTTTAATCATTATCGTGGTTTCTCTTTCTCAATTTGATTTTTTAATTCTTAAAGCCCCACCCGACTTCATAAGACGTTTTTTTAATATCAGATATGCGTAGGTACTTGAATAGTAATTATGCAGATTTAAATATTATTTCTTGCTTTTTAGAGCTGCTGTTTTTTGAAGCTGTTTTTTTACAGCAAGTTTTTTAAGGTTTTTTTGAAGGAGGTTTTTCTTTTTAATTTTTAAAAGTTTTTTATTTTTAACTTTTTTGTGGTAGGTATGTATAAGTAAATGTTAGCGATGATATAAATATATTTTATTCATATTTCACACATTTGAATGGTATAATACACCTAGTAACTCAATATCCACTTTTCGCACTGTTAATAAGCAAGGGGCAGACATGGGGTAGGTGACCAAAGTGTATTATCTCGAGCTCCTCCGTGCTTCAGAAGACACGTTAAGCCGTTAGTTCCAGCTACATTTGCACATTAACACCCACCAATCCGCATTGGGCCCGCGCGGTGGGTTATGGTCCATCCTATTCATCAGCCCATAAGTAAGGCTTGTATCCCAGCCCCAGTAGTGACAATTAAAATGGCTGATGCGAAACCTTCCAATACCGTAGAGTAATCACTAATACACTATCATATTTGATTTTGAAGAGTTCTCTTGTGTATCTTCGAAGTCCAAGGTCCAATGTGCAGGAAATTTTAATGAAAACACCCTTAAAGTATCCTCTTTCTAACAAAAGAGAATTATCTCAATCGGTTTATAAACAAAGAAGTTATGTCTGAAGATCCGTTGAAACTCGTGCAAAAGTTACCTAAAAAATTACAGTATTTTCAGGATTACTCGAAAACCACTGAACCGATTTAAAATTTAAAAAAATGGGACCACCTGGGGAACAAACCTAATAAAGTGGCGTTTGAATCATGTCAATCGGTTCAGCCGTTCTCGAGTAATCGGTGGACATACATAAAAAAATAAAAAAAATAAAAAAAAACAAATAAACAGACGAACATAGAACCTCCTCCTTTTTTTGAAGTCGGTTAAAAATATCCAAAATACTAAACCAAATAAAAATTAATGCGATTTACAGTTTTGTATGAAAAAGAAAAATGGCATTTATTTTTTAAATAATTACCACAAAAGATTTTAAAACACTGTTCAACAAATGTTTAACTTAGACACTGTTTAAATGTGATGCTGTAGTTTTTTTGACAATATTGTTGGAAAGAGACGGTATCACATTTAAACATGATTTAAACAGTGTCTAAATTAAACAGTGTTTTAAAATCATTTGAGGTAAGGTCGACTCTGTCTTAATCCGAATAGCATCACAAGATAAGTTAATTATGCTCAAATTGCAAATCATTTTGGTATTACGTTTGTATGGGAAGCTCACTGTTCGGTGGAGTCTTAAAATCGTCATATCAGCCGCACGACTCCGTGCTCTAATGGGTATAGGCTCCCACAATAATCTCCATAAAGATCGGTTCTGCGCTGCCCGCATCCAGAGGCTTTGTACGATTTTCAGACTCAACACTTTATAAGTTCCATACATATTCACACATACCAATTATGACATGTTAGTATGTGCGTATAATTATTTTTCCACAAACTGATCATTAATTAAAACGTCCTAAAATAACCGCTTCAAAGTTAAATGTACTGTAAACAGATTCCACTGTGAATATTGAAAAGTGTTTTTCAGTTCTCCAATATTTGCGAGGGATCGTTATTATTGGTATTTGTGAATAAACAACAACACCCACTCTTTGGAAGACCCTCAAAAATAGATATATAATTTTAAATTGAAAATGTTCATAACTTATTTTTAACGAATAAATGTTATACAACACTAAATAATATACTGGAAAAAATACGACTCGCACCAGATCATATTTTCGGATAAAAATCGAACCCGCGACCTTTGGATCTCCGGTCCAATGCTCTTAACGCTGAGCTACCGAGTCACTTCGAATAAATGTTAGATGACAAAGTCATGGTTCGGATGTCCAGTGGTTTTCATTAATATCCGAAATATTATAATTAGAATAATATTTTATAGAAAGTTTATTGCTTATAGGTATTTCAACACGATTATCAAATGGAAAAGATCGATTAGCGGAAATTTTGTTTTAATATGTCTGGCGATTCCGAATACCAAACCAATTATGATAAGATAATAATAAATAAAAATTATAAATATTTGACAACATCACATACACACAAAGATGAAGTTCATTTACCTTAGCTATGCTATAATTAGCAGAGTCAAATTCATTCATTCAGGTTTTTTATAACTAAGTTGTAAATCGGCCTCACTAAAGCGTGGACTAAAGTTAAATCAGCCTTTAAAAGTATGTACGTATGATTTCAATTCCAACCGCAATCAGTTTATTAATGACCGTTCAATATTGAATATTTGGCAATATTTGAAAATTACCGACAAACAAACAAATTGGTTCTGTTTATTCATGCAGTTAATTCGATACTGGCTTTATAAATTTATTTAACAGGCTGTCTGTAATAACATAAGTTGTTTTTAGTGGTTTCAATTATTTCTATGGACCTTTCATAAACTGAAAACAGTACGCGTTTTGATGATTGCAGAATACATATTCATTTTTAATTAAAAAAAACCATGTAATTTGTTTTTGAAAAATTTTACTATACAACTTGTTACAAAATAACCCATAATGCCGAATAAGGTAAATAGGGACCATCAAACTGAATAACTTTTACTATGAGACCTACTCTGAAATCGCGAAAAAAAATCTGCTGTTTCATACATTTTGATAATTTTCGTAGTTCTTTAATTTTTTATGACTTTTTCGCGATTTCATAGTTGGTCCCATAGTAAAAGTTGTTCAGTTTGATGGTCCCAATCTACCATATTCGGCATTAGGGGTATTTTTGTAACACGTTGTTTTTACACGGGTCAACTTGGCAGGCGATTTACTTATCGATTTTAGTCTACGAGCCATTTTTATTGACAATAGCTTGTAAAATCGAATAGTTACCTCATAATTAGATTTTTAAACGACTTCAAAAAAAAAGGCGGAGGTTTTACCATAGCTTCGCCACTTGTTAACAGATTATAATTGACGTGCAAATATAATTGAAGGGGTTTTTGGCGCCATTTTGTCGAGTTCGGTTTGATGTCTATTTTAATTATTTTCAAATTGATTCATAGTGGATATTGTGTCTTAAAATTGGTGCAGTTATATGGTACAAGTGTCTACGCAACTGAACAATATGTGGGATAATTGAAATAGATCTTGGTTGTGTGAAGCTGAGACTTTTATTGAAGTGGTGGCTTCCTCGGCAGAACTAACCGAGTTAACTGTCTCGATATACTTGGTGCCACATGCTCCAAGCAGCATTGGAATGCGATGCACCCGCATTCTAATGAAAAATTAAACAATATCTTCCACTGAACTATTTAACACTTGACACTGGCAAAAATTACTTCCAAGAGGAAAGTAGATTGCCATAACAAAAAAGAAGAAGAATATAATTGAAGTGCAAATTGATATACGTATCTAATAATTTGAAGATTTAACCTCTACGATTTCACGTTATATTTTTCGTAAGTTTTTTTAGACACAACGGGTTAGCTCTTCATTTTACCTAGAAGCTCACTTCACCCAGAATCCTAGACTACTGAGTATCTTAATCTTTAACTGCCTGAACACAACACTGTGTCTAATTGTTGTTATGAAATAAGATGGTAGTATAATACCATCATTACTATTATAACAAATACCTTGTTTTTAGGGTTCCGTACCTCAAAAGGAAAAAACGGAACCCTTATAGGATCACTTTGTTGTCCGTCTGTCTGTCTGTCTGTCTGTCCGTCTGTCAAGACCCTTTATCTCGGGAACGCGTGGAGGTATCGAGTTGAAATTATATACTCAAATCTAGGGGCACTTGCAGCTGTGAAAAAATCAATCTTCTAAGTTAACGTAAAAAAAAGATACGGCCATTAATGCCTCGAAAAACGCATATTTCGACACCCTCAAGGGAATCAAAATTCATAGGGTACTTACCGTTGACCTAGAACTTTGAAATTTGGCAAATAATATACTACAAATACAGGGAAAAATCTGAAAACTATTCATTTGTAGTTAAATCATTAACTGTCTGTCTGTCTGTCCATCTGTCAAGACCCTTTATCTCGGGAACGCGTGGAGGTATCGAGTTGAAATTATATACTCAAATCTAGGGGCACTTGCAGCTGTGAAAAAATCAATCTTCTAAGTTAACGTAAAAAAAAGATACGGCCATTAATGCCTCGAAAAACGCATATTTCGACACCCTCAAGGGAATCAAAATTCATAGGGTACTTACCGTTGACCTAGAACTTTGAAATTTGGCAAATAATATACTACAAATACAGGGAAAAATCTGAAAACTATTCATTTGTAGTTAAATCATTAACTGTCTGTCTGTCTGTCCATCTGTCTATCAAGACCTTTATCTCAGAAACGGGTGGAGGTATCGAGTTTAAATTAAAACCATATACTGAAGTCTACGGGCACTTGCAGCTGTGAAAAAATCAAACTTCTAAGTTAACGTAAAAAAAAGATACGGCCATTAATACCTCAAAAAACGCATACGGCAACGCATTTCGACAACCTCAAGGGAATCAAAATTCATAGGGTACTTCCCGTTGACTTAGAACTATGAAATTTGGCAAGTAATATCGTCTTATACTACAAGTACAGGGAAAAATCTTAAAACTATACATTTATCATTATATCATAAAAAAAATAGTCATTAAAGTACGTACTCAATCATCGGGGTTAAACGATGGTATGCGCGGTCATAATTTAACTTCTAATTGACCTATAAACTTGAAATTTGGTGATTATGTTTATTATTACGTGTATTTTAACAAGAAATACCAATACATTGATAATTTTAATTTTTTTCTTTTAAATTCCCTCTTTTTCCTATTACAAACCAGCTTAATTTTGCGGTCAAACGAGTAGCACAGATAAACCCCGCCCCTTAGCCCTATTTTTATAATTTTGTAATGCAATTAAACACAATTCTAAATATACCTACCTACTTAAGTGACTTGTACTTTGTACAAATGTATACTGTGGTGGTCGATGTCTCGATGACTTAGCGATCGGTCTGCTGAATGCACCGATCCGTCAGTTTTGGGTACTGAATTTTGGGTGAAGCTCGGAAAAAACTGAGACTCGATTTCTGAACTATTTATAATGTAGGTACGGAACCCTCGGTGGGCGAGCCCGACTCGCACTTGTCCGGTTTTTTTTTTATTGCAGTAATTTGAGGTTTAAGAAAAGCTATTTTATACAACCTACCCCCTTACCACTAACGAAACCGAGTACAAAATGAACCTAGAAACCCTGCGTCATAATTGGATGAATGAACCACTAAATCACAGAGACGGTTAAAAATGAGCTAGATAAGCTCTACACACAGCCTTAACTGTATTATATCAAGCGCTTGAGCTATGAGGAGCTCGGTGGCGCATTGGTTTAACGCCTGGCGCTGCGATTACGTTATAATATACCTCAAGTGTCGCCCTCATTTTAATTAAATTTATTGCTCGCTAAGTACATAATGTATCGAAAATTTCACATGTACAGATTGAAGCTAAGGTTCTATAGTTTATTTACAAACAATAACCTCAGTAAAAGTGGCCACTTTTAGCACTTTTGCGAACTACTACTATAACGAACTATATTTTAATGAAGTTATTGTTTGTAAATAAACTATAGAACCTTAGCTTCAATCTGTACATGTGAATTTTCGATACATTATGTACTTAGCGAGCACTAAATTTAATTAACTTAAGCAACTTTCGCAAGGGTCGGTCATGGGATGAGTGACCAAAAATTAGAAATGGAATGTCCCCATGTCGAAGTATATCATAGGGGCAGTCCCACGGCCGTCCATCGTATTGAAAATAATTAACGGTTTGTAGTGAGTTAAGATACCCTGATTTTTAACCTTTTTGTGAACTACCCGCGGACAGATTATAAATTAGTGGAATTGGGAGTCAGGGTGTTGAATCATGTTTTATCCATTTGCCCTCAGGAACGTGTTATGCAGAGTTCGGCGTGAGAGTGCCGAATACGACCGGTTCAGCATACACGTACTCTTACGTCACCGTTGGCGAGTTCATTGCGTTTATCATCGGCTGGAATATGGTGCTGGAATACATGGTAAGAACAATTGAACATTCGATAATTTTTCTATATAAATAAATAATAAATAAATATTTGACAACATCACATACATTGCTCCGATTCCAAAGTAAGTAGCTAAAGCACTTGTGTTATGGAAATCAGAGACAACGGTGGTATCACAAACACCCAACCCTGAGCCATTATAGAAAAGTTCGTTTTCTAAATTGACCCAACCGGGGATCGGACCTCAGAGATAGCGACACCTTGAAACCCGGTGTACAAAGCCACTCGATCACGGAGGTCGTCAAAAAATATATATTTGAAAGGTATATTTTTAGGTATAATAATACGTTACGTATAAGTATACGTTTTAGGTTTAAAACTTTTGTATAGGGTTATAAATCTTTCCGGAAGAAACAATTTTTTTGTAAAAAACGTGATTCTTCTTAATAAAATTTTTTTTTACTAAAAATCTAAATTACGAAAAGCTGTTGATCCAAATCTTCTCTATCAGATTTTTTTTTCATTATTGCAAAAAAAAACTTTTAAGTAAATCAAAAAAGACGGTCCATATAAATGGACTAAAACTCAGAATTAATACGAACATGGTATATAGAATTTACCAATTGATTGCTTAGAATGAATGAAGCAACCTAAGTCGCAGACCCCAAATCCATATGGTATCGGAGATATAGGCTGACAAAGTATGTGAAAATATATTAAGTCTAACATTTAACATCAGTTCCGAGCGGACGCATGCGGCCGGATAACAATGGAATATCTATTGTGTCTCATTTTCTGGGCGTTGAAGGGTTAAGTGATATAAAATGACAGGCTTACGATAATAGCGATAAGTTTTAAGGTCGAGTTCTACTTGTTACTTTATTGGGATGATTATTTCCAGGAATACAACTGGTAAGACTATTTGGTAAGACTACTGAGAAACACCGGAAAATAATTTAGTTAAGTGATCTACGTCCATTCAGTGCTTCTCAAAGTGGACAATAGCACCCCTTTGTGGGCGTTGAAGGCCTGTTGGTGTAACTGATTCTTTATTTATATTTCATACATACTTTGCCAGTGTTTATATCCGATGTCCCATGGATTTGGGGTCTGTGACTTGGGTAGTATTTTTTCGCTCGGCCTAAACAATCGATTGGTATACAACGTGTTATAAAAATAATGCCTTATATGGTAGATAGGGACCGGACCATCAAACTGAACAACTTTTACTATGGGACCAACTTTGAGATCGTGAAAAAAAATTCAACTGTTTCATACAAAAATTAATTACGAAAATATCAAAATGTATGAAACAGCTCTTTTTTTTCGCGATTTCAGAGTTGGTCCCATAGTAAAAGTTGTTCAGATTGATAGTCCCTATCTACCATATTTTTCATAAGGGGTATTTTTGTAACACGTTGTATAGCTCGTTCGTATTGATTGATGTTAAAATAAGCTAAAACAACCTTTATTTCATACATACTTTGTCAGCGTATATCTCAGAAACCCCATGGATTTGGGGTCTGCGACTTAGATAGGATTTTTCTCTCAGTATAAGAAAATCGATTGATATATAGTTTATTCGTGTTTATTCTGGGTTTTTTTGGACCATCTCCTTTCCAACAAATTGTCGACGTATATTCTGCTAACATACGTGTTGAACGGTCTTCATGACTGGTATGAATTTCATACATCTATTTAAGGAGCAAACAAAGAGAATTAAAACTTATAATCACAGCAAACGGTGCAAAGTCGCGTAAAGAGATTTTGCAGCTCATCTGTTAAAGTGCTTTTGAACAGACTACTTAGCTAAGAAACCTTGTATTACCCAAATCAGGTATAACGAAGCTGGTCTTAAAGCTAAATTTATAATGAATTGGAAGGTCTAGGATCTTAATCAATTTAATTCATCAACGCCCGAGCGGACGCATGCGACCGGATAACAAGGGAATATATATTGTGTCTAATTTTCCGGGCGTTGAAGGGTTAAAAGTACCTACTTAAGGCCAGGTAGTTCACGAAAACTTCTCTTTCACTATCTCTTTAGCTTATGGTTGATTGATAAATTTGACGAAATTTCGTACATTCTTAATGATTTCTGGAATACTGGATCATTTATTAAATACTAGTGCACCCTGTGAACTTCGTATCACCTAAAAGTTAATGATTATCAATTTTACCTTGAGAACCAGTGCTATCTTTTTAGTTAGTAAGTTAATAACAAAGCAGCTGAATACTAAAACGAAAGCAACACTTCGGTCCTTTTATCATTACTAAGATCATTATTCTTTATCAAAAGTAACCTGAAATGGCGATTCCCATACAAAATAGCCAATGTTCATAGTACGTTTCATTGAGTATTCGCTATTCAATGAAACAAATTCTACTTACTCTCAGGGGAATTGACCAAAGAGAATATAATTCTACGTTGAGATGACAAATATCAATTTCAGATGACAATATTTATTTTTCTTAATTAATCAATCAAAGGCACTAAGAAGTTTCAATTCCGACGTCGAAGTCAATCACCCCAAAAGTAGCTTTCTCCCACTTTTTAATCCTGTTAGGAGATAAGTTTAAAAAAATACGAAACACGTGTTCAATTAATTTTGTAAAAGAATGTCTATGCCAAAATTTTAAGTCAATTGGGCCAAGCAATCGCGTTCTCCCATACAAACTTTGCCTCCCTGTTTCACCCCTTTAGGTGTTGAATTTCGCAAAGTCCCGTCTTAGTGAGCACCTACATCCTAAAAGGAGCCCCCATGCAAAATTTAAGTCTCCTAGCACTTGTAGTTTCTGAGATTTCGTGATTAGTGAGTGAGTGAGTGATTTTCCCTTTTATATATACAACAATACCACTAATGCCGAATATGGTGTATAGGGACCATCAAACTGAACAACTTTTACTATAGGATCAATTCTGAAACCGCGAAAAAAAATCAGCTGTTTCATACAAAACTTAAAATCGAAAATATCAAAATGTACTTCATTCGGCCTTAGAGGTTTTTTGTAACACATTGTAGATTAATATGTAGTCTATCGAATATAGTATAAATATAGTTCTAGTAGATGATAGTTTGTAGTCAATTAGTTCTTCTTCTTTTTAATAAAACACTTTTGAAAGATACTAGCGTAGTTTTTTTAAAGTACTTTGGCGATTACTTGGATTTCTTAATATATATTTTATTGATCAAAAACCAACAGCACATAAAAATGTAATTTATGCTAATAATAAGTACCAGATGGCCAATAATAGGTCTTCACGTTTAGAATCAAGTAATTAGATTATGAATCACGTGTGGACAAAATGCACTTGGTACTTGTATATATAAATAAACATTTAGAATATCATACAAAAAATATATTAATTTTTTTTTAAACATATTAATAATTAATATGCTATAATTAATATAATAACAGTAATTAAAATGAAATACTGACTTAATAACCGTCTTGCCGTTGCTAATACTAGTACATTGTATTATATTTATATATTGATATTAGGCACCTATTCGGAAAAGTTCGCGGCCAATTTGTACTAAAATAATAAAGATACCACAGCGAGAAACATCTTTATCACCAAAATTACAAGTCCTGAATCAGCTTTTGCAGTTGTATTCGACATAGCATCTTCTCCATTAACATTTTATTTTACCGCCAGTACCAGAAAGTTAGCTGTTCAACAGTATATTACATTCCCGCCAAACTTAAGTTTTGCCAGAAATATAACACGCAAAATTCATGCTTCAAAAAGGCCGCAAACTTATAAAGTTCTTCCCGCAAACTTTTCCGACTGCCTATTATGTCAAAGTCCTTTGATTTACAAAACTTATTTAAACTTCTACTCGCTCGTCACAGAAATGCATTCCTACGATAGTTTGATGAAAAAGGTATGGGAATCAGAGTGTGATGGAATATTGAAGTTAATTAGGGTTCCGTACCAAAATGGTAATTCCGTATCATTACGGGCGCTTTCCGCAACTCGACATCTGTTGCGCCTATTTTGCATCTGGAGGGTGTGCGGCCGGATCACTCCAGCCAGCCCAGCTTAGCCAGGAACGCCCCAAGCGCTTTCACATTCATGATCGCTTCCTGGACGCTGCCCGGCGAGCCGAGGTACCTCGCCCGGTATGGGGCCACCCCTCTGCACTCCAGCAGTACGTGGGCGGCAGTATCTTCTTCCTCCATGCAGCCTCTGCATAGGGGACTGTCCGTGCGCCTAAGTTAAAAAGATGTCTGTTTAATTGTCCATGACCGGTAATAGCACCTGCTACCAGGCGGAGTTGCGGTCTACACAGTTGTAACAGGGCCCATAGACGAGCGTCCACGCGCGGCAGTGCGAGTTTCGCCTAGCGCAAATAATGCCACGACACGACTGCCCCGCTCCGAGTCCGTCCGACCGTTCGCAAGGCGGTAATAAATATTGACCGGCTTTTAGAACATATGTCCGCCTTTAAAAAATTATGATTAGCTATTAAAAAAGGTATATCCGGCTTTTAGGGTAAAATGTCCGGCTAAATCAAGAGCCGAATCCGGCCTTTGTGTTTTTGGACCTGGCAACCCTACTCCCGTAGGGATTGCAAATCGATAGCTTGTTTGACATTCACAATTCAATTTGAACATATTAAGTTTAGTTACAAATTTAATGATTTTGTTTTATCTTTTCATTTATATTTCCTTTCATAATGTTTCTTTAAAAAAACAGTTTTAGCAGCTCTTTTTGCTATTAGTGTTTTTATTCTTTTTCATTTATGGTATTTGAACACCACAGTTTTTGCCCACAGATTGGAACCAGCGCCTGCGCAAGAGCTCTTAGCGCGAGTTTCGACTCTATGTGTAACGGTGCCATCGGTCGCAAACTGGCATCTGCTATTGGAACTGTTTATGGTAAGTTATATATTACGTTAGCCTCTGGTAGTATATTCAATAATTTATATGTATGTATATATATAACATTATGTATACTTACAGGGTGTTGCATAATAACCCGTAAAACTTTGTTTTTTATTTGTATGGAAAACTGCAAAGTGACAACCCATGTCGCAACGCAAATAGACTATTGTCGATAATCAATCCCATTCAAAGGCAATAGCAAAACACAAGGTTGCCACTATGCACTTTGTCATAAAAAAAAGATTTTTAGAAAAAAGTGTAGGTTTTCAGGATAAATTTAAAGAATCAGGAAAAAACATATTTTCCGGGATTTGCGTTGTACCCTGTCTACCATATTCGGCTTTAGGTGTTTTTCGTAACACGTTATATATAAATATATATTAATGTTTGATATTTATCCTTAATTATATAAGTAATATTTGCACATTCAAATATCGATATCCTACTTTGTTGCTGACACATGTTAGTTCTAACCACCTTACCGGTTCACTGTTAGAGAATACCTTATGGCATTAAGTCCGCAACTTGCTGTAATTGTAGCAATAAAGTAAAAATATAAATAAATAAGTAAAGTTTATTTCAAATTCATCCACGAATTCCCTTGTTTCAAACATAGCCAACAAAGCGACTAAAGTAGCCAAAAATATCTGATAGATATTGGTTCATTTGCTTTATTCGCATTATATTATGAACACTATAAAATTGAACTATGATGCTAATATTGTATTGACTACTGTAACTGCTTGCAACAATATGCATACTTTGACTGCGTAAATTATATTCAGATATTTTCGACGCTGACTGTACTTATTATTTTTGTCACAAAAATGTTTTATTTTTACTCAGCAGTATCCGTGTCCTATAATTAATCACTTTAGGTTGCTTTTAAAACAAAATACGTTGGCTATTCAGCTTTCTGAACAAACTAGTTGTTTTAAATTCCGCCCAGAGCTTGTAATTGTAGGGATCTAATTGGATTTTCTTGACGTCCTGGTAATAACGGGAGTGGGCTGCTTGTTGCCTTATCGGATCACACAATTGCTTTTTATTTTAATTATTTGACAAAAAAATTTACAACATCACATACATTGCTCCGATTCCAAAGTAAGTAGCTAAAGCACTTTGTTTTATGAAAATCAGAGACAACGGTGGTATCACTAACACCCAGACCTGAGCCAATATAGAAAAGTTTGTTTTCTAAATTTACCCAACCGGGGATCGAAGATGGCGACACCTTGAAAACCGATGTATAAAGCCACTCGACCACGGAGGTCATAGTCTTACCGTGTTATTCATTAAAAAAAACTATTTTAGTCTCTAAAATTTGTCTTTTTCTTTCGTATTATGAATTGAGTTTTGAACGGAGAAGACAAAACACTTTTTAACTAAAATACTTAGGACAAACCTAATGGCACCTATAAACATCGACACATGTCGTCGCTCGCATGACATACAGACGTAACTAACATCCATCAAAATGTTCACAGCAACGTTTTTTCGGTTTTGGTGTCAATACTTTACGATATAACTTTTTAATTATAAATTCTACCAAGAAACCAAGAATGTACTTTAGTTAAGTATGTTTTTCTCTTTATTTCTGCATATATCATTATCAATAGGTATATATATTATTTGTGTAATACAGCTTTAAAACAGATAGGACACTTTGTGATAACTTTGTTTTTTGTAGGCGGGACAAAAATGTAGTTACGACACTACATTTGCAAAGAAATATAAAGGAAATTTATACATAAGAATTTGTTGTTACCACCTTATTCAAAAGCAAATAAACAAATTTCTATTTCTTTCTATTTTTATCACAATACAACAGCATTTTTAACCATAAATCCATAGGTAGGATTTTAAAAATGAACACACTAAAATGAAACTCAAAATCTAGTACATAGCTCCTAAGTTTTACAGCACAATATTACCATAAATCAGTCTCAGTTGCGTTCTTCAGTCAGTACAGACTTACACAAGTTAACAAGTTTATATACCTAGTTGTTAAATTGAGATTTTTTCGCATTCACATTGCTATTTTTATATTAAGATAAATGATATATTAGAAAAAAATACTAGAAAAATCGAAAATTGTTCACTACTATTATAAAACACTTATTACGGATTACAGCGCGTATATTATTAATTCAAGTGTTGTTTTAGAATTATTTAGTTTGTATTTATTGGTTTTTTTAATTCCATTTATATAAAGTTTCGAGCGGGTACTTTCATAAAAATATGAGCAACCCTTTTGCTTTAGTCCTCCCGTGACCACGGGAAAAGTCGGGAATTCAAAAAACCAATAAATACAAACTAAATAATTCTGAAACAACACCTGAATTAATAATATACGCGCTGTAATCCGTAAAACGTGTTTAATTTCTAAGGAACTGTACGCGCGAAAGTCTTAGAAGTGTATAATTATAAATAGTAGTGAACAATGTTATACTTCACTTAAAAATTAATGATTTGAAGACTTATAAAAATCAACATTAATTTAATTTTATTACTGGGGTATCCCCAGTTGTCAATAATAGTAAGTCGTTGTATTTGTCTACTGCTATTTTAGGAGAAAACTGGTGAAGAGCTGGAATTCTCTTACTCAAGTCGTTTGAAGCATTTCTTTTGAGAGATAATTTTATCGAGATTGTTTCTGCATGGCTAGTATTGAAAAAAAATCAGTGGGTTTGCTTTTAAAGACTTGGAATTCAACCATTTCTGTTCAAATTAACTGACTGACCATAACTATCTGTGCGTAATGAGAGGAACTTCAAGCCACTTGTTTTTTTTTAATCCAGCATATCTGAATACTGAAGCTGAATGACTTCATATGGCTTGTTCCTGCGAGCCAATTTAAAAATAGGTGCCAGGCGCCAGCTGACTATGAATAAAAAATCTTATATTCCATTATGATCCCTAAATTGTACTAAATACAACACTGTTTTGTTTGCAATTTTTATAAATCGATCAGTCGTAAATGGTAATAACTTCAATAATTTTACACCAATAACCGTCGTAAGTTACTTACGTCTTTCAGATAAATTTTATTTTCTTATTTTACAAAACGTCTTAGGTTACATGTGTCATATAGTAAAACTAAAAAATCTGTTTCTTTGTAGATACGTCGTTCCTAAACTTGTCTATTTCCGAAACTATGTTACGTACAGATGGGACACTTTGTGACAATAAAAAGCAATAGAAATTATGTATGTTACTGCATTCAGTTCAGTTACGACAAAATTGTAAGATACGACAGTATGTCATGTGAGCGACGATGTGTGGACGGGGGTATTGGACGTTAGTTTGACGTTTATTACAAAAATCAAAATCGAAAATATCAAAATGTATGAAACAGCTGATTTTTTCTTCGCGATTTCAGAGTTGGTCCCATAGTAAAAGTTGATTAGTTTGATGGTCCCTCATATTCGGCATTAGGGGTATTTTTGTAACACCTTGTATACGAGCTAGATCGTTGTTATTTTGGGGATCCTTATGACGTTATCCGCCACGTACGCGAACCTTACGTCGTACGTGATAAAGCACATATTGCATTGAGCTTGGCATTTCCTTTAAACCCTTATAACTCAACCATTTCTAAACGGTTTTCAAAAAATCATTCACTAGGGCTCAAAGCTATAAATATGTTTTTATATTATATCAATAAAACTTTAGGATTCAAACCTGTCGCTGATCCTCATTGCTTTAAGTACCTTATTTGTATCATCAATATTCAAAATAATGTGGTAGCATTTCTCTTTAATCGTTATGGTTATCTACTACGCATTGATTTTTGTTTTTTTCGCCTAATCTGCCAAATTGGTTACACTCCCGCGTGCGTCTTTTTCTCATTGCTATCTCGCTTTATAGATTTAGCTCCTTAACCCGCTTGCTGTCTGATCACAACTCATCAGCTCCTTACTATCAAGGTGAGAGCTCCGTTTAGTACAAACATTGATTTCAAAGGTGAGCTGTTATTAAATTTAGATTTTTCGCATTCACAATGCTATTTTTATATTAAGATAAATAATATTAGAAAAAATACTAGAAAAAATCGACTCACCTGTAGCACCTCAGACGGGACTCGAACCCGCATCCTTGGGATTCCAAGGCCCAATGCACTGACCAATTATAGCGACTCGGTAGCATAAATTGGTCAGTGCATTGGGCTGGAATCCCAAAGGTGCGGGTTCGAGTCCCGTCTGAGGTGCTACAGGTGAGTCGATTTTTTCTAGTATTTTTTCTAATATTATTTATCTTAGTGAGCTGTTGAGTTATGCTGCTGATTTCAGTTGGAACAACGAACCTAACCGCTAGTTTCGTTGTTCTCAATGTAGCGATCCCAAAGCATCATATTCAACTTTGAAACGCGTGACAAACTTCGGAGTAGTCGGATGGAAACTAAACAAGTGGCTCTGAGCTGTAAACCTCGCGTTTGTGACATTATTGGTAATTTTCCTAAATGTCTTAAATATGGATTTTCCCCATAATCTTCGCCATTTTGAAAATTTTCGGATAACTGAATCTACAAAAAAATACCATATAAATATTGAACCTGCTCACAAAATTTTAAGAACAGCCGGACAGCCGGACATACTAAAGCATTTTTGCCAAAGCTGAAACGGAGACGCTTCGCTCGCGCTTCGCGCTCACTCGGTCAACTAATTGTTATCTTTTTGAACTGTTTTCATTAATAATTCACATGTTCTATTTTGGCAAAATAGACGGACTACAAAATATATGCAACAACTGAAACTGTACTCTATTTTCGGTGAATAAAATTCATTTCATTTCATTTACCTACAGTTTGGGATAAAGTTCTCCGAAAACCCGCGACAGGATGCAATAACGATTTACATCGGTGCAACGTGATAAAATTGACGGTGTATTTATCCAAGCGTACCTGGATCAGGGAAACAATTTCGAGCCGTGCTCTGAACTCGCTTTGTTGACACACAAACAATCCATACAACCAACAAACTCGGCAGCCTTTAACACAAGCCCTTTGAGTACGGATGAACGGTTAGACACCGAAATAACTTCCAAAAAAAACTACATACAAAAGAGAAGGGAGCTCAACTCAACAAAATTCACTGACTGAAAATAAAAAGTATCTGTTTTGATATAATAGTAGTTTATGAAACTGTTGCATAATGAGAGGTATTAAAACAGGCGAGGTTTGTAATCAGTACTGTACAGTATCACACGCAATGATATTAAAAAGTTTCATTGATCACACGAGTGTTTTTATACCTAGTTATATGCAGTTTCAAACACTGCTTTGTCTACTATCATACAATTGGAATTAAACCTACTAAATAAAACATCAATGTTAAAAAGAGTAGTTTCTCGAATTTGCTGGTAATACCTAGATTATGAGTCATTTAGTCGTCTAAAATTTCGGGCGGATTTAAATTTTCTTCGCATTCACTGCTATCGGATATTTTTAGACAAGAATAAAAATTTACTACGCAACTCGGTACAACCAAAAGTAAAAATTGAAAGCAAAGCTTTTTTGTATTGCTATAAAAAATACGCGCCCCGCTAGCGTTGGGCGCGTATTTTTTATAGCATAGGGAAAGATAAATACATCACAGACGAACATACTATACAAGGTGTTACAAAAGTACCCCTAATGCCGAATATGGTAGATAGGGACCATCAAACTGAACAACTTTTACTATGGGACCAACTCTGAAATCGCGAAAAAAAAAATCAGCTGTTTCATACATTTTGATATTTTCATAATTAATTTTTGTATGAATTTGCTGATTTTTTTCGCGATTTCAGAGTTGGTCCCATAGTAAAAGTTGTTCAGTTTGATGGTCCCTATCTACCATATTCGGCATTAGAGGTACTTTTGTAACACCTTGTATACATACATAATAAATACTAGAAAGAAGTAATGTACTAAATTCATGATTCCAATCAAGGAGATATATCCTACAAATAAGTAATGAATTAAATCCATGGTCCCTGTATCGTAATGGTAAAAATGTAAAAATGTATTTTTATATTTTGTTAGCGAAGAAGTGCTATAATAGAATTTTGTTTTCAATTTTGGTTTGCATGTATGTTAATATAAACTCGTTTTGAAGTTTATGAGTGACTCCATGAGTGACAATTTTTCCACCGAAAATATTTCTAATCAAAATAGGTAGTTACTTTAGGAAAAATATATATTCTTGATGCTTATCAATTTATTAAGTTAATCAAGATGATAGCCACATAATGTTTTTATTTTATTCTTATCTTACTTAACATTTTTGTAAGTACCCGTAGCATCATCTATCATGACGAAATGTCATTCCTTTTTTCGGCGGTAGATGGCGCTGTACAAATTTCCAATACAAAATTACTCTATTGATTTTTACGCGCTTTTGTTTCTCTTTAGATGTTCGTGCTAAGGTTCGTAATTCGTAGGTAAGGTTCGTAAGGTAAGGTTCGTAAGGTAAGGTTCGTAAGGTAAGGTTCGTAAGGTAAGGTTCGTAAGGTAAGGTTCGTTAAGTTGATTTCTTTAATATGCCTAAAAATGTGGTATTTTGAGTTAAACGCATTGCTAACTGGTAGGTGCGGACATTTATGTGTCAAATAGAAATGCGTAGTAACCTATCTGTATTATGATATATTTTTTAATTACCTACCATAAATATCTTAAATATTTTTTAAAATTTGAGATTTAAGCATTCACAATGCTATTTTTATATAATACTAAATAATATACTAGAAAAAATAAGACTGACTCGGTAGCTCAGCGATCAGAGCATTGGACCGGATATCCAAAGGTCGCGGGTTCGATTCCCGTCCGAGAACATGATCTGGTGCGAGTCCTATTTTTTCTAGTATGTTATTTAGTATTATATCTTAAATATATCCGTCTCACATCCTTACAACCACTTTATATGTGGTGGAGTTCTATCTTTGATTACAAACTTATATTTCCTTTGTATATTTTCACTTTCGTCGTTTTCCACTTAAGTTCTGTTTTTAATTGCTGTATTATTATGCAGCAGTGCGCGTTGCCAGTTTAATAATGGAATACCGTAGCTTGATTACAGGGCTGCGCGAGTTTATCCAAAGTTAAACATTTAAACCACTTTCTATTCAATGCAGTGTATTTGCAAACTTTTTAATCTCTTTATCATTTATACATGGGTAGAACAATGTTTCTAATATTTGTTTTATAATCTAACCTTTTCTTATCCTCGAAATGTCAAATCGCTCCGCGGAAATAAAACAAAAAGTAAGACATAAACTGCAAAGATATTGCATAATAATGTTTAGAAAAAATGTCTATTGACACCAGCCATTTTTAATGTCTTCACTCAGCAAGGCCTGTGCCCCAGCGGGCAGCGGGCACAGGCCTTCCTTAAGGGGGGAAAAGGAGGATGGGCCATTACCACCAAGGCCCAATGCGGATTGGTGGGTGTTAACGACTGCAAATGCAGCCGGGACCAACGGCTTAACGTGCCTTCCAAAGCACGAAGGAGAAATAAGCTTGAGATAATAAATTTTTGGTCACCCATCCCATGACCGACCCTTGCGAAAATTGCTTAACCTCCGCAATCGCAGGGCCAGGCGCTAAACCACTGCAACACCGAGCTCCTTTGAAAAAATATCTATTGAATTATCTATTAACGTGAATTATTTGCCGTACTTGGTGCTATCTCATTCTTTTCCATAGTAATAGTAAGTATACCTATATGACTGGCCCCAGACCGGTTTTAATTCTTTGCTTTGCTGTTTTAGTTGAACAGGGGCTAACAGCTAACGCATCGAACTTCTGAAAGTCTGCCGGGCTTCAAATTAAAACAGATAAATCAAGCCCCAATCGGGCCAAAATGTCGAACCCTAATTTATGATGTCACACGAACATCGATATCTTCTAAATACTACAATACGAAACTTCTTATTTCGATTTATCTGTTTTAAGTTGAAGCCCGGCAGACTTGCCGAAGTTTGATGCAAAGAAATGAAACCGGTAGGCCTGGGGGCCAGCCTAAGACGACACGATACTTAATGAGGCATAAACTAATTGACGTATTTGTGTAGGGCAGTAAGTGTTGTGCAGTGTTTCAGTAAATCAGAAATTTCATTTTCCCACTTTAATTGTATTAAAAACTACTCGCCAAGGGAGCTATTATTAACCGCAATTTATTTTGTTTGTACCACTCCACCACCACACCACTAGGAGTTGTACGACTTGTACGGTTGTGTTTACCAACAAATGAGCAAAGCTCCAACTTTTAGTTTTTTAACGAAAAAGAATATGATTGTATGATCTAGGGTCTACTAACAACTGCTAAAAAGCGTCTTAATTTTCCTAAAATGACACAATGCAAATTTATTTGCAACATTTTGCAAAATGAAGACCCTTATCGCGTGACGTCATTATGTCACGACATTCTAATGTGATGTGATGTGACAAGATGTCGTTACCACATAATGTAATTAGCGTCGCTAAAGCATAATGAACACAATCAAAGTTTCGCTGTGAAAATCAGGTCATATCTTTGACTTTCTTGCAGAGTAATATTGTGTAATAAACTCTTCTTTTGATTTGAAGAAATACTAGGGCCCTTGTAGGTACCCACATAAAAATTTTGTTACAATATAATGTAATATACAACATGTTACAAAAATACCCCTAATGCCGAATAAGGTATATAGGAACCATCAAACTGATCAACTTTTACAGCTATGGGACCAACGCTGAAATCGCGAAAAAAAATCAGCTGTTTCATACAAAAATTAAAATCAAAAATATCAAAATGTATGAAACAGATGATTTTTTTTCGCGATTTCAGCGTTGGTCCCATAGCTGTAAAAGTGGTTCAGTTTGATGGTCCCTATATACCATATTCGGCATTAGGGGTATTATTGTAACATGTTGTATATGTAGGTAGTATATAGGTTTGGCTCCGCTCAATATCTGTTAAGAACAGCCTACAGATCAGTTTTCATCATTGGGCCAAACTTTATCACAACTTGTAACTCCCAAAATGTATTTGTATGGAGGTTCATACTTACTTCTATCATGTCTAGGCGTTAATGAGTTCCCACTAGTGACTCGGTAGCTCAGCGGTCAGAGCATTGGACCGGATATCCAAAGGTCGCGGGTTCGATTCCCGTCCGAGAACATGATCTGGTGCGAGTCGTATTTTTTCTAGTATATTATTTGGTATCATTAGAATGTCGTAAAGCATTAGAAAAAAAACCTAAATAAGGCTAAGTCGTGAAGGCAAAGTATTTAATTTGTTTACATACTCGTACCTACAAATCATTTGCATAATGATGCGCTTAATTTGCATTAATTCCAAATGCAATGATCCAATGTTCAATAAAAAAAATATATACATAGTTTTTCTTTTTGTCAACAGGCAAACCCCCGGACTTCCTAGCTTTCTTGATAACCTTGATGATGATGATGGTCCTGGCGGCTGGCGTGAAGAAGTCTCTGTTCTTCACCAACGTCTTAAATTCGATCAATCTTACCGTTTGGGTGTTCATCATGGGTGCCGGCATGTTCTACGTGAACATCGATAATTGGACTGACCATAAAGGATTTTTACCTAACGGCTGGAGTGGGGTAAGTAACTGTGGCACTGCTGCCACGGCGATTTCGTGAAAACAACCTCATATGATCATATGACAGTGTCCACATCACAGACGTAGTTTTTTGTTAGTCATGTCCCCGTCGCGTCGCAATAGCCTTAGTGCGGCTACACACAGCCTTAGTAGGAACTGGCTTGCTGGTTTACTGATACTGACTTGGTATTCTGGCTATAAAACTATCCTCGTGTAATCCGGATATTAGAGACAATGAAACATTTGTCCGCGGTGATAGAAAGTCGAACGCGAAAATTTATGTAAATGTAGTCTGAAATGAGTTCTTTCGTTACATGTAGCACTCTAGCATAATATCGTAGTACTGTTGAAAATAGGTTTGAACAAAAAATGGTGAGCAGCTAGTACCGTAATTTATGGAGGAAAATGTTTAGTAGAGGTAATACAACATAAATATCATTAGCGAAAATCGATTTTAAAAATCATCAGTCATCAAAGTACACACGACAAGCACAGCGAAGAAAAGTTTTATTACGTAGGGCATTAATACAGTCTCAAGTTCAACATAGTCTGATGTGCCGTCGTCTGTACAAAACTTTTTTAATAACTATTTATCACTACCTAAAATTTAATACAAAAAGTTTTCTAGCTAGCTTACTAGTTACATTGCAATATGCATACCTGCAGTCAATGTACAAAGTCGCATGGCACAGCCATACTTACCCAGATATGCAATAATAAATGCCACAGGCAAGAATTTTATATTCATATTATATGAATATAAAATTCTTGGTCACTGAATGGCATTTCAGGCGACAGGTTGCCGGCTCGCGTCCGGTCGAATAAAGTATTCTCTTTGTAACTATTGCCTCACTCACTCACTCACTCACCTCACCACGGGAAATGACGAGTTGTGAACGAATTCGAGATACATTTACAACCATAGACTTATTTAAATAGGTTTATGCTCACAGCATTTCAGGCGTATGAATAGGTTTCATTGAATTATTTATTTAATCCTTATTGCAATTAATAAGTTTGGTAGACCGATGAATGGATTTTATTCAATTATTTATTTAAATCTTTATTGAAATTATAAAATTTGGGAAATTTAGGAGCTGACTGTTATTTTACCAGCTAAGTATATCGGACGACACAAAATAGATAGCGCAAACAAATGTTGTAATATTATCATTCTAGAGAATAAAATTCGTCAGTTTTTATAAATGCGGATTTACGTGGAGTCAAATATTTCGAAATATTTGTGTTTAGACAATCTGTTGCATTGCAAATAGAAAATTGAAATCTAAAGAACGAACTATATAATAGCAGATGTCTGGCCCAAAAGCCCCTTCATACAATAGTATTCCGACTAAGCGCTTGACAATTACTAATCCATAAGCTGTGAAGCTGGGCTCTAAGAGGTTTGTTTATCTGTCAAGCCCGGGCTCGACCGCGAAATGAACGGACAAAGATATGCTAGCTTAGGTTTTGGTAGCGAGTAATAGTTGAAATGACAATAATAAGCTTAAGCTCGACCGAAAAATAGCTGCCAGCAGTGTATTATTGTGATACCTTTGATACAGAACGGTCGTTTTACAAAATCTAAGAAGACTCACGTCTTCTTTGAAAATTATTTTCACACTACTATATATGACACCTCTCTCAGATCGAAACTCGCAACCAACGCTATGACACAACGAGACCTCTTTCGCCTATTTTTGCTCTTTAAACCCGCTCCGCTCGCCTCTTTCGCTGTCGAGCCACGATCGAGCCCCGGCTTTATGCTATTCTCAAGTTCCTTTTTTTCCAGGTGTTCAGTGGGGCCGCGACTTGCTTCTACGCGTTCATAGGCTTCGATATCATCGCCACGACCGGTGAAGAGGCCAACAACCCCAAGCGTTCCATTCCTCTGGCCATCGTACTGAGCCTGATCATCATTCTGATTGCTTACGTCAGCAGCTCGATGATACTTACATTAATTGGTAAGTGTCGTGTCTTGAAAAATCTTACTCTAAGAAACAATGTCGATTGCGACTCTGTGATGCCGTTTTATCCACATTTTAAGCCAATGGAAACGCGTTAGCCTCACGAGCCAACGACATCGTTGCAATGCGACTTACCGCTCAATGCGCGCATTTGACAAGAAGCCTCGTGAGCAGCGACGTTCTTGACAATTGCTTTTCTTCCTATTCGTGATTCTACACAATATGGATTCCGCACAACTGCCATTCATAACATTCTCTATTCCAAACAGTCTTCAATTTTACACAAGTAAACGCGTTTCTTGTTGTTCCATACATTTCATACATTCGTGTATTATTTGTGTAGTGGCGTTATACGGCGTTTGGTGATCTAGGGATATTCTTTGGCAGGGTGAACCTTTTGAACCCTTAGATCAATTTAAGAAGGGTAGCCATTATGGATTTTTGGGACGGAATGCACTTTTTGTGTCGTGAGCAGACGTCACTACACAAATAATAAACGAATGTATGTAATAGCGAATGTGATGGAAGGCAGTTGTGTGTTAATCGCGAACAGCAAGAAACGCGTTTGTGTTAAGTTGAAGACTGTGTGGAATAGAGAAAGTGATGAATGGCAGTTGTGCGGAATCCATATTGTGTAGAATCACGAATAGGAAGAAAAGCAATTTGTCAAGAACGTCGAACAATTCGCGATATGAATCGATACAAAGCATAAGATATATCAGTAGAAACTTCAGTGATTCAGACGCCTTTTCAGATTCCAAAGTCACATGAAGTCTATAATATGCTTCAAAAGCGCTCGAAAGCTCAAAAAACTTATTCTAATAATCAACTTCCTGTCCCCTAGATTCCTTGACAGATCCAAAATTCAAACATTCTTAACTAACCGGTGCTATTTTCACATCAATCAAATAGTTTTTATCAGGAAGAAAAGTAACTGTTACTGCCACTTAGCCCTCTAACGCACTGGCGGTTGACCGCGGGGGCGGCTGGCCGCGCGGCTAGCCGATTTTTCCATTTTTAACCCCCGACACAGCGCAATGAGGGGTGTTATAAGATTGAAGCCTATGTTTGTGTGTCTGTACGTATATTCGTAGTGCCTAAACGGATCAAGCGATTGAAAGCTAAACCTAAAAGTATACCTATACCTAACAGTATACCTATCAGTCCAGACATGTGACGAGCTTAGATGTTAATCCATACTTAGCGGTCCCCCGACGTCTATAATTCTTTCATAGATCTATTTATAACTTGATGATATAATGATATTATTTTTAACTTTTTAAAAGTAAGCTTTTATGTATGGGGGCTTTTAATTAAGAGTTAGCTTTTTAATAATAATATGCATTCGCTTGTGATTGTATGCACTTAATTTCATATTAAAATGGAGTGGTTGGCCGCCCCCGCGGTTGACCGCTAGTGCGTTACCCACTAAAGCTTTAATGTATGTATTGGTAGCATCTACCAAACCCTTTTCCCGTGGCCTACATATGTCAGTGGCCCTGTTATATCATATGAAATAACCTTAGCACCAATGCGTGTTAAATAAGTACGTTGTTGGTGATAGACAGTGTTTTGTTATTTCAAATCGAATCGGATTTTATGAGACATTCATGATTCAATCCAAGCGTTAGTCGCTCGGATACAATAATCGAAATCACAACAAAAATCATTCCACTTACCCACTAATATTTTAACATTTCGGCAACGATTTGGTTATTTCTATAAGATTTACTTTTTGACTCGTTTTTATTAGGTCGCTTTCTTGTTTATTTATTTATTTGTTTGTTTGTTTGTCCACAAAGCAAACGATTTTATACAAGCTTCCCGATGCGCTAGAGACTTGTCTAGTTTAAGGTTTAACAATCAACATTAGCACTGTGAATGTGTGAACCAAAAAACAATGTATATATACATCTTATATATGTAAGTTATTTGAATTTTACTAGTTTACGAGGGGCATGCCAAAAGTTGTAGATACTCTTTACTCAATGATTTGATACTGGCAAGTTATACACCATCATAAACACTGGTTATTTAGTGATTTTAAACATGGAAAATAATTTAATTCTAATATTTTTTTCATAATAATCACTGACCTCCATATAATTTTTTTTTCATGTCACTGATAAAAATGCATTAATTAAGTAAAGAGTATCTTAAAACTGCCTCTCTTTAATTACCTAACGTATTTGAAGCAAATAAATACATTATTATGATTATTATTAGGTTTCATAGTTCTTGATAATTTTCAAATTATCATTGCAATCCCATTAAATTAACACTTTGACATCCAGTGGATCCCATTAATTTAACACTTTGAACATCACTACGTTTTAACTACTGCCAGCTACAGTTAGCCAATCACGAAATCAATCCGTGACATGTTTTTTGTTAGAACAGCTGATCACAGTTTCAATGCGTTGTCCAGTTTCATACTGTTTATTTTAAAAGACGCAATGATTCTGTGATCAAAATGTGTAAATGTTTGAGTTACACACACATATGCAACTTATTTAAGTGACGTGCATTGAGCGAGTGTAAGGTGCGATCGCCCGCGCCGTTGCCTCGCCATTTTGCCACGGGCAAAACGAAGTGATAACATTCTCTTTGCCACGGGCACTCTTTATCGGTGTTTGTCCACGAATAAACAGTATTATATTATATAGAGATTATACTACATAAAATGTAATGAAACGACAAAAAACAACACGTTACACTTTTTTATGCTTATACAAGCGAATATTTTTCAGGCTGATTTGATAATAAAAAACAAACATAATTTATGGTTTTTATTTATATCATCAAATTAAATTACTAAAAGCAAATTAAATGTAAAAACAATAACGTTTGTAACTATAGTAGTTATTATTGTATAAATCTTACAATAATGCCAAAAATCGCCGGCGTCCCAAAGATGGCGTGACGTACTCAAGGCCGGGAATCATTTCATGATCTGCTGTTAAAGTGTGAATACTGTATAAACAGTATACTTTTGTGCTCTCGATCCATCAAAAATTTGGGTCTTACATCGAAATACACTCAATCAGCAGCGTTACGAAACCAATCTGTCAATCTAGAGGCACAAGTGAACACTACAACGGCGACAGACTGAAAAACAAATTCAAACCAAATTTTTTTCTAGATGAAAGGTAAGTTTCCTATGTCATATTCTGTACCGCTGACAATGTGTATGCAAAATCTCATTATGATCGGTGGAGTACTTTAGACGTGAAAGCGTTACAAACAAACACACACACTTTCGCAAATGTACGAGGGGCATGCCAAAAGTTTTTAGATACTCTTTACTCAAACGAACAGCTCTAATTGCGAGTTCCATAACTTTACTAAACCTCTTTGAATAAAAATAAAAATAAAGTATGTTTCACTTGCTCCTTTACGTTACATATTATGGAAAATCTATTCGCGATATTTATTCGCAACAACAGACAATAAAATTCGCAGAGTGCACAAAAAGTTTTTGTGCACTCTGCGAGTTGTCTGTTGTTTCGAATAAATACTCGCTTTTTAAAACCTGGCATTTGTAGGGACTCGTATCGCTCAGTCAGTTTTAGATTGTTTGCAAAAAAGTGATAAAAACAGGAAACTCTCAAAGGTTTATTGGCAAATGGAATTGGTTTGCTTTTTTTACTCGAAAAAATGTCATTAGTCTCAAAGTGTATTAAATTGTTCAATGTTCTTTTAGAGTTTGAAAGCCTAGCCACCTGGACAATGCAATTAAATTGCCAATAGACAATGAGCACTTGCAACTTCACTCGAGAATGTATGGCAAAGAGAAAATTTTACAGATTAAAATACGTCGTTTTGTACCGTAAGCGCTTTGAAATTGACCACTTCAGTTGCACTTTATGATGTTCTTTTTGAATTACAATGAGACTAAATAATTGACAAAATACTAGTTTTAACGTAGCTTTGTTCCGTGGGACTTGTCTTTCACAGCTCTTCAGGGGTTTTCTATTAAATCGAGTAAAATACACCGGAAGAGTATATAGGTGACACGACGTAGTGGATTTAGCTTTAGAATCGAAACATGGCACGCCAAGGGAAATTAGAAGCTTGTAAACGACTGCAGACGACTCTTTCCCCAGTTTTCAGTTGAAACGAGATTCTGGACCTCCTTATGTTGGTAATAGAACCGAGTTTTACAAGCCACATATTGTTATAATAGTTCTTTACACTATGGTAATAACTCATACAGATAAACTGTGTATACCTCATAAACTTATTATATTACGCTAGTATAAATAAGTCTATGGTATACCTACTTAGGCACTAACATGCAACTTCACTGTCAGTCATCATTTCGTCGGAAGAACTTTATGTTCATTCTATAACACAATTAATTTCCAAGAGGAAAGTAGATTGCCATAACAAAAAAGAAGAAGAAGAAGAACACAATTAATTTAAAGATCTTGAATGCATTTAAAGTTCTTGTTCCGTCGAGTTTCTGATAGATGTCATCTTAACCCATTCTGAGTCCAAGAACTTTATAGGTACTTATTCATATACTATGACACTATAGATATAACATTCTTATCTAGGGTAAAACGTCATAGGTAGATTTCAAAAAGTTTACCCAGTAACACAGAATTAATATAGTACTGACGTAATGGGAATATGACACAGACCTGGGGCTCTATCGGCTAAAAACATTGAAGTTCATGTTAACTGTGTTTTGACAGATGTATGTAATACATTGCTACTTCGTAAATAAAAACTTCCCAAAGAAAAGTAGCAATGTATCACATACATCTGAAAAAAATTGAGTTCAGTGGGATATGACAACTGTCAGACAAGCTGCCGCAGCGAAACGATTAAAATTAAAAAAAAAAACAAAAAAATATTCATACTGGATTACATTTGTTTAGACATAACCAAGAACTTTATAAATAGTCATATTCTATGACACTATAGAATATTATTATAAAGTTCTTGGACGTATCTTTAAATAAAAACACCTTGAATTGTCCGCTTCGACATATAAAGTTCAATGAGATCTTTATTTGTCAAAGCGGACAATTCAAGATGTATTTTTACACGTTTTTATTAGGTTGCTTTCTCCTTTATATTTATTTATTTTTTGTTTCTTTGTTTACAAATTATGCAAACGATTTTAATCTAGCTTCCCAATGAGCTAAAGACTTAAAACTTTAAACACAGGTCAGAACTGGAAGACAATGAAATATTTTAGTGTAATTGAGCTGATATAGATGGTAGACGAGGTCTAGAGTCTGATGATGGAGCCGGAAGAAGGCCACAGAAATTCTGTATTAAAACCATGCAACCCCATCGTGTCTGTGCTCGTTTGATTCGTCAGTGACGATTACTCTGTTGGGAAATAGTGTCCAGAATCTGATGATAGAGCCGGAAGAAGGCCATAGGAACTCTATAAGAATTCCACACAACCCCGTCGTGTTTTAGCTCGTTAGATTCGTCTTTACTTCGTCCTAATAAGTACTCTGATAGGAGATGGTTTACAGGATACAGATTATGACTAAAAAGCAGAAAATATTTATTTCTTGAAAATATATATTTGAATACATTTGAAAGTTCACAGAAAAAGTTGGTATATAAAAATAGGCAAACTGACTGTGTATTCGGTTTCAGATGAGAAATACTGATATAAAATTGCGAAAGCCTTGAGTAAATATTGGATTTTATGCACGAGCTGGCTACAGAAGCGATAGCCAGTGATATTTCCGTTTGAAAAAATCGTGTCGTGTGAGTGAGATATTGCATTTTAAGCAGGCACGAGTGTAAAAATAAATTGAAAAATTTACCCGCTATTTCTGGTTTGCGATTTGTAGCTGCTAGCTGCAAAAATTGCAGTAAAATTTTTGTTGAACTCCCTCGGAACTTTGAGAGAGTTGACATAGTGTTTATTAAAACTGATCATATTATTATTATGAGTAGAGAAGCATGGTAATTGTAAAATATTTTACTACCTACCTATTTTATTTCAAGCTACCATTTACTACTTTTATGGTTTTTATTATTTTTCTCACTTATGCTTTGAATATTATCATTACGTTTAAAAAAAGAATGCGGGAGGTTCCACATATCCGTAGTGGTCTGGTTCGTGTGGCCATGTTAAACGTCCAGTCATGCAACCATAAAGTTTTATAAAAATAATGCTAGCTGATGCTGATGAGTTTGTTTTGAATTACGCACTAGTGCGGGAAGTAAGTATTAAAATTCTTTCCCGCACTGAATTTAAAATTTTGACCGTGATAAACCAGACCACCACATAAATGTATTTTCCCGCATTCTTATTTTTTATTAAATGTATCAGAGCGTAAGTGAGAAAAGTTATTAATTTACTCAGCCCTCAGCGACGAATTCTACATCAGTCTTTTATTATTTTGTTTTCCAACAGTACCCTACGACAAGGTGGATACGGACTCAGCCCTCGTGCAGATGTTCGATTACGTGAACGCGCCGATGTGCAAGTACATCGTCGCGATCGGCGCGCTCGCCGGCCTCACCGTGTCGATGTTCGGGTCCATGTTCCCGATGCCACGAGTGGTCTACGCGATGGCTTTGGACGGACTGATCTTCAAGTAAGTCGTCCCAGTCTAAAACAAGAGCCCTGGTAGCTCTGCATCGGATTTTCGGAAGGCACCCTGTAAATCCGTTGTTTGAATCTCTGAAATCTGGATTTATACGAGTACCTAACTTGTAATTTAAATATAAGTGACGAAAGTATACCGTTTCATCCATTTTACCCTTAGTACCTACTCGTATTGTTCCAGTCCCCCACGCACGCGTAAGTCAGTGAACCCTTAAATATTCAAGCTGAATGAATTAACATCGACCACACCTATTACAAAATGGGATTTATACGTGCGTGTTCCACCGGTGAAATTACCAAGTTTGTCTCATTTAAATGTTCCGATAAAACGTTTCGGAACAATTCGAATGTTTGCTCGTGATAAGACGAAACGTGGCTGAAGATACATTAGTTTTGTTATTATCACTGCTTAACACTTTAAATGCTGACAGACTGAGATCAAATTGAAAAACTGCTTGGACTATACCAGTTACACGAAGTTGTAACTATTTTTTTCAAAATAAATTCATTGGAATATTTAAAACATCTTTGTGGACTGAATTGAATGCTTCAGTCCACAAGATGATTGATGATGATGAAACTTTAATAAAGCTCACTTTTAATATAGGATTTTCAAATAGTTCAAAACAGAAAACTTCGTTTTATTAAGTTGGTTATAAATCGTACCTATTTCCGCTTGGATCGTATCCTCCTTATTCCAAAACATTGGACTAAAACTGAACCTGGTTATGCCAGTATCAGCTGCAACCACAGAAATCGCAGTTACATTGCTACTTTAGTAAGAACCAATGTGACAACTATCTTACCTAAAGTTATCATATTAATCTTACTTACTTACAATCGAGAATTCTTAGCAACAGAGTTACGTAATCAGGGGGCCCTATTTAATTACGTGATATTTTGTCAATTGTCATCACAAGTTGGTTTACATTGCAGTGTAGATATGAGTAGTTAATTCTTTTTTTTAATCGGTACGCAATGGATATAAAATTGTCATGTAAATACGGCCCAGGCTGCAACCTGCATAGCTTGAGAATCGAAGCATATCGAAGTAAATAAAAAGCGTGATATTAATGTATGTATAATTTTTTTTTTTTTTATTTTATGCATTACGAGTATGTAAGAACTACCTCTCTCCTCACAGGCAGCTGGCTGTGATCTCGGAGAAGACAGGCACTCCTGCGTTTGCGACCATCTGCGGGGGCCTGTCCGCTGCGGTCGTGGCCCTGATCATCCAACTCGAAGTCCTGGTCGAGATGATGAGCATCGGTAAGTAGCCAAGCTTTTGAGTCTGTCTCAGTAATAAACGTTTTGTCGTCGTCGTTTTGTCTCCATCTGTGTGTTTATTGACCGAAAGAGCGCGAAGCGCGAGCAAAGTGTCTCCGTTTCAGCTTGGACAAAAATGCTTTCGTATGTCTGTCCCGCTGTCCGGTTTTCCAGCTGTCCGTCTGTTCTCCTCTACAGGTCGCATTTTTCAACCGATTCTCATGAATTCTGTGAGCAGGTTCTATTATTATATAGAATTTTGTCGATTCAGTTTATCGAAATTTATCTAAATAGCGGAGATATGGGGAATGTCGTATTTCAGACATTTCGAAATGATCAAAAATGTGACATTTTTGATCATTTCGAAATGTCTGAAAAAAAAAATGTCACTAACGCTAGGTATTAGGTAAAATTACTAGTCGTTCTGTAGAGCTGCGTAACCTCTAAAGCCACTAGTAATTCTCACCGGTACGATAAAACCGGGATCGGTAACGTTATTTCCGCCGACGGAAATTTAAAAACGTCTTCATATTTTTTCATTCATTTGACTTCCTTGTTCCTGTTACCGGCAACGGTAAAATCGTTACGATAAAAATTATAAAAGCGCACATTCAGATCAGTGCCCTATTTATCAAAACTTACAAGTCTTGTACTTTTATATAAAAGCATTTTCCTTATTATGAAAAACATTATTCCACAAATCCGTTTATCAAAACACTTTAAATTATACGCTGCGTTATACAAGGTGTTACAAAAGTACCCCTAATGCCGAATATGGTATATAGGGACCATCAAACAGAACAACTTTTACTATGGGACCAACTCTGAAGTCGCGAAATAAAAATCAGCTGTTTCATACATTTTGATATTTTCGATTTTAATTTTTGTATGAAACAGCTGATTTTTTTTCGCGATTTCAGAGTTGGTCCCATAGTAAAAGTTGTTTAGTTTGATGGTCCCTATATACCATATTCGGCATTAGGGGTACTTTTGTAACACCTTGTATATAAATATAAAAGTGTGATTGATTTTAACAAATATGTTTTGTATTCGTGATTTCGTTAATCAAAAAAATCTTTGTAATCAAGAACTTTATTGATGTTTTTCAATCAACAACTTATGTTCTTTTGGAGTTTCTATTTAAAAAAACATCAGTATCTTTAGTAGAATATTCACTCAAAAGTATACACGAAATGTTAGTAACACTTATATTAGCTAATTTATAATTTAGTAATATTTGTTGTATTGTTTTAATTAAGATCTAAATTCCAATAACTTATTTAATAATACATTTACATATCTAAATTGCTAGTCAAGTGACACCTTCAACAACAAAATCGTTTCCTTATTAAATAATACATTTATCCAAATTGCTAGTAAAGTGACACCATCAACAACAAAATCGTTTCCTTATTAAATAATACATTTATCCAAATTGCTAGTAAAGTGACACCATCAACAACAAAATCGTTTCCTTATTTCATAATACATTTATCTAAATTGCTAGTAAAGTGACACCATCAACAACAAAATCGTTTCCTTATTAAATAATACATTTATCCAAATTGCTAGTAAAGTGACACCATCAACAACAAAATCGTTTCCTTATTTCATAATACATTTATCTAAATTGCTAGTAAAGTGACACCATCAACAACAAAATCGTTTCCTTCCAATTTTGTTTTTTGTAACTTCGTGAAGTCGACAAGGGCTGACAAAACTTTAAGTAATTTTTATTGAGTTAATAGTACTCTGTTGCCATGGAAGCCAACTACTGCTTTAGAATAAAAAAATAGCTTTAAACCCTGTACCAATATTTTTGTTCCTGATAATATTATGTTTTTGGGATATGGATATGGGATATCTGTTTTCCTTTACTTGTGCTTCCACGCAGTGAACATTCTGTATTTATTTATTTATTTCATGGAAGATTTACAGACAAATAATATCTTTGTATAGAATTTATAAGTAAATACTATGCTATTCACAAATCTTCACAATTGAGTATAAAGTAGTGTTATTTATAAGGGCTGTAGTGGTGTTATTTAGATTTTAGATAATAATTTAAAAACAGAAAACAATATATTTTACAATAAGCTTTTTTATTAACTGCAGTTTCAGTTTAACTGAGTTGCACTTAGATATTTATCATCAAATTTTGCTCACGACAGTAATCCGTCGTTGTTTAAAACGTACGTCGGAAATGCAGAACAAAGGTTAACCCTGTCCCATGTTCCCAGCTTGCGTCCTAAAGCACGCATCCGTGCATGTTCCCAACTTGTGTCCTAAAGCACGCATCCATGCATGTTCCCAACTTGTGTCCTAAAGCACGCATCCGTGCCGACATGTACCAATCAGCGCCACGCTTTAGTTCCGGGGCTGGTTTAAACAGCTTAATTAAACGCTAACGCTGAACATTACTAGCAGTAGGATCAAATTAACTGCGTTGAAATGTTGAAGGTCCTTTGAAATTGACGTTATGTATGGATAATTTTTAACAAATTGCATTTTCCATACAAGCATTTTCATAATTTATTTAACAACCGTGAACGCTATTGTAACAAAACTTTTATGTACAAATATTTGAACATTAATCTAACTTAGGCAACATAACTTAAAGGAAAAAAATATGTTTCGGCGGCTAAGTTACGATAGTTATTTTACATCACAGAAGTTATAAGTTTATCTGTGTGTGAGGAAAAAACACCAATTTCATAGGTAAGGACCCAATATTTTGTATGGGTTATTGAACTATTGAACTTTACCGATCCAGCAGTGCGATTCTCTAAAGTGCAAATTCTCTGTCTTTCTGACAGATGTCTTGTATTTGATTGAATCAGGCGTCACTTGGCGGAAGTCCCAAACCATTGAGAAAAAATAAATAAATGTAGCTTTCTTCCCCAAAAATTTTTTTGCGGAAGTAAGCTACATGTGGCGGTCCATACAAGCCGATTCCCACTCGACTTACCTTTTCGAAATCCCACCGCACCAATCCACTATACAGATCATAACATTTTTGTAGAACAGTTTACCTTCGCCTTATTTTCACCCCTCGCCACAGATACTTTTAATACCTATTAATTACTGAGTCACTATATCATACATAGATCAAGCAAAATATCAAAGATTTGAAAGGATTTAACTAAATCGTTGCCAAAAACCCTAACGTCACAAAATCCGTAACTTGTGTCCGAAGGCACGCATCCGTCCGTTACGATTAATTTACATAGGTTTTTCTAGGTCTACTAGTTTTACTGCATAATTGTCAACAGTCGCCGTCAGGAAAATTTATTTAACACTCTCGTTCGTCGGTGAAAAAATAAATCTCAACACAATTCGGCAAGATACGTACACACGACAGCACGTCAGGTTATACAGTGGTAGGAAAAAATATAGACGATTCAAAAGTGCTTAATTATTAAGTTTATTTGAAAAAAGAAATTTTGACTATTGACTATTGACAGATAAACTGCGAAAACATCTTTTATTACGTAGGGCATAAAAGCGGTCTCAAGGTCAACATGTATAGTCTGAGGTGCCGTCGTGTGTACAAACATTTTCTGTAATCCCAGCAACGATAGACACAGGCACGTTGGATCAAAACTAAGAGATTAACCGAAAGCGAGAAAGAAGCTTTATTAAATAAACTCCTCTCGCAGATAAATTGCAGATATTGCGGGAATCTTTATACAAGGTAAGTTAATACCTTGGAGTTTGCTTCTTATTGTATTTACAGATGCAAGCTTTAAATCGAGCCTCGAACAATAGTTTAATGTCTACTGGCTTTTGCGGCGCTCTCGGGAAAAATCATGAGCTTTTTCAACCTTCGTGTAAGCTAGAACAATTAACTTTTATTTTCAGTTCTTTTTCTTATTTATTGAGCGTAAAAAACGAATGTGCGTGTGAATTGAGTGAGCTAACTCTGAAAAAAATCATTTAGAAAAAGGTCTGAACCAAATGTAAAACCAGTATCTTTATTTGTAACACAATTAAACCAAAGAAAAAAGATAAACGTGGCCTCTCTCAGTCCTCACAGAGGGCAACCCAGATATCAATTATATAAAACGTTTTCTTACAATCAATGATATTATCTAGCTACCTATATATAAAAGGGAAAATCACTCACTCACTCATCACGAAATCTCAGAAACTACAAGTGCTAGGAGTCTCAAATTTTGCATGGGGGCTCCTTTTAGGGCGTAGGTGCTCACTAGGACGGGATTTTGCGAAATTCAACCCCTAAAGGGGTGACACAGGGTGGCAAAGATTGTATGGGAGAACGCGATTTCTTGGCCAAATTAACTTGAAATTTGGCATACACTTTCTTTCACAAAATTAATTGAACACGTGTTTCATATTTTTTAAATATTTATCTCCTAACAGGGTTAAAAAGTGGTAGAAAGCTACTTTTGGGGTGATTGACTTCGACATCGGAATTGAAACTTCTTAGTGCATTTGATTGATTAATTAAGAAAAATAAATATCATTTGTCATCTCAATGTAGTATTACATTCTCTTTGGTCATTTCCCCTGAGAGTAGGTAGAATGCGTTTCATTGAATAGCGAATATTCAATAAAACGTACTATGAACATTTTGTATGGGAAGCGCCATTTTGGGTTACTTTTGACAGCTAACTTTTGATAAAACAAGAGGCCGATATGTTATAAGCGCGCTGTGAAGATTCAAATACGTTCCTCGTTTAATTGGGACCTCTTGTAATAATTCTGCGTCGAGCGCAATCACGAGCGTACCTCGTAACTCGTAACTCTATAAAATAAATAAAAAATGCCATAGTGTATGGAAGTATACCAATTATGACTCTAAAGTAAAAGTAAAAGTAAAAAAGTAAAAAATTGCTTTATTCAAATAAACTTAGTAATTAAGCGCTTTTGAATCGTCTATATTTTCTACCACCTGTTCCAGACTTTTTTAACTGACAAGAAGAACAGGCGCAAGAAACTTAAACAAAATACAAGGGATCTCTTACCACACGTCAGTGTGCAAAGATACTTAGATTATTTAGTACATTTCAATATTTTTGCAAACAATTGTTACTGACGCAAAGACGTAATGTTCAAGTGAAGAAAGAGAAAGCGATCTAGTTGCAATCTAAGTGCAACCATTAAAATTGTAGCTATATCCCTCAGTTGCGTGCTATTTCGTATCTTTTGTTTTGCTTATCAGTGAAACTTGTTAATGTGCAGTTATGGATTAATCGGAACATATTTAAAACGTAAATTACTATGAAAGTAACACATCTATACTTTAAAATATAATTGCTTATAATCTTTTATGTAAGGAGTAGCTATTAGTAAAAAGTCCTTAACGCTACGGTCTTTTGGTTTAGATTGCCAAGTGCCGTAATTAAAAGTTACGATATGATTCCTTACTCATTCCTCACGCTTTATAAAGGCTCGATTTTCCTACGAACCTACTTCTATAATTGGTTCTATACCGAGATTAATTATTATTCTAGTTTAAGTTAACTTCGAATATGATATTGTTACATACAAAACAAAATCACAATAATAGTGTGTTCTTGAGAAACGATATGTTATAAGTGCTCACTTAATCCTCATTTTCGGAAGCTAAAACACAATAATATCTTTTTGTTGATAAACATTAAGGAAAATATAATAAATTAACAGTTTAAAAAAAAAAGCTACTAAACGTCTGTAATTGCACATTAATTTTAGTATTGTTATTTACTTAAAAAAAAAATAGAGTCCTAAATGAAAATATTAAAAGTTAACAAAGAAAAACAAATTCATACCACCAGAACCAAAATGAGAATTATTTAAAAACAGCCTTAATTATAAATACAAATAGTTTTTATTAAATTTAGATTTTTCGCATTCACAATGCTATCTTTATATTAAGATAAATAATATTAGAAAAAATACTAGAAAAAATCGACTCACCCGTAGCACCTCAGACGGGACTCGAACCCGCACCCTTGGGATTCCGGCCCAATGCACTGACCAATTATGCTACCGAGTCGCTAGTGGGAGCGGCGAAATTTTCTAGTACTTTTAACTTCTTCGCTGCAAGCCAGCGCAATTTCATCATGGTGAGGAAATACCCCCACATTCGAAAGAAACATCTTTCCAGATGTTTATTGATTACAAACAATAAAAATACTATTTGTATACCTTAAGACAAATGTATCAACATAATTCATCAAATAATTATTAGCAACAGAGGTTAATATGAGATTTTATTACGTAAATAATTTGCTATCGGTAAACTTGTTACTACATCACGGTGACCACGGACTTCCTTCTTTCATCGTTTGTATGAAACTCTGTAATACAGGGTGTTCACATGTTATTACTAAAAATGTTTGACAAGTCCCGTTGAATGAAATATCAAAAAAATATATTTCAAATGATTAAAGTTTAATTTTTAAAAAAATTGTCACCTACATATAGGTAGGTAGTACATGTTACAAAAATACCCTTAATGCCGAATATGGTATATAGGGACCATCAAACTGATTAACTTTTACTATGGGATCAACTCTGAAATCGCGAAAAAAAACAGCTGTTTCATACAAAAAAATAAAATCGAAAATATCTAAATGTATGAAACAGTAGTTTTTTTTTGCGATTTGAGAGTTGGTCCCATAGTAAAAGTTGTTCAGTTTGCTGGTTCCTATATACCATATTTGGCATTAGGGGTATTTTTGTAACATGTTGTGTAAGAAAATAACAATAGATACTTATAGGTAAAAACTGCATTGGATTTTCATTATCTGTCAGTGGAAATCAATGTCATTTTTATATAATAAGCATTGTAACATAAAAAGAAGGGGATGAAACTTTTAAAATATTTTACCATTGCTATAAAAAAATAAATTGATTAATAGTTGAATACAAGTGAAAAAAGGACAACAATTTTAAGAACAACAATTTTAATTCTAATTTAAGTTGGTTCCTGAGAGCAGCGAAGGATTACAGATTGGAATCCTTCGTAGATGCAAGGACCGAGATGTTTTTTTTTCAAAAGTTATGTACTCTGCTTTTACTGCGAGAAAAAAATACCTAGTAATACCTATATTATTTATAGTTTGTGATAACTTTTATTTAATAATCGGTATCCTGTGTCGTGACTCTCTTTGTTATATGACATTTTATTACTTTAAGTTTGTTTTACGTTTATTGAATTTATGCGAATAAAAACAAAAATAATGCTTTTTATATTTAAATACAAATTAAATATGCTTTTCATTAGGTAACCGTCAGCTGTAGGTGCCTTGAATACAGTAAAATGTCTTTATATTTTGACACTTGTGGTGACCCTACTCACGATTTTCATACAAACGATAAAAAAGTATACTTACCTTAAGAGGTAACTCTAAGGAGTAATAATTAAAAAAAATACCAATATGGCCAGTGACGGGTTTTTAGTTTATTTTTTTCCAATTGTTAATTAATGTTAATTCATAACATTTTCCCTAAAACATAAAGATATTATTGTTTTTCACTTTCCAAAAATGTGAGGATTGAGTGAGCACCTAAGATATAGTTACTCACGTACTATTACTAGGGATTTGCTTTGTATTATACGATATCCTATTCGATGTTAACTTAAACTAGAATATTAATTAAACTCGGTTCTGTTGTTGTTTCGTAGGAAAATCGAGCCCTTTGAAAGCGTGAGGACTGAGAGAGCACAGCAAGGAATCATTCGTAACTTTTTAATGACGATACTTGGCAATCTAAATCTAAAGTAGCCGTACAGACTTTGAAATGAAAATGAAATGAAAAATATAAGATCTGGCTAGTCCTCTGTGAGGACTGAGTGACCACATTTAACTATTTATCTTTAGTTAAATTGTGTTATAAATAGAGAGATTGGTTTTAAATTTGATTCAGTCGACCTTTTACTAAATAATGTTTTTTATGGACCCGCTCACTCAATACACAAAAAATAATAAGACTATGCGATAAAGCACGCTATTAGAGATGGTTGTATTTTTCGAAACTTTGATCAAAAGAGTTTTAACTATTTCTTTCTTTTTGTCACGCACGTGTCACGAATTTTGTGACACGTGTGTGTTATTATATTATTACTCATACTCATTTGTGTGTTAAGTAATGCAAAAGCTCTATGAATATACAAATCAATCCCAATTAGGGATGTTACAAAAAATGACGACCTCCGTGGTCGTGTGGCTTTGTGCACCGGTTTTCAAGGTGTCGCCATCTCTGAGGCCCCGGGTCCCCCGGGTCAATTTAGAAAACGAACTTTTCTATATTGGCTCAGGTCTGGGTGTTTGTGATACCACCGTTGTCTCTGATTTCCATAACACAAGTGCTTTAGCTACTTACTTTGGAATCGGGGCAATGTATGTGAAGTAGTCAAAATATTTATTTATGTTATTCTTGTTGTTTTTATTAGTTATTTACACGGGTCGACTTGGCAGGCGTCTTGCTCGATTTTAATCAATTACCGCTTTTTATAAAATCAAATCGCAAACCTAATTTCAATGAAGTTTCGATTCAATTTTACAAGCAATTGTCGATAGCGCTAGTTAACTAAAATCGTCCAGCAAGTCACCTGCCAAGTCGACCCGTGTAAATACCACAGAAACAAAATAAATTCAAAAATATTTTTGATTCTGAAAGTGCATAAGGTGCTTACGATTTACTTATTAAAGTTAAATAATATTTTCATACTTCAATAAATTATAGCTTCCTACGGGGGAAAAACATACTAATTGCATACAAATTAAGGTAAAGTAATCAAATACAGCGAAATTATCGACATATCCAATACCAATGCCGGTGAAGGAAGAAAAAACCAATAAGAATTAATTTATAAAATTTCACATATTTGCAATTAAATTTCCAGTTCAATAAATACTTCGAGTCTGTAACTTTGAAGTCAGGAGTCAGGAGAAGGCTCCAGTCACCGAACCATAGCGGCATGCCAGTGGCTGCTCACGTTACTTTGCTTGTGATCCAATATCACAGCACAATAACAATGCTATTAATTTAACAATGTAGGTACATACAACAGAAATGACCAACTTCGGAGCGCTTGCGGTATAAAACGACGTATTTTAGTCTGTATTTTTTTCTCTTTGCCATACATTCTCGAGTGAAGTTGCAGCGGATCACTGTCTATTGGCATTGTACTTATATTATATCGTGCCAATATTTGCTGTGTAATGGATGAATGTCCTAGTCACAAATTATATAGTTAAGTATTTGTTTTCACACAAAAGTCAATATGACAAAAATATAAATTATTAATAAAATATATATAAAAGGGAAAATCACTCACTCACTCACTGATCACGAAATCTCAGAAACTCAAATTTTGTCTCAAATTTTGCATGGGGGCTGCTTTTAGGGCGTAGGTGCTCACTAAGACGGGATTTTGCGAAATTCAACCCCTAAAGGGGTGAAACAGGGTGGCAAAGTTTGTATGGGAGAACGTGATTCCTTGGCCCGATTGACTTGAAATTTGGCATAGACATTCTTTCACAAAATTAATTGAACATGTGTTTCGTATTTTTTAAATATTTATCTCCTAACAGGGTTAAAAAGTGATAGAAAGCTACTTTTGGGGTGATTGACTTCGACGTCGGAATTGAAACTTCTTTGTGCATTTGATTGATTAATTAAGAAAAATAAATATCATTTGTCATCTCAACGTAGTATTACATTCTCTTTGGTCATTTCCCCTGAGAGTAGGTAGAATGCATTTGATTGAATAGTATCTATGGCGTTATGTTGTCAGTGTTGACATTTTTTTTTTTTTTTTTTCATTTATTAGGGTAAACAAACGGTTTTACAATGTGTAATACATCAAAAAGTATACATGATTTGAAAAACTAAATAATTGCAAAACCAACACCGTTAACCACAAATAAGTTTTAACAAGTTAAGAGTACATTTTAATTAATGAGATTTAAATAGGCAATGAAGTTAAATTTGAATATTGCTTATGTTGCTAGGTACATTATTTTTTCGTTTATCATGTTTCGTTTTTTTAACCATTTTAAATTTTTTTTTATTGCGTTGTAAATAGGTGCAAAATTATTCCATCTGATTATCAGATTAATTTTAAAAGATTACAATATCCGGTCAAGTCGCCTATGCTATGACAATTAATAAAGCACAGGGACAAAGTTTAAGAGCGGCTGGTGTAGATCTGCGCAGTGATTGTTTCTCCCATGGTCAGCTCTAATGTCACCAGCTCGAGTGTCAGCTTGCCGGATAGCCTTTTTATTTTGCAACCGGATAACATGACAAAAAATGTGGTAGGTATACAACATGTGACAAAAATACCCCTAATACCGAAAATGGTACCTATATAGGGACCATCAAACTGAACAACTTTTAGTATTGGGACCAACTATCAAATCGCGAAAAAAAATTAGCTGTTTCATACATTTTGATATTTTCGATTTTAATTTATGTCCGAAACAGCTGATTTTTATTTCGCCATTTCAGAATTGGTCCCATAGTAAAAGTTGTTCAGTTTGATGGTCCCTATATACAATATTCGGCATTAGGGGTATTTTTGTAACACGTTGTATATTATAGAGAAGTGTTGGATGATCGAGATTGATAATCCTGATAATGCACAACATATTTTTATTTAGAACTAGCTTTTTTAGCCAGGGACCTTCTCGGTCGTAAGCAGAACAACTCACTAAAGTTTCATCATAATCAGATCAATGGTTTAGGAGTCCCGTCGTTTGTACACTTAGATCTTTTAAGCTATAGCGGCCCGCCCCGGCATCGCACGGGTACAATGTAGTTACTAATGTGGTGAGTGTGAAGTTATTAGACTATACTACGGGATATCTATATATAGTGGTGGCCACATAATTAAGGACACAAGTCGATTTTCATACAAACGAGGTAATTTTGAAGTCTTGGTTTTCCACTTGGGATTGAACTAGCTGTGATCTGATAATGGCCAACCAGGTAGTGAATGGAGAAGATTCAGATCGCAATACACACCCAACTGATCTGGTCAACATTCTAAGAGATGTAAGCATCAGAATTTTCAGTTGCAAGATTTTCATATATTTTTATGCTATATTCGCAGTTTTTTTAAACATATCCTTACATCTCTTAAAATGCTGGTCAGATCACTTGGGTGTGTATAGAAATCTGGAACTACTCCATTCACTCCCTCGATGGCCATCACCAGATCACCGCTCGGTCAATCCCTGGCGGAGAAGCAATGCTTAAAAGTTACTTCGTTTGTATGAAAATCGATTGGCGTCCTTAATTATGTGGCCACCACTATATGTAAGATATCCTGTAATATAGTCTAATAACTTCACACTCACCACATTAGTAACTATATTGTACCCGTGCGAAGCCGGGGCGGGCCGCTAGTTATTAATAAAATAAATTAGTGTCCCTAATTAGTCGTAGGTTCAACAACATTAATATATCACTATTAGGTACATATTATAATTATCAATCCTTTGACTAAAAGCCATAAATTCTATGTAACGTACCTATAATCTGCATTTAACTGTTTTCATTCAAAATTAAAAATAAACTTTACATTTAAAAGATTAATTATTTATAAGCACGCAATAATTGCAACTCCGTTTATTACATTATAATTGTTTTCCTAGAATACTATACATTAATAACAGCCGCAATACGAAGTGTAATTAAATCTGAAATATTGTTTAAATTTTAATCAAAATTTACATCAGCTACATGATTCCCGTATTGGGTATCAGCATTAAAATCGGGTTATGCATTGAAAATAATTAAATGTTTACTGAAACACATAATTAAAATTTATTTGAATATACAACTCAAACAAAATTGAGTTTATAATATTAAGCAAAATAGGTAAGTACAGTAATTAATACAATTTCACTGAAATATTTTTCTCTCGCTTTTGTGGAAAACCCAAACCTTAATTACTCTTAATGATATTGCTTTTGCAAGTAACAACTGTATACAACTTTTCACTATGATTAAATGGGGAAGGTCTGAAATAAAACGAGTTGGCTGAATATGTTTTTATAAGCACTGATAATAAAAAAAAAGTTTCAGAATTTTTGATCACAGAATAAAATTACTTCGGTTTCAGAATAGATATTTGCTTTTGTTTTGCCAGTTTTCGTAATCTTACAGAAGTAACAGCAGAATGGAATTATTCCTTTGCTATTCCATAGTCGCCACCTATTTAAATTTTAAATGCTATTCTGCTCTATACAATTTTATAAGAAGTACAATGGAAGACATATGAGGAGAATGAAGACTGAAAACTTGTAAACATACGCTGTACAAATATCTTGTAAAATAACTCTGAAGCCATGGCTGTATGGCGCAAATGAGCCTTTGCCTTTTCTGCTCGAAACGGAAAAAATGAACCAAAAAAAAAAAGAAAATAACTGTCAACTGCACTTTGGCATAAAAAAGCAACTTTTTTAATAGTGGTGTTTAGGGAATAGCAGAGAAATAATCTCCATTCTGCTGTTATTTTCGTACAATTGCAAAGATGAAGTCATTTTTATCTATTTTATTTTTCTCGCTACCATAATTTGTGGGGAACTTATTCCTATATCTAGAAAAAAATTCAGCCAATTTGTTTTTTTAGACATTCCTCATTATTTGCCCCGGGTAAGTTTTAACTCAAATTATGTAGTTTCTTTAACAAGTAAAGTTCATCACGGGAAATCAATGCTTTAAGTCTATACATTTATTTCATAATTCAATGAACACATTGAGGTTCTAATTCTAAGCTGCTTAGCGCCGCCATTGGAAAAAATATCATAGTGCTCAAAAAGAGACGAAATTGTGAATTATCTCTCCGTAGTGCACACCGAAGAAGCTTTATGGTACTTTTTATTCCTTAAACAATATTTTCTAGAATGTCGTTTAGTCAAATGGATCTTTTTTGCTAAAAGAGGCCACTTTTCGCAAAAAACTCCAATTAAAACAGGCTACCGCGCTCTTAACTGTTGGTTACAAATACTATATTGAAACCGCTTATACTACGCAAACAGTTTGCAGGTTCGTATGTTTGGCTTGGATTAAAAAGATTTCGATATGGCTAAAATATAATTTACCCATATCTTCGCAATTTAAAAAAAAACGAAATACTGAATCGATATATTATCGAATCGCTCACAAAATTTCACGGGTATCGGTGGAGAAATGCGACCTATAAAGGAGAACAGAACGGAGGATTAATCATTACATAGAGGAAAAAATCACTTTCATTTTTGTAGAAGTTAAGAAAAATAGTCAAGTATGCGTATCAAGACATATTTTTAAGTAGTTATAGATAATGTTGTAATTTAATACATGGAAAACATTATTCTGGTTCGCCCATGTTCTGCCTTTTATCTAATTACAATAAGAGAAGGGATCAAAAGGAGCGGAGTGCTTCCAAAGGGTGTTATGATCAGTCGTGCATGAACTTTAGGACATGTCGCATCCTGATTTAAGGCCACAAAACTTCAAAAGACCTCGTTCATACTGACCTTGAATTATTAAAACATTGTTCAAGACACATTGCTAATAACTATTATGAATCTTCTTTTACAACACGTAATGCCAGTTTAAAAATTATAAAAAAAAAAATTGTTTAGTAAGCTGTGTAAAACCCGCCAATCTTTTATTACAATATACATTAGTAAAATTATTCCAGTTGTATATTACACTCAGAGAATAAATACACTTTAGAAATAAGATAGAATCACAAAAACATTATAATGAAGATTGTTTCAAAAGGAAGACTGAGCGTTACCGAGTGACGAAAACTGGGTTAGCAAAAGAAAGAGCAAACTGAACGATATGATTCGCGAATCACAGACTCGCTTTTATACAAAGTGAAAAAACGCACATACAGGTTGAAAACCAGTACACTAGGGAAAATGAAACGAATCTTTTTTTTCGCATGGGATGATAAAAAGTATCAAAGGATCGTTACAAAAACCTAGTGTAACATATACAATACTAGCGACAGCCCGCGACTTCATCTGCGTGGAAAGTTTTATTGCTATCCCTCGGGAACATATATTTTTTTCGGGTTGAAAGGTAGCCTATGTCCTTTCTGTACCCCTGACAAGGTGTATGCAAAATTTCATGATGATCTGTTCAGTAGTTAAGACATGAAGGCAACAAACAAACGGACTTTCGCATTCATAATATTAGTGAGGATACCAAACAATTTTATTTCATTTCATTTTATTGAGGTCACACCCGAATCCACAGCAAAGACACAAATTATATAATAGTACTAGTAAAGATAACATTTTTTTAACAATTTATTATATCATAATGTACAACGTGTTGCAAAAATACCCCTAATGCCGAATATGGTAGATACGGACCATCAAACTGAACAACTTTTACTATGGGACCAACTTTGAAATCGCGAAAAAGAATCAGCTGTTTCATACAAAAATTAATTACGAAAATATCAAAATGTATGAAACAGTGAGTTTTCGCGATTTCAGAGTTGGTCCCATAGTAAAAGTTGTTCAGTTTAATGGTCCCTATCTACCATATTCGGCATTAGGGGTACTTTTGTAACACGTTGTTTAAAAATAACTTTTTATTTATTAAAATCAGATACCCACACTATCTAATTGGGATTATCCTACTATTAAGATAATCCCAATTAGATAGTGCGGGTATCTGATTTTAATGTTATTATTACTAACTTAAGTACGATAACATTACTATTTAACAACATGAAGGAACTACTTTTGCGAGATTACTTGACTTGTTTTATCCATTAAAAGACTTACCTAAGTCGTATAACTGCACCATAGCAGCATAGCATACTTGCTTATTATAAGCACTAGTTGAACTTCGTTAAGTTTAATGTTCAAGTGCAAAATATTTTAAGAGCCTGCAAGGTACTTTAGTAATTCTGTTCTTTTTTTTTAAGATTAAAGTAATTTATTCCTGTTTTAGAAAACGCTATAAGAACTTTAGAAAGATAAGCTGCCTAAAAGGCAAAAAGACTATGAGGGCAAAATGACAAAACGCAGAACGACTAAAATTCAAAATAGCTAGTATGCAAAATTACTAAAATGGAGAAAAACTAAATAACTTTTTTCAAAATTGCCAGTAATTGTTTGATTAAAATTTTATGATAAAACGTACGTATTTCAAACAGACAAAGAATTTTATACTAGGGCATTTGCGTCATGAACGTTTTGCAATTTAGTCCTTTTTAATCCTAAGGCAAAATACTGTAGTCACTCTGCGTTTAGACTGTAAATATTTTGCTCTTTAAACATTAATTTTAGGCATTTTGCTTTGTAGACATTTTGATTTTAAGGCAGCATGTTCAAGAAGTTTACATTAGTTTGTACGCGTAATTTACGATTCAATAGAAACGACATACATGCTTGTTTCGTCAAACAAAACCATCTATGGTACAAGGATGCCGTCGTTAATATTCTTACTTTGGCTGTATGAGAGTTCGTACCATATGACGAAGTAAGTACTTCAAAATTATAAGTCAATAAAACAGTTGTGCTTTTACGTGCGATGTTTGTTCGAATAGAAAAAAAAATTCTTTAATTCATAAAGGAATTAAGAATGGAAGAAAAATATCGATTAATCGAATTGAGATTCTTCCCCTTTTTTAAATCGGGGAAAAATTACGTGTTTCCGCGACCTTAAAAATTGGATAAAAGGAGGAAGGAGAAGATGAAGAGCTTCCATTATGTTTACACTGACCAGTAAGCGTTGTTCAAGGTACTCTCCTTGCGTACACCCTCGTGTCCACCTGCGTCCTGGTGCTCCGCTACCAGCCCAACTCCACCAACCTGATCGAGCTGCTGCCGCAGAGCCTGAGAACCCCCGTCGACCCTGAGGGAACTGCCTCCAGCCAGAGGGAGACTAGCTTCACCGTGAGTACTTGTTTGTCATCATCATTATTATGTATCAGCACCATCGTCTCCAACAGCCTAAGTCACGTTTGTAAAATGATAACACAAGATCGATTGTTTGAGAAACTTTTCTTCTTCTCAATCCCTTTCATCTTTTATCTGCAGCACTCCTAAGTCCCAAATTCTTTAGTAGGCATGGGTAAAAAATATCGATTTACTTATAAAAATAACGATTTTTAAAAATATCGATAATAATAATCTTTCGTTGATATTTTTTCCTGATAATATCAATTTATCGCTTTTTTCTCAATATATCGATATATCCGAATATGAAAACCATATCAAATTCGATATTGTTTTAAGATCTAATCATGTCTTGTTTTCGACCAAAAAAAGTTTTTTAACATAAGTAGGCTGCATGTGTTTAGTTGCCTTGAAAAAAATATCGATAAATATCGTTGATATTTTTTTCGATATATCAATATATCATTATTTTTTTATTTTAATACATCGATATTTTTCGATATATTTTAAAAATATTGGTACGATATATTTGATTCATTCGCCCATCCCTATTCTTTAGACGTGAGAATTAAATCAAATCGCTTTTATCTTTCGCGTTTTTCAGTGAATTAATTGTCACTAGGCCAAAGTGTATTGCATTCGATTTGAGGTGCGGTGCGCGGTGTCCCACTAACAGCTCTGTGGCGAACTGTTGAGTTCTGTTCGTTTGATATGCACAGACACGCTCAAACTTTGGCGAGATAGCCAGCATATTCAGTAGCTTCGCTTTGGGGCCTACATGCGCCAACATGCGCCAACTGGCGCCTACCAACTCTTCAAACTAGACCAGTTTCCTAATAATTCCATTTTCGTATTAATTTATATCTTCGATAATTGAATTATGAAGATTTAATACTCATTCCTTATTCTCTTGCAGTCAATAATTTCGCACAACAAGGTAAGTCGAATAAGGAGAACGCTTAACATTTTAATAAAAATCTTCGTGAAGTATTCAATATTACGAACTACAATATTTAAATTAATACTTAGCTTCAAATTCTTCTCTTGCTATTAAATCTGAAAACGCTCTTTTGAAAAGTCATCGGGACGATTACAGAAATCTCTGTTCGATGCAGGAGTTTAAATCAAATACTATTTGAACCATCTCATCTCGCAGAAATGGAAATGGAGCTCTTTTCGGAGAGCTAGAGATATAGTTATTTAAAGCAAACTTTATTTTTTGAGCAAGGCTAAGAAATACACTTTATAAATGAACGAATGGAGACTTCTTTGTATGGTAAGTGTCCTATGAATCAATAGCGACACTGTGGGAAGTCCTTGCGCAAAGGGCTTCAAAATTATCTTCTTGCCTCTGGCTATTATACAAGGTGTTACAAAAGTACCCCTAATGCCGAATATGGTAGATAGGGACCTTCAAACTGAACAACTTTTACTATGGGACCAACTCTGAAATCGCGAAAAAAAAAACTGCTGTTTCATACATTTTGATATTTTCGTAATAGTCCCATAGTAAAAGTTGTTCAGTTTGATGGTCCCTATCTACCATATTCGGCATTAGGGGAACTTTTGTAACACCTTGTATAAAAGAAACTCACATTGCTGGTGCTTTTTTAGTCAAGTCAAGTCAAAATTTCTTTATTCAAATAAACTTAATAATTAAGCACTTTTGAATCGTCTATATCTTCCTTTGTTTGAGAAAAGTTTTCAACGGGTAAATATTTGAATGTAATGTGTTTTTCTGCTTCTTAAACTTGTCTATCCACAGTTTTTTTAACGGATTTTGAGTTAAATTCAATATTTTTTAAGTCGTGCGATAACGTCAATAAGGATTTGTTCGATGTATTTTTTGGGTTCATAACATAATTCACGCTAACTAACGATGGTTGCGTTCAATTAGGACAACTCCATACATTTTGTAGAAGTTCGCGATGTATGTACCAAAGTTTCGAGCTTCCAACAACCACTTGTTGCTCATACTTTGTCGGTGTTGCTTCGCTAGCATGTGACGAGACGACGCGACGCGACGGTTGAATTATTTTAGGTATTCCAACTTATTTCCGAGGAATCTGAAGTGCATTCATCGCTTTAATAGCATCTGATGTATGACGTGACTTTATGAATACTTCGTTACAGAGACGCCTAAGTTTCGCGAGTAGATAACCTCAATTATAATTATCGGTAAGGTAAGCGACATGATTATTGTTATAGTAGTTTGACATGTTATGGTTTGCATTTTATTCGACATGCAATATAGTTGATTTGACAAAATTTTATTACTTTAGTTGGAAGCCGTATTTTGATTATACCACCATTATTTAACAAAATCGTCATTCGAATAATCTTTTCGGGATTTATTTTTTACATTTACATTTCACATTTACTTTGAGACAAGCGCGCACCTCATACAAGAATAAAAAAATTAGCTAACAATTCTTTTGTCTATTATTATATAAGATAGATTTTTATACAGGTTGTAAATATAACATGAACTAATAGACTATATCAGTTTATAAAATTTCAATCTACATCGTAGATTCATCGCAGCCGGGATTAAAATTTGTAATTGAATCACAAAAAACAGCAGAATATCGATGGAGGATAAAAAAGACGCGTAAAAGCCTACCCGATAGAGTAATTATTGGAAATCTCATTTTACTTTGCAGCGGTATATTGCGCTGCACAAACCCTTTTACGCGTGTTTTAACTTTGAAAATGTTTACGTTGGGGAGTGTAATTCGATTATATTTCCAAAAGTTGTAAAGATAGATGAAAGGCAGTGGTGTCAAACAATGCAAGAGATTGGGGGGATCGTATGGTACCAAATTTTTTAAAGTCACTCCTTAACTTTTTTGTAAAATCGAAAATGGTGGACAAAAACAATAATTCCTGAATTTTCGGACAAAAAGTATATTATTCTAAAAACGAAAACCGATATCGAAAAAAAAAAAGCTCCCGAGCCAGATAGATTGTCTACCGTTTGGAAAAAGAAATTATGCAATTGGTCGAAAACCGAGGGCTGGGCAGGTGCCCTTTTCATTGAATGATTACCAGATGAAAAAAACCCTGGATATAACATTGGGCTACATTTTGAAAACACCAGGACCTCTCTGTCTTTTACGTTCTAGGCTGTAGCTTATCTTTTGTGTAGCCAGGGCTGCCAGATTGAGAGTTTTCTTCCCCATTTTGTAAAAAAAAATAGTTAGTAGAAAAAAGTAAAAATAGTAAGACATATATAAAACAATAAGTTTAAGCTGCACATTCTGTTTTGTTTAAATGAAAACACTATCAACCTAATGAACAATGCCAAAAAAAAGAGATATGTAACTGTTAAGTACTTACATAATTTCAGAATTGCTTCGCCCACGGCCCTGAAAAGTGTTAAATGAATCGCTAAAAGCTTTTAGATAAGTACCTATTATTCAAAACAATTTTCTACACGTGGGTGTGTGTTACCTGGCCTTCCAGAGTTTTGCTATCCCTCGGGATTAGAAGGGAAGGGATCAATATATTTATTTCCATTACTCTGCTTCACCCTATTACTGAGCTTATATTCATCAAAAGCACAGAATATTATATACTGTAACGCGATCAAAAGTTACAACACGATAAAATATATACTTTACGGGGCTTTTATGGTGCAAATAGAATAAATATTGTTTTTAATACCCTGTGGGTATATGTATCAAAATCAAATCATTGTTATCATCAAAATAAAAAACTCCATAAAATTAAAATATCTGAGGAGAAGGGTCGTATTAGGTATAATCCGTACCAGAACCACCTGCTTCTAATCAGTGTTCAGGAATGTCGAAAGTGAAGAAAAATAAAGATATTTGCAAAAATATCGAAATTCGATATGTCGGGAAAGAAATATTGATAGGTATATCGGTGATATTTTTGAGTTAAAATTTAGGTTTTAAATATTTAGTGTTTCGGCTCATAAATATTGCCTACGCAAATGAAGATCGTAATTTTAAATCTTAACCAAATCATTGATATTTAACATTAATTTGAATCAAATATTGAAATTATCATAATATTATTCAAAACCAAATATATTTTTAATACCGTTTTGATATGTTTACGATAGGTACTGGATATTATCTATCGACATATCAATATTTTTCGACATCCCTAATTCCCAATATTTAAAAATACCTAATCCAAATATGTATCATAACATACCTACTGCGTTTCCGAATATTTATTCAGTACTAAGTATTGCATGAATATTCAGAATAAACAATATGTCTGGTGTAAGTGGGCTGGTAAGTAGGTCACATCACACAAAGTTCATTCAATGCCGCTTGCATTGCATGCAATGCAAGTTATAACAATAATTGAAATTATTACTAGTAATTGAAACATAATCTTCATACAAAATTACTTGTACTATTATTTACTAATAGGCTAGCTTCTGCCCGAGACTTTGTCCGCGTGGACGAAGAATCTTTTAAATGAAAAGATTATGTAACTTACATAAAACTTTTTAAATTTTGTGATTTAAGCATTCACAATGCTATTAATATATAAGGAATTAACCTCGACATCAACTGAACAATCTTTCCAGATATTTTTAAACAGATGTTCAGTTGAATGTCGAGGTTAATTCCTTCTACATTGGTGAGATGGCGCTGGCTTGCAGCTTAAGAGTTAATATACTAGAAGAAATTCGACGTTCCCACTAGTGACTCGGTAGCTCAGCGGTCAGAGCATTGGACCGGATATCCAAAGGTCGCGGGTTCGATTCCCGTCCGAGAACATGATCTGGTGCGAGTCCTATTTTTTCTAGTATATTATTTAGTATTACATAAAACGGTTTAGTTTAATTATAAAATCAACAAATTACAAGACACGTCTACACGCTCCGATGACAACAGATCCCTCAACTCCTAGTGCGGGGACGCACAATATCGGTAAATAGTGATGCGCCGCCCACGTCATGGTATCGATCTTCTGATCCCCTAGATAACCTTTGACCAGGATTGAAAGTATCCCATGTTTTAGTGCCAATGGAGATGGATATCATTATGTGCCTTTTTTGAAATTTCTGGCCCACAAGTCGTGTAGGTATGTTTGAGATATGTGTCTGAAAGAAATCTTTTTCGACGTTTTTCGGTAAGCGGTATCGGCCCACATTTCGGAAGCACATCACGTTTGAACATAAAAACCAGCCGGCATCCGCACGAAAACAATATAATATTTAAATAAGGTCATTAGGATAACACGCTACGACTCCAGTATGATCAATAATTTGTCGAATTCATGCTCCTTTTATCACTAAACTGTTAAAGAATTTCAGAGAGAAATTAGAAGTGAAATTCTTTTAAGATGTTCCTACCTAAGATTTGAGATATAGCCAGCATTGGTTATTAACGGTGCCAATAAAGTTAACTTTGTTGTAGAGAATTCCATCTGTATTCCACCTCTATGGTACAATAACAGTTTGATCTATTTTCTCCATATTTTTAAAACGTGGCCACTTTTAGCAAAGAAACTCCATTAAACTAAACGACAGGCTAGAAATTATTGTCTAAGCGATAAAAAGTACAACAAAGCTTACTTGAGATAATTCACAATTACTACAGAGAGATAATTCGCAATTTTGTCTTTATTTAAGCACTAAGATTTTTTTTCCAATGGCGGCGCTTTGATCGATTTACTTAATTTTGAACCTTATACATGAGTTAATGTCACGGAGTAGGACGAATATCGTGCGCTTATCGCGATACTTTTTGGAATAGCCCTCAGATATGATATTTCACTGTAATATTGTCAGTACTAAGTATATTAAATCTGTGGTATTGTTCGAGTATTGACGTTTTTCTATAGTACCTTTTGTGTGAACATATAACAATAAATATGATAAAATTAGCATACTTATATTCAAATATTATTTAAAAGATCTAGTTAGAGTGACTGCTGACCTGGTTTTGTTCGCAGCAGTGGGACGCAAAGCAATTTTACCAGTTAATCGCTTGTAAACACTGTTCGCTGATGTAATAGTAATCGTATAAAAATACCGATTTCCGTTTGTAATAAACCAACCTTCAAAATAACCTCTCGATTATAGAACGAGCTGAAGAGAGAGGTTAATATTATTGTCTATATGTAGCTTTATGACTGAAGATAGGTAGAGACAAAAATATTTTATGTTGGCGTATACAATGCGATTAAGAGGACACATCAGACATTTTGGTGGCAGGTATCTCGATGTTTTTCTCATCAATTACAAAACATTATAAAAGTGATATTTAATAACCTCATTATTTATTACATAGACTTCTTTTGTCAGTTGCAGAAACACGTCTCGTTAACTTTTATAACAGAGAAAAAAATATTTAAAGAAACCTCTTTTAAAACTGAGATTTGCATTTTACAGACAAACCTGACCGATTTAAGCCTTTAAATTTTCTTAGTAGATTAGTCTAAACACATACTTTGAAATGCCAGTTGGATTTTTTAAAACATACTATAGATTTTTATTTAACGAAAAAACCGGTTTCGCGTCGCAAAACTGCTTGCCATGAGTGAGATAGTTAAGTGTAATTTACGAGAGTTTGAGTGAGACAGTCAAAACGAAAATATTTTTGTTTGTATGTAGCTACGTAATAACTTCATCGAAGTGCTGTCGACAAAACCTTTATTGGTTTGGACCTTCGTACATATGACTTCCGTCGTCAGCCATTTTAGTGTCCCCCTAGAGCATATGTACCTATTACTTGTAGATGGATAAAAGGGTATGCCAAAATCCAGTAATTGGTGAGTGTTAAACGAAACGGTTCCAACAGCTTAACGTACGAATACACCGAAACACGGAAGAGCTCGAAATAAAAAATCTTTGCGTCACTTACGAAGTCGCATACGCTAGTTACTTATGTGTATTTCAATAAGTTATTTAATTGAATCGAATACCATCTTAACTACAATGAACACACTGTAAAAACAATTTTCTTTTGTTTTTCGTTTGATTCATAAATTTTTCATTAATTATTCCAATGTGTTAAACAGAATTTCCTTTAAAAGGCTCTTCATTGTTTTAATTTCTGCATGAAATTCTTGTCAGAAATTTTCCACGTAGTTTTACAGTGTTACGTTATTACAGCCCATTTTACCAGACACTGTACCTACTTGTAATGGAATTTTCTTGAGATTTTCTGAGAAATGCCTTGTCTCCTTTGATATTAAATTTAAGCTTCCTCAGTATTTTATTTTTCTCTGAAGAAAGACTCCTTTGAAACAGTAGTATTCATATATTCATATAAAATTCATTTATTTCTTGTCACATAGTTTAAAGATGATACATAGGTAGTTTTACAGTTTCTGTGAGGCCGTTGCAATGCGAGAGAGAAACGATCTATTACCCATTCATCCGCAAAATTCATCCGAATTATTTTCGTTCCCCATTCATCCGAGGTAATATGTCCCACTCATCCGAAAACTAAATATTAATAAATTGTTACCCATACATCCGAAAAAGATTCCCCATTCATCCGGCATGTTAATTGTCTAATAGAACAAGAAAAAGATACAGACCGCAGAAAAATTGTTCTGTATCTTTTTTTTACAATTTACTTTATTAATATAGGTAGGTAGACAAATCTTTAAATAATATCATTTTTACGTATTTTGGCTTGCAGCATGTACCCACCTAAATAAATTATTATTTATTAATTTTTAAGATCTTCTTTATTGTTAAAAATAAAGATCTTAAAAATTAATTTTATTAAGTACTCTAAACTGATAAAAAATATATTTGAAACATATGTGTATAGAGACCAACAAACAATACTATTGTATTCTTACGAGTCTCAATGAAACTGCTTATTTCTCTATAAAAAGTGATGAAATCACTAAGTAGTGCCAAGCCAAGTCTAAGGTTCCTTACAGCAATTCTTTATTACTATAGTCAGGTTTTATTTAAGTTATATTATAATAAAAAAATCATTAAATAAATTAAGATCAATTAAATTAATTTAAAATTAAATACAGTAAAACATTCTTAAATGTTGCTTAATCCATTTAATAAAATCGAATCCTTAAATAGGTAAAACTTTTTTTTTAGTAGTTAGCAGTTTTTTTTATTTTGACAACATCACATTCATTGCTCCAATACCAAAGTAAGTAGCTAAAGCACTTGTGTTATGGAAATCTGAGACAACGGTGGTATCACAAACACCCAGACCTGGGGCCCTACCGGCTAACTTACATGGCTATCGTAATCGCGTTCATTTGACAGGATGTGTTGACTACGTTTCTTTTGTAAATTTTTATTTATGCCAAAAAGAAGTAGTAATGTGTCACATTCATCTGTCAAATAAAAGCGATTACGATAGCCATGTAAGTTAGCCGGTAGAGCAACTGAGCCAATACAGAAAAGTTCGTTTTCTTAATTGACCCAACCGGGGATTGAACCCGGGACCTCAGATATGGCGACACCTTGAAAATCGGTGTACAAAGCCACTTGACCACGGAAGTCGTCATTGTCGTAGCAGTAATGCAACTTCATTATTTATCGAATTCGTCTAGATAACTAACTTCCACCTTTAACTTCATCCACGTGGAATCCCACTTCTCGTTGGGATTTCGTAGTCTATATTTACTATAGTTAAATATAGTAAATATAGACTACGTAACACAAGGGCAAGTCTATGTAGAGGTAAAGTATATAACAGCATTCCAAATAACATTAAGTGTCTTGAAAATATTAATTCATTCGAATGCGAGCTCAAAAAGTTTTTAATCAATAAGGCCTACTATACGTTAAAAGATCTCTTTAATAATAATAATAATAATAATAATAATAATAATAATAATCATTTATTTCAGAATTAAATATACATCCATAATTTGTTAGTAACAATGCACTTATACTATGTTAGCAAAATTTCATTATTATATTAAAACAAATAAAATACTACAAATTAAATTACAATTATTTTGCAGCACGTCCAATCGCCATAACATGGGCTGAAACCCAATGTTTCAGTATCGGCCCGTCCACCCTCTGTGCTATACCTTGCAGAATGCTGTTGGCGCTGCCGCGCACGCGGCACATCAAAGAGGCTACTCGCTTACGAATAATAGCCGCAAAATCGTCTATTCGCGCTTCCGCAAACATCCCTGACGCGCTACAGTATCGCGGCAACCCCAACAGCATTCTAAAAGCATTGTTATATTGTACTCGCAAGGCGCTGAATGCCCTTTGAGTATAATCAATCCACAGGCTGCAAGTGTAAAAGTTCTGGCAGTAAGCCCTAAATAACGTTAATTTTACATCTTTTGAACACCTAGCAAACCTGCGAACCAACATGTTACTCCCGACAGCCAGCGCCCTGCGTTCCCTTTCTACATCCATGTCGTCCTTCTGTGAATCTGTGACCCAGTGCCCCAGGTACTTAAAGCTTGAGACTACTTTGAGTGTTCTACCCCCGAGTGAGACTGATGGCACCTGTGGGTACTGTTTAGCACCCGCCTTAAATATAAGTAGCTCACTTTTGGCAGCATTATACCTCAGACCATGGGCCACCGCGTAACGTTCACAGATGCACAGAAGTTTTCTCAGGGCGCCGATTGAGGGACTCAGCAACACCATGTCATCAGCGTAACTAATATTGTTGATAAACATTCCATCAATAGAGCATCCGACCATGGCGCCGCTGAGCTCACCAATCAACCTGTTGACATACAGATTGAAGAGCTTAGGTGACGTTATACCCCCCTGTCTTACCCCACACTCCAACCTGTATGACTCAGATAGTGATCCTGCCCACCTTACTACATTTTCTTGAGACCCATACCAAAACTTAAACAATTCTATGAGTTCACAGGGTAGAGTTGTGTCATCATACAACTTCTGCCACAGCTTGTTATAAGAAACGAGGTCAAAGGCCTTTGACAGATCAAGAAAACACGCGTATACAGGTGTCTTCCTGTCTGTGTAGTAACGAACAGTGTGCTTTAGACAAAGTACCGCTGTTTCAGTAGAAAGTCCGGTATTGAAGCCAAACTGTGCATCATGAAGTATAAGATGTTCATTAAGGTGTTTGTCCAGCACACTATCCAGCACCCGCGCCACAATAGTTGCCAATGAAATAGGTCTATAGTTGTTGATGTCAGAAATATCTCCCGTTCGGTTTTTAACTATGGGTACTACTAAAGTTTTCATCATGTCATTAGGCAAGTATGTGTGGCGCGTACAGAAGTTGAAAAGCATGGAAAGCACTCTAGGCAGGTGAACACCCGCATGTTGCAGGTGCTCAATGCTAAGAGAGTCATGGCCAGGAGACTTACCACGCGCCATGCCTTTCACTGCCGTGGCCACCTGGCTGGCAGAAAATATCACCTGCGGTATAGAGGAAAGATCTCTAGAACATGGACCCGTCTCACAGGATTGCAATGGGGACTCAACTTTAAAATGAGTCTTGAAAAGTTCAGCAATTTTCACAGGATCACTAACGCCCTCTACGCTCACAGGCAGGCCCGCCTTAAGGTTCAATTTATTAGCATGTTTCCAAAACTTTGCAAAGTTTTTATTAGAATGGTGAGATGCTATGATATCCATTTTTATTTGTTCTGCATTATTTTGACACCATTTTAACTTACTTTTGAACTCTTTTTTAGTTTTTAACATTGTGTCATAAATATGACCTACACTGGGTTTACCGTATAAAACCCAGTTCTGAAAACCCATTCGAGCCTGAATATGAGCCGGCCTGACATGCTTATTCCATCCTATTACATGTTTTTTATTTACACGTATAATATAACTAATACTTGAGGCATCCTCCAATATCTTAATAATTTCAGCATACAACTTATCTATGATTAATTTATGTTCAGTATTATTACAAAATTTATCACTGCATTCACTCAATTCTATTGGAAAATCAAAATCTCTTAACTTACTATTACAATATTCATTATAACAAAAAATTTGTTGGGGATGCCTTTCACCCCACTTAACAGGGTTACATGATTCTGTATTGCACAATATTTTTGACCTTAAAACATTCATATCACAAAAAATTTCTACCGGGATATGATCAGACCAATAGATATCATAGTGTATTTTAACATTTGTAACTGCTTTAAAAGCAGCCTCCGATACTACACAGTGGTCCAACCAGCTTGTTGTACCATGAGCATCACTCACATATGTATAGGAGTTAGAATCACGACTTAACAGTTCAATATCGGCACACCGCCAACTTTGTTCTACACAAAACTCATCAAGTTCAATACCAAAACGTTGTCCCGGATGTGCATTAAAATCGCCTAAGATGAACACAGAGTCAATGTTACATACCTCCACAATTGCGGCGATCTCACCTAGGCATTCCGTGAACTCTATTAGGTTTTCAGCCGAGTCCGTGGGCATATATACTGAGAACACCAAAAACGAACGCTCTGATGACACTAGTTTTATAGCCGCTACACGAACACTTTTACACTGAATCACTGATACCGAAGCACATATACTTTTACGCCAAAGAATAGCGACGCCCCCGTATGGCCGCCCGCGCAGGATTCCCACACTGGTATCCAATGCAGACTTTCCCGAATACTCAAAATCCGGATCGATGCTGCTCAGGAACAGAATATCATGCGGTAACAACCATGTTTCTTGGAGCGCCACAATATCAGCTGTTTGACATAAATCTCTGATGCAGTTGACTGACCGAGTCACTGATTTACAGTTGAAACTAACAAATTTCATGTAATTGTTGTTGTTGCTAGCCATTAACGGGCTTGGTTATTGTCTTTTCATTTTGTGTCTCTTGTTCACTTTTCTTGTATGTATTTCTGTTAAAGTAAACAAACTTGCGAAACTGGATGCCTTCCGGCCACAATGTATCATCCAAAAATATTGACAGTTTGTTTTCTGGGACGAGTATTTTATAAGCATCATAACGTTTTTGAACTTTCATGTTTATTTTCTTAATTGATACTGACACGCTTGTTTTTTGTAGTATGTAATCGGTGATATCACTCTCACTTGTGTCTTTGTGTACTCTGTTAATAAATAGCGGAATTTTGACATCTGCGGCCTTAAAATTAACTTCCGGCAATAATGCTGCTTTTCCTTTTGCGCCTATTAAACGATTCCTTAACCGCTTTTTTTGCACTAATTGCCATTCTTGTGTAGGTTTATCATTTTTCCATGTTTCACTCGTCCTTAAAACATCTGCACACGTCCTTGACCTCGATTGCAATGCATTGCTTTGGTTATCGTTCATCTCGCTCGCTGTTGGTAAGCCAAATATTTCCGTTTCATCATCCCCGAGCGATTCCGACCGCTGCCGTAGGCCTTGTTCAGTTGGGACTGTTGTGGAAGGTGCGGGTGCGACTGCACTCTGCTGTCGCTCCGGATCCAAACGAGGTGAAAGAGATGGAGCTAGGCGCGCTGGCAAATTCGAATCGTCAGTTGATGAATTATTTGAAATTGGCGGTAGACCCATAGGCCCACTATCTAAGCATTGACTATCTATCAAGCCACTACCGCCTCTTCTACGATTAACATTAAAATCAAATTGATTAACAATGGATGCTTGTTTCAGGTTTCTTATTTCGTTTTGAATTTCGTTAAACTGCCTTTCGTTTAATGATAAGGTTTAGATTTTAAGTTGCAGTGCCCTTACAGGGTGTCACACTGATCTCAAAACTTTTGTTAACAACTTTCTATGTACTGTGACTAGCAATGAATAAATGAAATATGAAATATGACCAGCGTGTGTTGCATGGCAAGTGATGACTTACGGCAGTGAAGCGTGGTCGCTATATATGGGTCTCATAAGAAGGCTCAAGGTGCTTAGCGTGCAATGGATAGAGCCACATGCTCGACGTTTCCCTACGTGATCGAATCAGAAATGAGGAGATCAATAGGAGAACTAAAGTAACCGACATCGCTCAAAGGTTTGCTCAGTTGAAGTGGCTGGGCACATTGCGAGAAGTATCGAATCTTGTTGGGGCGGAAATGTTCTAGAAGGGCGACCGCGTACCGGACGCGGGAAGCCGCTCGGTGCGGGCATCGCAGGACCGATTGTTGTGGAGATCCTTGAGGGAGGCGTTTACCCAGCAGTGGGTGACGTGCTGCTGATATAATGATGAACTCACAGGTAGAGGCTTGGAAAGTTATAAAAAAAAACAACCGAACTGAGAACCTCCTCCTTTTTTTGAACTCCGTTAAAAATAGTTTTAGGGATTACCTTCTACGACCAATGTACAAATTCAAACTTTTTATAACATTAGCATACTAGCTTCCGCCCGCGACTTCTTTCGTGTGGACATTCGAAAAATCGCAACCGTTGCCCAAAATAAAAAGTACCTACAGTTACATAGGTACCAAACCAAAGAGCGCCCTAAGTATTGTTTGTGAATTGAAAGGCTTGTCATATGCAACACATTGAGAAATGCTTTACTTCGTCCAGTTGAAATTGAAATTGAAAAAATTCTTTATTCAAATAAGCTCACATAACAAGCATTTTTAAATCGTCAATTCTTTTATCCTACCACCCATTATGACGTCTTTTAGCTGACAAGAAAAATGGGCGCAAAAAACTTATCAGCTTTATTAGAAGGAACGATATTTACAAATATGTATATCGTTTCCAGACATTACATTCATAGTATTCATACATGTTACGAGTACCATTAACATAGAGTAAAGATACTCTACATAGATAGGTATTGTTTGTGAGAGACACAAATATACAAACTTTCACATTTATAATATTATTATAGTAGGATTGTGAGTTGTAAGATAAAATATATCATATTTCTATTCTTTATAAGTAGAAACGGGTGCATTCTACAATAAAACTCTAGGGAGAAGGTGTAAGATGGTATTGAATTCCTTTACACACGCGGAGCTTCTGTTTGTCGATTTGTACTTCCTTCGTATTGGATTGCTTGTTGAGTGAGAAACCTATTAACTTTATATTAGTCCGCATTCTCTTCCTGTAGGTAATTTACTTATTTCGATCTAGGGTTAGAATTAGTTTTTGCTGTTATAGATTTGTTAAGGGTTTATTTATTGTTTTTTTTAAGTTTCTGATACTAACAGGAAACTTTACACAAATCTTAGCAGCGGTTAATGGCAGATGTGTTCTATCAAAACCTAAAATACAAAATTCATATAAACATATGAATGGATGGCGGATGCATGGATAAATGCATGTATTCATGGATGCATGGACAGATGAATGGATGAATTTATAGATGTTTGGATGCAAGGACGGATGGATGGATGGGTGGTTGCATGAATGGATGGATGCATGGTTCGAAAAAAGTAAAAATAATATTTCTTTCTTTCTTCCATTCATTTATTCATCGATCCATCCGTTCACCCATCCATCCATGCATCTATTCCTATTTCCCTCCTTCCCTGCTTAAGTACCTCCCTCCCTCCCTTTCTTTATTTCTTTCTAACTTAAAAAAATTTTAATTTTCAGAGAAATAACGTCACTCTATCTCATACTTAAAATTAAGTGCTAATGATTGTACTAGAAGTGCCAATGACTTTTACTTTTCAATGTTTTTAGAAGTTTTCTGTTTTATTTCATATAAAACGTTTTTCGTTGTTACTGTTATAAACCATAAAGAATTTAATTAAAGTAGTAAATTACGTCTAAATATGTTACAGATAATATAATCAACAAATTAAGGAAAGATTTCGCTTAGAGTTGTATCCAATCATTGTATAGTTTACCCTGCTTACAGTTTTTACACCGAGTTTGATGTTCGAATAAAAGTATCGCCGTACAATTTTTTTACGGTATTATATTAACTCGCTCAAGGTGCATTTCTAATTTTGATTTCAATTTCATATAAAAGTTGAAATAATTCTACAAAATTTTATGATTTTTAGATTGCGCGGTATTTAAATAGACATTTTTACTGACTCTATGGAACTTTCACGAGTGAAATCGTTTAGGGACTGTACCGACTCACTTGTTGACAAAAAACTGTTGAAGCGAAGAACCCATTTTAAATTTTTACTTCTTCCGTCAGAATATTCTTTGAAACTTTTAGACGATAATACTGTTATGTACCTACTTTTCTTTTAGTGCATGAAATAAAGATTAACCATATCTCACTTTTCCGGATGAAGTATCTCGGTTTTTTTTTATTTGTAGACCGTAATCTATAGTGACAGTCTCTTAGGGTGTCTCATAAATAGGTCGAGTATTAGATATTTGCTTCCTTCCTTCGCTTCATTAATATATCTTAATCTTCTACCGTAATTTCATAGATGTTCGTAATTAAACTCTTTCCTGTTAATGCAGAACATAGAATGCTGGACATTACGCAACTTAAAAAAATACCTTAAAAGATACTCCTTTTGAGTTCCGGTACCCAAAGGGTAAAACGGGACCCTATTACTAAGATTCTGCCGTCCGTTCGTCTGTCTGTCTGTCTGTCATCAGGCTGTATCTCATGAACCGTGATAGAGACAGTTGAAATTACACAGATGATGTATTTCTGCTGCCGCTATAACAACAAATACTAAAAAACAGAATAAAATAAATATTTAAGGGGGCTCCCATACAACAAACGTGTTTGCTCGTTTTTGCTCGATATTGATAACGGTAACAGGTAGACACTTGTAATATTCATAGAATATTAAATATTTAAGGGGGGCTCCCATTCAACAGACATGATTTTTTGCCGTTTTTATAGTACAAAACCCTTCGTGCGCGAGTCCGACTCGCACTTGGCCGGTTTTTTGTTAGCAGATATAACCACTTAAATCGTTATCGCATGAGGCAAGCCTAGTGTTCAAGCATTTGTAATAGAACATTAGCTTTGTGGTTGTTAAATAAATTAAGGGCGACCGCGTACCGGATCCAAAGGTCGCGGGTTCGATTCCCGTCCGAGAACATGATCTGGTGCGAGTCCTATTTTTTCTAGTATATTATTTAGTATTATATAAAAATAGCATTGTGAATGCTTAAATCTCAAAAAATTTCAAATAGTTAAAAAGCTTTCTCATCTTAATCAACTGTTTAAAAATATCTGGAAAGATGTTCAGTTGAATGTTGAAGTTAATTCCTTCTACATTGGTAAGATGGCGCTGGCTTGCAGCGTAAGAGTTGATATACTAGAAGAAATTCGACGTTCCCACTAGTGACTCGGTAGCTCAGCGGTCAGAGCATTGGACCGGTTATCCAAAGGTCGCGGGTTCGATTCCCGTCCGAGAACATGATCTGGTGCGAGTCCTATTTTTTCTAGTATATTATTTAGTATTAAATTAAGAAATGTTAGTATGGAAAATGCCACTTCTTTAAAATTCTTCATATAGTACGACAATTTCATTCATACTAAGACCCTAATAATCAACACTCTATTTTGTTTACAGAGCCACAACAACCGAACCCACATGCTTGGAACCAGCCAGCGCGTGATGGTCCGGCGAGTCACTCGAAGGTAGTTAAACTGCTTGCGTTGCCTTGCGATTTGGCTCATGCGAGAGGCCGGCCGACATTCTAACCTAACCTAACCTAACCGTGTGTTGTTTCCCGTGTTCACTCTAGTCTTTCTACAGCTCACCCGATTCAGACGACACACTTCCTGGAGACGAGAGTGAAGACGGACGAGATGACACCTTCTTGATGAATTCTCATAACGAAAACGAGTTTTACGGTAAGATTTTTTTGTTAGTACTGTGCTATAAGCGAATATACAGCTCGTGCTTATTTGTTATCGATACTGTGTTCGCGTGCGAATAATGTGTTTTAATAGACTTTTGGCTGCCAGTTTTATGTGAAAGTCGACTGGTTACTGTATTGTTTTTTTTTCGTTGTGTGTCGTAACACTGAGACTAATTTGATTTACTTAATGCCAGTTTATTACTCCGTAGCGTAGACAGTAGTACCTACGTATTATTGACAAAATATTTTAAGTTAGGGCATTTTGTTTTTTATTTATTAGGCCTAAATAGGTGAAAATTCATAGTCACTCATAAATGCTATGATTACTGCAGACGCCAACTCCGTCACTCATGAAACATTGTTTTCTTTGTAAAGTATTGGAGTTATATTACACTATCAATATTATCACACAGTACAGTCGAACTCAGGGGTAGCTGAACACTTTAGTGAGTAAGTACCTACACAGTATTTACACCAAAATCGGTATAGTCAATTTCACCTACTTCAGATGCCGACCGTACGCAGAGTCTTTGGTTGAAATAGGAATTTGTATGAAAGATAGTGCAAATGAATGTGCGATAAAAGTTAATGCAATTTAGTGCTATGAGCTTTCAGGTCAACAGATTGATTATTTGACCGACGTTTGTGCGGCAAGAATGAATGTTGATGGTGCTATAAGTATGAGAGAGCGTTTGAGCGAAAAGTTGTGAGTGTCATGAATATAATTTTAAGTCGACAGAACGTTTGTGTGACTAAAGGGAGGGAAAGATTCTTAGTGCTCCGATGTCCGAGTATCTTGATAGTGTGTGGAGTCTTATGGTCTCCACTAGAAGGTATAGGGTGGCCCCTAAATAATATGCGTGTTCACATTTAATTGAATTTATTTTGGTAGGTTCAATACGTGACTTATAGCGGGTACCGAGCGTCTCTGACTGACGAAGCTTTGAGCTTAGACAAGTAACTACAAAAGTGCTGATATGCAATATGATCATTGCTGTGTGCTATACATGTGTGGAGGTGTACACACCTACAAGTGTAACACTCAAACTTTACCAAAATAAAAGTATATCATTCAAACTTACTAGTTGCTCCCGAAATACTTTCGGGAGCATCACCCTGTTCGACTGTATCTAAGTACCTTTTGAGAGACGGACTGCGAATTGGGGCAATACGGTATTGCCATCAGATCAAATATCATTGCGATTTGTCTGCAAGTTGCAGTGCGGTGTTGTTATGCGTGCGTGGTTAACTTGTGTTGCAGCTCGGTGAAAATTAATGCTCTATTTATTTTTCTAAGATATTTGCTGGCTGATATTAAAATCATAGAGAGACTAATATGCTAAACGAAAGTTCAAATTACATTGAGAAAGCAGAACAATGTAGATAAGCTTAAAACACCAAGATGAAGGTATAACTAAATCATCAAAACTTACCTACTTTCAATAATTTTTAGCTGACAAGATAATGTCTTGATTAGATAGAAAAAATAATCTCTACTGTTTTTACTGCTCTGCCGTGCTTGCTTGACAAAACTCTGCTTGGAAAAACCCTGATCACACTGCCTAAAAATCAAAATGTCTACGAAACAAAATGCCTTAAATTCATGTCTAAAAGAAAAATGTCTACTAAGTAAATTGTCTAAAACGCAGAATGACTAAACAGAATGCCAATTTCAAAACGTCCATGTCGCAAATTGTCCTAGTATAAACTTCTTTGTCTGTATGAAATTGACTAAACTACAATTACAAAAGATTAAATTTCTTTTCTTTTTTTGGTTTCGTTTCACCAAATTACTTTCTTTAGAATAATTATGGAAATACAAATTTAAAATTGTTTGCCGGGACTTAAGGGAAGGGAGTAGTCAGACGACCAAAGAAATCTGAAGAAATAATCCTTTTACCATAGTGTTTTAAGCAGAAGACCTAAGATTTTGGCACATAAGTAATTTTAAATCATCTATATCATCGATATCATGTACTTAGGTGCCGTCCCTGGTGGGTCATCAGGCAGCTCCGGCCGCTGCGCTCGCTTCTTCAACGCCCTCTACCGCCAGCTCCACGTCATGTCCTACCTCTGCCCCGGCCTGTTCCCCTGGGTTGACTGCGGACCCGCCACTTATTACTCTGGTAAGATCACACGTGCCTGATTCACAGTCTACGCATGCATATCATCTAGAAGCCGTATCGCCCCGCTAGCGCGGTAGAGTATGCCTTTGTTTAATAGATAATACACTTTACCCACAGAACAGATATGTACTACGTCTTGCCGAAAGCTTTCTCATAGCAGAGAATAGCACAACTAGAAGCACTCCTAGATTACATGTTCTTTTGACCACATTTTACAAAATGCTCCTACACCAACCAAAAACACGTCTCATAATAAATTGCGGCGCGACGTGCGACGCGCGGTTGAAACGCTCACCGCACCACACACCAGTTGGTTAGCATTAGGTGTCATCCATTAGGAATGCGCAAGTCGCGCCGCCAGTCGAATAAAAAATGCTATTGTAGGCTCTCTTTTCCAGGCCTCTTCGTGATCAAAACCGTTGGTGTAATGTACGTGATGATTATCCTTTTCGACGTCCTGGCGGCGTACGGCAGCCCTGGCTCCTCCACCTTCTGCACCGTCGTATTGGTCTTCCTGTTCTTTGGCATCATCATAACGCTACTCATGATCTCCAGGAAACCCCAGAATCGGTGCGTAGAGTTTGTTATGTAACGTACCTGGATGGCCTGTGTTCCGTTAGTTTTGGATAGTTTCGGTTACGGATATAAAAAAATTAAGAAAATGTAAAAGTGAAACTAGTATTCTGGTTGGCTCGGCCGGACAGAAAAAATTGTCATAACGAATCACATTTAGACTCCGCCTCTATCCGAAATTTTTAAATCGGATACGGTTACGGATGTTATTATATATCCGATAGTTTCGGTTACGGTTACGGAGCTCCTTAACATCCCTGCTTATGAGTTACCTACTACTTATACCGTATGATGATTTGAACGAGACTATGAAAAGATTATTACAATCTTGACACTTGTAAGTGATGTAAAACAAAACTGGAATTTAAAAATGTGAAATATTATTTAATCGTAAATAAACGTAATGTTTTGGTTTTACAGAGCTACCCTGGTCTACACAACCCCTGGACTGCCCTTCGTGCCAGCTACAGCCATCCTGGTTAACATCTACTTGATCCTGAACCTGTCGATCCTGACTCTCGTGCGCTTCACCATCTGGATGAGTATCGGTAATTTATTAACCTTTGTCTTCAAAATATACTGCTTCTGTCAACCAAATAAAAGAATAAAATTATTTTCCAATTCAGTTCAAAGGCTGTGCTAGCTAGAGCACAGAATACATAATAGTACACCTAAGAGTTAATGTGACATTTTGTAGAGGGTTTATCTTGATCTCGTTCGTGCTGCGGAAGGCACATTAAGACGTTGTAATGTTCCCTGTTGCATAGCAGTCGTTAACATCTACCAATCCGCATTAGACCCGCGTGATAGTTTATGGCCTATCTTCTTTATCCATCCATAATCGACACCACTATCTTACAGGCCTGGTGATGTACTTCAAGTACGGCATCAAGAACTCGACTCTGGAAACGGACCCGCCGCCTGTGCGCGTACCCACACCCCCTCCGCCCAACCCCCTGAGCCGCACCACCATCCCTCCCCCATCGCCACACTCCTCCAAACCGACTGGTGACCGAAACATCTTCGAAGGCGACGGCAGCAATGGATTCTTTGGAGGACATGAGCAGTAAGTAACTAGAAACAATACTCATACAATGGCTGCATAGTCATGACAGGTTTAGGTACAATCACAGTAGCGCTGCCCAATCGTATACTTTTGGAGTTGCTCGAGCCTGTGTGGCTATGTTTGACAGGTCTCCAGACACGGTGGCGCTGCCCAATCGGATGCTTTTGAAATTGCTCAGATTAATGGCGGGATGACAGAAAATTTATCCCATTTGATGGCGCTGCTGTATATGGAAACATGCCGAACATTAATTTTAAACTCCTTATTACAATAGCAGGATACATATCCTGCTATTGTAATAAGGAGTTTGGTAGCTACTCTACCTATACTTAGCTTTTAGTATCAATCCCGTGGGTCACACCGAATGCGTGTGCGTTGCAGCACAGCGCGTTGCGTTGCGTTGACTGTATGTGATAGTATACACGTCAAGAAAATCGTGTCTCGTTTAGACTGTTCCTATCCGGAATTATCTGAAATGTTTTATTTCGGATATCCGATAGTATCGGTTACGGTTGCGGAGCTCCTTAATATCCTTGATTTGAATCAAGGCTCTGTTCAGGTACTCGGAGCGCCTACTGACTTGGCACGAGGCAGACTTGCGACCTGGGCAGTCGACGAGCCGCGGCAACCTGCCGTCTGGGACATTCAAACAAGTCGAATCTCGGTACTTATAGTGCTTTACTTTTATCAGAATCAAAACATCATGGTAATTTTATGGAACCCACGCTTAGCAAAGCAGTTCTAAGACATTGGGTTGGGTAAAATCATTGTGTAGATAGCGAAATCTTGGCTTCCTTTTTTAACCGACTTCAAGAAAAGGAAAAGGTTATGGTTTATTTTGTGGTATTCAACTTTCTTTTTAATTTTACATTATTTTAGGTTCTAAAGAAATGTCTCATATTATTTCCTAAATATTTCTTGCCAAATAGAATGCTTTAAGCGTTGCTAATGTTGTTAGGTTGAATGTATTAAACATTCTTCATTTAGCAACTAAAGCCAAATTAATTTCAGTTACGACGCAAAAACCAACAGCACCACGTCACACACTTCCAGCCGACCGCCGTGGGCCTACCCGGACTCCGACTACGACACCTGGGACGACTAAACGCAGCCTGCAACATTCCAGTTACTTGGTCCACTCTTTGATTTTCCATCTTCTGAACTTAATGCCAGCATTAACCTTTTGAGCGTCACGGTCTTCTATAAAAGATAAACATTTGTTTTTATATCAACGCCCGTGGCTGCTTATATCAACGCCCGTGGAATTTTTGGTGGTAGCATCTACCTTTGCTATAGGTTATTATTTTCAAAAGCATTGTATATTCAGTGAACGTGGCGTTGTACTTTAGCAGGACATAGCTTTATAGAGGCGTTCTTATTAGTGTTTATCTTCTGTGGTGTACCTACTTACACAGTACACCTATTATTAACTTTATGGTCTATGCACAAGCTGTATTATCTACGGGCAGGGAACGCGCGTTCCAGATTATCGTTTAACGTAGCAGGCCTTAATTATAAACAATCGCGGTAACCGGACTATTATTCGGCCCACTCCGGGACACTGTATACACCCTGTAATTTTAGTCATTTGGTTCCAGCAGTGGGGTGGTTCCACTCATGATTACAAGCAACTTTTACTATGGAGCCAACTCTGATACTGCTAAAAAAATCAGCTGTTCTATACATTAAGGTCGAGTAGTTATTGCGCTTTTGTATGGAGCAGCTGATTCTTTCAGGATCAGAGTTAGCCCCTTAGTAAAAGTTGCTTTTAATCGTGAGTGGAACCACCTCACTGCGGGAACCTAATGATTAAAATTTCAGGCTGTATTGTTTATTTAACTCTCGAATAAGGTTCCATCAAGTAAATTGAAAAACGCATTGCGTCCGATTTTCGCGATTATTTTTTTTGTAATAGGCCTGCGGTTTTTCAACCGTATGATTTGTGTGTATGATCAATGTACATACCTATATAAATTATATTTGTTAGGAATGGTGTGCATGGGCCTGTAATGAAATTACTTGTTTAAAAGAAGTGACGCGATTGTTTTGAAAGTATTCCAACCATTATGTAAGGAAAGATATGATTACTCTTTGTGAATAGTAGTTAGTAGACCTAAGCTGTTATTTTGAAAACATTCATCAACTTACTTTCATGCTAATATAAAGTACTTTTGAATAATTTAGTGTAGTCTAAGTTTCAAATACCTCAGCCTTACCACAAAACACTGTTTAACAAGTGTTTAACTTAGACACTGTTTAAGTGTGATGCTGTCACTTTTTTGACAGTATAATTTGGAAAAGACATCATCATATTTAAACAGTGTCTAAATTAAACAGTGTTTCAGAATATTTGTTGGTAAGGCCATAAAAATTAGGCAAACAACGATATTTACTAGGTACTTGAAATTTTGTTTTGTTTATTTTCTGCCAAGTTTCAAAATGTTAGTGTCATTTTAAATATCAGTTTTTAATACCAACTTATTACGAGTGTGAGAGTAAGTTTTATTCATATACCTAATCTTAGTTTTCACAATAATTTAGCGAATTATATCTTCGGTTTGTAATTTTGGTAAACAGCAATAAAATTAATTTATAGTGATTTTAATTATAACTACCTTGCTTCTAGATGTAATTTGTACCTATTTATGTAAAAAACGATAACGACCTTACTTAGAAACGGTGTCTAAACTAACATAATTGTTTAGTTATAGAACTAAGAACAAAGGATTTCTAAACAATAGTTTAGTCATTGTTTAAGAGAAAGGAACATTTATCTTTGTTCTGTGATGTGTTTCGTAGTTTAAGAAATGTAACTTAAATCTAAGAATGTACCAAGTCGACTGAAAGGCAATTTAAACTGATTATTTGCAGCACTGGGGTTCAGTTCTTGTTTCCAAGTTCTATAAGTACCTAAGTTATTAAGTTTTTAAATGCACCTATAGATATTATTTATTATCTTGATCCCAAATGTTTTTCAGGAGTTAAGTAGGTGCTTAAAGTTTAGCACTCCCCATTGAGTTATGATTAATAATGTACTAGTTATTAATAGATGAGTAGATAGGTATTTAATTATTATAAGTAGGTAGTTGTTTACGAATATGATTTAATGATCCTCGTTATGGTGTAGAGTAATAAGTTTTTAATCATGATCTCATTTTAAATATTTTTTTTTATTTGTACAAGTTTTCAACGTAGGAGGTAACATATTTTGGTTTGTATGTATATTGGTTGAAACTCTTATTATTGGTAGTTAACCCTTATTCTCCTTCACAGGTTCCCTGTCCCCAAACAACAGTGACAGTGCGTGAGAACCGCCACACGTCCCGTGTATTAAAAAAAATACATAAAAAATGGCGTCTTGGTTACTGTTTTCTAAACAAGACAATGTACCTCCTACGTCCCCATACTAAAGTTGAATTTATTCAACTATGTCCATTAAAAAAGAGCTCTTAAATATCGAATACGATTTTGCTCATAATGTAATTCATTGGACAGTGAACCTGTTAATAAAAATATAAAACAGCAAGTTAAAGAATCGTAATAACACGTGGTGTAATTTATTATTACCCACTTATGTCGAAATACCATACCATCTTCCGTAATAATTTTATACTTAAATATATAAACGCGCGAATGTAAGATTTGTTCCTTGCTGTTTTAAATGAAAAATATAAATAAAGGAGTTCTCACTTCTTTGTGTTAACAGAAGTCAACTCACAGAGCTCAAACACATAGGATGCATTCCGGTTATGCCAAAAGACGGCGTTACTCATAGAGCTCTTTAATGTATTTTTGTTTGATATGTATGTACTCGTGGTCATCCTATCATCGTAGTATTTAAAAATTTATATTTAAGCCCGAAATAATTAATATTATACAGGGTGTCCCAAAACTTTGCCACACGAAGGGAAAGTACCTTAAATATTAAAGGTAGGAAATTTTACTGAACTATAAAATTACTTTGGAAATGCATTTAAAGATTTTTGAAAAATCGCCTGCCTTAACCGGGTATCGAACCCATCAAATATGAAAGAAAACCATCTTTAATTTTTACGATACCGGTCGAAATGGTTACCTAGTCATTAGGATTATTTTTTCTTGAGTAACATAGCATCTTAAACAAAAGGCAGACCATTTCAAATTTTAATCACCACGAATTGTACGATACCGCATGCGATTTCTTCAAAAAAATTAAATTCCGTTACAATTTTTAAGTCCTTTTTCAGTAAAATTTCCTATCTTCAATATTTAAGGGATTTTCCCTCCGTGTGGCAAAGTTTCCCAAGACAAGTTTCCAAACAGACAGGGTACCTCAAATACCCTATCTGTATATTATTCAAATGCTTAGAATAATAACACCCCTAGAACTACATAAAGTGAGGCAAATAAAACAACCAAAATGATTCAGTTTTCAAATTTTAATCCTTCATACGTTAGCTGATCGAAAATAATAAGAACGAAAATGTTTCAAATGAGGACTAAAATCCAATGAAATCGTTATGAAAGGTAGGTCTACCTTTCATATCGATTTCATAGGATTTTAGTTACGATTGGAAGTTAACAGAGCTTTTATGGCTCAGTTTTAGTTGCCTTACTTTACATAAGAAGACTCGACTTCTAAGTGTTATTATTCTAAGTTCAAGTGGTATTTCTACAGCATACTCGATTGAAAGATAGAGTATACATGCAAGTGTCGTGACTCATGAGAGAGATTATAATTAAGATTCTTTTGAAAAGTATAGTTATTACTGAACTTCAATCTTTTGCAGTAATACCATTTGACGTTTTGCATTTTATACTCGAAAGAAAATCGATTTTCTAGAACTTCATAGCCTGGTCAAAATAACATACCAACTATTACCTAAATTAAGTACAATCAATAAGTAGGCACTCGTCTTGAGACATTTTAAAACTAAGTATCTATTCTTTTTTATTCGCGACCCATTATACACCAGACACTCTAGTCTGCACAAAATTTTAAAAGCTCAAAATTGCATCTTAAAACCTAGGTATTAAAACATATCAGATGAATTTCCAAACACAATTTATTTTAAAGTACATATTGTTTTAATTGTTACTGTTAAATCTGAACCAAAGTTGATCTATTTCTATGTGGTACACTTTTAACGTTTTATGTTCAAAAAGTTTAACAAAATGGTTTAAGTATACCTAAGTACTTACTTAAATTTATTTTTATATATTTTTAAGACCTGTTCATTGTTGAAGTAATTTTTATTTTTATAAACAGTTTTTTACTTATTTAATGATAACTTAAGATAAGCATATCTACTTGATTTATATTATGTACGTACTACATAAGCACCTAAGTACATACGTGAAAATTTAAGACAGAATGCAAGTAAGCAAAATCAGATTAAGAGATGATTATCTAATTTATGACTATCTATCTACATGCAACATGTTAAAAAAATACCCCTAAAATGCCGAATATGGTATATAGTTACCATCAAACTGAACAACTTTTACTATGGGAGCAACTCTGAAATCGCGAAAAAAAATCTCTTGTTTCATACATTTTGATATTTCGATTTTAATTTTTGTATGAAACAGCTGATTTTTCTTTTGTGATTCCAAAGTTGGTCCCATAGTAATAGTTGTTCAGTTTGATGGTCCCTATCCATCATATTCGGCATTAGGGGTATTTTTGTAACACGTTGTATATAACATTCAAAGTAAACGCACAGGCCAAGCCAATCAAGCGCGCTGCCAGTAAGTTTGCCACCTGCAGCAGTCGGATTTTCTCGAATGTCCACGTGGACGAAGGCGCGCTGCTGGCGCTGCAACATATCGACGGTTAACAGGTAATATCTCGTATCCCACATATTTTTTAAATTATTTTTTGTTGCCAAGCGCTTTACTTTTTAACTCATCGTAATCCACTGGTGTCTATATGTATTGCCATTAAGAAAAAATAAAACATACCAAGAACCAAATAAGCGTAAGCCACTTGTGGTAATGTCTCGTATACCACACTGAGTATACACAAGTGGACAAAATCTTTTCTGCAACAACTCGGTGCCACTGATTGTCAATGTCAACATGGTCAAGTATTACATTTTATATGGCATTTGGCGCGTGATCTATTTTGCTCCAGCTTTACCGGTAAAAAGTAGTTAATATAATATTATTTTTATTCACTTTTCAGAAAAAAAATTAAAAAAACAATTATTCACAATCCACATGATTGCACAAGTCTAGTTTTATAATTTGAAGAAATATCTCGTAAGGCAGGCGTTTATGGAAACTATGAAAATTTAATGTTTAGTAATTAAAAAAGTAAGACCAAATTTATATCACTCTTTATTAATTGAATTATGTAAAATTCACATGAAAAAAGAATCAGACACATTTTATCCTCTACTGAGTCTACTGTAAAGTTTAATCAATGTGGCATGAGGTATTGATTGTTGACCGTCGATATCCCCTATTATATTCAAGGCTTTAAGACAACGATAATATTTAAAATGGCCGACCAAGTTCGAGTATACTAGGTAACTTAAAGTGAACCGTTAACTTATCACGTAATAAAGTTTATAGGTATTTTGATCAAATGTGCCACTCGAAAGCAAAATGGGCCTTGTGTAAAATTGTTCATTGACCATTTGTCGTCGTTAACGAGCCGTCGAAAAGAACAAAAAGAACAAAGGAAACTCTTTCGGCCTTACCACAAAAGATTTTAAAACACTGTTTAATTTAGACACTGTTTAAATGTAATGCCTTCTCTATCAAACAATACCATCAAAATAGTGACAGCATCACATTTAAAGTGTCTAAGATAAACACTTGTTGAACAGTGTTTTAATTTTTTTTGTGATAAGGCCGTTTTTGTTTAAAATGAGTCTAGAATATGGCCCTCTTCGCTCCGAAGATAACCCTACTTAAATAGCACGGATGTCAATGGTTTGATTTATTACTTGGTTCTATTTTATCACAAAACTTAATACTGGCAACCGAAACTAATTGAAACAAACGATTGCTGTAGTTTATTTTATATTTTAGGTAATATTATGTAATTTTAGTAGACAAAACAACATCGTCACTATTATAAGGTCTTCCTTTTAGTTACATCACATACCTAATATTTTATTTATTGATTACTTAAGTGCCGATATTTACAGTTTTTACATTCAATATTAGGTACCTAAGTACTTAATATAAATTGCGACAATGTTATATTTCTTTCCATGGAATGCTATACCTATGTTAACATGTATACCCCTAATAATTTGTCAACTTGTATGAAAAAAAATAGTTTTTCCATCGAAATCATCCTTTTCATGTTTCACACTGTCAGATATTTGTTTATATTGTTATTATCACAGTGAAATTTTATATTTATAAGTATTCAAAAACTCTGTTTTAAAACCAGTTATTTGAAACGTTTTTGAAGATGTTTTGAGGATTATATTGTAGATATATATCGGTTTGCCAATGAAAAATGAACTTAACATTTTCAAATTTTCCTGTAAGATATTCTCACGAATGTGATATTTTATGTAATACTTAACTATTTTAAAATGTAATATTAGAATTCTTTAGTGCCGCAGCGCTCTTTTGTAAATCCGTAATTGATAAATCCCTTCCAGAAATGATGTTTTAGTGTAGAAACTCAAGAGCATTCCAAATTGTAACTTCAAGTAAAATATTGTAATTTCACTGATATTTTCTGAATTATACAACAATAATGAATGACGTTTCTACATAAATATCATTGACCTGCGCTATTATTTCATTCACACATAAAGACCTCGACGAAAAGAAGATGGCTATGAAAGGAAACGCTTTTGTGAGGGTGATAAATAAATAGCCTAATTTAGATAAAACTATTTGCACATTTGTATGATACGATTAACATATAAATGAGATCGCACATAACGGCTTCGTATGCTCAACGTTTTATTTAAGCGTAAGTTTTTAATTTAAGTAAATAGATAAATAAGTACATTATAATACTTACATATCTGGCAGCCTTTATGTTATTGTGTTGAACGCTAATAATAAGTAAATACTTAACAGAAAAGATCGCTATGGCTGCGAACTATTGTAAACTAAGCGAGCATTATGTCGAGATTAGCTCACGGCAGAATGCTTTGGGTAATAAATTATGATAATTGGGTAGGCCTTATTCGTAAAAGTTGTTGATGTTTGAGAAATAACTATTGTTGTCTTTCTGAAAGGGCGAGGAGAGTCCCATTAGGCAATTGATAAGTATATTGTTAATGACTCGGTTTGTGTACAGGATGATTTGATGAGACTTCGTGTAACTGTTAGCAACATTATGAATGAAGACGAGCATTTAATCCATTGGTATATGACACTGAGAACCCGACACCGGGGTGACCTCGCTAACACTGTATTGTGACACATCCATTATTATATTATCATTGGACACATCTGTTAAGATATTGCAAATTTGCCAAAGTTTAAAGCGGCGTGTATATTGTGACGTGTGACAGCAAAAACAATCTGTAAAATATTACTATGCTCTACGACTTCTACTCGAACTTGCTTATAAAATCGTGTATACAGTGGCGTCCGTCGTACGCAGCACAATAAAATTGTCGGTTTTGGTTATTTTGTTATTATAACGGCAGATTCTCAACGGATAACAAAGAAAAAGCTTACCTACTCTTATGATTGCCGTGTTTCGACAATTTAAATATCGGTGGCACTTCACATACACGGCTATTCGTGTTCGTGGATAGATTTGTCTTTTTTAGTATTCCTTACCAAAATGGTAAAAAGGAACCCTTATGGTGCGACTCAGTCTGTCTGTCAGACACAGCTGGATATCTCAAGAACTACTAAAACTATCAACTTCAAATTTGGAAAAGTTTTAGATGACGTTTGCCCGACTGTTTTGCAAATAAGAAAGAAATTTAAAAAAAATTGCATCATGGACTGAAAGGCGGAATCTTAAAAATTCGAAGTGGGGCTAATAGGGCATGCGAGATATCATATGGGATTACTGGAAAAATAAAACGATGTCTCTAAATAGCACACTTTTTCATAAATTCACCAACAAAAATTATATTTGTTCCACTATCGGTCAAGAGATGGTGCTGACCTAAAACTGCAATATTCTACACCGGAGACCAAACTGCACACTGCTACTTCGGAGGGCAAAGGCCCCCCGGGCTAGTAGTAAACTTTCAATTTTCAAATGCTTTTAATATTGTATTCACATACAATTTATAGTAATTAATTTTAAATGCAGTTTTGGTGCATTTAAGATTGATTTATACTATAAATTGCTTGTGAATATAATATTAGAAGCATTTGAAAATTGCAAGTTTTACTTGAGGCATTACGTCTATAGATACGATGGTTAGTCATAAGTCACCTTCTTCGACAAGCCTCCTTGTTCTCCTATTTATGCCGTTAGCCGCTTCCAGCGTCAGCGTCACAATGATTACTGAAATATACTGTAGATACGTCATTGGAATCAACGGAAAATTTTCTTTTTCCGTAAGAAAGCGCATTAAGTTCTCGCTCTAACTTGTCACGTGTCGTGATTTCAGTTGTAAATGCAATTATTTGTAGTCGGCAGAAGCGGTCTCTTTCAAACGCTGACGTCGGCGTATAAAATGAGTAGGAATGTTTACGCTGACATCAGACGTCGCGTATAGCATAAAATAGGGGATCAAGGCCTGACTGCGAAGTATTGGTGTTATCCTGCTCTATCCTGGTGGACGCCACACGACACATGCTATTTTGTGTTTCACAAATCAATGTCGTTGTTGCTCATAGGGTTTGACACAAACGCAAACCACAGCATTATAACCGACTGTATCTACACTATACAGCATGCAAACCCGGAAACATACGAACGCATTTCAATATTTAATCTAGGATACACATTAATAGATGTAATAATTGTTGTGAACGATGTATTGATGTTTCAAATAACCATTCAATGTTGTTATAATAATCATGTATTGAACGAAGTTAAAAATGCAGTAAGTACCTTAGATTAATTTGTATTAAAAAAAGCATACAGAATTGCGTCTTAAGAGTCCGGCAAACAGTGAGCTTCCCATACAAACGTGATACCCAAATGATTTGCAATTTAAGCATAATTAACTCTTCTTGTGATGTTATTCGAACTAAAACAGTAAGTACCTGTTTGTCTAGGGTTCTATCAAATAAAAATCCAAAATACTAACCCAGTTCAAAATAAATGCCAATTACATTTTTTCATACAAAACTGTAAATCGCATTAATTTTCATTTGGTTTGGTATTTTTTATTTTTTGTTTAATAGAACCCCAGACAAATACTGTCTTAATACGATTAACATCACAAGAAAAGTTAAGTATGGTTAAATTGCTAAGCATTTTGGTATTACGTTTGTATGGGAAGCTCACTGTTCGCTGGGCTCTAAATAGACGATTTCATAGAGTTCAAGTTTCAGAGACAAAAATAAAACAAAAAACACATTACAACTGATATACCAAACCAAAGAATCAATCTAGTCATTATTTATAAGAAAAAAGTCATTAACTACTTAAGTATTTCTTTAATGCATATCGTTGGGATTTTAATATTATTTTTTAAATAACTATTGTAGTACGTACTTACTGTTGTTAACTTTTAATAGCATAAGATAAACTTAAATAAATTGTGTAGGAAAGAACTTATATTTCGCAAACTGCGTGTTCTGAACTGCTTTTCTGTACTTAAGTACTTAGTTGTAAGTTTTGCAATGGAAATTGAGAAAGGAATTTGAGTATATCAAAATGGTGAAGTTTGGATGACATCGTGAGTATTTTGCGACTAGACTAAGTACAGCCCCCTGTTATGTAACTATGTTGCTGTTACATTGCTGTTTTAGTAAAATAAATGTGACAACTATGTAACTTAAAGCAGCAATGTGACTGCGATTTTTGTCAGTTTCAAACGGAAGTTGATTTCAACAGAGTTACAAAATCAGGGGGCCGGTATTAAGGGCGAAAGATAGCCCCGTAGTAATAGTTGTTCATGCTATACCCGTATAGTCTATTTGCTATACCTATTTTAGAACTATCTTGTTATTGGCTGTCGCTATTGAAAAGTTCCAAATCGCAGTATCAACTTGCAAATGACGAGTTTATATTGTATGGATGTGTAGTTAGGAATGACACCAAGAGTTTAGGTACCCCAGAATGTATCATGTACATACATAAATTTCACTCAAGTCAAGAGCAAAAGTAGTTCCTGCCTTCCTTTTAATACCCCCTACGGTAATTTGGGGTGTATATTTGGATATTTTCTTGGAAAATATGCGAGTACATTGATCGAAGGGGTACATGATAGAAGCAACTAACGGCGTTAAATGATAGGCATACTGCTGAATAAGCTTGGTGTAGAATTGAACATTTTACATCGGCCTTAAAAGTTGAAGTTGCGCACTGTTACTCAAGCAATCTGAATCATTTTGATTTGATGTTAATGCTCAACTTCAATTTTTTTATTAAGAAACAGGTCGTTTGAGGCCTTAGTTTAGATTTCTAATAGCTATTGGAAGTATGATCGCAGTCTGCGGTTGCAGATTCACGATCTATCCCAATCGTGGGATTTTTTCCACTCTTCCCAACATGTGAAAGTTTTGTTTTTATGCAGAAAATGTGGTTCAAATATTTAGTTTTTAGGGTTCCGTACCAGAATGGTAAAAATGGAACCCTTATGGTGCGACTCAGTCTGTCTGTCACAGCTGGATAACACGAGAACTACTAATGCTATCAACTTGAGGAATAGTTTTAGATGCCGATTGCCAAACTATTTTCCAAATAAGAGAAAAATAAAATTTTTTTTTTTTTGGACTGGGACTGAAAGGGGGTCTTAAAAATTCGAAATGAGGCTACTAGGGTATATGAGCTATCATATGAAAGAACGCTGCTTGCACATTCCCTACCAAAAAACCGTTTCCCCCTATCTCAGAAGTTACGAAAAATCTGAAATTATTTTATGTGATAGAAGTTTATGTAAAGATTATAGAAAAAATAAAACGATGTCTCAAAATAGTAAACTTTTTCAGCAGAACCCTCGGTGCGCGAGTCCGACTCGTTCTTGACCGTTTTTTTAGTAGGTTGAGATCGGTTAGTAAGAAAGTTAAATAAGTACTTGATCTGCAAAACTGTATTTTAGTACTTATAGGTATGTTGGGAAGAGTGGTGGTATAAAATCCATGTATCACAACTGATTGGGATAGCCAGTTGAGATATGAGGAAAAGATCAGATTCAAAAGCTGTTTTTCAGAATACAACAGGTAATTATTTCGAATCTCAAGACGTGTAGGTAAGGCATTCGGTATTGTTTGGAGTTTTTCATTTATGAATGTACGGAATAGCAATTTATAAAATCCAAATAAAATTATTAAAACGCGTGCGATTCCAACAACAATCCATATGGAATCGTTTGTAATTCTTTGACTTTTTATCTTTTAAAGTCTTGATATTCGAATGATATTTTGGATAAAAATGATTGTAGTTATGGAATGAGCCCTCGAGATGTAATTATTTTGTTTGATTAATATTGTATAATAATATAAGTGATTATATTATAATCAAATGATTTTGGACCAAGGGATCTCGCTAAAGCTTGTTCCGCTACTGCGATTGGGAATACTTTTTGTGATAATATGTAAACAACTCTTGTATAAGTTAACCAACTATGAATAGAATGTTTACTAAACAATAAACTGGGGTTTCATTTTATTATTTTTCTTTTTTTCCATACAAGTTGTAACTTTACAATTCGAACTTGATTCGAAGGCTGCTGGATACCATATGCCAAATGTTTCGTGCTTTGAAATCTTAGTTCTGTTTACGCACGTAGTGGCGCTGTACCAATTTCCATATAAAATTTTACGAAATTGGAAAGTAAAATAATATTTTCTGAAATTAAGAAAACAGCTAAAAGCTTACAGAGTGCTTAGTGCGAGATTTTTTACCTCACGCTCGAACGTGAGCGCGTTAGAATTTTGTATGGCATTGATAAAGTTCATCGCGTATTCCGCTAGATGTCGGGCCACAAATCCTATATAAAACGAAGTTTACGTTAACGCGGTCGAGTAAGTAAAAAATTTGCACTACGCACCCTGAACCCAATTCACAAAATGTTAAGTGATTATGATATGGTTGGTCTAGAGACGGGAAAAGGGTTTAAACCCAAAGGAAAGTAAAAAACTATGTAAGTAGAGATGTAAATCAGCTGGGTTAGGTGTGGTAAGAAAAAGAACCGGATCGTTTTTAACCGACTTCAAAAAAAGGAGGAGGTTATTACATACAGTGGTGGCCACATAATTAAGGACAGTGACTGCGATCTGATGATGGCTATCCAGGGTGTGAATGAAGGAGACCTTATTGATCTGTGGGTCTACCGTGCAAACAGTGGCGAAGGGTCCACATACAAGCCGTTCCCCCAGTCCTCAGTCCCCCGTTTCCTAGTCCGTGACAAGGCAAAGGCATTTGCCATGCGGATCGTTTGATTAAAACAAAAAGTTTTTATTTTTCAGTCAAAATACATTGAAAATCTAACTAAACGATAATAGTCTATTGTAATTTGAGTTGTAAACACAATATTGCATAAAATTCATTAAAAAAGTAAATTAAGGACGATTTTTCTGCAAAACTGTACTTTATCTACGTTGGGAAGAGTGAGAAAAAATCCATGTATCCTTTTTTTTTAATTTGAGATTTAAGCATTCACAATGCTATTTTTATACAATACTAAATAATATACTAGAAAAAATAGGACTCGCACCAGATCATGTTCTCGGACGGGAATCGAACCCGCGACCTTTGGATATCCGGTCCAATGCTCTGACCGCTGAGCTACCGAGTCACTAGTGGGAACGTCGAATTTCTTCTAGTATATCAACTCTTACGCTGCAAGCCAGCGCCATCTCACCAATGTAGAAGGAATTAACGTCGACATTCAACTGAACATCTTTCCAGATATTTTTAAACAGTTGATTAAGATGAGAAAGCTATATAACTTTTTTTTAATTTTGAGATTTAAGCATTCACATTCCTTTTTTATACAATACTAAATAATATACTAGAAAAAATAGGACTCGCACCAGATCATGTTCTCGGACGGGAATCGAACCCGCGACCTTTGGACATCCGGTCCAATGCTCTGACCGCTGAGCTACCGAGTCACTAGTGGGAACGTCGAATTTCTTCTAGTATATTTTCTAATGTATCCTGACTGATTGGGATAGAAAGCCAGTTGGGATAGATGGAACAGATAGTGATTATGTACTCAAAATTATTCATATAAAAATATATAGTATAGTACGAGAAATGAAAAGAAATATAGCGATGGAACCAAAATATTTATTCAAGACTGTAGTGTCGTACGTGTGCGTTTTACATCTGAATAACATTGAACACATTAAACTTAACGAATCTGTCAATGATTTATCCATCGAGTTATACTATCATGTCTTCGAAGAGAGATCACCGAAAATCACGATTTATATTTCCATTACCAAAGAATTAGTACGACTAGACGGATAAACCGTAACATCGAATGAATGCTTAGCTTATATACAATAATGACATGACAATGTGATGTCAAAGATTTATATGAACGCCAAAACTACACAGCGCCTTTAGAACCCGCTGTTAACATTTTTTTTATCAATATAACGTTTATAACAGATAAAGTAGTTAATCGTTATTCTACTCATAAATTAATAACACATTATAATACTTGCGGAACACGTGAGCGTCGAACCGTTGCTTTCCCATCACCGATACCGGTCTACCAAATGGACATCGAAGTCAATTTTGACAGCTTGCAAGAGAAAATAGCTCTTATGTCGCAGTCGTAAACTAAATTGGCTATTACATCGCTCAATCGTCACAATAAAATTGTTTTTTTATCCAATAACAATAGTTAATTACAGAAGAAAGCGTATAAATAGATTAACCAGTTAATTTAGTGTAAGGCTAAAGTACGGTCAAAGCCAGAAGCAGTTGAACATTTTTAGTAAGTACCATGTCGCGCCAGATACTGCGTCAGTAAAGTACCTATATGGATGCGATAAGTCGCTACTAAGCTTTATAGTTGGCGTGATAAAGATCCATAGTGTTCAGAAACTCTTGAGGCCGACGGTACGTAACACAAGTCAAACGGATACATTTTTACGTTGACGTCAACAAAGATACAGAAATTGTTAAAGCAATACCATCGCTCTAATCTTAGTGAGCATATAAATTGACGTTGCACCCTGTTCACTAACAACCATTTGGTTAGAATACCAGACGGATATTACTGAGATTTGTAAACTCTTTACAGTTATGATACACTAACTGCCGTACTCAGATACGTCAATTAATAAAATTGGTGCCTTCTCTTTCTTTTCCATAGAGATAGTATTAGACGACACGTTACTAAATGAGGCATTAAACTTAATTGATGTCTCTGAGTACGCCAATAAATCCGTTATCGACCGAACTATGTCGGCCGATCAAAACAAACTTACTTAATAAAAATATGAGAGCGTGTTTGCTTCAACCGACGTACGCGGTGTTATTACAAAAGATTTTTAAGCACCTGTCTAACTTAGACACTGTTTAAATGTAATGATGTCACTTTTTTGACAATTTGTTTGAAAGAGACAGCATTACATTCAAACAGTGTCTAGTCAAACAGGTATTTAAAAATCTTTTGTAACACCGCGTTTGTATTGATCTGCCGACATAGTTCGGCCGGTAACGAATTAAGTGTTTTAGAACCGTTACACTATAATGCTTAAAAGGTCGTAGTCAGTACATATAAAGCCAGGAGCTTACTAAATTGATTAATGATAGTCCTCTTACTATGAATCGGAACATAAACAAAAGAGAAAACAATATAAAGCACTTCCTATTCATTCTCATTTTATTTGTGTGTCCTAAATGGCTTCACGCATACCACTACCATTGCAATTGCAGGTAATGATGGCTTAGTTTGACCCTAGGGGATAATTTAGGCCCAATCTGGGAAAAAGGTTTTGCGCTACACACTAATGTCATGATGACGCTATATACACGCGAGTTGGCACGCGATTGCATACAATATGTGTATATGGTAATATGCACACATTACTGACACAGCTAATAGCGAACAAATAAGGTAACGCTACGTCTTTCTGGTACGAACTAGTGTATTGTCAGCGTTTTTGCGCTGAAAACGTTGTAAAAACCCCTTCATGATAGAGAACTATTGCTATCTCACTTTTGTTCATAGCACTGTCGCGGTCATGCGTTGTGCTTGCATGTGCCCGCATGCAGTCTTTCATTTAGGCAGCGGATCCTGATTGACATAACGCACGTGTGGGCGGGGCGTAATGAAATTGCAATAGAAAACCGTTCAAAGCATTTGCTTGCAAAGTGGCAAAGCGCTAATTTCTACGATTGTACATTTAGAATCGAACTGTACAATTTATTGAAGCTTTACTAGATTCGGCCAAAGGTAGCCCCTAGAGTCCAAGTGACCCGTAATTGGACCAATTTATTAATTTTGTCTCGATTGGAATCGCAAAGGGAAGTTATCTAGATAGACAAAACATATCGTTCATCACTTTATCACAATGATAATAAGAGTGGAGGCCGAATTCTGAGAAATTACTTATTCTAAACCTTATATCAATGTTACAAAGACATGTACCTAAAATGTGAGTAGCGCACGTTGCGTTCATATAAAAATATATTAGTAATATTAAACGCAACTATTACTATTCGACAACTAATGTATAAGTACATTCGGCCTCCACTCATAAAAAGGGTAAACACGAAGGAAAAATCAATACAACAAAACACAGCTGATTCACAATAATTATACAAACGATACGGAATACGCGTATAAATATATCAAAAGTGGAATTGAAAAACTGTTATCAAAACTATTTTATTGTACAAGTTACGTGAGCAGGGGTTCGCGATTACAGCTCGCGCTCTCACGGATTTCTTGCGAAAATGTTGTCCTTTATAGACTTCTCAATAAATTACAGTTGTAATCAAAAACGAGCTTGTTCATTTTTCTTAATTGACTATAAATTGCGGTAATAAAAACTTACAGCAGATATTTAGGAGTAACCGGATCTCTATATCCATTCAAAACCGATGCAGCCCATTGTTTCAAATACATGTATTGGAATCACATTCCAAAATCTGGCTGACTTTCATTGAATATGAAGCGGAAGACCAATAAAAGTACTATAAAGTAGAAATTGGCCATTTATTGAGTGTAAGAGTCATAGACAAGACACTGTTTGAAACATATCACAACCGTCTTTTATTGAAAACCTCCATGTGCGCTCACGCGAAGCACGCCATCTAGCACTACAACCTTAGTTTACCAAACTGGTAGACAGACTATAAACTATCAGCTATATTTTTAAGTATGTTAAAGTTGATAACAACCGTTGTCCATGCGTCGTCGGAGCGCATTTTACCGTTGCCGGAGAAAAATAAAGCGTCTATACAGTAGTTAAATTTCATATTATGGGCGGCGTCGATCGGCTGCAGCGGCATGTAAATTTTCATGCAAATATCGAATCTGCTACCTTTATAGACGTTTTATATTCCTCTGGCAATGGTAAAATCCGCTCCGACGCGGCCGGCTGGTTTAAATCGTACATAAGTATTCATTTCCATAAAAATGTTATAATCAATATTATTCGTAGAACAAAACAGAATACAATTGTTTTAAAATTATTTGTAAGTATTTTTATCATAAAAGTGGATTTCTAATAACTTCTAATTCATAAATAATTAAATTATAATAAAAATCTATAAACAAATTACACAAATGTATTTTATTTATGAAGATTAAAATTCGGGGTTTGAATTAAACTGACAGTAAATTTTTACTTTAATGATATTTAGGATTCTGTTCATTTCAAATAAATTAAAATTATTACTATTTTGTATTAAACTATGGATAAAATGTTACAAACACAATCACAATCTGTCTAACTGCTTAGTTTCCACCAAAGACATAAACTACTTACATGCAGAGGAATAACATTACATTCAGTAAATTACTTATCGTCCTGACATACGTCATCACTGACTTCAACTTTGTCATCACTGACATCATCGTCTCTGATTTCATCTTTATCACGCGCGCCTTTATCTTTATCGTGCACGCCTTCATCTTTATCGCGCGTGACTTCATCTTTATCGCGCGCGATTTCAACTCTCTCATCGTCGTCTTCCACAGGACTTTCATCCTTTTCCTCAATGGAGGAGTGCTCGTTGCGTAAACTGGCCCCGCCGCATTCTCCGGTCGGCCTTAGAACGAGGTACATGAGCAAGTCAGATAGAGATATAATGCCGATTACTTTATCTTCTTCGTCGACTACCACCAAACGATGAACCTGTGGAATAAAATTACTGCTTTCTATTCTTAAATTTGAGATTTTAGCATTCACAATGCTATTTTTATACAATACTAAATAATATGCTAGAAAAAAATTTACTCGTCACTGGATCATATTTTCCGGTGAGAATCGAACCCGCGACTTGGGGATTCCGGTCCAGTGACTCAGTAGTTCAGTTGGAAGAGCATTGGACTTTCAAGGGTCGCAGGTTCGATTCCTACCTGAGAATATGATCTAGTTACGAGTCGAATTTTTTCTAGTATTATTTAGAACTGATTTGTAGTTGAAGTCTACACTTAACGTGAAATTAGTTACCAATCATATAGACGGCACCGGAGTCCGACCGGAGGGCAATCTACATTCAGCCAGAGCCGGGCCGCATATCCACCAACTGAGTTTTGAATGTGACTTCTAATTGGTTGTTACACTCCCATGAGAAAATCTATTATGTATGGGTGAGAGCTCGGTGGCGCGGTATGTTAGCGCTTGGCCCTGTGATTGCGTCAGTTAAGCAGCTTTCGCAAGGATCCGTCATGAGATGGGTGACCGAAAATATATATCTTCCAGCTATTCTGTCCTTCGGAAGGCACGCTAAACCGTTGGTCCCGGTTGCATTTGCAGTCGTTAACACCCACCAATCCGCATTGAACCCGCGTGATGACCTGTAATTCTTATCCCTTGTTATTCACCCATAAAGCAGTGGAGACCATAAATAATTTAAAAAATATTAAAAAACATGACTGCCTTGCCAAAAAAGGGTAAAAATAAAACTTGCAGTCGGAGGAGCTTTTTGTGAAGCCTTTCATTTGATCCCCATATTAAGATAATTGAAAGGAAAAAATATTTTCGTGAAATAAAATCTCGTTGTGCAGCCGGCATATTTTTTTTAATCTATAGCTAGTGACACTCGGTACTATGTAAAGATTCTAACGATACCCCACACATCCAATTCAGTTCAGGCATTTGGAAGTTACAAAGAAACTTGCATAAATACAAACATTTCTGAACCCTGAACACAATACACTCCTTTTCGAGCAGTCGTGTTAAATGGCTGAGTGGAGTATAGTAATAGGATTGATTTGACGACCTCCGTAGTCGAGTGGCTTTTACACCGGTTTTCAAGGTGTCACCATCTCTGAGGTCCCGGGTTCGATCCCCGGTTGTGTCAATTTAGAAAACGAACTTTTCTATATTGGCTCAGGTCTGGGTGTTTGTGATACCACCGTTGTCTCTGATTTCCATAACACTTTACATAATACTTTGGAATCGGAGCAATGTATGTGATGTTGTCAAATATTTATTTATTTATTTATTTGCACCGTACCTCCGCCCTGACTATCCTCTCCATGACGTCGAACAGAGTCTCGTCCATGGTACATTTCTGGACGCCCTCGAACCAATCGTTGCGGTGCTCGTTCGCCTTCTTCAGCGACACGTCCAAATTGTTGTATGTCTTTTCTGCTGCCAAGTTCTGAAAACAATACAACAATAGTTATTTGATATACTAGAGACCAAAATTAATTACTTTTCACCTCTATCAGCGAGATCCGTGTTATAGGTAAGAACAGATATTTTCACTTTCCGGGTAAAAAGTTAAATTCAACATTAGAAACTTGTTCTCTCAACTCTTTTAAAGTTAGACAACTATCTCATCGCTGGACACACTCATTTTTTGTGATATATCACAAAAATTGTTCATTCAAACCTATGCTGAAAAAATTTGTTTATTTTACTAGACATCGCACGATGAGTGTCTGCAGGCGTCATGGTCACGTCACGGGAATACATCGATAATTTCGTGTAACATTTCGGCTCGACTTATTTCATTTATACTGTGCCGTAAAGTGCCGTTTTTTTTATTTTAATATCAATGTTAAATAATAATTTGCTATAAAATGTAGGTAGTAATTATATTTTTTGTCTATTTAATAGTTTATAAGAAATATATTTGCATGCCGTATTATTGGCTAAACATGTTTGGCTACTTACTATTGTTTAAATTACCACAATTTCATACCATGTTTACAAGCAAATAAAGATTTTGTATTTGTATTTGTATTTTGTAAAAGCAATATACTCACAATGACATCAAACTTGGCGTATATGTCCTTCAGCCTGCCATCGCTGTCTACCAGCGGCAGCGCAGAAACGCGGCGATTGACGAACTTGCGCAACGCGTCGATGATCGACGTGTCCTCCGTCGCCGTTTCGATGTCGTTCAGCGTGCCAATGCGGAGCTCGCGCAGTTTGTACTGCAAGTACGACGGCTTCGGAAGCTCGTTTATCTGGAACAAGTGTTAGTTGGATATTGTTTGAGTAATTATAAAGCGGGAGTTACATTCGGCCGACGTGGCCATGATCGCCGAACTGAGCGCGTCAGGCTTGTCGTTTAGAGCTACTCAACATCCATGTGTATCCACGCCTTGCGACGCGATACCACGTTAAGCAACGCAACGAAAAGTATGTCTTCTGACGCGCACATAGAGTACATTATTAGATGCTCCCAGATCGGCGTACCTACGTGGCCCACGCCTGTCTAATGTGTTTCCCGCTTAACACATGCCATATTTTAGCTCGCTCTGAAGTTGCTTCGCGCAAGCGCAGAGTGTATTTTCCGTACATGCGAGTATTAAAGATCACCTCGTATTTAGATAGAGCTAGAAGTTTTACGCGATCTATACTACCGTCCACTCTGGATTCGGTTGATAAAAGTCCTAAAATAGGGGCAATGATACTTTTCACAAAGCAATGTGGTGAGTTTGATGGTCATTATTTCTGTCTCATTCACGTATGGTAAATTCATTTCATATGCCTTCTAAGGCATATGAAATGAATTTACCATACGTGAATTCTAATTTTGTTACGCTTTTCTTTTCAAAAGTGATGTAGCGGCCGAGCGTACCTAACTAAACTATATGATGAGCCATGCCTATGGCTCTACCATGAGTTGATGCAAATTGTTTTCGCTATCGAAAACTATCGTCTTTCTCTTTCACTCACTTTAACTATGAGCAGTATATCCGATAGTTTTTAATTCCAAACTATCGGATATACCGCTGCAACATCAACCTATGGTAGAGCTACTGGTAAAACTTACGTATAAGAACAAGAAGCGCAGTATCCTCTTGTGCGTGAGTATGTATAGCACGTTGCCGGTCTCGGGGTCGATGACCGGCAGCCTGTGGACGCGGTTGGTGATGAGGATTCGGATCGCGTCGTACAGGGACGAGTCCGGCCCGATCGACACTAGCGGCATCACGGAACCTTTCAGCACCTCTGATGACAAACACATTATGATGTTGAGACTGTATAGTTGTTCTATCTCACGAATTCCCTTTCCTATGAATGTTGTTAGGTGTGTACATATTGTTTTAGTGTGCGTAATGCGAAAGCGCACACTAAAACAATGTGTATTAAATTAGCATTTAGAATGCTTAAATCTCAAATTAAAAAAAAAACATTTTCGACATTCCTAAAATTGCAGCAGGTATCAAAATTCCATGTGCTAAATTGATACTCACGTCGCCAAGTCTCAAGGCGGTGCTCCTCCAACTCCTCCATGGCAACGTTGGGGCTCGTGTAGTACATCTGCAGGATCTTGATGAAGTCGGTGATGGTGAGCATGCCCACGAACCGTTGCCGCTGCGAGTCCCACAGCGGGGCGGCGCGGACCCCTACACGGAAACAAAGATTGCGCTCAAAAATAATACTTAGGTGATTCTTGAAACGTGTCAAATGTTTCAAGTGTAAAGGCTGTCTTTTGCAATATTTTATGCTGTTTCAAAAAATTCTGAACACAAATACTAATGCTTAGTAAGTGTAGATAGCGTTTAGACCAAAAAACATTGCACACGGATCTGTCATTTCTGAAGAATCGCCCAATTATAACATTTTTATAATTCACTCTTGACCAAAAAAATTCCACCTACGACAATTTCACCATTTATATCAATATGTGATCGATTATTTTTTGCGATCGGAGGCCATGTTCAAGGTGGAATATTTTCCAGAAGCTTCCACTTAGAAACCCAAACGACGGGACGACATTTTATATGTTGCCTGACTGTACCTAAAATATGGTGTCTTGCGTTTATCATGTTTTGCGAATATGATATTTCACGAATGTGTTATTATGAGATTATAATGTCTTGCTATTATGATGTTTTGAGAATATCATATATTGCAACGAAGGGGACCAAACTAATGGCTGTCTTGCCAATACAACGTGTTACAAAAGTACCCCTAATGCCGAATATGGTAGATAGAAAGGACCTTTTGATATTTTCGTAATTAATTTTTGTATGAAACAGCTGAATTTATTTCGCGATTTCAGAGTTGATCCCATAGTAAAAGTTGTTCAGTTTGATGGTCCTTATCTACCATATTCGGCTTTAGGGGTATTTTTGTAACACATTTTTGTATATGCGATCGATTGAAAATGGATCCCTGAGCCGGCTGTCTAAAAGTTTTATTATGCATTCCAGTTCCATAAACATTTTGACACCGAATAAATGTTTTCATAGCATATATTTTCCCATTGAAATATTGAACTAATATAATTGAATATTTATTTGAAGGTGAAACCAACGTTAATGTATGTGTAACAATAAACGAACGTAAAGAATAAAAAGAACAAATATCTCTATTTTAGTCATATTTTAAACCATGTTTTAGCTTATACAAATCTTTTGGCAACATTATCCCCGACTAAAACTCACTTTAGAATATGTTGAATATCTGCGGTTCTACAAAACCTCACGTTTAGTAAAATCTAATAAAACTTTAAAAATACTGAGCCAAAATGGCTTAATTTTCAGATTTCTATCATTCATACGTTACCTAATCATAACTAAAATCCAATAAAATAGTTACTAATACCCTAATATATCATAGTTATTAATACCCTAATATACCCTAGGGTATTAGTTACTATTTTATTGGATTTTAGTTACGATTAGGTAACGTATGACGGATAAAAATTTGAAAACTAAGCCATTTTGGCTCAGTATTTTTTGCCTCACCTTAGACAGTGCGCTTTGTAGGGAACTAGAGTTCTAGGTTGTTATTATTCTAAGGTACTAGCATTTTTTCTACTAAGACCCGACTTCACCAACTACTTAACCAGCCAATTAATTTTTAATCATCTGTTTTTAATATTTTCTCCATACATAAAAACGTTAAAACAGACGGTTAAAACTTAATCACTAGTTTGTGCTGATTTTTCAATCCTCAGTTAACAGATATCAGTCAGTTTAAATATTAACCAAATTTATTAAAGGACACCCTAACTGTGGCAGACAAATTAATGGCAAACATTTCTAATTTCGCTGTATAATACGCTATCAAACAGATAAAGCTTTATCTAGGCATTGAGAAAGCTCTAACACAACAAAAATACTGTTACGTCGTCAACGTTGTTTACTAAACAACAAAACAGCGTCTGTATTATAGCATCGTTGTTATGAAAACATTCCCTTCGGTAGACCAATCATTATGGAATTTGGCAACGATCCAATGAGGCCGAAAGAAGCAACGACAATTTTAACGTGATCTTACAATTCATGTATGCACAACGTGTTTTTTGGTCCTTGCATAATTGGATTTTGTTATTTTTAACAAACGAGTTTTTAAACGTCTTATTCATAAAAAGCCTATAAGCTTGTTATAAATATTTTTTGCAAATAATTATTCATGATCACTCAATAGCTACAAACGCTCTATAAACTTTTAATAAAGATAAAGAAAGGTGTTGCGTACTTTATCCCTATTTAAGTGAATAACATGGCCAAATACATACGAGGGGAGTTCAAAGTAATCTCGGTATCGGAAATCTTTCGCAAATAATGAAGGTAGTTTTTATCTCTTAGGACGTTATCCAGGGTGACAATTAGAAAATTTCGTCAGTTTACCATCATTAGTTTTTTCACATTCGTGCTTCGAGTACAACAAAATATCTGACGCGAAAATGTTGACCAAAATTGAGCGCGGTGGTGCTCGATTCACTCAGTGCGCATTTCCAAAGTCGCTATTCAGGAGTGTGGTTTCCAATAAATCAATCATCCACTTTACAGCCCAGACCTGGCACTTGTGACTATTTTTTGTTACTGAAGTTGAAAAAATTGCTTGGTGGAAAACGATTTTCGGACGATGAAGAGCTCAAGGCGACCATAAACGATAATAAGTTTGCAGAGAAGGAAAGTTATTTTTAGAGGGTATTAAAAAGATGATTTCATGTTGTAAGAAGTGTATTGAGATTGCAGTTGAATATACAAGGTGTTACATAAATACCCCTAATGCCGAATATGGTAGATAGGGACCATCAAACTGATCAACTTTTACTATGGGACCAAATCTGAAATCGAGAAAAATAATCAGCAAAAATTAAAATCGAAAATATCAAAATGTATGGAACAGCTTTTTTTTTTCGCGATTTCAGAGTTGGTCCCATAGTAAAACATGTTCAGTTTTATTGTCCCTATATACCATATTCGGCATTAAGGGTATTTTTGTACCATGTTGTATAGAAAAACAAAATAATTTCAGATTTTTCTGCCTTTTCTTTCATTTCCATACCGAGAATACTTTGAACTCCTCTCGTAACTGCTGATTGAAGTGACAGCTTTCACGTTATTTTACAACATATTGACGTTTAATGACAGATAATTATTTGCTTTTTTCGGAAGCCAGTAGATTCGGCTGTTTTACCTATGGATTCATCAGAACGACAACGTAATAACGCTAAAATAGCCCAATGCAAACATTTTCTTAAAATACGTTTATGAATAATAAAACTTATTTAACGTTTAATAAGCCTTATCAGCATTTTAACTTGAATGGCGGTTAAATATTACTACAAACAGTTAAATTTTCTCAATGTCTGTTGAATATGTTATATGGGACCGAAGACTGTCACAGTCGCAACTGTAACCTCAGTGAAATATGGGTTTGCTATGAACTGAAACGTTACACACACACTATTCCCTAGAGTATTGGATAAAGGATCAACCGATAATAAATTGGAAAGAACCTCAAAGTAAAAAAAACACAGTGTCCGAAATAATGATAAAAAAATCTTTAAGTAAAAGTTTTAAATTTGCAGTACCTATTGATTTACAAATGACAGTATTTTCTTTTCTTTACAAACAAGGGTTTTAACATGTTTGTTCAAGTGATATCATAACAAAAGCTTATTGTTCGAGTTCTAAGAAAATATAATAGCGTCTCCTTTTATCAAAAAAAGTTATTTTTGGCTAATAAAGAAAATAAAACGTTGCTCTCCATCTCTAGTATCTAAACCCCAATTAAATTCAATTAACAAGTAAATAAAAATATTCAAAATAATTGCTCGTATGTGTATTTTGAGAAATAAATAATCAGAAATCGATTTACATAAACATTAGTATTTATGTATCTATACACTACTAGAACGTTCGCATCTGCAAGTATTTTAGTCAAAGGAGATGAGATAATATATCGTTAGAAGCGTCTTTAATCGTAAGCTGGTTATAAGCTATGTGACGTCACATTAAATTAAATATGGCGCCGTCTAGAGGACTTTTAGGACTTAGTCATGAACTAAAAAAAATCTAATGATGCCGTGTTGGGTATAATCTTAAACATTCAGAACGGGAGTAGGACAATTCGTACGTGTCAGTTTGTAAAAACTAGTTGGCCACGAACATCCGCCATTTTGTAACACATATCGCCGAACGCAGCTCCGCTTAAATGGTGTATTGTGCAGTGTTTTTGAACAAAAGACGACGACGCAAATTTAAATTTTACTTAAGACGGGATTTTCTATTACACGTAAGTATAATATTATTAACACTTATGTAGCCACGAAGAAAACGCAGTTTGTTTGTGTAAAGTAATGGCAGACATTGCGATAGCAAAACGATAACAAACAGCATGGTTCAAATCAAAAGTGCTGTGACAAAGTCCAAAGAGAACGAAAAAATTATCAAATTATTTCTAACTATTATTTTGATGTGATCGTATCAGCAGTCAGCACCAGTCAACACATAAATTATCAAAGATTCGTTTTTTATAATTAATATGCAATTGTAGGTATTGACTTTTTTGCAAAATCTATACTTACATAGTATTTTCGTCTGTTTGTCTGCGTCTCCGCTAACTTCTTTTTGCGCCATCTTTCACTAACTCAATTTTAACTCAACTCAAGTTCACTAAATATCATTTCTGTAACTTATTTGAAGATAAAAGGGCAGAAAGATGTTTTATGTATGTTAAACATTTATTTGTAAGCGTATTTTAGTGACTGTTGGTGCAAATCACAAAATCAAATAAAGACTAATTTAAAAATTCTTGTCGTTATCACTCATATTTAAATCATTCATCGGTCTTTTTACGCCAATCACTAAGCGTGCAAGGACATGAAGTGGTGTACTGGCGTGTGTGCCTCATCTCCCCCCCACAAAATCGGCGGATAAAATCTAGTGTAGAAGAGTGCTCTTGGCTATTCCCTTTCTGAATGCTCTTAGGATATAACTATAAATAAGGACAACATCAAATACATTGCTTCGATTCCAAAGTAAGTAGCTAAAGCATTTGTGTTATGGAAATCAGAGACAATGGTGGTATCACAAACACCAAGACCTGAGCCAATATAGAAAAGTTCCTTTTCTAAATTGACCCAACCGGGGATCGAACTCGGGACCTCAGTGATGGCGCCACCTTGAAAACCGGTGTACAAAGCCACCTGACCACGGAGTTCGTTAAATTACTAGGTAGATAATTCATCTTACTAATACAAATAAAATAATTACTACCCCCAACTAAGATCTTTGATTTCTATGAGATTATATGTATGTATATACTTAAGTTGAAATCATTTACAATCTCCACTGTGTTGTTACAAAATAAGAGACAAAAAATTTTGCAACAAAAAGTCAAAAAGTAAAAGGGAATGTAAATATGTGTTCTTTAATTGACAATGATCAAATGTTATCTAACTTCACTAATAATGTTAATGGTTGTCTCAATTTTATTAATACTAATATTGAGTATTATAATGAGATTACGCAGGTACCTCCTGAAGAAACAATACGACTCCCTTACAGTGGAGACTATAAATATGAGCCAATAACGTGAAAAAATCACTACCTTTACTAACATGTCTTATGCTGATATACTGGCTGTTAGGCCCTTTATTCTCAATTAGTCACACTGAATAGTGTCACAATGTGACTGGTTGAGAGAAAAATTTGCAACGAGTAACAGATGTGACTCGATGCGAATTATTATTCTCATCTAGTAACACTTGTTAGTAAATGGTCGAATTTATTATTAACCATTTATGAATCATTTACTAATAAATGTTACAAGACGAGAACAAAAATTCGCATCTAGTCACAAATGTTATTCGACACGAATTTTTTTCCGAACGTGTCACACTATATATGAACCAGTGTTACTAGATGAGAATAAAAATTCGCAACTAGTCACACCTGTTCTCTCAACCAGTCACAGTGTGACACGATTCAGTGTGACTCGTTGAGAATAAAGGCTGTTGGCATTTCATCATTTTAATGCCTCGATTCTCTTTTATGCTAAATAATTTATGAGTAACAATAACACTGCGCACTCGCATCCTAAAGTAGGTACGTAAATTAACAAAACAAGTTAAAAATAAACACAGTTAAAAGCTTTTCAATTACTGTCACTGTGACCAAATAAAGTTAAGTTACAATCCTAAACAAGCTATACTATTCTCTTAACCGCATGTATATAAATATTCAGATAAACTTAATACTTTTTCATAATAAGGCTAGGGAAGACGATATCTGGAATGATAAACACCTTGGTTTCCATGGGAATGATGTCGTATTGTTTCTTTCGGAGGACCCCGGGAGCGACCATTTCACAGCTGTATCAAAATAAATATTTAACTTTACTATTGTCAACGACAAACGTTCGCCGTGCGCTGCGCAACTTGAATGGTGTCACAATCTATCCACTATATATACGTAATCACGAGTGATCGATAAAACAGATAAGAATTCGCAAAGCATCTATATAATAGCTAAGCACAAAACAAAAATATGTAGGTACACATAGATAAATATAGGTACGGCTACAACGTAGGTATGACCTTCAGATAAAACCAAAAGGAATGAATAAGTAACAATTGATATGATTTATACTTGTAAAATGAGCGTCACACAATGCGATATTAACTCATTAGCTATTGCAATAGAGGATAAAATTGAAGAGAAAATACCGAGAGAGAAATCGCTATGCGTAGCTCGAGACATTCTTTTGTACGCGATTGGTTATGAATGAGTCATGTGTTTTTGTGCAGATCGTATCCGACTACTGTACATATTGGTTAATCCGCCAGCACAGTTGATAAGACTCACCATTGTATACTAGTGCGAAGAATGCCTTCTTGACGAGGAGTTGTGTATCGAAGACCACCAGTTTCGCCGAGGTCGGTATCAGATCGTAGCACTTGTGGAATTTGAAGAACTTCACGAAGATCTGGGACTCATCTTCCTCTGTAATCAACATTATAATAAATCAGTGGAGGCGGAAATATAGAGACATGTCAAACGTCAGCTCGCCTCTTAGTTGCAGTATCAACTGAAGGTGATACCGCAATTTCGCTGTATGCAAAAAATAGAGGAAATTGAACTCTGTTTTACCGGAATTGAGGTGTTCTGACTGAACATAAAACCGGTTGAATGTGCCTATGTATTTGTTACAGGTGAAAATAAATTGTACGTTGCTAGTCAGCGTGGTACTATGATGCGTCATTATACTAAATTCATTATACTCAACTATCGCGTTTTTACAATAATTATCATATTAAGTACTACATTCATGACTAAAGTAAGAAACGAAAGAATAAGTAAATAAGGAATCTATTTTTATACAATACTAAATAATATATTTAAAAAAAATCGAAAAAAAATGATGCAATCGTTTCCCACGTTGTTTATCAATGTTATCTTGTCATTTTATTATGGTACCTATAAGGTATCAAAGCCGGCTAAATTAACATAGTTAGTAGACTGGTAATGTTCAAGGCTCTGTTTGAAATACATAGTGTTCGTTAAATCTGCTACGGCTGGTGAGAGCCAGGTAGGCTAATTGGCAGGACACAGTTAACGCTTCAAGTGAACTTTCCCAAAATATAGTTAATTTGTATGATGCCAAAAACAAACACACTTTGCAACTCAATAAAATAAATCAAAAAATAAACTACAACGACATCACATATCTATTTAATTTAAGTTTGTTGCTGATTGTTACTAAGTATATAGGGAATTCAATGACATTATCAATCAAAGTCGTATCGTAGCCCCTGCCAGACAACACGTAATATAATAATCGTATCGGCAACATATAATTTATCGCTAACCCGCACCTCCGCTCGGTCCTCATTTCCTCACTCCTACTTATATCCCCTTTTTGCTCATTGGGGCAATGGCCCTCATACATAATATCTATACAAACAAATATGCCGTTATTTTTTCAGTAGCGTTCCGTGTCAGAAACGGCAAATGGAAATTAGATGGTAACTCTAATGAGCTATGATATTGTAAGTCATCCACCAATATGATCCCACTAATAATCAATTTTTAGTTGTGTTGGAACGCTTTGAATTTTAGTATTATTTTTAAGGTTTCAACCTTTATTTAATTAATTACTTAATAATATTTTTGTCCTTTATTTTTTATTAAATAATACTAAAATAATTACCAAATTGATAACATTGTAAATTGTACATGAATGCATTCAATCTTAAGAGGGCAATCTTTTATCTCGGTTTCTTCAATACAGTTTTTTAACTAGTGCAGAAATCAACGCCACAAATCGGTGTTAATTAAGCATTTTAAATTTGTAAGAGTGAGACATCACTCTCACTCTTTGTCCTATGTTGCTTTAAGTGGAATACCTCGGTTGCTATTCGCCCAGTTGTATATGCTCAGTTGCAGTTAGATGCAGGTAGTAAAGTACAATTTATAAAAATCGGCTTAAATTAATAACAAAGGATAATGCAACTCTTCCATAGTAATCTGGTCTATAAAAAAAAGTATTATATAGAACAGAGAGCGATCTCAGTGAATAGATACATATAGTAATACCGTACAAAGAAATTATCTCCCGGAGGTGATAAGATATAGTCACGCAAAATATAAAAAGTATACATTTACTACAGTACAAAAATATGTAAAAAAAAAAGAAAATCTCGCTATACCTGAATTTATTCGACACGTATCGTCTTTAGCTTTTTTTATCGAGAAACCATACAAATCTGACTCACCGATAAAAAGATATCATCAGTCAAAAAAGTAAAAAATAAGGTTTTTGCTTGGATATTTTGCCTATTACAGCCGCACAGAGCTAAATGGCTGAAGCTTGACAGCTGAAATTGGATTAAGTCAATGTTTGAATAAACATTTTTTTCTTGTTATGCCCCCTTTTTTAAAATTATAAGTTGTATAACAAGTGAATAGTTACACAGAGTTTTCTCCCTTTCTTTTTAATGTGACAAAAAATATATAGAACAGAAAAGTTAAAAAAGGAGAGGAGAGAAATACTCAGACGGTAAAGGAGATGTTTGAGATTGATTACAAATACATCTCCAATAAAAAACAAAAAGATATAAAAGAAAATTTTCTTCTGCGTCACGTAATCAAATGTTTGCTGCACAGCGACAGCTAAAAGAAAAACTAGTGAAATTTTTTATGTTTAGTGTGTCGTTGAAAGTGAAATCAATGGCAAGGAACGGTATTTTCACAAGGGCGGTCGTGTCTAACCGCCAGTCGCAGTCGCTCGTAAACGTGGTTTTTATGACCTAAGAACGTAGGTACACGATGTACATCGTCACACTTCGTCCGTTAATCTCAGTTTCGAATTCGAATGAAGCTCTAAATAAAGCAATATTTAGAAAAGGCATTAAATCTAGTAAAGCCAATAATACCACATCGACAAATATGCATTTTCCGGAGGAATCTGGGAATTCTACAGTACGAAACTACAATCGGAATAATGGAGGTCGTGTAATAGAGTAAGTAGTGCAGAACTGCAGAGGATCAAGCTCACTCAAGATAAGCTAACTAATCTATTTAATGTAACTTTTGTATTTTTCCTTCGAAAGCGAGATTTCATTTTATGATTACGCGCGACACGGGCTGCGCTTTGCAATGATTCGGATCACATTGTTTTTCCAAATGTTGCACCAATAAAAATTATAACCATACCAGTGTTATAATACTTATAATGGCATGTGAATGTGACAGATACCATATGTAGCGCGCAGTCACTCTAACAAGTTTAACAAGAATACGAGTATAAGGTAAACTTTAAAAGAATGAAATATTTGGTGCTATTCGGTTTCCGAGTTCAAAGCTCAGTGTTAGTATACATAAAAAAATTGTTGCCTCGTTTTGAACATTGGAAGTGAGGAAGCAATATTCTTTGGCCATTATTTCGTTGAAACAAAGACTCTCAATTTGGCAGGCATACCTACGGTATTGGGTATTGGATGTTTGCCAACGAGTTCTGCTTCAGGACACGTCAAAATATAATCGGACCATCCTTTAAATTAATTGCTAAGGTGATCAACTATGGTGGACATAGAAATAATTATGGCTTGGCGTTATGTCACACCTACAGATACTTAATGTGACACCATAGAATATGAACTTAACACTATATTATGTAGTGCCATTGGCAGATGTATTTAATATCACTGATACGTAGTATTTGTAATATGGTATTTGATAGCACTGCAGCTTAGATAGGGTAAATTTTTATGTCAGAAGCAGAATAATAGGGAAAACTTTTATCAGACTAGAATTTTACCGAGTCCAAGAATCTGTTTTTCTATCGTTATATAATTCAATGAATGCAACGAAAATGATAATACTCTTATTGTTACACTTTTTATTTTTTTTAACACTACGCAAAATTACTAAATAATAAGGTGACCAAAACACTCAAAGTGGTTATGGCTCCTAGTGTCATTATATGCTTTACTGATTCTCATATAAGTTTACCGATCCCATAGTTACCGAGCTCGTCAAATATTTGTATGGCTATTGGTTGTTTAAAGATTAACTGCTAGAGGCACTTTACAAATTTTCATACTAAAATACAGTCGCTGACAAGTATCGTACCTCTATCAAACTCATACATAATAGTAGTACATCCGATTCTGTTTGCGATATTTCCGAATACAACTACCATTGCGTGCAACCAAATCGACTTAAGCGCTTATCGCTAATATAGACTAATGGCTCTGTAGAGCTGTAGACATTTTTGAACATTTTTCGAAATAGTTTTGTGATATTTTTGATCATTTTTCGAAATGGCTGAAATATTATATTTCCGTCATTTTGAAAAATTTCTGAATCGACAAAAATGTCTATATAATTGAAGAACCTGCTTACAAAATTTCACGAGAATCGGTTGAGAAATGCAACCTGTAGAGGAGAACAAACGGACAGACATACGAACCCAACAAAGCTGAAGCAGAGACGCTTCGCGCTCGCTCGGTCAAAAAGGGGCCGAAAGTTCATTTGTTTGTTTTTTTTCAATACACCACCAATTAGCTTTTACCACCAAGATAGAACACCAATTTATTTTAACTTCATTGAACATTGTACCTTTTATATTCTATTGTCTGGTACTTAAAGCAAGAAAGAAGACTCAAGAAAAACAAATGAGCGAATGTTCATAAAGACTCGATTATTTGAGACAGTTGACAAATCAATGCAAGCTTTTTTAGACTGCTAATTTGGGAGATGAGCATGGTCTATCTATGATATTAAATAAGACTGCAGAAACGCACACCCTTTTTACAAACTGTGTATGGTTATGTTTATAACGCAAGAACGTAGACAAAACAAAACTCATCGTATTACCTCATCTTATCAGAGTTTGCTTGCAACATGACGCTACAGAAATACTTCCACGATAGTTATTTGTTCAACAAGTGAGCAAAGTTATTTTCTGCTGTGAGCAATGACTTTAAATCACGAACTAGTGAAGTAGTCTAGAATTGAATCACGAACAGCGTAGCAGCGAGTGATTCTGATTCAGACTACTGAGCAAGTGATTTATAGGCACGAGACATTAATTTCACCTCTACAGCGAGAAAAGTGAGACGTTTAGTAATCAGCGCGCGAGGTGTGTTCCGTCGCATGCCATTTCATAATTTGACACATACCGTCAAACTTCGATAGATTATAATCTATCGAAAAAATAATGCGTTAAATTGTAAGCAGTATTGTTACGGATTACAATTTTTCGACGGTTAACAATCTCGCGAGCTCGCGAGATAGATTATAATCTAACTGTATTTACAATTTTACGAGGACATAAATATCGGCATCTAGGTGTGAGTAGTTCTGGGGTCGAGTTACTAGCATGCGCATGCTTTGGTGAATTCCGTTGCGCTTGCGTTATACAATACCGTGCAGATCCAATTGACACTTTTATGAAGACACATTATGAAGAAAGGTATCCTTAGTATTATGGAATCTAAGTTATATGACTCTTTGAATGTGTTACATAATAATATCATGTCCAAGTATTATATCATATTAAGAATTTAAGATATTATGATGTCACACATACAAAGTCTAAGGTATTTGTAACATAATTATTGGATAACCTAGGTAGGTTCGCTTGTTTTTTATTGATGAAACTGACAGTTTCATCAAAATAAAAATATTATTGTCTTTAAATAAAAATGTTACATGTATTAAAAGGGCTTCTTTCAAAGGATCACAGGGGTTAAGAATTAATTCTTATTAATTCAATTGACAGATAATTTAATTTCATTGGCAAAATATAATGTTTCTTTTGGGTAACGCACATTTAAAAACAAATTAACAACCATCGTTTCGTAACATCATTGCAATTGCGACTTTAAATAGGGCAAAAAATTAAAAAATAATTATTTTAATGAATTACTTTAATTTAATTACTTAGCAGGTTATTTATATCGATAATTATCCTTACTAATATTATAAATGCGAAAGTCCGTTTGTTTGATTTTTTGTTACGCCTTCACGTCGTGAAATTTTGCATACACGTTGTCAGGGGTACAGAGAAGGACATAGGGTACCGGTCATCCCGAAAAAAATTATTGTTCCCGAGGGTTAGCAAAAAACTTTCCACGCAGACGAACTCGCGGGCGGTCGCTAGTTGTTTAGTAAATTAAATAATCAATCGATGGCAACCAACTCAACCAAAGTTATTCAATGGAGTGTCGTCAAATAGTCATCGTACGCAGCGCATATTCAACTGTACTACGCGTTCACTTGATCATTGCCGCTACCTCCCGGCCCGCTTCGTCATACCGCACCCCCTGCGTCGCCTTTCTAGTACGGCTAGCAACGCAAAGCTTAATTTTTGTTTCTGTTGATTTAATCATTACGTTCGTTATTTGTGTTGTTATAATGATCAAAAGAGTAAAGTTCCTACATAATGGCGAACCTAACTTATCTAAAAATTAAAAACAGTTGAAAAACATGATTACTTTTTTGTCTACAGTACCGTTAGCTGTGACGTAATAACGGTCGTCGACGGCAATCACGAAGTGAACGCGTAGTACTCACAGCAATCAGATTGCCGAACTGTCAGCCTTTATAAAATTAAAAAGTGTTTCTAACAAACAAAGTTCATTTTAAAAGTAGCTTATAAATTCTATTATTTAGGCTGCATTTACAAGAAACATAGTCAGTTTGTGTTATGTTTCATAGGTTCCAGATAGCACCGTATCATTTGAATTAATTTAGGAATGGAATATTACATAACTTAGTGTTGGCGATTCATTCGTAATACGCAGATCATTCGGTGCGTAACTGCGTACCCGACCTAGGCGAACAGGCCCGCTGTGGGGGCGACGCTAAAATATCGAACAGTCGCAAGTCGCATCGCACCCTCGGTGGGCCTACGTGACCGAAAACACGGGGTGTGGCGTTTAGGGGGTTCGTATTTAATGCGATTGAAATCAGTCAGTAGACTTTATACTTTTAAGAGAAGAAAAAGTGATTTGTATTACTTTAGATTTTTTATTTTTTTCTCCTTTTCATTATGTGAAGCCAAAACGACCAAGCGAAGCGCAAGGGCACTACCCACCTGAAAGCGAATGGACTGTATGAAATGAAAGATTGAGTGCGAATAAATGTTATATTATAATCAAATTGCAATAAACCTAATCTACACGTCTTCACCTACCTACCTGTTCAACCACTGCTTACTCTTCGTACACTTCGCCATAGATAAAAACTTATCGTTCCGTTACACCACCTCTTTTCTCCAAGCGTTTCGTCGTTTATTTGAACCCTCACAACTTGGGTTTGGATTATACCAGATAAACAAAATTCTGGGGTTATGATGTCAATTGTGGACTTATTAAACATAGAAAGTTTCAATTGCATAGCGCTTATACTTTAGATTTTATTGATAACTAAAATTTTGATTTCGTCACTGACTCACTGATGATCATCAAAATTATTAGGGTACTTTCTGAAGTCCTAGAAAGCTGAATTTTGGTACATAATCAAGTATTAGTACACAAACAACAAACAAAACAATGAGACTTCCGTTAAAGACAATGTAACTTATTGGCCCATTTTTTGAAAAAGTATGGTACTAGAATGAAACTTGTTTCCTATTATAGTTTATCATTAGGGTTGACTTTTACAGAGGTTATATAGACTGTGCTTTTACTGTGGCACCAACAAAATCACGGTGAAAATGAAAAAAGTTATAATGCACTGAAGCCAGAAAAAAGCCGGTAAAGTGCGAGTCGGACTCGCGCACGAAGAGTTCCGTACCATTATCTATAAAAACGGCAAAATCATCTATCAAGCGCGGTCAGTAATTGGATGGGTGACCACCGCGTGATCCGATTTTCTTATGCAGCTGAGATGGACTCTGTGTAATAGAAAAAATAAAAAAACACTCAACTTTTCATGAATTTTGGGACGGAAAATTCCGCTTCAGATAGACTCAAAATCATGAGTCGACTATGCTCTGAAAGTTTTAGCTAGGGTGCTACTAACACCCTGTATTTAGATTAAGAAGAAGAAGATATAGTATAGAATAGAACTAAATCGGATACTTGTTGCGACTCAAATTAAAAAAAAATCGTTGACTCCTCTGATTTTGAAGTCGATTAATAAATTAGTAGATATTAAGATATTTACCTAATAAAAAATTCAACAAACCTAAAAAGCGAATCGCTGTAAGTAAGGCTTTAGCTTTTCTTTACGTAAACCTAATGTAATTGGATTATTCTTGCTTCAACGGAAACATGCTTCAAAGAGGCCCAACTGTTCCATTAGATTTGATAAGCCACAAATCCTTGCCAAAGAACAAAGATTCATTCCCAGAATGCTACGCGAGGCTATTGAAATCAACAAATATCCATATTTCAATAGAAAAGATGGTTGGAAAGTACCACCAGCTTGGGACCCCATAATCCATCAACTAAAATCCCATCTCATATCACACATTGCAGGTTTTGTAGATAGTGACCATAAGGGAGGACGATAAACCTTTCTGAGTTTTCTTCCGCAAGTTCTTTCTCGGAGAGGCCTCTTAATTTGTGTGTGAACTAGTAGTAGAGTAGATTCAGTAGCTTAGGACCCGTTTCACAATGTAAAAGTAAGCTCTGAGTAGCTTACTTGACAGATGATTTGACATATTTTTCATATCACAACTGTCAATTCTTGTGTAAAGTTAGCTACTCAGAACTTACTTTAACAGTGTGAGACAGGTACTTAATCTTGTTTTTAAATAACTGTAATCAATTTAACTCAGAAATAATATTTAACATCAGAACGCAGCCACAGTTTTACAATCATATACAGTTAGTAGACAAATGTACTTGCGCAGTGCAACGGAGGGGATGATGGCGCCGCCGTTACGTACTTTGTGGTTGGGCGGCGCGGATCGCGGCCCCCAAACGCGCTTAGATTGCGCATTCGAATATAAGGGCCGACGCGACCGTGTAAAACGCCAATTTGAAAAGCTCTCATTGCGCTGAAGTGACACTGTCAAACGGGCCTATTATATCTCGGCGACTATAGGTACTTATGTGGATTCCAAAGTAATAATCTGCGTGAAAACGATAGTTGTTGCAAGTTCCCGAACGCACGAAATAGTTTATAAACTTTTGATACTAACTAACTTTGTAGTCTACTAGACAGCACTTGGGATAACGTATATACACTGTACTTTAAAACACAAGGTATATTTTAGAAATAAAAAAAGACTAAAAAAAGAATATTGTTGGAAAAAAATGCAATTTTATAAGTGTGGTACTAAGTTTTGAAGGCCAGTGTATATGCGTTATTCCAAGTGCTGTCTCGTAGAATTCACCTGAGGTTAAAAGTTAAGTCTCAACATTCTAATATTATCTCAATAAAGATAAAGAAGCAGTCCGATCAGTACACATCAATTGATGACGTTTAGCTACATTTTGTTTATTTATGTTCGTTCCGCACAGTCGTTAAGGTCGCTGAATGACGTCACGAGGAACCTCGAATAGCAAACACAAGAGCTGGGTATAGATTCATTCGATGCAGAAGATGAAACAGTGACTAATAAAATGTTTGCCGTTGGCACCCGACATAGACCGGAAGATGAGACCGCAAATAAGAATATTTACATACGAGGAAGTTGTACAAACTGTTCTTCGCGTATTAGACGGCGAGTCTTCTCCAGAAATAATGCAAATCTGCAAAACTTTTAGCACACTCAATCACTTTTACGAAACGTAGAGTCAAAATTTCCCGGAAACGAAAACAGGATCAGCAGTGTAACGATTCACATAGGACCACCAGGAAAACAAAAACAAACTGTGACGTCAGCGTCAGCTGCGTCGCGGGCGCAGCGTGGCGTGGGTGATATAAACAAACACCTTTGAGGAGCCAGTCAGCGAGGAACGCCTTCCATGCGCGTCCGACAGCCTCGAACTCCTTGATGAGGTCGATAGAGTAGACGGACTCTTCGTCGTCGCCGGCGACGAGCGCGGGGTTGTCCGAGTAATAGTGTAAGCGCAGCATGCACAGGGCTAGGGCGGCGCATCGCCCGACGCCTCTCGGTGCGGCCCGCCGCGCCTCCCACGGCTCACTGCTAATTATACACACACGACTCGTCAGCGCCGCCCGCGCCGCCGCCGCCGGCCGCGCCGAGAGCCGCGCGACGAACTTGACACCGCTCGCCGCACTCGCGCCAGACCGCCCCGTCCGCCGCCGCTGCCATCCGACGATCTTCAGGGCCAGCCCACGCCCTCTGCTGCAAGCGAAAACCGGCCAACTAGGAACACCTGCCTCGCATTTGTACCAAAACATAACTTATGTAGATCCATCTGTGCGAGAAAGAATAAATTGGTATTTCATACCTAAACCGCGGATTTGTATCCAGTTATTAGAAACAACCTTATAAACATAGACCGTTATAATACAAAGATTTTTAAACACACTAGCTTAAACACCTGTTTAAATGTGATATTGTTACTTTTTTGACAATATTGTTTGAAAGAAACCGCATCACATAACAGGTGTCTAAGTTAAACAGTGTTTAAAAACGTTTTGTAATCACACGGAGAATAACTATCGTCAAAAACAAACAAAATACAAAAGCCTATTGTATATAGTCCAATGTATCCACCAATTTATATTTAATATCATAATGCTTTCATGCAATACCAATACAAAAACCATCTAATCTGAATTCTGAATGAAATTGAAAGTCAGCGGTTTTACGTCTTATCACATCACTGTGAATTGATCATCCGTCAGCAACAGAGCAAACTAAAATAATGTATTTTCTAAGTTTTAGGCGAATTGGCCTAAAGGGATCGTAACAAACCCAATTTGTATACTGATTCGTTTGATCGATCAGACTTCAGACTTTAGAAATTTTGGTGAAATAACAACTTCAAACGAATGTCTTAGGCTTTGATTATCTTTTAGGATATGGTATTTACACGTGAGTGTTATTTATTGCACATATTATTACTAGAATAAAGCGGATGAACACTTACTTTTCGTTAAAACGTTATCATTTTTTATTTTTACTAAATGTTTTAGCACCACAGAACCATCAGGTCATCTTCTACTGTCACTTTCCTTAGTGGTCATCTTTCTGAGCGGTCACTTTCCTAAGTTGTCACTTTCCTTTCAACAGCGAAATTTTTTAGCACAAATAATTACAACAAAACAACAATCAGGAGTAAATAGTAAAAGGTAGAGTTTAGGATTTGCAAATTGGACACAATGGATTGATGTACACGACTATCCTCAGATTCTATGTTTAGAAAACTATATGCGGCTTGCCACACAATGACTGGCGTGGCATAGTCTCGTGCGTTGATCTCTATTTATTAATAATAATTTAAAAGCTGTCTCAGCCTTGTAAATCACTTCCGAATTTCCGTTAAGAAGTTGACACTGGACTTGAAGCCGAACAAACAAACACAACAAACAATGCTCTTATAAGCTTGGTTAATATGAATAATTAATATAAACAACTAAAAAAGACATTTGTCACAAAAAAGAAGATAATAGGATAAGAAGTTTAAATTGGTTAGTTGATAATACCTTTGCTTTGGAAAGTTTTTTTTTAATAACTGTAGGACTTCTAAATCCGGAGAAATCAATAAGGTCGTCTAAAATAAAAAGTCGAATTTAAAATGGCAGCCATTCCAACAGGAGAGGGGATTCCAACATGTAGGTGTCTTGTCGATTGTACTTTATGCTTTTAAAAGATCGCTAGTACAAGACTAAAGACACTGTATATACTATTAATTCTAAATACAATAAAGTTTACAACTGGTAAGTACTTAAACTGGGAAAACCATAAGTATACCATAAGTACCAACAATCTTCAATTAGCACTGATTTAACCAATCAGTTAAAATTTAAATACATTACTCTCAAAAAGGAAAGAAATTTAAAGTAAGTTAATGATGCTAGTCTAATTAATAAATAAGTACCGGTGTTTAAAACGGACGTAACATAGCTTTAAAATATCTTTTGAAATATATTTTAAAACTCATTTCTATTTTATTAAAATAGAGGAAACAATGAAAATGTATAGGTATCTTTGATAAAAAAAATATTTTCTCATAACTCACCTTGGGTCGACGAACTTCAACGAATTTGGACTCTTTGAAATATTTGCGCTTTGACTAGAACTAAAATATTGATTTTATTTAAAAACATTCTGTTAGAGGTTTTAGTAAACTTCTTTCGACCTACTCGAAACCTCTCGACCAAAAAGTGTTGTAGAACGCTAACAGTCCATCGAGAAAAATGTGTGTGTCCATGTGGTGTGGCTTAGACCGTCAAACTGAACATCTTTGTCTATGGGACCGACTTAATCAAAGCAAATAAAAAATATGTCAAAACATATCGCTTTCTCCAATGGGATAACCACTACATATACTCGTATAATGTATAAGTATGTATATCCTTTCGCATCAGGTTGCTAAAGTCCACTCGACTCTTTGTGTTATAGTGCTCTTTTCATTTCATAACGAGTTCACATAACTGGTTCATTTTCTGAGCTGTATATTTCTTTAATAAAACCCAACACCCCTTTCCGCTGGCGATATACTGATCACTGCACTATCCTACTTCTTAAACAAATGAAAAAGAAGCTTAGCTAATTCGATAACGTTAAAGTTGAATTCAACATAGTCGATCTGTAAACATGACTGTACTGTCGTGTAACGTATTCATAACATGTTGACAGAAAGTTTTTGGCGCCATTTTGTCGAATTCAGTTCGGTGGCTATTTCAATTATTTGCAAATTGATTCATGTTGGATATTGTGTCTTAGAATTTGTGTAATTTTGTATAACAAGTGTCTACGCAACTGAACAATATATAGAATCATTGAAATAGGCGCGATCTTTGAGACTTTTTTGTAATAATGGTAACTACCTCGGCAGAACTTACCGAGTAAACTGACTAGAATTGGAATGCGATGCACCCGCATACCGAAACAATATCGCTAAATCTTATCCAACACTTGAAACTGGCAAAAGTGTTCCCAGAAGAGCGAATTGTCAAACAAAAATAAGAAGAAGAACATGTTTACATACTTTGTGATAAAATTCAGACTCCGAGAGATGTCATATCACCTGTCAAAAGATGTGGGGGGCTATGTTGCGAAACATGTCAAACCAATTAATTTATCTTCGTATTTGCTTCGCATATACCTAAGTTACTTGTCATTGTCAATAGCACTTGTACTTTGCACGCAAGGTATTAGCTCAGTATTATAAACCACCTACCAGTAGTCCGACTGTAAGACTCCTTTGTTGTTAAATGCATGCCGCATCTGCGTATGAAACTCAGGGTTGTCAAAACAAAAAGTACTTAAATATATTACATGAAAGATTTCGCTCGCCGACTTTGCCGGCCACTCGCTTCCTCAGACGACTGTAGTAGGTGGTATTAGTGAAAAGTAACAAGTTTTGAGCATTAGTAGGTAAGCTCGTGTGAACTAGGCATTACGTATATCGTGCTGATATAACAGTTTATGGATTTAAAGTATAACAAACAGCCTCCTACATATGAAGTACAAGGTCGACTGAATACTTACCTATATTTTGACATTTCTTATCTTTTTTATCTTTTTTCATCTTCTTGTGGCTGTTGTTGATGTTGAGATAATACAAATTCGTAATAAGTATGATAACAACTTTATCTCATATAATCAATTTTATATTATAGATAGTTTATGTTATTTTGTTAAAAAAACCGCAAAGTGATAAATTACTGATTTATTGCAATACCTTTCATTAATTTAGTTGTAGCATTTACTGATAGAACCAATTATTGAAATGAAAATAGACTAACTGATGAGGATGGTCGTTAACTTTTTATAAATTATCATTATCACTGTAGCTAGTATGGCTAACGTCCCTGACAACCTCCGCCGCGAAACACCGCAGTAGGTTCTGCCATGACTTGTCAGTTGTACAAAAAGCTAAACAAATGCGAAACAGCCTGTTCATATCTAGCCCCTTAAATGATCAAGCATGACTTGTCAAGCACGTACACTTAAATACCACCACCAGCACTATTTGGCGGCGTGGCCTACCTTTGTGATTGTCAAGCATCGCTCCTAGACAATCAAAATGTGATTGACAAGTCAAAAAATTTACGTGCGTAACAAGCCATGCTTGACCTTATGGGATATATGATGCATAGATTTAACCATGATGCATACTGTCTCTTTCACGCGCGTTCCACCCAATCTTCTCCGACCGTCGGCACACCTCCTCCGCCGCGAAAATAATGACGCGAAACTTCACAAACAAATTACTCCATCGATAACTCCCGATTGTATGTCACACTACCTATGTCACTGACACCGGCACGCTGCATGAATGCTCTAAGACGCGAAACCGCTACGTTGATGTGATCTCGTCATATATCGTCATCACGGCGGAACTACTGTGGTTTCGCTAGTATTGTTTCGCGGCGGAGGTGTGCTATATAGTTCGGTAGTTAGCGCAAATTGTTCTAAACTCTTGCCTTGTATGTATGCATGCGAAGCAGGAACTCGGGTCGAGAGATCCAAACCATTTTGCGCATCATACAAACACGTTTATATTCAGTTTTGAATCCTACTCAACAGTGTTAAAGTATATTTTGAGTGGTGCACTTTCACAGGGCCAATTCAATATAAGCCAATAATAATATCTAATGAACTAACAGTGTTATTGTGGCTCCAATAAAAATCAGGACTCCCCATTGAGTGAACCGGTGATTTAAAATTATCTTGTTTGTGAATAAGCTTTATACTTTTGATCTTGGTAGATAACCTTCGCAATAATTTAGAAATATTTAAATTACAACATTCGCCGTAATTAAGAAATATTTAAATTACAAGGTCGCTGGTTTAATTACCTATTACATTATTTCTTCCGAACACACAGACACGGTAATGATATCTTACCGTGATACAGGCATAGCCAGCAAAATGCGGACCGGAAGATTGTAAGTAATAAACTAGCTACTGTACAATATGTATGTACATAAGAATGTATGCTTTTTACTCTACTACGCCGCCACTATCGTATCCGTGAACAATCCGGATTATAGCTATTGATTAGCCAGTTACCTTATTACATGGCTTACAAACACCTGAGTACTGCTAAATTTTCACGGGTACTAACCTGTCTGTCTGTCTGTCAAGATCCTTTATCTCAAGAACGCGTGGAACTATTATTAGTTTACGTATTAAATCAGATGTTTATTATTTCACCACCACCGCCGCAGCATAGAGACCGAGATATCTCTCGAACCACCCTTTTTAGTGATTTTTTTTTACACGTGCGTTTCAAACTTATGCCACTCGCACGCCAGTCGGCATAGCTCTATCTCCTTAATCTCTACATTTTTTTAGAACAATATTAAGATAACTCAATTGAGACAGAAAGACATACATATAACTGGTTAGATGTGGTGTGAGACACCCATTAAACTAATTTTATCAATAAAACCAAAACTAAATCCATAACGTTTCGTTCCGTTACGATTACAGAAAAATATTCACACTATTTTAAAAAAATTGGTAAAACTAAAGGCATATGAAAGAATTATAATGATTAAGCTAAACTAGTGGCTCTGTGAGCTGGAGACCTCGCTAAAACATATTTTCTCCACCATTTAGAAAAATTTCGAACAACTGGATCGGCAAAAACTAAACTATATAATTATCGAATTCGCTCACAAAATTCGAGAATCGGTTGACAAATGCGACCTGCAGAGGAGAACAGACGGAGAGCCGGACAGCGAGACGGACATACGACAGCATTTTGCCCAAGCGGAAGCAGAACGCTTCGCGCTCGCTCAGGCAATTAAACCTTCTATCAAAAACTTAACCAAAATTACAATATTTCTGTTTTACGACGAAACGATCGGGATATCGAAGGGCTTTTATCACTTCTGGATAACCTCATGACCTCATTTCTGGTTTATTAGCTTCAGGTCGTTAAATACAGGATTCGCCAATGGACGCGACAGAAATTATCGATAATGAACTCCCAGTACCAATGTTGCATTTAGGAGGCTTCGTGATCTCTCCTTAAGCGGTTTTGTCGCAGCTGAGTCACAAATAATAATGGCATTTGGTCGCAAAAAGAGAAATATAAACGCTACCTTTTTAACTAAAAAAATCTTTACTTTATTATTTTAATTAGACTAAAACTGACTAAAAACATTATCTAAAAGAAAGTACTGTGGTGTGGTCGGAAAAAAGAATTTCAGTTATAATGGGGCTTTTACTGTTTTACACGGTTCTTGCGTTTGAAACTTGCCCAAGGCGGTGCGATCCGCCCGCTCTTTTCGAGCTAAACGTGGCTAAGCGTTATATTTTAAAATCTTGTATTTAATCAAATGCTCGTATCTAATAATCCAAAACAAACATGACACGTAAATTGCCTAATTATTTTATAGTATAAACTACTAGTTCTCTAGTACCACTATTTATTCTGTCTGTAGGTAAATTCTGAAATGTATTGTGTATTTCAAAAACAAATAATATTCAAAATATAAAAAATTTCAAAGGCACTATTGAATGAATGAAATTAATAGTTTTACAGACCTACCTAAATAAAACTTGTGAAAATGTAACAAAACTAATAAATGATAGCGGATTGAAAGCGGGTACGTATTTTAATAAGAAAAATGCTTTTTGATGTATTTAATTTTGAAGCTGTTTTTGTTTTTTTATTTGCAGGCTTTTGCCTGAAAAACCTCCTTTAAAAAAGGAGGTTTCTTTATTTTAAAGCTTTTTTAACTTTTTTGTGGTGTGATCAGATGATATTTCCAAAGAAATATCATTTATTTCAAAGAAATATCATCTGATTCGCTTCATAAACAAAGAAGTTAAACGACCATATCATCAAATTACTTAGTTACTACCGAAATCATAGTATTTTTTTCAGGATTACTCGAAAACTATACTGAACCGATTTACAAAAATGGGAACTCACATGAAAACTCAATTAAACAAAAAAATAATTATCAAATCAGTCCATAAATGTCGAAGTTACGAGCGACAACGATTTAAGAAAATATACAATCAAATTAAATACCTCCTACTTTTCATTTTTTGAAGTCGGTTAAAAAAGGAGCTCGTTGGCGCAGTGGTTTAGCGCGCCTGGCCCTGCGATTGTTTCACAAAACTGTATTATCTCGAGCTCCTCCGTGCTTCGGAAGGCACGTTTGGCCGTTGGTCCCGGCTGCATACACCCACCAATCCGCATTGGGCCCGCGTAGTGGGTTATGGCCCAACCTTCCTTATCTACCTATAAGTAAGGCCTGTGCCCCAACAGTAGGGGCATTAAAAATAGCCGATGTCGAAAGATTAAAAGCGTAATATAAAAGCCCACATCACTAACCACTGGAAGAACAGCACTTTTATTACAGATATTTATAGCATTCGTAAATATCTAGGTACAATTTATATGGATGATAAATGAACAGATTGAAAGTAATCTTTGACTCCTTGAGTCATAATATCATTTTTTGCGTATGAAAATACCGTATTTCTTTTTAATGAGTGATTGAGACATTCTTGAATAACAAGACTGTTGTTCACTTTTAATAAGGCATGCTGTAATCAATTGAAAAATAACAGTTGAATATTTATTGGTGCCTTTATTGATATCTTGTTTCATAACAAACTAGTTTAAACAATAAGTAATAACAAGATAAAGGAACGTTAAATGAAGACGACAAATTAATTTCTGTGGTAGAGTAACTAACCTTCAGTGGAGTCATTGTTGAGAATTTGCGATATAAGCAATAGGTCATTGACCTACATTTAACAAAAACATAGAACAACCGTCGAACACAGTACCTATATGTATAGTTTCATAATTTCATGCATTGTACAATTGTCATTCCATTTAAAAATGTATCTCGTTAAACATAAGTATCATTGGCCTCGAAATAGGATACTTTTCATTGATACTTAATCTTGGTAGAGACCCAAGCACTGAGCCGTAGAAATCGGATCAAATACTCGCGTAAGATTTGCGTTAAAAATTAAGCCTGTAGTGCACTACAGTTGCACTACTCTTACTTTATTTATTTATTATAGCATAATAAATAAAAAAATGTCTAAAGTGGCATTATGAATGATTTGCCTTATCATTAAATTCTGTGCCTCCCACTACATGTTATTATGTTGCCTTTAATATTTGATCTTGTTTACATCTTTTAAGTTGGCTTATCTTTTGATGCAGGCGGCTTAGATTTTCATAATGAATATGATTAGGGCATGACAAAATTATTTTCTTTAGAAAATGATTTCTCCAGATTGAAGACCGTCTGATTATTTTGGATGAAGCAATATTTGGCAAAGATGTCATTCGATGTTTGTATACTGTTAGAAAGTCAAATTCGCAATAAATCTGATTGCATTACAGATTACGAGTACATACATAATATGTCATTCTCATTAATCTGCAAAACTGTATAATTAAATTTCGCTGCTTGGATATTCTCTCATTAATTTCGCTGCCTCCGTAAACATTGTAAAAAAGAAGAAATGAAGTGTTGATTCGGTATCGATCGTTCAAGACAAGATATCAGGAGCTTACTTCGTTGCCTTATTTTTTTTTTTTATTGGATAAGAGAAACATAGAGCTCAATATTATACATATGAATGAAAAGTATTATGTTTGTACATAGGCTAACACAGTTTCCACTAAGAGGAATTAATGCAAAACAAAAGTTGAGTATACACTACATAAGTTAACGAATTATATCATAGCAAATATAACTTTTCACAAGCAAACCCATGAAAAATTAACACACAACATAGTCAAAAGACAGTTGATCAGCTGTAATACACTTTTTAAATTTTGATAATAGTATTAACAAACTTTTGTTGTTATAGCTTTTTAAATAACAAGAAATTCAAAGAGTAAAACAAGAAAAAGTTTTTTTAATTAAAAATGTAAGCAAAAGCGCTGTAGATCTTGCAAAATCTATCCCCAAATAATTGCTTTTCACTGATTCATACCTCCAAACGAAGATTCTCTAATACTAGTTTGAACTAAGGTTCACGGTATGTAATTAATTTTAACGAACAATTAAAATATATGTTGCAGGAAATTTTAGTTTTAACTAGGAAAAACTAGTTCTAACAAAAATCTTTAGAATAAATAAGTTTTATCTAAAAACGAGTTTTAACTGTAACATAATAGTGTATTATGTATGATACAAGTGAGCTATGTTGCTCATTGCACACGAGGCTGTGGGTTGCATTGCATTGCAGACAGAGCCGCAGGCGAGGGCGTAATTCAGCCGAGTGTCTAATGAGCAGAGCTCACGAGTTTCATACGACGTTTTTCAACACTTTTGCGAGGAAAAAACAAAATAATTTACCACACAGCGACAAATACAATAAAAACAAAATATTAAAATTATGGGCGCAATTTTTTTTTCACGTGCCCAATGCAAGAATATTTTGCGCACAATGCAAATATTTTATAACAAATTATTGTGAATCATGAATAAATTGACAATTAAATATTTGTTTTAATGAAGGACGTACACATTTATTTATTTTGAATTATGTATATTAATTTTCAGCGGCACAAAACCTCTTTGTTGTTACAAAAAAAATGTATTTCCTGGTTAAATTGAGAATGCTCTGTGTAAACAGAGTGCGAGTAATCGCACAAAACTTGCAGTAAGGTACTAATTAAACTTTGTAGGGATAATTCTATTACGCACTAGTGTGTAATTTCATTACGCACATGTGTTATAACTTGGTTTATGACCCTAAAAGCGATGTAATAAGGCTCACTTTACGAGCAACTGTGATGAAAATATTTTTTTCAATACAGGGCTAGAAAATGTATTTCGTTATTCGTCTGGCTAAGCGGCAATAGTGTCATGCTAAATAATTCAATTGGATACAAAACGACTAAGGAATACAAAGGTGCTATTTTGAAACGCAAATAATAATCTTGGATATTTAAAACTTACCTAAGTCAGAAAGATTGACCTTCTCCAAAAACGGGTCTGCAACCGGCAGCTAGAAAAAGAAAATTATAATTATTTTAGTATTCTAGTGGTGTTATGGACGAAAATATTATAATAGCGGTAGTGTGCGCGAGGGCTTATAATTGTTTTTGAAATATTTTTGAAATATTATCATTACATTTGAAAAAAGAATGCTGGACGTTCTACGTGGTGGTCTGGTACATTAATCCGCGGAAAAAAAAACGCTAGTGTTGAAAACGACGGGCCGATGACATTAGATTCGCGGCGCGGCTTGCCAGTGGATAATAATATTTTAAATATACATACAGTCAGCATCGAAAGTCGCTTAACTCTTAAGCACTTTGTCAAAGCACCTTTATTGAATGTTTCAGATCAGAATGTAAAACAACTACGTATCAAAAATTTTGCTGTGACAAAATACTAAAGTAATAAGCTACTTTCGTTGCTGACCGCACATAAAGATGCAATGGAAGGTATATTATCGTACTTTCATATAACATTTCAGTTTCACAATGTCACAATGCTGTAATCTAATATGTTTTGCTGATAACACATTAAAATCTGGTTCATGAACAATTTGTCATACACCGAATAACCAAGTGTTCATACGAAAATATTGATATTGGATTCTAGTGACTACAGTTTGATGCATTCGATTGCACGGAGTTTCACTTTACCATACAATCTGAGAAGTAAATATTTTACAGGTCATCAAACAAATCTCATTAAGTATTGTTATAATGTATCTGCTGCATCAATGACATTTAACTGTAAGATCTTGATAGACCTTCACACATTTATCTTGTCAATGCATAAGTTTATCGCTTGAAGTAGCCACTTTAAGTTATTAAATAACTCCTAATAGGAATTTTGATAAATTATGTACTCAGCGAGTACCATTATATTTTTTATGGGGGCGCCACTTAGCCCCAACTAACGATCTTCTCAAAGTGAAACTATTATAATCAACTGAACGTCACTTTATTGTTAAGTGTTATTTATGTATCAATAAGCTCTCTTTCCATTAACTTACAACAATTAAATTATTGTTCTTTATTATTTATGGTGGTCACTCATGATCATGCCGCTTGATCCAGTGGCATGACCAACTAGGCCTGATCAAGCCATTTTGACCGAGTGTGGGGAGTTTGGAAGACGTATGCCACATGACGGAAGGATAGATTTTCCGTTTGTTCGCGTAACTGGCGCCGCTATATGCCGCTTGAACGTGTGTGCCATCTGCCATGCCATTGCATAAAAAAACACTTGATCAAGCGAGAAGATCATGAGTGGCCACCATTACTCGTGATGAGTGTAAATTTTTTTTATTTTAAATAACAAAACCTTCGAAACCCTTAAAAAAACTTAACTAAAACAGCTTCAAAAATAAACAGCTCCAAGAAGAAATAATATTTTTACATATAATAGAATTACTAACTCGTAAGTAAGTGCGCATATCAAATATTAAAAAACGCTTTTTGAAGTCGAGTGGGATGGCGACGAAAGATATTCTTTTTAATTAAACTTTGGTCGTAAGGTCTTAAAACCTCACCCGACTTCATAAGACTTTTTTTTATATTAGATATGCGTACGCGAGTTAGTTACCGATTTGAAAATATTATTTCTTGCTTTTTAGAACCGTTTATTTTTGAAGATATTTTTGTTAGGTTTTTGAGAGAGGTTTGGTTTTCTATGCTAGAAAAAAAAATGTTATTGAAACCATTACTAACGACATTTTTTGTTCACATATTGAGTTTTGATTTTCGTAATATTGATTTTGTGTGATTCAAATTTCAAACAAAATTATTAAATTATATAATTTAACAGGACCTGCCTAATTCAAAATAACTTATTACAAATTGATCCATTAAGGATTTCTGCCGTAATATCATATTGATAATTTTATGAACGAACGCTCAGCCCGTTTGATGTCGACTGCTCGGTCGTGCCCTTCTTTGGTCTCTCGCTGTACTAATTTTAGACGTAAACGGAGCTCGATTTCGTTGGACACTCGCTTAAATTTATTTTAAGTACAGCCATCTCTCTCTCTCAATAAGGATAGAAATAGGATGGTAATATACGTTGACGTTCAATGAAATGCATTAACTTTTAGACCTTTACACAACGCAATAAAATGCATGTGGGATAGCATGGTGTGATCCTTTTATAGCATATAAATTTATGACTAGCCATCAATGATAGTTTACGATATCCATGTGCTACTTATATAGACTCTTTTGTATGGTATACAAGGTGGAAGTTTTTAACCGTACCTGGTGGCGAAGCGCTAAAATTTTCCACTGCCTACTGTTTTTAAGTGCCAAGCAAGGTTTGCCTACTATTTTTAAGTGCCAAGCAAGGTTTATTTATAATAATTATGACATAACAACTAATTATTTAAAACGGATCACGTCGTATGTAGTGAGGTAGCCTGGTGCTTGAGATACGCTAAACCTAGATCACCAAGGCCTCTGCCTTACTATTTTGTTTTCGATATACATGAATGTTTTTTTTTTCTTTAAACAACATTATGGATATGGTTTCACAAATGATCATAATTTAGATATTAACAACATTATGGATATGGTTTCAAAAATAATCAAATTTTAGACATTTTTTTTACATAACTCATATCATAATCATATATATTATGCCACATAACAAAAACAAAAGAAAAAAAAAACGCCAAGTGCATGTCGGGCCACGCCTAGAGAATACGGTCCCATAGTCTCTGCTCCAACTCAGGATGTAAGTATCAATGAATATTTTCCAAAATAAGTATAAACTGGAAGAACATAGAGGAGGAGGAATGTGGAGTTCCCCGCCAGAAGGCAACTGTATTATTGTTTAATTTCCGTCCGTTATATTTTCTTTGAGAGTATATTTATATACTTAGAGCAGTACTTATTCCTAATATTTTATCTGTTTCATTTAAGGGAGGGGACAGTTTGCAGACCACTTTGAAAAGCTTAATATGTCATATAAACAAAAGAGACAAAAATTAATATCAAAAATAGTAAATGAAACCTCTTAAGTAATCATTTCAAAGAACCTTTTGAATGACACCCCACTGAATGTAGTGAGGCAAACAAAATTTATCTCTGCCTTATAAAATTATAATATAAATACATATATATATATTTTGTTACGTAATAAAACAGAGATATCTAACAGAAATATATAAACTTTTATATATAAGTAGACAAAACAATGGACGCTACGATGCTGTGCTGTGACAGTTTGCGACGGACAGACTGAACGATTTTATACGGGTTTCTTATTTACAACGGGGTTTTAAGGGTATTTAAGGGTCGTTTTTTTATTTTTAGATACTCTAGCTTTAGTCCAGGCATTGGCAACGTCCGACCCGCCTCGGCTTTTCCCCGGCCCGCGAGATATTTTGAAACTCACAAACTCACAAATGAAAATCTGGAAAGCTCGTTTCGCCTCTGTCTGTACAAGTGGAATTCGTCCAGCTATTGATAAACTTGTTTCTGAAGTTCCAACACAAATATCACTATAACCGTTACACGTAAATTAACCTCATTAGTAACTTTAATAATTGAGATATATAATAAGCTTTTTTATTTCTTGCTATGTCCCGCGACTGCATTATAAGTTTGGCACGCACCTTGTCAAAGGTTACCCAACTGCCCATGTCTGCTGTAGTCAGATTTGAGCTCAAAACGAATAAGGCTGGCCCCAGACCTACCGGTTTCATTTATTTGCTTTGCTATTTTAGTAAAACAGGGGCTACCAGCTAACGCATCGAACTTCGGAAAGTCTGCCGGGCTTCAAATTAAAACAGATAAATCGAGCCCCAATCGGACCAAAATGGCCAACCCTAATTTATGTCACACGAACATCGATATCTTCTAAATAACTACAATACGAAACATCTTACTTCGACTTATCTGTTTTAAGTTGAAGCCCGGCAGATTTCTTTGACAGCAGACATTTTTAATGTCCCCTCTGCTGGGGCACAGGCCTTCCTTATGGTAAGAAAGATGGGCCATAACCCACCAAGCAGGCCCAATGCGGATTGGTGGGTGTTAACGCCTGCAAACTTCCGAAGAACGGAGGAACTCGACATAATAAACCAAACCAAACCAACTCTACCAAAAATTCCAAACATTTTGATTATTAAACTAATATTTATGTCTTTCAAACATTTGTGACGCCCATGTGCCATTTTTTTAAATAGGCAGACCACATACAAAATTCATAAGAAATGATGCAGAGAAGACCACGGTCCACGGACCAATTTCCATCTTCATTACAAAAATAGCCATAGTCTCAGATATTATCGATTTACTGACTTTAGAAAGAAAAGATTTGTCCGATATGCTTATTTCTTCATATTACGTGTGACCAATAGATTGATGACATTTATTAAGGTTGACCATGATAATACCACCACAAAATAAAAAAGTGAGTATTCTAAACAGGCCTCCTACATAAGAATAAATAAAACTGGCCTTCTAGTCAAAGTAACATTTGCAAAACGTTATTACTTCTCTTCGAATCATGTATGGATTTGACGTTTTTTAAATTCGATCATTAACGAAATCTTATGTCAATCCCATACATGGTTCAAAAGCAAAGCGATAACGAAGATATGCAAATGTTACTTTGGCTAGGGGGTCTGAGGTCTGGTTTGGCCTGAAATTGCCTGTACGTAACGTCAATGTGTGCGATTACGATTTGTTCCGAACAGCCCTTCTATTGTCTAATTTCAAAATGTATCGCAATCGCTTTCAAGATGTAACACATTGATGCTTCTTTTTGTCATAAATAAAAACTTACCAAAGAAATGCAGCAATGCGTCACATCCATCTGTCAAATGAAAGCGATTTCCCCCCCTGCTCTTCTATATAAGTACTTTAAATTAATTTTGTAATAAGTACTACCTTGGTCCGGTGTTTAATCGGTTTTAAAACAACTAACAGGATTGTTCAATTAAATTACGATCGTCTGCATTTACATTTATTAGGATTACTCTCACCATGGTACAATAATATACGGCGCCAGGTAAAGCATTCCGAGACTAGAGGTAGTCGAGTGCATAACACTTGCTTACGTAATATCATATCTGCTATCGGTATTTAAAAGTACATTCCTTTAACTTGAACTGTTTCGTTTGCTAAGAGAAACAAATCACAATTATAATGCACTATAATAATTGAGTATTGTGCAGTATAAATTATTTGTAACGAGTGTGACGGAAAAAAAAACCTTCATTCTTTGAATGTAACTATAAAGTTGCGCAACTGGATAGTGACGTGTATGCAAGTTCACTCCCGGAATGCCAGACCTTGTTTTCTTGGAACATGCATGACTATTCATGACTCTAACCATACTATACTCCACTCCACAGACATCTCACTGGGTAGGGTAGCGGTTTATTGAAATTGAATTGACAGTGACAGTTACGTCAAATTACTTTAATAGAGGCATCAATGGCCACAAAGGTTTACTTGACGACTTGTGAGCTTGACAAAGAGTGGAGATACAACAAATACATAATGCATGATTCGTCTGATAAATCTTAGTTCTCTAGTTCAGTATTATTTCAATCCCGAGGAATGTTCTCGCGAACAGATTTAAGACTTATTTTCCTCGATTACAGTATGATTCATGATGTTTGATTTAGAGGTTCATTCATTTCTGTTCAATAATATTTTGCATAAAATCTGAATAGCTTTTGAGGCAGTTGTTTCCAGCTGAGCCAGAGGTAAACTCTTTCACTTTTGCACAATTGCTTTTAAAAATTGTGTTAAGAGTTATAATAAGTGTGACCATCATGAGAAAGGTTTCTGACAGATTTTATTGTGTTCCTTAGTCAACTGAAAAAAAATTGTTTTCGATTAACTTTTCCTCAGAATAATAGAAAATGCTTTGATATTTATTTATGATACTTTACTTATTTACTTTCACACATCTTTGACATAAGAAATTTGACTATCTGTCAAAAATGCATTCTCTCGTCTACCACACTGTAGTGGTTTGTTTGTACTCACCCCCCTCGAATCTCGGAACAGTATAGCGGCGTGGTGTGGGTCCAAGAATGCGTCAGAGGCCCGGTGTCGAATGGTTGGCACATTCCCCAAAGAGGACCGCCGTTTCTCTTCAGCCTGCGACGCAACCCGCCGAAATTGTGCTCCTGTGTACCAAACGAACGATACCATTATTAATCGAACGCTACAATCGGAAAAGGTCGAGAAACCGATAGTCATTTATTTTATCTTATCTTTATCTTGCGTGGAAGTATAGTTTTTTCTAAAGAGATCCAGCTCAAACAAAGTCACATTTGTAAGAACGAGAATGAAGTTCGCCTTCTAAAGTAGCAAACACGACAGAACGTCAGGTTATACAGTTAAACTATGAAAACAGCTTTTATTACGTAAGACATAAAACCTTGCTCAAGGTCAACATGTATAGTCTGAGGTGCCGTCGTGTGTACCTAATGTATTTGGTGTTTTCAAAATCTCTTAACGGAAGTAGTTGTCGCTGTTATATTTCCATACATTTCGATTCGTTAATTTTCGCTTGAAAAGGGTCATTATCACCAAGAAGTTAGTTCCTTTGCCTGCCTAATTGTATCTCATTGGTGTTAATAATTGACACCTCTCGGATGATACCGCTAATTGTTCTTAATTGCTCTAGTTTAATAGAAAGTTAAAATAAGTAAGTAGGTATCGAAGAACAGAACTAAAGTTGAATGTCGAAAGTGCTGAAGAATTTAAAGGGAAGGATGAAAATAAATCACACAATGTCAAATATTACACTCCTATAGGTAAATAATACACTCCTATAGTATAAACAGACTAAAATAATAAAACTATTATAACAATATCAAACAATAACTTTATCAAAAAAACTTACTATCTACAGAACAATATTCAACTTGTTACTTCTCAAATACCCGATAGTTAGCTACCAGAAACATTTCCAAGCGAATGCAACTTAAGTATCAAATTATTTAAGAAGCAACACTAGAGAAACATTTCCGGCTTCGGGGAAGTGTTTCTGTAGTGTAGTCTGGTGCAAAGTACTCAAGCCAATGAACTGTTATTTTCGTATCAAATTTGGTATTCAAATCGTTTCATTGTTTCTAGCACCCTAGGTTAAATCTCTAAAAAAATAGTTAAGTACAATCTGGTTATACACTCAAACATGAACAACTTCACTGCTAACAAGAATTCTGTGTAAAAGTCTTACATAATTTAACCTGTGCTATTGCAAGTTGCTAGCTTATCCTACCCTTTGTTGTAAAGAAACTGTTAATCACGAGTTTTGAATAAGTAAAACTTATTTTTTATGAAATTTAACAACTACGTTTGATTGTCATGTAAACAATTCTTATTTGGCAGATTTATTTACATTACAATAATTAAAATAAGAGTGAAATGGCAATAGAAGTAAGAGACATCCTGATAAGAAATTATGTTGAAAAAAACGGGAAAGCTACAGGAGAGTCGATTTTTTAGTAAGTATAATTATAAACATAATAATAGGTAGTCGGAAAAGTTCGTGGCCTCTGTAAAGAATGAATTTTGCGTGTAATATTTCTGGCAATACTAAACTTAGGCGAGAATTGTTTAACAGCTGACTTTCTGGTAATAGCGGTGAAAACAAATTTATAATTGTCTTGCTTTTTCATATTTTTTTCTTTTGATACGTTTTGTTGCTATTGTGGTTTTATGGGATGATGATTGCAAAAATTACATTTATTTTGAAGTCCAGAGCCGTTGATTGCGTAGTCTTTTTTCATATCAAAAAAGATTCATCAATGATTTTTTTTTTCTACAAGCGCTAAAATAAGACAGTACCTGATTCATATAGCAAATATTATTGGCTTGGCTATATTTTAAGACCAATTCAAAGCATTTCTTTCTATGGAATCTGCCGGTTATCTTTTCTTGACTGAAGTTCTCATACGAAAAGTCATAGAAATCCCACCTACAAATTCCTTACAAAGAGGTAAAGACAATAATATATTTGTCCTATTCTTAAGTAAGCTCGAGGACAGACGGTGGCACGGCGGCGGTATCATAAAAATTACAACAATGACCTAAATTCTGTTAAGGACCCCAGAGTAAGGTTAATCAATTTAGAAACCATTGCCGACCTCACAGACCTTTAGTAGCTACATCGACATACATAATACTACTACCAGTACCCCGGCGAGAAGGGCGGGAAAATGTTTTTTATGTTATTTCAGTCGAAGCCATCGGATTCCAGTTCAACATAAAAATCAGTTGATAAAAACATCAGATGCCATTATATATTTAACTCATATGTTAGTATAGAGTGTGATACCTGACTTCGAAAAGTATAACACCGACGTCCCCGTAAGTTCACTAATAAATATTTAGAAATAGTTATACAACTGTTTGATTGATAAAAATAACTGCTGTGTGTGTCTGTTCATTGCAAATTGAGCTTCAATAATTAATAACCGTTTACACAAAGCGAAGATGTAAATAGTATTTATAAAGGAACAGTAAAGAGGTGTTTCCGACAAGGCAGACTTAAAAAATTGAACGTCAAACAATAGATTTTCCATTGTGTTCCGGACCTTAGGAACAGTTAGTATTTATCTACAATAACATAGCCTCTACCGGAAGCCTAAAAGACCACGTTCTCATTTAATATGAGTAGAATTTGTACATCAAGCAATAAAGAAAATATTATCTGATAACTCAATTCAATTTACCTTCTTTAAGAATAGTGTCATATATTTGATAGGTGGCTCCACAGTCTTCAAGGAGAGGCCTTCTCATGAGTCGATGAAGATGGTCTCCATCTAGGGATTTTGATCGTAACCGAAACTCAACTGTCTCTGCTTTGTTTGCATCTTCGTTGCTAGTAGAGGGCACGGCGCAAGATCCTCTTCGACCATCACCCGAATCATGACGCCAGTGGCCCACTTTTTTGCCAAACGTTCGAATTAACTCTTGGATAGAATGGTGTTTATGTTTATGGCTACTACCGCTCGATCCAGATCCTCGCCTCTCTGGGACGTGATGGTGGTCTTTGGCATTATTTGCAGTTTCAGATAGTTTTTGAGCAAAACTCTTATTGTCGAATCTGCCTTTAAAAGAAGTATGATGGATTTTAGAGTTGCTAATCTCACCGTACCGCTCACATTTGCTGTATTCGTTTTCTTGTATGTCATCCATAGCATCTTTATAGAGAGGTGACACAAAGTGGTGGTAGTCATGACGGGGAGCTTGATATGTGTTAACTCCTATTTGATAACGCTCTCCGTCGCTTCGCCGCCGGATATCGCCGTGGTGAGTATGATGGTAATTCTGAGATGGGGACCCTCTACCTTCCATAACATCGCGAAAATAACTTGCAAAGTTTGGATAACGATCACGGGGACTAGAAGCAAATTCAAAAGGGCTGCCTGATGGTCCTCGGAGACTCCTTTGAGCGTAAGAGCCCCTCGGGTTGATAGGTATTGATTTAGTTTTATTTTCATTATTAATAGTGCTGCGAGAGTCAGCCGAGCTTGATGTAGAATACCAGCTTTCTGTACTATCTTCTTTTTCGAGAGGGGGTGTAGATTCTCTTGAATGATGTTTATGCAAAAAATGTGTCAGCCCGTGCATTTTTATTCATTCACTATTAACACAAATTTCGACATTTATAATTCTCTACATTTTTAAAGTCCACAACACTTTTACTGCAAATTACACGCATAACCTTAAGATAAATCTCGGTGTAGCCTCTAACGGAACAAATAATTTAAGAAAGGTAATATTTTATAGTAGCATTTAACAGGAGCGCCGGTCATTTGCTTTTATAGTAAAACTGGCCATTACAAAAGATACTTAGACGGGAGACTAAAAAAATATCTTATCTCAAAAGCCATTTCGAAAGTTTTCATAGGTACCTATTCTATTAACAGCTGCATCGCCACAACCATCGATAACTATAAATACAATGAGTCAGACCTTGTAAGTTATACAAAACTATTCATGGTCAAATGAAGCATTTTAATTCGTGTTATACAACATGGATATTTAAGACGTGAAGCATTGCAGTGAATGAAACTGGTTTTGGAAAGATTCAAGGTCAGCATGCCCTATATTGTGAGGGGGTTTGTACGCTGCGACGCGGGAACAGGGGTGACCTTGAGCTCAAACAAAAACATTTTGGGCAGGCAGGAGCAGGACGCATGCGTGCAACGATGGTTGGGTGCCTTGTGGTACGCTTCCCATAGCCATGTTCGATAATACACGCATCACATGCATTAGGATTAAGTAAAGCTTGTTAGTCGGAAACAAAACTAAGTTTATCATATTCACAATGTAAATGACCTCTTGCAAGATCATACTGAACTTTCAATGTATATTACGAGTTACGAGTGTATAAATAGTCATAGTCATAATAGAGCTCTGTATCTGTACTTACCGAATAAGATTATTACTTATGTTTATTTGTAAGCACATCATGCAGATAATGCCGTGACTTGTATTTAGTAAGATTTCCTGGTACCTAACATTTTTATAAAAATGGCGAACCAATTTTACTTACTTATAGGGAAACTGCTTGTTACATTGGTTAAAATTGTCAAAGTATGCAGATTCAACAAGGAAAAGCAAAATGCGTGATTATTATTATAAATCAACTAATAGCCAATATTTATGTATTTAATAAAGGGTTGCCACAAATTACTTAAACGACTTTTATATCACAATAAAACAGATTAAGTATTTAATGGTTTTAGAACTTACTTCATTTTATTCACCTTTATTTTATGTAAGTAACTAATCTAAAACTTGATTAAAAATCTAAATTATTATATTGTTGGCCAGTGTTCTAGTATATTATATCCACAAATAAAACTGTTCAGTTGTTGATAATATTGTGTCTCGTAAGAATATTTTGTTTGAGGGATTTAGCCAGGCCTACGGCACCTACAGAATAATATTTGGCAAAAAAAGATAAGATAATGAGCCGTTTTGTTGAGCTACAAAGATAGTCAAACACATAAAAATACAAGGGTTAAATAAGTGATACCAAAATTTCCTTCACAACTGATGAAGTAAATAATTACTAGCCAACAAAACGTTCCTATGACCGGCGGATGAATGAATGTCACGTTCGTGATGCATTAATTAAGGACTGACATAAAAACTAACTAGTTCAATTAATAATGAGAAAAGCAATATATTGATTCGTAATTACACGCAACTCAGTCTGGAACATTCCAGGATATCATACATAACTAATGTTGTCCATCACAACTAGATTTGCTTGTCGTTGTGACGTTCAATCAAAGCTAAAAAGAAAACTTTAAGAAGATGCTAAAACAATATTAGAGACCCCATTTATAAGTTACTGCTTTGTTAATTTATTGTTTGTTTATCTTCAGAAAACGTGTTGTCATAATCACACACAATATTGAATAATTGTTGTGACACATTTGAAGGACAACATAATTTGTACCTATGTTTTTGAGTTTGTTTACAACGCAAATTGATAATTTTGCATGTACGCATAGGTAATCGAGGTGAAACCGTGAAAGAAACAAAGGCTTTACTCCAATGCAATAAGATTCCTAATTAATAAAAAAAAACTTCTTTGAGTAATAAGTAAATCGCAAAAGGAATCTGAACTTAAATGGATTGAGGGAAACGTTTGGAATTGGAGACAAGAACTAATGCTAATGCAACATCTAAATGTTACTATACTAGTGAGCAAAGAACACGTCAATGTGAGATCCAAGAAATAAACTGACATACTGCATAAAGGGTTGCAAAGCGGAAGCGGCTATATAAGGTCGTTGTGAATAAATCTCAGTTGACAAATTGTACATCGGAACTCGCCACTATGTCCCTTTTTAACCGACTTTAAAAAAGGAGTAGGAGGTTCTATGTTCGTCTGTTTATTTGTTTTATTTTTTCTCTAGAAAGGCAGACGAAAAGACCCGGATAGCAATGGCATCAACATTGCATTACAAGGTATTTAGGTCGGACTTAGCTGCGATGTTGACGGATAATCAATCAACTTTAAGAATCTTTACATAAAAATAATATGTTATACTAAACGACGAGCAGATAAGATAGCATAATTGATGAGCAATTTCGATGTTTTTGGAACTGAAGAAACAGGTTCATTTCAGTAGGCCATTTTAAAATTTATTTTTGTAAAAGTTTTGAATCCAATAATGCTTTTACGGTGTTTTGCCATGTCGCATACCTATTTAGATGCACCTGCCTGTCAATTGTGTATAAGCGTAATCGGAGCCCAAGTCACTATAACTCGAATGGGTAAGAATTGTTTCCGTTCTAAATACCCAATTAAATTGCTAACGAGTGTATTGTTTAACTTGTGCTGCTATATAGTTACAATTCTATTCTTTGAATTGATTCAAAACTTTAACATTGAGATTTTATATAATACATCGTTCAAGTGGTAGTTATAGGAACTGGATCTAGATGGATGACAGGTCGAAATTCTTGACATTATCTAGGAAATACAAACAACTATCATTCACTAGCTTCCGCTCGCAGCTTCGTCCGCGTGGACATTCGAGAAAATCCATAGATAACCTTTAACTGGGATAGAATTATATTGTTTTAATTTAATCAAATCCCATCAGCCGGGTCCGCACCAAGCGCGTTGCCTCGCGAGGAAGTCGCTGGCGCAAGCTAGTTTATAAAATTCAGAATTGGATCAGATTCAGAGATATGACTATTTCGTGCCCGTTCCTGTTCCCGTTCCCGTCCCCGTTTTTGTTCCCTTTTCCGCTCCCGCTCCTGTTCCCATTTGTTTTAGTTTCCCAATAACGACATCGATTTTTTTGTTTATTTACCTATGAAGTTGATTTTCAGAAAATAACTAAATCATTTGCTTATTTGTTTAAAGAAGTAAGCTTCTACGATGTTTCTAGTCAAAATGTCTATTTTACATAATTTTTCAATACAGAATTTAAACCCCAATTTCTATCTATTTGGGGTCGAATCATGTCCACTTCAAAATAAATGCCATTTTTGCCATCAACATCCCATAAATCTTCAATAACACCACCTATATCGATTTTTGGTCTTAATGCCCCATTTACCTAAGGCATTGATTTTCGGAAAACCACGAAACAACTGTTTGCTTATTTGTTTTTAGAAGTACTCCTTCGAAGTTTCAAGTCGAAATGTTTATTTTATATTATTTTTCCAAACATAATTCCATACAAAAATGAAAAAAATATTAACTCCCATTACACCCCTTTAGGGTTTGAATCATGTTCACCGTGTTGAACTCCAAAATAAATGACATTTTCGCAATCAACATCCCATAAAACCCCAATAACAACATCCATATCCATTTTTAAGTTTATTTACTCCATTTTACCCCATAAGAGTTAAAATTTCAACAGTACCGATATATCATGCGTTAGTTTCCAATTATAACTATTCTAACTATTAAGTCTAAAAAATAAATTTTATTATTTTCACTTTAAAAATGAAGGATATAAACAACTTCATTCCCCATTTCACCCCTTCGGAGGTGGATTTATCAAAAACACTAATATATGAATACTCAATCGTCAGCCTAAACACAAATTTGAAGATCCTAGCTTCGAAACTGAGGGACTTTCATACAAGCTATCATCCCCTATTTCACTCCCCTGGGAGGTGAATTTTTGAAAATCCTGTCTTAGTAGACCCAGCGGTTTGGGCTGTGCGTGATATCAATCAGTCAGCTAGTCAGTCTGTCTGTCACTCAGTCAGTTTCTTCTTTTATATATTTAGAAGATAAATTTTAATATGAAAGTGAATGGTTCAGAAATCAGAATATTTGAATGGAACCAGAACAATAGAAATGGTGTACAAATTGTAGAGATTCATTGAATTCTCTTGCGGAAAACAATATTTAATTTCCAAACATTTTTTCTTATTTTAGATATTTGTGACAATTTCCTATCAATAGCATAGGTTAGGTACCGAGTACCGCCAAGAAAAATAATTTGGAAATACTCAATACTTCAAGATCAAGTATGAATATTGAATCGGGTATAATAATTATGTGAGTGTATCATTTAAATAAATGATTAGAGGTTCACACAGCAATAAATATTACATACAAGTAAATATTCGGTGCCACCGCTGCTGTCCAAACAATCTGGCAACTCTAAAAGAATATTTTGGTCGATTCAAACTAAACTATAGTTTCAGTAGGTGTTTGTTGTTTTAAGCGTTGGAGCGAATTACTGACGTCAGATAAAATAATTTCAGACACTTTGTCCGAGCTGACATATTATAACTTTATTGTTTTTTCACTAACGATTGGGACACTTCTAGTCATTTATGATTTTTGTCTGACTGTACAAAAATGCCCGAATCGTCAGTAAAAAAATAATACAACTAAATAGTGTTATTTCGGACAGTGTCCGAAATTATTTTGTCAAAAGCGTCTTAGTAACTCGTTGGAGCATTCTGAAAGTTTAATGTAAATTTGTCACAAAGGAACTAAATTGCTTTAAACCTGATCTATAAAAACATATGAAGGTTTTACAGAAATTTATCTTGATATCAATTTCTGATGATATTGTCACATAAAACATTGAATTGTTTATGACTCACACCGCACACGCTTAGAAACTTATTCAGGCTCTACCTACAGATATTTTGGCCATGTGTACATGAACTTGTAACATTTTTATAACCTGTGATTTGCAATAAATTTTGAAACTTTGCTCAGTATTTTTAAGAACATGTCCCAATGTGCAAATATTTCGTTTCTGATAAATTATTTTACATTTATCTTTGGATATCACTTAAAGAAGAGTGTTGACTGAAACTGCTCATCGCTAAAGTAGTAATACAAAATGTCAAGTGCGTAAGAAAAGAACTAAATGTTACTACCAAGATAATAACGTTTTGCCTCGAAGAGTCTTTGCAAATATTAAGTATTTTATTACTACGGCGGGCGGCGATAATGCTCAGTGTTTTGTTAGCAATAATAAAACGAATTATAACGTACAAAAACGCTAATCTATTTCCGTGATATTTACGGCTTGTTTACTATGTGGCGCAGTGCGCCCGCCAGCGTTACGAATTGGCCATACATGACATGCACCATGTGCTATGCTGTGATGGGGACAATAATATAAACACGACAGACGCTCCGTGCCGTGCCGGCTCGACCGAGATTCGTCTAAGGATGTTTCTAAATAAGATCCACCTTATATATAGCACAATTCTTTTAACTTCGCGTATCACTGTACATCATGATCCGGTATTGTTATTCACTTTTGATCGTATTATTTACGTTTGCTTAGAACGCGAGACACGTCGCTCACTCACGAGCGTCGTAGTAGCACTAAGTTAGTGAAGTAAGCAAGCAAGGCCGAAGGCGGGTGGGAACGAGAGGACCGCTTAGAAGAGTGTCGCGCCGGCAACCGTAGCGTAGCGGAGCGGCCGACCGCGTGGTCAGCTCAGCACGCGACAAGCGATTAAATGAGACCCCGACCTCGCATACGGCACTCAAACTTCCTCATAATTCATAACCCTAAATCCACTAACAGAAACAAATTTGTTATCCTTTACACTTCCCACACTATACGATACAAGAATGCATGGAGCGCAAATTCCAAGAAATTATTCAGTAATTACAAATACTTTCATGGTACAAAATAAAATATAACCTTAAAACAATTTAGGTCACAGTTTTTTTTATTCAGCATCAGCAGTAAGTAACTTTTTTAAACACTTAATTATATTATAGTTTAACAAGCTATTAAATTGACATAGGTGCAGTGGAATTTTAAAAGTAAAGAGCTATTCACTCGTTATAAATAATAATACAAGATTATTTTGCAAAAATAGCATAGACTTCTGAAAATCAATGATCCAAATGAGGAAGGACGACGAGTTATCAAATTAAACAGCTGGCGTACGATAAGCTTCAACTTTAGGATTATCTAATATCCAATTACTAATTGTAAACAGATATTTAACTAGTGGCTCTGTAGAGCTGTAGACCTCGCGTTTATGTAATTTTTGAACCTTTTTTTAAATGGCTGAAATACTATTTTCCCCATATCTCCGCAATTTTGAAATTTTCGATAAACGAATCAACAAAAAATTCTATATAATTATAGAACCTACTCACAAACTCGAGAATCGGTTGAGAAATGCGACCTATAGAAGAGAACAGACGGACAGCGGGACAAACATACGAAAGTATTTTTGTCCAAGCTGAAACGGAGACGCTTCGCACTCGCTCGGTCAATAATTAACGCATTTTTTTAATAAAATACCACTAGTTCCTACCTATATATTTATTTAACTAAAGATTACAATGTTTATTCTAGTAGTCCCCAAACTAGGTAATCCTGTCTATGTGAACCACAAGAGAAGAATACTGATAGCAATTCCAAAGAGATAATAATATAATATATATAATCTATAATATAAAAATTAATCGCAAAATGTGTTGCTAAGCGCATAACTCAACAACGCCTGGACCAATTTGGCCAATTCTTTTTTTTTCGAGAAATTTTTCGAGAAAAATTCGAATAACTGCCGGAAATCCTTTAAAACAACTTTTTTCTCTTTCCCATACAAACGTTTTCTAACTAAAACGAAGAGTCAATTTGAGCTTTATTACTATCGTATAAAGTTTATAATAAATTACAAGCACTCACGGGTGTTTCAGGAGAATTTTTTGCCCCGACTATAAAATATGTAGGAACAAAAAACTGTCACATTACAAATCTTTTTGACAGGACGAAGTCTGTCGGGTCCGCTAGTATATAATATAATTATATTATATAATATATATTATATATAATATATTATATAATATAATATACAAGGTGTTACAAAAATACCCCTAATGCCGAATATGGTATATAGGGACCATCAAACTGAACAACTTTTACTATGGGGCTAACTTTGAAATCGCGAAAAAAAAATCAGCTGTTTCATACATTTTGATATTTTCGATTTTAATTTTTGTATGAAACAGCTGAATTTTTTTTCGCGATTTCAGAGTTGGTCCCATAGTAAAAGTTGATCAGTTTGATGGTCCCTATATACCATATTCGGCATTAGGGGTATTTTTGTAACACCTTGTATACTGATAGCAAGTCCTTACCAAACTTTTAGTTTTGATGAAGCGACCGTGAAACGAAGTGCGTGGGCATGATCGCGGGTGCCTCAACAACAACCGCCTACGCACCGCGTTAATTTTCACATGTATATATACGTGTATATAGTTTGTTCATATGAACAAACCGAGTAAGTATTTTGATATTTTCAAAGGGGATTCAACGTCACTCACTAACCTAATAGGTTTTCATTTTTTTTTACAAATCTGATGGATTTATAAAACGTCATAAGAAGTTGATTGATGTTGATTTAATATATGATCATTATTTGATTGAATCAGGCGTCACTTGGCGGAAGTCCCAAACCATTGTAAAAAGAGAAATATATGTAGCTTACTCCCGCAAAAAATATATGCAAGATGCACCGCCCGCCCGCCCGCAAAAAATTGCACATGCACACCACAAAATAACAGTGCACAATACCTGCATTTAGCAAGACAGTGACTCACCTTGCACCTTCACCATTAGACTTGACACACCATTTGATGTGGTCCAGTGGTGTGGTTGACAATCCACTGTGTGGGGTATCAAATGAAAGGGCTTTATGAGCTGATTCCAAATAGATACTGCATAATAAAAGAGCAGCTACTTGTTTGTTTAAATAGAAAAATATTTTCCAAGCATACAAGGTTTCGTTTCGGCTCTTGCAGGTAGCAAGAAAATGACGTAGAAAATATTTCAATTTCTTTTGACCATCAGCCATTTATAATGTCCCCACTTCTGGGGCACAGGCCTTCCTTATGGGTGGATAAGGAGGATGGGCCGTGACCTACCACGCGGGACCCAATGCGGATTGGTGGGTGCTGACGACCGCAAATGCAGCCGGGCCCAACGTCTGAACGTGCCTTCCGAAGCACGGAGGAGCTCGAGATAATAAATTTTTGGTCACCCATCCCACGACCGACCCTTGCGAAAGTTGCTTAACCTCCGCATTCGTTGGGCCAGGCTTTATACCACTGCGCCACCGAGCTCCTCACAATGTCTTTTAATACTTATGTACTATTTACAATTTCTTTTAATACTTATTTACTATCCCAGTTCTTATGACAGTAAGTAAACCACAGCCATTCCATTATATTTTAATCCATTTGTTATGCACACACGATAGGTTTTAGAAAAAAAATCCATACAAAAATAGATGCTGTCATGTGGAAATAAGGTACCTAATTCAAAACAAATATACTGTGAAGTAAATCCGTCTCTATTGAAAATATCGCTGCGTCCGGTGTTTTTGCCGATATTAAACGAACACAGAGTAAACGAGCTGTCCTGTTATTCAGTTTGAAGAGTGAAGAGGGATTTATTAATAGCTCACTGTATATACTTACTTAGTATTTTCAGATAGACTTTTTATACATATCTGCATACATTCGGATATAATTGCCAATCAATCAAGATTTATCAAACTACGAGTATACCTTCAGTGAATCTCCTAGGAACTAGTCTCTTAAGTATGAGTTGGTAGTTGGAAAATTTATATGGGACCAAATTGAAAGTATACCTAATCGAACAAAAAAACAGTTATTAAAATCGGCACACCAACGCCAGAGTAACCAATACATACAAAAAACAAAAAACAAAAAAATACGGGAGGAATTGAGTACGGGAGGTACTCAATTACTCCCGTATTTTTTTTAAGTCGGTAAAAAGGAACTACTTTTGACAAATGCTTACGCGTTATTATATGGGTCAGTTTCAAGGGAAACTGGCGCAACCATTTGGATGCCAGCTTTCAAGACAGACTATAAATTATCCAAAAATGTGTTCGACTCGAATCAAGATAAAGGCGGGTATGAGAAATGATACTGCGTCAATGTCTGAACGCTAACAACAATTCGTCATATAATTATGTTTCCTTTGATGTACTTACATTATAGATTCATAATCTGAGATTATATTTAAGTTTTGCATTGACCGACATCTGCAACCGAAGGGAATATTGAATTCTACAACTCAAAATTAAAAGTTACTATTTTTGTATATTCACCACAACGCGTTATGGGTGTTTTTATAAGAGCCACAACATTTTCGCATTGTAGATTTTCGGCAGAGACCAAAACGCGTTGTGAGCGGTTTTTTCCGCTCAATAAGCGGTCTTTGAGCCTAGCATATACATATATCCATAATAATATTTTAAATGCGAGAGAAATTCTGTCTGTTATGTTTTCACGCCTGACGGCTGGACCGATTTTGACGAAATTTGGTACGGATATAAATGGGATCTTGGGGAAGGACATAGGCTATTACTCTTCTACTTTTTATCCCACTATATTTCCGCCCGCACGATATAACCTGTAGTCCACGCAGGCGAAGCTGCGGACGGAAAGCTAGTTTTTCGATAAATAGTTGTATCTTAGACAAATAATGCAATTATCTATAGGTACACACAATAAGGCAGTGAATTAATAACGTAAAACAGTAAATTATAAAAAAATAAGATAAGTTAGGCAAATAAAAAAAAGTGATGCACTTACCATGCTGTTGTTGCAAAGCTAAAGCTCTCTGAAAAGAAACAAAAAAGAAATTAAAGCAAAGCAAATAAAAATCATAAAAAATGAAACAGGAAAGTTCTAAAAAGGGAATAGAAAAGTCAAGTCACGTAAGTTCCAATCCGTATTACACAACATGTATTATTTGATAAAATGTTGGTTTCAAATAACTCATCAAAAGGAAAATAAATATATAAGTAACTAAGACGAAAACGTAGACATAATGTCTACAATAAATAACATAACAGTATTTTAAAAAAAATTCTTTATCCAGAAACTTGAAGTTGAAGTTTATTTATTATGTTTACCTATTATTCAGTTATTTATTAGGAAAATTTTAACAATATACTATATTAGAAACCTCCTGTACTAGAAGATACGTAGCTCATAGTTAAAATCAAAAAATGTAATAGAAACAAAATTTCCACTTATGTATTATTCAGTTATAATACCAAATAATATACTAGAATAAATATTTGGTATTATATAAAAAATAGCATTGTGAATGCTAAAATCTCAAAATTTAAAAATATTATTCAGTTATTATGAAAATATAAATGATACCATAGAAATCTTCTGTACTAGAAGAAACGTAGCTCATGGTTAAGACTAAAAAATCAAAAGGAAATAGAATTCCATAAGGTAGGTATAATTTTTCATACTATAGCGAAAAAAAAATAACGAAGTTGCAAGGCAAATCTTTGGAAAAATTGCCACAACTCGATCAAGATAAATGAAAGTAATATCAATTAATAAACTGGCAGGACTCATAATCGATGGCTAGTTCAGTCTGGCCTTCGATCAAAGATTCTGGAGAAGATTCTGTCACTGAGTATCAAATTCCAAAGGCTTTTCGTGGAAGCATGGAAATTAAATACCATCACTACAAAATTAACAAAAGCTTTGCTGGTGCAAAGCGCAAGTGCAACACGTATTAAATTATTATGGGCACTAGTTAACCAGTTAATTTTCTGCTTTAAGAATTCAGAATTCATTCAATTAACGTTGGATTCATATTGCGTTTACTAGTTTGCTTATTATACTATTTCTTATGCAAGGTGTTACAAAAATACCCCTAATGCTGAATATGGTATATAGGGACCATCAAACTGATCAACTTTTACTATGGGACCAACTCTGAAATCGCAAAAAAAAAATCAGCTGTTTCATACATTTTGATATTTTCGATTTTAATTTTTGTATGAAACAGCTGATATTTTTTTCTGATCAAATTTTACTATGGGACCATTTCAGAGTTGGTCCCATAGTAAAATTTGATCAGTTTGATGGTCCCTATATACCATATTCAGCATTAGGGGTATTTTTGTAACACCTTGTATATTTTAATCATTTTTTATCTTGACAACATTATTTGTCAAATCATTGTTGTGTGTACAGTACAGTCAACAGCACGCTGGGCTACCACAACAAAGTAATCAATTTAAATCAATTTTAAACTGAAATGTGTAGACATTGAGGTTCAAAATGAATTAGATATTTTTGAGAGTGTTGTATAACCTGACTGTAGCATGTTTAATGCAAATAAATCATTATCATTATTTTATCAAATGCGAGTGCACCATAATGATACAGCTTAGTAAGACTTGTCAATCATTATGTATTAGCGAATCTTGTTTTGTTACGACATAAAGGCCTTGATTGCCTTCTTAAGTCATCTTCCAAACAGGTTTTACCAAAATAGCCTTCGGACATTACAGTTTGTTCAATGGCTTTTTCTAAAATATCAGTGTGAATGAATATTTTACAACATTTTTTTTAAGTTTAGAGTTGGCAGTGTTATTGTTAGGTATTATAAAGCTGTACTTCAGTTTTATACCAAACGAAAGTATACAACGTGTTACACAAAACCCTTAAAGCCGAATATGGTCGATAGGGTCACATGCATACACCCCCGGAAAATTATTATTAACCTTGAAAACCGCCACTTCTTTAAATAATATTTTTTGTGCTAAACTGCATAGTGGCAAACCTAGACCTAAATTGTGTTTTACTTTTGCCTATAAATGGGATTGATTATCGAAAACAATAGTCTATTTGAGTCTAGGGTTGTCACTTTGCAGTTACCCATACAAACAAATGAATTGAATAACACAATGGAATATTGTGTTATTTCAAAGGATAATTAGTAAAGGTTGGCAATACGATATTGTTGCATTTTATTTCATTACTGCGCGCCCTCAATCATGGTGGAAATGTTTGCAAGTGGCAATGTTGCCATGCTTGGTCGAGGGTGCGAGGGTGTGCGTATAATTGCAAATTGCAACGCTAATGTGAAACCATAGAGGACAAAACCTATGGCAGCCATTACACACACAATCCAGACCGTGCCAGATTGACTACACTAATATTACTAGGATAGAAGGATTGGTTGCATTTTGCATAAAACTATCCGTCTGCCAAATTTCATCAAAAAGTGCGTTAAGCCGTTTTTACGTGACAAACAAGCATCCAAACATACAAACTTTCACATTTATAATATTACTAGAATAGTAGGATTGGTTGCATTTTGCATAAACGGCGCGTTCATCGTCATGGCGGATATTGTCGTAGGTGTCTGTCTGCGTATACTGTTATCGTTTAATAAGCTGAAGACCGCAACGCAATACAAGGACGGTTCACGGACTTTTCTATAATGTTTTTTTACACAATCAACCCCCCTAGCATGACCACCGAAACGCGATATGATATTATTATGGTGATTTATCACGTTTGACTGTCAAAGGACAATGGATTTTGACAGTTGAGTGTCGATAAAACGCTATATCACGCGATATATATCGTGTTTCGGTGGTCATGCTAGGGGGGGCAGAATTATTCACTTCATTGATTGTTTGGGAAAACAAAACTAAATAGGTAAATAAAGAAATATAAATAAGAAATGAATGCTTGGACAATTTCACACAGCGCCATCTTGCCCCAAACTAAGCAAAGCTTGTAATATGGTGCTAGAAAACTGATATACTTTTTAAATATATACTTATTATACATATGTAACACCCAGACCCGTCACAGAAATTAAAATTCATAATTTAATTTCTGCCCGGCCGGGAATCGAACCCGGGACCTCTGGCGTGGGAGACCGGCATGTTGACCACTGCACCACTCAGGTCGTCAAAGGTGTAAGGGTATCATTCAAGGAATGATAGGATCGAAGTAGGTAAATAAATAATAATATATTTAACATTTTCTCTTTCTTGGAATTTAACAGACTGATCCCCAGTTATTATTCCCTGATTTTGATCGCGATTAAATTAGAAACCATTGATGTAGGTACAGAATAGTCATAATTTCTCTATCATTATACTTTAGGCGAATTTCAAAGGAAACAAAATCTATTATTTCATTTCATTTAATGCATTCGTATGCACGTTTGGATGTTTACACGTTTATTATACTCAATCACACAAAAAAACGGATTTAGTTGAAATTTGGCAAACTTTTTATATTGGCTAAAAGTTCTCTGGGGACTTTTCACGTGTCCACGCGGACGAAGTCGCAGACGGAAGCTAATAAATAAGTACAAAAGTTTTTATTTTTTTGTTGACGCACTCTGATAAAAAGTCACGATATTCTGCTAACGTACGTACCTGTATTATTTGGCTTTCTGTACTTGACATAATAAAATGGTAAGCAGCAAAAGTAACAAAATAAGTAAGTAATATACACATTTCAACGTTTTTGCTACCATGCTTTAGTTAGGTTCGTGTTTTCGTACAAAAATATGAATACATTTACAAAACAGTAAATCAAATACATTGTAGCACAGGAAAACATAGCGTTTCTAAGCACTTGGTGTTTAAATTATTTATTTATAGCGCCTATTCTATTAAGTGAAGCGGAATATATAATTTTTAGTCATTATGTGAAATCTTACAAAGTATAATAACAAGACTTACAAAGTAAACACATGCAAGATACACGAAGGATCAATTTTGTTTCAATCTATAAATAAAGTCTTTACATAAGGTCTGACCTCTAGTTTGGCACATTCAGAAACGATTATAAATAAAACACATCCACCATAGGTAGGACCCTGCCCCTTTACTTTTGAATCCAACAATCCCTTTTGAAACCAAGGGCACCTTATAACGGATAGGACTCAATTTCCAATCGCAATAAATTAGTTCACTCGATGATCGCACAATACGGCGGTTCAATACGGCGCTGGTGACGCAGTGAAAAAATATCAGCACACAATGGTTCAGATTATATCATTTCTAAATACAGGAAAAGAATAGACCATATTGGTATTTTTAATTAACATATTCCTGACAACGTTCAACATGATCTTTTAATCAACAAGTACAAATAAATGCTTGCTAATTTTCAGTATTTAACAAAAGTTTGAAGCCTTTGTTCTCCGCCAGGGACTGATCGAGCTGTGATCTGATGATGTCTATCCAGGGAGTGAATGGAGTAGTTCCAGATCGCTATACACACCCAACTGATCCGATCAGCATTCTAGAGTTGTCAGGATATGTTTAAAAAAACCGCATTAAAATGTATGGAAAATTGAAAGTGGGAACTCTGATATTTACACAGCTCTTATAATGCTGATCAGATCAGTTGGGTGTGTACAGCGATCTGGATCTCCTCTATTCACTCCCTCCCATCACAGCTCGATCAATCTCTGGTGGTGAACCAAGGTTTCAATTCAAGGTTACTTCGTTTGTATGAAAATCGACTAGTGTTTATAATTATTCGTCCACCACATTATACATACGTTGTGAAACTTATGAATAGAGATAATTAAAGTGATCTTTTGGAGAGTTCTATGATTAAAATCCACTTCATATTGATTTCATAACGTCTATTTTGCCAATTAACATCATTATTGATGTGAATCAAATTGATAAATAATAAATTGACTAGCTGATAAGAAGTGTTATGATTAACCACATAACTAAAAGTAATCATGAAGCATTCGTAGTAGGTACCTAATTATAAAGTGATTAGAATATCAAATGTTCATATAGCTCTTAATTTGTCCATGGTCAATTCGTTAATAATGTCTCACTAGGATAAACTGTAACTAGCTTTTAAATAAAAAAACCGCATCATAATCGGTCCCTTAGTTTGAGTGCTACGTTGCGTCAGACAAACAGACAGACACACACACATCAAACTTATAACAACCCTCATTTTGCGTCGGTACAGAAGTGTTCGAAGTGTCATAAAACAACAAAGAAGATGACGGTATAAATTTTAATGCAGAGATAGAGACATATCGACGAAGGGGCCTAAATATCATTGTATGTTTATTATATGACATCGTGATACATACATGTCATTTTTTCGCTTTAGGACACATTCGCTTTAAGTCAGATTATCGTGTTGTGATTATATATCGTGTTGATTGTACTTCTGCCGTAAATCGATTCTGTCGTAAAACGAATCTGTCTTAAAGCGAATCTGTCCTAAAGCGAACAACTGGTTTTTCTTAACAAAAGACATAACAGCTGGCAATCTATGGCAATCATAATCACGGGGGCGCGGAGGACGGAAGCCATTTCACTTTAATCCCGGTGGGTACTTGTGAAAACCGATAAGCCCTAAACCAAAGCCATTTAAACGTATGGAGAATGTCCTTCAAGACCACCAGTATTTCATAAAAAAATCTAGCAATCCTCAGTTTCTGATGTCTGATAATCTTTGTTTTAAACAGATACAACTGTAAAACCTTTGGGCCAATCAATCCGCGTAACAACGCGACGTACAGCCCTAACATAATCGGTTAAAAAAACCGAATCGCTTGTCTCCATAATAGCTTAAGATTGCAAATGAAGTTCCTATAAAGGATAATAAATAATAATAATAAATAAATATTTGACAACATCACATACATTGCTCCGATTCCAAATTAAGTAGCTAAAGCACTTGTGTTATAGAAATCGGAGACAACGGTGGTATCACAAACACCCAGACCTGAGCCAATATAGAAAAGTTCGTTTTCTAAATTGACCCAACCGGGTATCGAATTCGAGACCTCAGAGATGGCGACACCTTGAAAACCGGTGTACAAAGCCACTCTACCAAGGAGGTCGTCAAAGGATCGCATAACATCGTTCAGTTAGAGAATATTAAAATATAAACCTCACTAGGGCTTGTATTTATAAGCCCCTCTCAACGTTGAGAGCTATCTTGATATGCTCTTCTTATAGGAACAGCATCTCAGGTACGATCTTAAGAAAGCTCTCAACGTTGAGAGCTGTTTGTAAATATGTGCCTAGGAGAGTGGATATAGACAAATGCATAGTTGCACTGACGTGGGTTTTAGACGAGTACCCAATTAGAGCCAAGGTACACAATTGTTATTGAAGATAGTGGAACCGACACTTGCCTCAGATCTCACGTTCCGCTCACTAGGAATGTTAGGATTGCTCAAACACTACCTATAGGGCTGTGGTAAATATTCGTAGTCATAATTACAAATGAATAAGTTACTCTATCTGTCCGTTTAATTATAACGTTTTAAACCAAATTTGCTGATTTATTAGGAAAAGAGGATTATTGGATATGTCTATTACTAAACCCAAAAGTTTCCGGATTTTTAAACGAATTATCACTTGGTTGAGTTGAAGTCGCGGGCAAAAGCAATTTTTTTATGAATTGTAATTTGTAAGAAAAAAAACCCGGCCAAGTGCGAGTCGGACTTTATTCTGTTTTATAGTATTTGTTGTTTTAGCGGCAACAGAAATAGATTATCTGTAAAAATTTCAACTGTCTAACTATCACGGTTTATGAGATACAGCCTGGTAACAGACGGACGGACGGACAGCGGAGTCTAGTAATAGGGTCCCGTTTTACCCTTTGGGTACGGACCCCTAATAAAGCATGTAAGGTAGTGCACAGTAAGAAAATGTTTGTGGCTCACACAGAAAAAAACATGAATGAATATGTTGGGCTCAATTTTATTGCACTCACTTTACCGGGAACAGAAAAAAGTTAAAAGTTAATTTATGTTTTTAGAAAAAAAGACAAATGATGAATAACTTCATCTTTTTTAAGATTTTCTAGGCTACCTTAAAGCTAACTTAAATTTTGGTCTGTAATTTTATTATCATAAGTTTATTGAGTATTTACGATTTCTAGTAGGTACTTGCGACTGAAGTTTTCTTTCTCTCGGTCTCATTGACAAACCATTGACATGAATTTAGAATCTGATAATAATGAATGAGAATAACTTTTTGTATTTTCATTAGTTTTATAACAAAACTTCGAATGACTGTATAGCTTGACGATGAAAACATGACATGAAATATTCTCAGCCTTACCACAAAAGAATTTTAAAACACTGTTCAACAACGGCCTTTCTAAAAAACACTGTTCAACAAGTGTTTTAACTAAGACTCTGTTTAAATGTGTTGCTGTCACTTTTTTCACAATATTGAGACGACATCACATTTAAAGTGTCTAAATTAAACAGTGTCACAGAATTAATATAGTACTGACGTGCAGAACGGCCACACCCCGCCTCCCGCGGATCCAAGATACCGCACCTCCCCCCACAATCGGTAGTAAGATCAGAAGTTCATTCTCCGGGGCCGTGTCGCGCGCGTGAGTTGTTTGTACTAACATAACGAGCTCAACAGATGTCAAGAGTCAACCCTAAAAGGTTCACGAACACATTCGCAGCGTGTACAAGCGTAATCTGTTTATGTTGTAGTTAAAACGCTCTTTTTGTATGGAGTGTCCGGGGTGTGACAGTGTTTTAAAATCTTTTGTGGTATGGCCTTTATTCCGGTACAGAAAACGAAATAATTTTCATTAGAAATAAAATACTTTTTACGGATTACAGCGCGTATATTATTAATTCAGGTGTTCTTTGGAATTATTTAGTTTGTATTTATTGGTTTTTTAGAATTCAAACCAATAAATACAAACTAAATAATTCCAAAACAACACCTGAATTAATAATATACGCGCTGTAATCCGTTGCCTAAGCTGAAACGGAGACGCTTCGCACTCGCTCGGTCAACAAGAGGGCATCTGGTTATGAGATAATTATGTAAAATGACCACATGTAAAATAATCACTAGTTTACACATAAGGCGGATTAATTTTAATATTAATCAAAGTTTTTATTTTTATTTTTAGATATTACAATATACCTATGAGTAACTATAGATAGATAAAGAATGGGTAAATACAAATCATCAGTTTTTAATTACAGGAATAAATAAATTCTCAGGTCTGATAAAGGTACCTATTATTTCATTTATTTATTCATTCATTGATTATAATCTTACAATCTTGAGAAGTTAATTGAATTTGGTCGACATTGATACTCTGTTTTCTCTCATAAAAATTAGTAAGTATAGGAAGAATGTGACGAAACTGAAAGTAAACTTTCAAAATTGTATATTTTGTGCTATTGTGGTTGTTAACATACTTGTGTAAATATACATATTGCCAATAATAACAAGCTGCGTAGCTACATATATGGCAGATGTGTGGAAATTGACTACTAATGCGTAGTACTAGTAGGTACTTACTTATCTTTACCAAAACAGCGATACGTTTACGTAAGTCAAACTCATGTTTTATGAGAAAACACTTTACAAGCGCTGATCTTAACCTTGACACCGAGAAAGAAAAAAGCACTCAGTTAAGAAACAAAAGGTAATGAAAAGCAACATTCGATACAAACGTCGCCTTCCCTTTAGGAATGGAACTACAATACATGATGCATACATCGACACACAATGCTGTAAACACTGAACAAATGCACAATTAACCAAATGACACATTTTCGTGACGACAATATGTCATAGTCTACTGACTATGCACCATCTGAACCATTAATCACAATCATTATTGCGATAATACGCACTCGTCTAAAGTACTTCAGTACTATCGAATAAGTATAATTACCTGTTGTTGTTGATATTGCTGGGCGACTATTTTGATTCCACTCAGTTCCAAAGAACGAGGGTCCAAAGACCTACTCCTAGGTTTTTCTGAATAAAACACATCTTCATCCCGTTTCCCTTTCTTCCATCTGAAATAGTTCGCCATCGCGGCTCACAGTTTCTACACACCACATTTGAAAACGGCTAATGTAACCGCCGTTCGGGTACACACATAATCGAATTGGCACTGAGGTTTATTCGCGGAGGCATCTCTGTAAGTACTGAGTGATAACGTCGTTGTCACGAGACGTAGTCGTTGTTATGTAACGGCGTGTACACACTGTAGCAGATATCCGACCCGTAATTCCTTTGCGGAAGAGGGAAGTGAGAAAGAAGTGCGGTCATTTCTTATTGTCAGTTTTGATACAATGGATGCCGCTCTGATAAACATTGCACTGTTAATGTTAACTACTTATGACATTGAGCTGCGATTTTGGCGCTAAGAACATGGCATTATGTGCGGCATGTATGTAATCTTCTGCGTCGTACACTCACATACAAATGGACAATTCACACGTGATTTAAAACACGTCTTATATATTTTACTCGCTTTTAGTCAATTTTACAAAATCAGACTTCTAAAATAAAATACGATATTAATCGTGACTTTACGATATGACCAATAGGGCGTATATACACATACCACATCTCTCTGTAAACATATTACTTTATTGAGTAAGAGATAGTTTTATACTTAGGAACGTAGAAGACGCTTGATACCGTATTCTTTGACATAAATAGCTGGTAAGTTCGTGATATTAAAAGTTTTTTTGAGGTAAAGAAATAATAGTTGACATATACACTTCTAAGACTTTCGCGCGTACAGTTCATTAGAAATATGTTTTTCTAATGAACTGTACGCGCGAAAGTCTTAGAAGTGTATATGTGAACCAGTACGGACTGGATGTCGCCAACAATTTTCGCCGATTGGAAGGTCTCAGAACTAAGCGCGCAAGAAGAATAACATCAGTAATCTTCTTGAAGAGATGTCGTGATCATGATCTCATCCCATCGTGTGTACGAATTTCTCCTAAGCATGACATACGTGGGAGCGCCAAGATCTTACAACAGGCAAGCAAAAGACTGCTCATAAGTTTAATCAGAGAACAACGCTCGGAATTAATCTCAATATTTCAAATAATAGTTGATTATGCAACAAGAGCTTAAACTAGTGTATTATGTCCCGGGCGATATATTTAACCCCGAGCACGAGGGACTCTATGGTTAGCTAGAATCCTGAGTACTAGGGGTTCAAGATCGCCTAAGACAAATACACATTTAAGCCCGCGATGCATACTCTACTTTTTATACTTTCTGCGAGGCAATTTTGGTGTAGATAACAGCACAGCGATTTGAGCGGTTGACGGCTTTTTTCTTTTTTTGTCGTCTATTCTGTAGTGGTCAGTTCGACATTATAATAAATCCTTCTTGGTACGCGGGTGAAAATGAATTTCGTAAAAAGCTTTCAAGTCAGAATAGAATCTCATTGCACCTAAACATTTTTGAAACCAACGTCGATCAAGCACGACTACATGGGTTGCATTCCAAATTCAAATCACATTATTTCCCATGAGAAAAAATGATATTCAGTACAACATTATGACCCGGCTAGACCGTGGGGCTGTAATGACTTACTTTAGGAAAGGTTTGCTTGACACATAATATGTGTTGGAGGATGCGAGGACTGGCTGGCTAGGTCTCGCTCGTACTGGCCAGCAAGTGTCAGGCATGTAATCTGCCACATTGGCTGATGTCACTTCTTGTTTATAATATTCAGTATTTGGGTGAAGCGCCTCTGCTAATAGGTGAATTTACAATAATATGCCATTGACGAGCAGGTAGTATAAAAAATATATTTTAAGGCCTTATACTAACCATATTCGGCTTTATAAGTTTATACCAAACACCATGTTGTAATGTTGTTGTTAGGACATGTAGATTGATGCGAATGGATAAAACAAAGAATGACCAAATTTGAAACTGGTAATAATTACTGCAGTGAATGTTTGCGTTAGTAAGAGAGTGATAGATATACATAAATCAACATTTATGTTTATCTATAAAAGTTTAAAACGAATTTGAAAAGACCTCAGACCTAAGGCACAATGTCGTGTATTGTCAACCACACCACTGTGGTGTCGTTCACAATTTTTGAAAATAAATAATCGTCTTGGAACGTTCTAGATGATAATAAAATAAACTGTGTAATATATTATAATAAGCCTTAACACATAACAGCCCTAATATAAATGAATGATAAGTCAACATGAAGTTATATTAAGTAAATATAACTTCATGTTGATTTATCATTCCGGTATAGTCGACTAAGTTTTAGTTTCTATATGTTACTTAATTTTATATAGGAGCAGATATTTCAGCAGATAGAAAGAATATTGGATAACTATTTATATTTCTCTTCTCTTTGTTAATTCGAACAAAAGCATGACTATAGTGTATCTATAAGATCATCGTTCTAAATTCTGTCATTCAAATGTAAAATTTACGACGGCGACTGAACAAAACCCATACATTATTTGTACCCTGAGCAACATAAATAATAGTATTTATTGTTTGGTTAGTTTGAAGTGATGTGATTAATGCATCTTCGCAACGATAAGATTTTAAGTTTTCTGGTCTTTAAATTGGTTTCCTCTTTTAGCACATTATCAAAAAGCTTTAGAATTGTGGTATTTAAGATAAACTAAACAAGAAGTTTGTTTTTTCATTTCGAAATACCAACAGCAGTTGGTTATGGCTCGCACAGCAACAACAATATTCGAACCTTCCATACAAACTCGTCATAAGAGGGTAAAATAAATCATTTCTATACGTCAATAATTTGCTAACATACTATGGAATTTTAAAATTGGGTGCGCGACGTCATAGTATACACCGTTATTTTGTAGTCGTTTTACACCTGTGTTCAAGAACAATACTCAAACAACCCTTGCCTATGCGAACACACTGCATTGAAATAGAGCTCTGTGATTGGTTCTGTTTGTTTTAAGTGTTACGTGTGATTGGTAGTTGGCACGCGAGCACTGTGAAATCTCATAGTAATGTTTGTGAATATGGGTGTTAGTCTTTTAAGGTGTTCTACCAATGAAACTCAACATTTGTGCCACGGAAACATGGGTCGACAAAAAAATTGTTACTCCTATCTAGACTAGACACCTAAATAAGGGATTAAAACGTACACACGACAGCACGTCAGGTTATACAGCTAAACTGCAAAAACAGCTTTTATTACTTAGGGCATAAAGGCGGTCTCAAGATCAACATGTGTAGTCTGAGGTGCCGTCGTGTGTACTACAAAATAACTGTGTATAGTTGCTTGTATTGGTGGCGGCTATCAATACCCCCTATAAGAGCTAATGAAGTGCTGAAAAATGTCGTACAGTACTATTAGTCAATTAGTGTAATAATGTCTTGGCGATGAATGTAGAAAAATGACGACTTGTATAGTACTATTGTACCGCACTTTCAGTAGGGCAAAGAAGTTGTGGTGGGGGGACGTCCCCTGTCCCGCACCTCACCTCATCGTTTCCCTGTTAACAAGGCCGACTTGCCTCACTGTATTATTATTACGTTATGGTACTACTCCCTGTTAAATCAAAACTATTATTGCCATTATTCACAAACATCCAAAATTACTGTATCGGATACTATGCTTTCTATATATTTACTCTATGGTTTCCGTAACTTTTGACAGTTTGGTTCGATTTTTTATTACATAAGCTATGTTATGACATGACATAGGTTTATAGCGATGTAGAATTTTATACCCATTACTAACATTGACAATTTTGTCGTAGTATAACAATAATAACAATGAAAACAAAAGTATAGGATCACTTACCGCTTTTCTTCTCTCAGGGCCCTCGGGTGGCATCGTCTGGCCGGGAATGGACGCTCTGCCACGAAATATGTCCATCACTTTTGTCATCGCGCTGGGACGCCGGCCCGCCGACGCTGTCACCGTGTGGTAGTACTGTTGGAAATCGACCATTTTATATTCGCTAGTTTTGATCCCATTGTATAGTTAATATTTTAAATGCGAAAGTTTGTGTGTGCAGAGTATGTGTGTATGTGTTTGTTAGCTCTTCACGCCTAAACGGTTTAACGGATCACAGATTATTCTCCACTAGTTTTAGTTGTATATTGGCTTATGGCATTATCCACTTTTAGTTTTTTTGTAACAATCACCTGTTGCTAAACCTTGTTTGGCGTTATTGTATAGAGAAAGAGCACTGCACCTGAGATACAGGTTCGGGTGCAAATGTTTTTAAACCTAAATTGTACTTTGTTAAGGTTTAATCTAAATTGTTTTAAAAGTTTTTTGTTTTTTTATTTATTTATTTAGATGCAAAGCGAAATGGAACGAAAGAGTAGATACTAAAATTGTAAAAATAGCCTAGGCAGTGAAAAAAACTAAAAAAAGAACGGCTGCACAGATTTGGATGACATTTGGCACACATATAGTTTATTACCTGGAATAACATAGATGCTACTTTTTATCCCGGTCAAAGGTTCCTTAGGGTCCACGCGGTCGAAGTCGCAAGCGGCCGCTAGTACAATATGAAAGTGTCTCACCGCGCGAACCGGGGCGACGGCGCGACGGCGACGCGACGCGCGAATTGTACTTTGCATTGCGCGCTCAACATGCTCAACGCACAGCGGTTAATTTACCATTCGCAGCATCACACGAAATGTATTTCAAATTCACGCGTCGCCGGTCGCCGGTCCGCGAGGAAACACCACGGTCGAGAGAATTAAAAAGATCCTATAGAATGTTGACAAAATCAATGTTTCGTAGTCTACTGTTTCCTTCTCCAAAACTAGGCGGGATTTAATTACTTTTTTCGTTAACATTTAAAAAAGGTTAGGCTGTGTTCCTATGTTTTAATTTTTTATATAATCTCGTCAAATTTAATAGCTGGATGTCTAAACTAGCGATTTTATTAGGATTTTGAAGATGAATATATATCTTTTAATTTAATTTGATAATTAATTTATAAAAAAAGGAAATCATAGGAACACAGCGTAATCCTTTCTTCAAATTTTAACGAAAAAAGGATTTCAATCCGCCTAGTTTTGGAGGAGGAAACAGGAGAAACTTTTCAATTCTCTCGACCATGGTGTTTCCTCTTAACCTTCATCTCAACTAAGTAATACCTAAGGGGGAGGCTATCGTCACGTCAGCGTCGCTTTAAAGTTTACACTTATTATGGTAATATAGCGTTACCAACTAACGTCAAGTGAGTTATTGTCCCTGATACAGTTAATGTGCGTAAATCAGTTACAGCGGATTTCAATAATCTATCTTCAGAAAGAGATAGGTTGGTATTTCCTGTCATTTAACAGAAAGATATTTCTGGCTGGTTCCAACCTAAACTAATGAACTCTTAAAAGACTTTTTAATTTTTCAATACTAGAATCTGTTTTATCAACTGATGCTTGGAGTCTTTAGATTACGTAGGTAATCTGCAGATTACTTAGTCAATGTAAGAACTAAATCATTTTTTTCTACTTAAACGGACTCGACCAGATAATCCTAACGGCCGATTTCAATAAACTATTCTCAGTAAGAGATAGGCTTACTAATGCCTATAGGCAACAAATCTACACTACTGATTAATCTTACTCACAACCATTATTTAACGAAGACCAAAATATTCACCACTCAGTTGATACTGATAATTTTCCACTAACTGCACTATAATTATATTTCAGTGTAGGCTTGCTTGTCGAACACAATTGAAGACATTACAATCTACAGCTCTATTGCAGAATCATAGTGCAAATATTATCATCACATCTCATATAATAAAGAAATAAAGATACCTACTTTACTTTATCAGGGCCCTATTTAATAACGTGACAATTTGTCAATTGGCATAATGGCAGCCCAGAGAGATTTTCTTGCGTTTGTAATTTATGAATAGGTGGATGAATATGTATATATATACCTTTTGCGCCGAATGAACCTAGTACGGAAAGGATGCGCTAGCACACGATTGGACGCAGATAAGAGGGTAGTACCGCGTTCACACTTTCCGCCTGTAATAGCAATTTCTAACTGTTTCCAGGACATGATTAAGAAACCTCAATCTACCATCTATGAGGAACACCAAGGTTTCCAGGACATGATTAAGAAACCTCAATCTACCATCTATGAGGAACACCAAGGTTTCCAGGACATGATTAAGAAACCTCAATCTACCATCTATGAGGAACACCAAGGTTTCCAGGACATGATTAAGAAACCTCAATCTACCATCTATGAGGAACACCAAGGTTTCCAGGACATGATTAAGAAACTTCAATCTACCATCTATGAGGAACACCAAGATTTCCAGGACATGATTAAGAAACCTCAATCTACCATCTATGAGGAACACCAAGGTTTCCAGGACATGATTAAGAAACCTCAATCTACCATCTATGAGGAACACCAAGGTTCCCAGCTTCAGTGACTTTGTCAATGGCTGTCCTTAATCAATTCACACACGACATCACTTTTTTCGAGGGTTTTCTCAAAAAATGTTTAACTCTTTTTCAATTAAGAATAACTAGTTTAACCGTCGTGGGTTGTTTTTTTATTCCTAATAAGAGAATAAGTAAAAAAAGCAATTAATTTAGGAAGTGTGCCTCTTATTACTGAGAAAATGAGAAAGACGTAGACTGTTTCATTTTCTCGACTCGTTTTATTTATTTTTCTTAATTCCTAGTGAATTTCCATGCAAAGAGAAATTCACATTATTTTACATGCCAAACGACTTATTTTTGAATAACGGTTGTCATTATACTATTTCTATACTCTTTTGTATGGACCTTAAGGACTTACTCTTGTATGACTTGACCCCGGGTGTGGATGCGCCGACCCATCCTTAGTCTTTGTTGTAGTTGTGTTATCAGCGCTGCGCTGTTCAGATTTTCCTTCGGATTTTGGTGTATCTGTGGTCTTTGGTACATCTTTGCCCGGCGATGATGTTTTGGTTATATTCTGTAAAAGAAAAAATAATTTATATTTGTGATATTTTTGTGTTTATACAAGGTGTTACAAAAATGCCTCTAATGCCGAATATGGTATATAGGGACCATCAAACTTAACAACTTTTACTATGGGGCCAACTCTGAAATCGCGAAAAAAAAAATACATTTTGATATTTTCGATTTTAATTTTTGTATGAAACAGCAGATTTTTTTTCGCGATTTCAGAGTTGGTCCCATAGTAAAAGTTGATCAGTTTGATGGTCCCTATATACCATATTCGGCATTAGGGGTATTTTTGTAACACCTTGTATTTCGAAATGCATGTCATTTGCCTTAATTATTGGATTATACAACAATGTAAATGTAAAAAAAATAAAATCCGGTCACATGGTTAAAGGTCTTCAATACGATACAAGCTGTTTGTAAATAGCCTTATAAAGCCGAATATGGTGAACAAGTTTTACTATGGGACCAACTCCTAATTCGCGAAAAACATATGTTGTTTCATAGAAAAATTAATAACGAAAATATCAAAATGTATGAAACAGCTGAATTGTTTTGCGATTTCAGAAATGGTCCCATAGTGAAAATGATCAGTTTGATGGCCCCTACCTACCATATTCGACTTTATAAGGCTATTTCCAAACACACTGTATACTTGACAATCGACTTACAATGCATTTTACTTTTTTAGTTATCTTGTGTCGCCCGTCAGGGTCCATAATTATCAGAATATTGCATTCTACATCTTTGATAAAAAATATGATACAATAAAGATTCAGGTTAGTAAATTCTAGTTATTTAATTTTAATAAACACATTATGAATACCTGCACAGCCGCCTTGACTTGCTGCATCAAAGAGGCTGGTTTCTTGGAGTCACTTCGCTGCTTAAGCTTGAAGATGTCGAAGAGTGCAGGCCTCCGACTGACGCCAGAGGTACCTTAAAAACAACACATTGAAGATCATGAGCCTGACAAAAAACAATGTGGAAAGTATTTGATAGAATAGTCAACATATTATTCAAAACTAACAGCCGCTCGCGACTTTATCCGCGTGGACTTTGTTCCATATCTCAATCGAACTTTCTTTCTCTAATACTCCCCCTTTTTTTTTCACGGCAGAAGGTAGCGTATATCCTTGCCCACAGTCCTATCTATGTCTTTTCCAAAAAACATCAATTCGTGAAAAGATATCTAATTATAAAGTATTTTTTTAAGTAATTATCCTATATTCCTATACGAATAACTAAGCAAGTTTGCTTAAGTCTTAGTCTTGACAGTAGTAAATGTATACTTTTTTCTATTTTGCATGACTATATCTTATTACCTCTGGGAGATATTTTCTTTGTAGCACATCAAAAGTTACTAGTAACAATAACATCTATTAATTGATATAGGTTTCAATTTAATATTAGACCAGTAAGTTGCAATCGTTTAGTTTACAAATGTTTTGATTTAAGTAAGCATGTATCCATGTAATAAGTTTGTGCAGTGACCAATAAATACATTTATTGTTATTTAAATATTAATCACCGTGTATGGTTTGCTGGTACATCTGGTGCGGCACGCCGTCGTCCGCGGAGCCGCGGCGCTTGCGCTCGCCGACGGACTGCGTGCTGCGCGTGATCGCCGCATCGAAGCGTTGTTCTGGAAACAAACACCTTCCTAATAATACCATTATCTAATTACTCAAATGGTACTCAAACTATTACTAAGGTCAAGATCATCTAATTTTCAAAAATTGACAGATTTGAAAGATAGATTTTAGCTAAGAAGCGTTTGAATATTCGGCCATATTGTATGAAGAAGTTGGGAAAAGTATTCACTAATTGCTTTTTTCCAATAACAAAAAATACTGCATAAATATTACAAGCTCATTCCTAGCGACTGCCTGTGAGGTTTATTTAGTAAGTTTAATAATAAATTAATATCCAAATTCCATCGGTCACTACATTTTTCAATATTTTGAGGCTACGAATCTGTCCACTTTTGAAATAAACCTTTGTACAATTCTCTATCAGAAGTTGCAAAGTTTGGTTACACTAAGCGGAAATTCAAACGTTAGGAATGGACAAAGAGATAAGAGTGTAAAAACTGTTAAACCTACATAAGCATACTAATGATAGATAACAGATCACACTAAGTGTACTTTACGATAGTCAAGTAAGTTTTCATTTAAGCTGCTTTAAAAATTCAATAATAATACGTGTATGTAATTTTTACTTCGCTAAAACCAAAAATTTTGTAGGAGCCGAATAATGGCCCGTTGTTAAAATAAATAATAAAAAAACAGACATCAGAAACCAGACTTCATTAATTATCTCCAAAGTCATGAAGTGGTCTTGTAATCAATGCTAAGCATATAATGCGTTTCATAAACTTTCTTGCAATGGATCCGCGTGATTCGTGAAGAAAATCAATGCATAATGCAACAAGGTGTGACGCTAGAAATTCCGACGTAACGTACAAAGAACTATTAACACACAAGTGTAAAATTAACTTGTGTACTTAAAATATTACATCGGCGCAATGTTAAGAAAAGGAGACGCCATAATTTTACTTTCCAACATTCCTTCTTACTGAATTTTGATTTAATTTACATCAACTACGTATTTTGGAATTTCTCATAATTATTCTTATAGATAGCGGCACTTTGAATGACAAGATCTTATATAATTGAAAAGAGATTTAAGTATCATATTAATAAACTGATGCCGTCAGTGAAACTATAAAATCTTAACTAACTAATTCCTAGTATTCTTAGTTTTCCTTTCGTCTTTGAATACAATTGTTCTTTTGTCAACGCTACGGAATAAATACATCACGCAAAGCTATTTTCATTCTTGCAAAGTTTAGTCTGTAATCTCTGAGAAAAGTAATTAGATAGATGTGTCTAAATTTGTAATCACCCGCAATTCCTGTATTTTCAATAATATACCTACATATTTAGTAATAATATCTATTGATTAACGACGACTTTCCATCTATGAAACTATCTAAACAGTTGCAAAATATCATATTTTACAATATAAATAGGCCTACATAAATATCACAAACGTTCAATTCTTTCAGTGAGATTTGAGAATCTTATATTTACATGGACCCTTAAGACTAGATTTTTGGCAACTGGCCAGTCAATACCGGCAATATTCTAATATGAAGTCGCGCACTCTGTACACACGGACAACAGCAACACTCATCGTTGCTAATAAACCTATATTTTACTACATGTGCGAGCGAAATAGTATAGTTATGCGGTTTATTTGACAATACACTTAACACATGTTCCGTAATAATTTTATTTCTTTCGGTTCAGGTAATTGGAACAGGTCTCGGCACAGATCTTGAGCGGTAAAGTATAATGCGCAGAAGTCATTTTAGGTAATTCCCTCCAATTTCTCGCACCGCTCACGATTCGTGCCGGCACCTATAACTATATCTATTTTAGGAAGTTCTCTTCGTTAATGCTAATGGGGAGGAAGCAAAACTAGCTCGAATAACATAATTTTACTTACCCCTTTTTTGGCGCCTGTCGTCACCTTTTCGTACGTCCTTTTCTTTCCGTACTGACGATTTGACAACTGATTCTATGTCCTTGTGAGTGATTTGTGATCCCCAAGTCCCCGCGCGATTGCGCTCTGCCACTTTGACTTTCTCGGGAAGCTGTATTTTCTTCTCATCTTTGGGAGTAGAATCTTCTGCCGCTGGCTTCTTTTCTTCTTGTGATGGCACCTGAAATGTTAAATCTTTTAACATCTAAGTACTTACTCGATGATACTGCAGATGTGAATTCATTATTTACTTACGATATTGTCGTCATTCCTTTTGATCCAAATATCCTCTGAACTAGCAGGAACTCCATCTACTGTAGATCTTATTTCAATCAAACTACTATCAAAATAGTTTTTGTCTCGATGGAGATTCTGCCCCGCGAAAATAGATCTTACGCTAGGTCGCTGTTCTTCAGCGCCTTTGGTACCAAAATGTACTGTATGTGCGTTATGAAACTGTGAACGAAGCGCTTTTTCTATTGAAGCTGTCGCTGATGGCATTTCCGATGTCGTTACGAGGAATTTGTGTTTAGGCCCCATAACCATACGTTTGTTTGTATCAGAACTTGCATTGCCTTCAATTCCCTCGCTCGATGTAAGTTCCGAAAGATCTTTATTGTTTTCATTTTCATGATCCATATAAGCATTATCTTCGGTCAGGGATTTGGAACTACCTTTGTTGGATTTGTATTTTGGAATTGCTGACAAAAATTTGTCAGATTCTTTTTTCTCGTCATCCTCGTCTTCCTCGCGGCATTGCGATAATCTTCTCCTCTCAGGGAAAGGAAACGGTGGGTTCGGATTACGACTTGAAAGGTTATTGCAATGATTCATAAAGTAATGTTGAAAAAAGCTATCAGTTTCTGGTGTATCATTGCCGTCTCCCTGAATAATGTCCTTTAAAGCTGCTAACGACGTGATAGTATTGTAATTCATGGCGTTGACCAAGTCATCGCTATCAGTTGAACTACCAGATTTATTGTCTTCTTCTTCCTGCATTTTTGTTGGTTCATTCATCACCTTCTCTGAATCAACATCACCACTATCCACTTTTTTCTTTTTCTCATTTCTGTGACCGTTATTTTTTACTTTCTCGGCTAAATTTGCTTCGGTATCCATTGGACACCATGCGTTAGTTTTCTAACTAAAAACTATTTTGTTCTTTATTGTATAATTAAGGCACTTTGATAATTTCACAGTAATATCACACAAAGTCACATGATAATTTAACGTTGTATCATAATATATCGTTACCAGCCTATTCACTCCAGTCACCGAATGTTTGCCATACCAAAGTTGTGTCGCACACTAATTTCAGCGAACATGCTACGAGCCTGAAAAATAAAAGTTATAAAGATAAATTAATAAAACCAAGTATGGTACAACTTTTTAACTTAGGTTATCGTCAGTAAGGTAAACACATGCTAGGCGGGTAAGTATCGAACTATTTATTTATCAACTGCAAAAAAAATATTGCATAGGGACCTACGCAATAAAAAATCGGTGCGGCTTGCCTCAAAGGTACTTCAACAATTTACTACAATGCCAGGTCAATCATTGCGTCTTATATTATGTCATTAATTCAGAAAGTAAACTTGCAATTTACTGAACAAGCGCAATATTTGGACATAGTACGAGTAGGTAGAGTAGGCACTAATGTCTTCAGGTTGCATGCCGACTATACCACTAATAACTATCCAATCCGACATCGGATATGGTGTAAAGTTTTAAAAAGTTTAGTATGTTCGGTGTACACATCTTTTGCCAGCCAGCAGTGGCGAAGGGTCCCTACAAGCCGATTTCAATCGGCTTACCTTTTACAAATCCCACCCCACCGATCTACTATGCAGATCATAACTTTTTTGTAGAACGGTTTACTTTCACAATAATTTTACCCCTTGCCTCTGCTAGCCAGCAACATTAAATAACTTGGAACATTAAACCGTGAAGCAACTTCTAAGCACTACTATATAAGCACATCAAGAAAATTAACAGAAAACTAGCAGTACATATATAACGCAATCCGTCTCTAGCTGAATATCGTCTTCTTACAACTTATGATAATATATCAAACTTTGCTTAAAGCAACTAAAAAGATTGTTGGGTGTAAGGGCATAAACATCTTTAAAACTACTACCTACAACAGTTGCTTGCCTGTCCAAATGGTTAGAAAAGTGGTTTATGTATGTCTGTCTAGATTCATGATAGAATAAAAGTTTAACGTTTAACTGAATTTTCGCTGAGCATTCTGAGCTGATGAATGAGCTTATTAAAAGTCGTCACCTGCCACTGAGGTATAATGTACTAAGTAATATAGTTCAGTGTCACTTGCCATCTCTAGCACTTGATACACTGCTCAAGTTATTGACACAATAACGTCGACGTTATTGTGTCAAGAGCTTCCATTGAACATTGACGTAGAAGGAATACTCCGTCCGATCAATTAACAACCGACAACAAAACGTTTCGTAGCGGTTCAATTGACGATAGCAACACACAATTGATGTTAATAATACCTACCAATTGTCATTATATCCCAACGAAACCGCCAAAAAAACTCGCTTTGTTTTCGAGAAAAAAACTTAGGTGTATCACACACTGCCATGCATCAATTCATGGTACAAGTGCAACACCCCAACAACGGATCTACGCACGCGATTTTTCTACTAAAATTGTACATATAGCTTTGATGCAAATGGGTGATTTTTATCCGTCTTTACAGATGGAAATGGATATGATAATAAAGTAAAATAGAAATAGAGAAAATATAGATTCAATGGAAACCAAACCACGTAGGCTAACATTTATTACCTACATAGCAAACTTGAATTTAAATTCTAGTTTTCGATATAAACACCAACATTACCAGTCGATATAACAGGTGCTTAATTGAGATTAATGCACCGCCGTCGGTCGCGTCGATTCATATGCAGCGGTCGCGCAAGGTCGCAGAATGCTACTTTACACAGATCTCCATATTGCAATGCAACACATAACACAGGTAGGTTGACACAACCGGCGAATAATATCACAGATTCTCAAGTAGATGCTAGTAAATTTTACTTGTGCATTCCCAGCCCAGAAGATGTGCATGCGCAACACCTTTGTAGGCTCCTACCAGTTTACAGTTTTTGCTGTGTCATTATTCTTAGCATTTTGCTTTTGTATCTTTTTGTGCAGTGCGAGTATTCAGTTGGTGAATCTGTTCCTTTGCCATATTAGTTAGACTAAAGCAAAAAATATTTTTGCCTATAACATCAAGTACCTTTTCTAAGATAATATTAAAAATATATTACAAGGACTGCCTACAGGAAAAAAGGCAAGAGCCAAGGGAAGCATAAAAGCAATGGAAGTTTCAGTGCTGTATGCCATGCCATCATTGCCATCAGAGAGGGCCCACCTCCACGACACTATTACTTACAAACTAACCAAAAGTTAAATGTCGGTTACCTACAATATTACAACCGCTAAGGAGACAGGAACAGAACCAGCCGACCAACACATGGATCCAAATCCAAGCACATTGTTCGTAGCATCAGTAAAATGATACTAAAATGATACTGACGCTGAACAGATGATAGAGATTTTACCGAAAAGTTTAGAGCAACTGCTAGTCATAAAGTATAGATCGTTATGTTTGTCACTTACTCAATTATGGAATTCTTGTATAGAACCGAAATGTCATAGTATTCGTGATTTACATAGCTCTCTTTCATTGGCCTCGCTCGAATAGATTCAGCCAGGCTCAGATAAACAAATACTAACTTTCATAATTTACCACATCCACGTGTAGTGTTCTTTACAAGCGATACTGATAATTTACGCTAAAGTTATTCGTATTAAAAAACAAGCATACAACTGTAAACATAATTTGGCTACTAGAAATTAAAAAGGCTAGAGACGCGATTTGTATAGCTCTGTCCAAACATATGACGTCACGCGCTATTAATAGAGGAATACGTAAATAGTTATCTTAGTGACCGGCACTGCACAACACAACATTACAATAACTCGTTATATCATCACATCATATGGGTATTTTCGTATGAATTTTTCGATAAAATAAGAATCTGCAATATAACCAATGAAGTCAACCACAATATTGACATAATGTGAGTGTGTAAGGCGAATATGGTAAAATCAATTCGCCAAGCAATAATGCAGTAGGCTGTATATTTATGTACACACAACAGCACGGTAAGTTAAACAGTTGAACTACGAAAACAGCTTTTATTAAGTACGGCATAAAGACGGTCTGAAGGTCAACATTTATAGTCTGACGTGCCGCTGACTGTACAGTGGTGGACGGATAATTAGAAACACGTCGATTGTCATACAAATGAAGTAACTTTGAAGCTTTTGTCATACGCCGGGGATTGACCGAGCTGTGATCTGATGATGGCTATCCAAGAAGTAAATGGAGATCTATGTATCAGATCAGTTGGGTTTGTATTTTGTTGACAGCTTTTTTTTAATCCTGGTGATCGCAAAAGTATTGTAAATAAAAAAATTAAAATATTTTCAATATTGCTCTCTTGAGGTTAGATATGAGGATATAACGTATCATCTAAATACTTATATTTTACGAAAGATAATTCAACCGTTATAGAGGAAGAGCCCAAACTTGGTATGTTTTCATAATGTTTTTTGGTTCAATTTAAAAGCCGCTCTTCGGGCTGAAATGTAATGATGTAGTATATTTTTAGGATTAAAAATTAATAATTTTTAGAATTGAGGTGCTCGGTGGCGCAGTGGTATTACGCCTGGCCCAGCGATTGCGGAAGTTAAGCAACTTTCATAACTTCGGTCGGTCATGGGATGGGTGACCAAAAATGAATTATTTCGAGCTCCTCCCCGTGCTTCGGAAGGCACGATAAGCCTTTGTTCCCGGCTGCATTTGCAGTCGTTAGCACCCACCAACCCGCATTGGGCCCGCGCGCCTATCCTTCTTATCCACCCATAAGGAAGGCCTGTGCCCCAGCAGTGTGGACAAAAAAAATGTCTGATGTTCATTTTTGGAATCGGCACAGTAAACCCTTTCATTTAGACCACACACGATATCAAATTATTTTTTTCTCATGCGAAAAAATTATGATGTCATCACTCCTCCTTCTCCTAAGGGAAGTTTCTTTAAGAACTATGTGGATCAAAAAATTGTTTTGACCGCAACAAACGACAAACGGCTATCCTGTAGGTACATAGTTACATACATCGATTTGCGGTTTTCCTTCGATATTGAGCTCGTACGTACGCCGGCCACTAAAACGTTTTATCATTAGATAACAACTAATATTGTATCTTCGCCATCTTAGTCGCGGACGTAGCGTAACAAAGTTGTTTAACTATCTGCTTAAATAAAAGTTAATGTAGTGAAACGTAAGTACATTATACCTCAGTGGTAGTGAACTATAAACATGTATTTACCCAATTAAAATAGTATAACCTACATACAACGTGTTACAAAAAAACCCCTAATTACGAATATGGTATATAGGGACCATCAAACTGATCAACTTTTACCATGGGACCAACTTTGAAATCGTGAAAAAAAATCAGCTGTTTCATACAAAAGTTAATTACGAAAATATCAAAATGTATGAAACAGCTGATTTATTTTTTGTAACATGTTGTATATGTAGATGTACCGGGCACCCTAGTACTAGCCCTGGTTATCCTAGCTCTGAATGGGATCCATATTTGTATTCATTAAAGCATACCAATATTTTATTCTACTAATATTATAAATGTGAAAATTTGGATTTTTAGATGTTTGATGACGATGATGGGGCTGACATGAGCCAACTAGCGCCGCCAGTTGATTTTATTTTCTTTATTCTAAATAAGCCCAATTTCTTAAAAAAGGAATCAGTCAAGATCTTATGAATGACGTCTAATGTTTATTGAATAACGTTACAGCATTACAAAATGCGTGCAATAGTTTAAAAAAGTCGAACCAACATTGGCCACTTTTAACAAAATCGCGTTTTAAACTGTTTGAATGTGTAAAGTTATTCAATAAATATTAGCCGTTATTAACAAAAACTTGACTGATTCCTTTTTTAAGAAATTGCGCTTATTTAAAATAAATAAAATAAAATCGACTGGCGGCGCTAGTTGGCTCATATCAGCCCCTACATAGATAGTTTATAACCTGGATTAAAATATTTCACATCTTACACACCGAGAGGACTGCTAAGTGTTAATTTGAAAAGCATGTATTTCACCCTCTGGCAGAAACAAAAAAAATGAACTACTGTACCCTATGAATAATGTACCCTACCTACTCCGAGGCAAAGGGCACTGTATGCTGAAATACAGGTTTTAACCTAGTTCGGCAACAGGTGTTACATTTACAAATGTAACCAGCATTAATCATTAGGTTAAGTACTGAAATGTATATTTTTTGGTGAAATAAGTTTAATTAATTATTATTATATTATATTTTATTTTTCACTCGATAAAATAAAAAGAGAATATAATAATAATTCCCTATAGGGTCCACGCGGACTAAGTCGCAGACAGCCTATTGCGTAACTGAGTTTTTAAATTAGGATTTTCACAGATAGTTGCATAAATCCTTAGTAATAGTAACCAATTAATCTTCAAGGCGTTTCTAATCAAGTGCCTTCAAGATAAGGACAAGCATTCAATTTACTACACTAATGAAATACTGTAACTAACACGTCTGGTAGACTCTAAATATTACACAAATAATTCCTAATAAAACCTAACTTTGCTATACAACATGTTACAAAAATACCCCTAATGCCGAATATGGTATATAATAGGGACCACCAAACTAATCCCACTTTTACTATGGGACCAACTCTGAAATCGCGAAAAAAAATCAGCATCGAATACAAAAAATTAAAATCGAAAATATTAAAATGTATGAAACAGCTGATTTTTTTTCGCGATTTCAGAGTTGGTCCCATAGTAAAAGTTGTTAAATTTGATGGTCCCTATCTACCATATTCGGCATTAGGGGTATTTTTGTAACACGTTGTAAATAGTTAAATAACCTGTGTCTATCTAATATGTAGCTTTCTATAATCAGGCCAAGATATTATACATTAGCCCCCTTGCTAATAAAGTTTGTATAGCAGATGTATAGTTACACAATGGTTACTCTCTGTCAAACTATTTAAGTTTGACATTAAAAAGATATAATAAAAGATATTTAATACATCTGTTATATAATCTTTATTATTAAGGGGGTAGGTATATTTTATTATCAGAAAAGCCAGTAGGATAGAATACTTGATTAAGTAAGGCTTTTCTGTAAACGATACCAATATCTCGCATAATAGAGCGTTCTGAATGCTCTAAGAAGGTACCGAATTCTTGAACATACGCAATAATTACGCGTTCGACTATAGTTATTTGTTGAATTTTGCAAAGTATGTATTAGGTGTTATAATTTTTTTCTTGATATACAATCAGCTATCAGTGGTTCCCAAACTGTGCGGGCGTCCTTGGCGGCGCTGTCCCAGGGGCGTCGCTCGTCGCGAAATGGTATGCGTGTGTGCTCAATCGTATGTAATTCAACACGTGGGTTTTTTTACAAGAGATCCGCAGTAAATACAATGTAAATGTAAAGGGAGTCGCAGTATTAAAAAAAAATTGTGAAGCCCTGAGCTATACATAGCACCAAATAGATATTAGTATCACTTAGTACTGCTATACATAAAGGCAAACTCAAAGCGTATAAAGCATGCGCAATCACAGGTCTTTATGACCACTTGACATTGATCCTATGTTCGCGTGCCCCCACAGCGTGTCCCAGTTTCCTTGTCACTTGTCATGTCAGTGGTCGCGCGAACTCGTCGCCATCGCCACCGACAGAGATAAAGGAAACCACAACAAACAACAGTATACAAATATTAGTCTTCTATAAATTATAGTAAATTAAAATCAATAAAAGCGCTAACTTTTTATAATCGATTTGCAAATACATATAATGTAGTTTGGAAACAGTTTTATTAGAACTAGGTACCTACTTCAAAGATTACTAAGCAAGAAAGATATGTGGGACAGCTAATCGGCTAGCCTCACTCAGCCCTAATATTATGGCTATTATAAGGCAATTCCATTATATTATGAATGACATAACTCTCATTCATAATATAATGGAATTGCCAATATTATTATTATTGTGTGCAGGTAGCCTAAACACACAAGATGTTTCACTGAATAACTGTTAACTACTGTCCAGTGTGGAATCGGTGTTGCCGGCCTACGCCAACGGTGACGTAACACAACTCTTCTCAACATTTATACTTATAGGTACTCATAGCAATAAATCTATTCAATTGTATCTGTTACTCACTAGTATAGCGGCTCGTAAAACCTTTGCGTTACGAGAGAAACAATAAGGAAGTTTCGTTGAGCCGGATTTTGAGAAATAAAATAATAAATATTTTAAGCATAAGCGTTTAATTGTATTACATAAAAATGGATTTTCAATATCTTAAAACAAATATAAGATTATATATATGAAAGGAGACTTGTGACGTAACAAATTCCGTAAAATAATGTATGAAAAATGAAGTCTTTAAAAAGGTCGTCTAAAAACTTGCTACTATCGTTTAATTAATGACATATTTTGTATTTTATATTTAGATAAAATTATCAACTTAACTTTTAATGAAGTTGGTTAAAAAGTTCAAAATGATTCTGTCCATTTTCGAAAATTATCATTTGATTGGTTATTTTTTTTTGGTAAGGATTAAAAAATAATTCTCAACATATGCAAATGCAACTCAGAGCAATAACTTTGATGTCATTAGGGTTCCGTACTTAAATGGTAAAAAGGAACCCTTATGATGGGACTCAGTCTGTCTCTCTGTCTGTCGCAGCTGGATATCTCGAGAACTACTAATGCTATCAACTTGAAATGGTTTTAGATGACGTTTGCCCAACTGTTTTGCAAATAAGAGAGAAATATTTTTTTTTTGCAACAGTGACTGAAAGGAGGTCTTAAAAATTCGAAGTGAAGCTACTAGGGCATATTGGGTATCATATGAAAGAGCGCTGCTTGTACATTCTCAATCATTTTTTTATTTTTTCAGGTTGCATAGTTATTTTATGTGATAGAAGTTTATGTAAAGATTACAGGCAAAATAAAACGATGACTCTAAATATTAAACTTTTTCAGTGTGATGATGGAAAGGATGGAACCCTCAGTGCGCGAGTCCGACTCACTCTTGACCGTTTTTTTGTAGATAATATCCATGTGTATCATGCCTCCTCTACATATTAATCGCCATGAGATGGCCACTCATATATTCGCTGATGATCGGCACAATCACCGTGCGAGCGTCCACACATTCGTCTCGTTGACAGTCTATATTCAATTTCCTTTTCTCAAACATGCTTGGAAATTCGATCATTATTTTGACAACCTTTTTAAAGCTAAATCGGAGTAGCTAACAGGACAGGCCCAAAACACGCCAGCATTGTAAGTATGTAAATCCATTGCTGGCGAGTTTAGCGGCCCGCAATGTTAGATTGTTAGTATGAAAACTCATATCTCTTGTGTAATTAAAAAATAGAACCAGCTTTTACACACAATCCCGGTATTTTTTTTATTTCTGGCAGGTATTTTTTGTAAAGAATGATTTTTAACAATATACACTCGGCGTCAAAAAAATCGCACCTTCTATTACATTAGTTTAGATATGCCTAACTGCTACTGCTAGCACACGTACTATTTATTTAATATTTATATCTATTGAAAGTACATTTATTGGTCTTTTAAACAATCATTTATTGTTTAAAAAACATAACAGTTACCACAATTAAAAGCTGCACATGTAATTACCTGCGTATTCATTATAAGGGTATAAATAGGGGTCAATCCAGGAAAATCGGGTAAATTCACTATCGAAACGTTAGAGAGAACGCACGTCAACTGCTCAATTAAGAAAAGAAACACCCAAGATGCATACTATTGGCCATGAAGCTTGTCAAATGAAATTGTTATATTGCAAAAAATATGACAGTGCAATGTTGCTGGGAAACTAAATCTCAGTCATTTATTCCGTATGACGAGTGTTCCAACGGTTTGAGAGACTGTTGGTTATATACGAATGGATAGAAGTATATGACAACATTTACTACTAATTAGATATGATTAAAATGGTTTCAAAGAAATTTTTTGAAAAGGTGCGATTTTTTTGACGCCGAGTGTAGTTTTTATTGTACTCTATTTTGACCATGGTAGTTTTATGTAGAATGATTTCTAATGATTCTAAACCAAAACTATTAATATAATATTTTGGTAGAAAATTTTATAAAATGTAGTTATGGTCTAGGACCATTTCTGCTATGGTAGTTTTTATAAATAATTATTTTTAACATCATAGTTTTAATTATGAAATTTAGATTTTTCGCATTCACAATGGTATTTTTATATTAGGATAAATAATATTTTTCTTGTATTTTTTCTAATATTATTTATCTTATGATAGTTTTAAGTTTAAACATCGTGTTTTTTATTTTTAATGATTTCACCATTGTAGATTTAATAAGAATTATTTCTAATGTCCCTAAACAAAAACTACCATTTTGAAAAATTATACCATTTTGGTAGAAAATTTTCTAGAATGTATTTTTGGTCTAGGATCACTTCTGCTAATGTAAGTTTTTGTATAGAATATTTTTTTACCATGGTAGATTTGTTTCAACCATTTTGAAAATTATCTACGATAATATTTTGAATTTCCGCGCATTGTTTGAGAAAAATACTATACAAGCCTTGCTCGCAACAAGGCATTGATGGATTCACGTATGCTTCGCCTCGACCCACATTTTCACGTTCGTCCTTCAATGCCTTTGTTGCATGCCGCTGCAGTAATCTACTATTTGGTATTTTATCTTTCTCTAAGGTCTATATTCATTCGACAGCAATATAGACGTAGAGGCTGTTGCCGCCGCCGCTACCATTTATTTAGAGTCGGTATCAGGGTGCGAAAAAATCCGACTTTTATAATAAAAATAAAAAAATCTGATATTTTTATTATATCTGATATATATCCAATTATTATTATTTTATTTGTGTACAGAAAAAATCCCTATTTCAAGTCTTTTATTACAAATAAAAATTTTGGTTATTATTTACTATTATTACCCTTTTTAAGTATATTTTTTATTCTAACTACCATACAATCCCATATCAACTCCCTAAGTGAATCCAGGCACTACAGCAAGTAATAAATAAATGAGACATCCATTTTAGGTAAATAAATGATCTTTTAATTATGCAAATGTATTTATTACCATTATTTGATTTTTTAAGTTCTATTTCCTTGAAATCAATGTTGTTTTATTTCCAGACTTTGCAATACAAATGGGTAAAATATCTAGAGTGGAAAATACATGGTTAATAAATTATTCATTATCAAAATATACTGTGTTAACACGGTTAAAAAAACTGTTTTTAAATTAACCTCATAAGACCGAGCAAACTAGAGTTAAGACCTATGGTCCTTTAAAATGTTGTACTCTGTCAGTCCCTGCAATTAAGTGAGAATTTGAATGTGTTAGAGGTATGTGATTTGTGCCAAATTTGCTGGAGCTTTAAGTAAGAGTGCATAAAATAGATATTTGAAAATACTTCAATAAATAGTCCTTCCATGAGTACTTTCAGCTTTACTAACAGGTAAGTATTTGTATAACCTAGATAATAGTCTAAATCAGAATCATTTAAATATTGTTCTAAATCAGCTTCTAATTCTTTTGCAGTTAAAATTTTAAAAAATGAAGGAAAATTAATAAAACATACCTTACTAAGATTAGAGTTAGGTACATATTAAGTGTCCATACATTTATTTATTAACCACTCATCAAGTAATTACAATGACCCGGATCTTGATGAGTGGTTAATAAATAAATGTACAGACACTTAATATGTACCTAATTCTATTCTCAGTAAGGTTTGTTTTCCTCTTAATTGCTCAAAAAATAAATCTATGTTTGTTACAGATTTATTTTTTGAGCAATATTGGTCAATAACCGAAAAGTTACTCTTCTCAAAAGTTACAACCATCACAATAATACCTAACTACTAAAATATCTGAGAAGGATTTCAATTACAAAAACAAGCAATTTAATAAATTACATTAGCATTCAGAGGCTACTTTGGTATGTACTGATGAGATATAGTTCAAATCCCATACAAAGGCTCAAATCACATTCAATTCAATGACATTTTATTAATCAACATGGTACATTTTAAACACAGATTTTATCAATCACAATGACCAAATATAATACTTTTAAGATATCATAGTAGTTGGTTATGATTTTGATCCTTTGAATAGATAAATCTTAGTTGAACAGATTACTGAGATAAGAATAAAACAGCAGATTATACTACGGCAGACTGGGTTAACAGGTTCAATGTTTTTAAAATAATGGGTTAGATTGAGTAAGTCAAAATAGAGATGTAAAAGTAATTACTGTAATATGTCCAACAGGTTTGCTCATGAAGAATGAATGTGAGAATGTCACAATAAGTTTAGAATTTGATGCATCATTGCATGTATACCCAAACCCACCTACCTTTTTTATAAACGAATCTTTACTTGTAATTGTATGGTTGGATAGTTTGAATTATCGAAAATACGAATGTTTTATTCTAAAAATAATACGAAGTCAAACCAAGAGCACAGAATAGCCAAGAAACCAACAAATACTTAAAACAACAAACCATAAATCAGCATCAATATAGTTACTGCACGATAATATCCAACCCCGAAGACAAGTTCTTGCATCACAATTATCACATCACACACCAAATTAGACACAAAACTATACAAAATAGTGTTTAGACTTTAGGTAGGTACTTGCAAGTTGTAAAAGAAAGTATTTGTGGATCAGCCGTTTTACAACTTTCTTGCCTTGCCTGACTTAGAAAATTGACAATCACATCACACATAGAGAAATGACTATTGACAAGACCAGCAGTGTTGCCAGTGGCAGATAGTCAAATATAACATGAAACAGCTCAAAAAGTAACATTTTCGCGAGAAAAGTAACATTACCTACTTATTGTGGAAAACGAAACTATACTGTATATGGCATTTTATTACACAAAAATTAAAATAAGTTTCCTGTCACATTTGTTAAACATCGAAAAAATCGTAATAATTGTTGATCGAATAATCGACTGACGATGCTGAAAAATGCCTCATGTGGACCCCTATCCACCAGTAAACTAATTAGTAACCGTCTTAAAAAATCATTTTAGTTAGTTTTTTATTTTAAAATTCTACATAGGTGGGTTGTATTTGAAAGATGGCTATATCTTTGTTTGTATCCATCCGTGTAAAAGTCTAGTCGCGGCGTGCGTAGCGCGCCGCGCGCTCCGGGCCCTGCGGTGATGACGGTTCGGTCAAAAAATCATTAAAACCAACCTGTACCTAATGATTTTGTAAATGCATTTAAAATTTTAAAATCGATTGTAATCATTCGCTGCTAGTCACCACTCGCCTCACTTGCGCATGCTTAAGTAATCGGGATGGAAAATTGAGAAATACAGGCGAGTGAGTGAATATGTCGCATTCAGTCAGTCCACAAAATCAAGTGCGCCAAGATGACGAACAAAAAAAATCTAGAATGCGTTCCTTTTCACGATATTTTTTTGTTTGCTGGAAAATCTAAAAAGTAACATAAAGTAACATATTGAGTCGTGTAACATGGAGGTAACATGAGAGGGTCAAAAGTAACGTAAAATGTTACTTTTGTAACATTCTGGCAACGCTGAAGACCAGAGACAACACAGAGAAGAGAAAAGACTGGAAAAGACAGACAGATTCCAGCACAGTGTTACCAGATTATATTTTTAAAAGCGTAGGGTGAAGTTGATAATTCCGTAAATGGACTCTGAAAAAGTCCGTAATCTACAGTTTGCCCTTTATTTTGTGCATTGGAATTTGTAGCCCTTATTAAGAGCGCGTATTCTGCACACTAGCGCCGTCATTGGAAAAAAAACATAGTTTATTTTTTAAATGATGAAATTGTGAATTATCTCTCTGTAGTGCACTCCGAAAAAGCTTTGTGGTATTATTCATCGTATTAACAGTATTTCCTAGCTTGTCGTTTAGTTTAATGAAGTTTTTTTGCTAAAAGTGGCCACTTTTGATATTGAAGTTCATGTAAATGTTGACATTTTAAGTCCTTATTTTCTAAGGTTCGTCCGTTATAACGAAGCCAGCGGGTCTCTCGGCTAAAAACAATGAAGCATACATGTGTCAAAACATAGTTTACATTATCTTCATTATTTTTAGCCGATAGAGCCGCTGCTTCGTTGTAAAAAAAACAGAAATCAACAAAAAGCCACAAAAATGGGGACTTTATATATCGCCACACACCGACCAATCCGGCTTTCACCCGTCAAACCAAATACTATAGAACTCTGTAGAGTTTCTATAGTATTTGGTTAAACCCATTTAAAAAATCGGCTTTCGTGTTTTCTTCGTGTTCTGTCAATTGACTGTCAATGTCAGTTATTCATGATGACATTGATGACGTGCGTACCTATGTTCCCAATTATTCTTCTGAGTTCCCAAGTGTGCGTTCCGCACTCTGAGCGTTCCGTGGCTTGGTGAAATTTTACTCTGAGCGCTGTCAGAGCGTAGTTTCACCCGTTCCGTGGCTCAGAGTGCAGCAACCAAGAACCAAACAACCACCTAAATCGGTCGTTGAAGAACGCTCTGACGTTTATCTTTTGTCATAATGTCAATGTCATTTGACATTATTGTGTATTAAGATGTTTTGTATCTAAAAGTTCATGGTTGCCCTTTCTATTTTGGAATACAGATAATTTAAACATTCCTAATGTTTAAATTATCCGTATTCCGAAATAGAAAACGAAAACTTACAACTCGATCGTTCCGTGGCTTGGTTGCAACTCAAACGAGTTAAACTTTACCCAAACAACTACACCCAAAACGACGGAACGCACACCAAGCCACAGAGTCTCAATGACAAAGATGTCTCTTTAATCGATATACTTTTATTTTTTCAGTAAATTAATTAAAAACGAAATGAAGAAATCATCTCATAGATAAGAGCCCCGTTTCACGGTAAAGAAATCTATCAGTATTCTAACTTAGTACAAACGGTCGAAATACGAGCTATACCTACGCGCCTCGAGTTCGGTCTGCAGTTCTGCACTCGGTACACAACAATCGCGTTTGCGCCGCCAGTGACGGACGAACGGTGGTTTTGTATTTGTAATCGTAAAACTAAAATTTTATTTTATTTCTTTAAAATGAGGACAAAAAACAAACACTATCGAGAACTGGGTTTTTTTTTATCTCATTTGTCACCACTGGTAACAAGTGGGATGGTGACAAGTCAAATGGGATATTTTTTTCCATTTGTTACCAGTGGGAACGGCACCTCAGTGCATGACTGGGAATAACTGTTGCAGTCGGGTAAAAATTTAAAGGAAAATACCTAAAGTAGATAGAAACACTGTCAAATATTTGTGAAACGTGTACGAACGTTCCGCTCAGAAGAATAACTCTTCTGAGGTTTACCAGGGTCCATTAGGCTAAGTTCATACTGATTATATGACCGCGCAGTGCCGCGCGCCGTGGCGTTCGCGCGGTAGGAGCATTTCAGCATAATGCATAATAGCGTATGCACGCGCGGCAGTCTGGCATTAACATTCATTGAACAAGGTACGTATGTTTATGAAATACAATTAATTTGTAGATAAAACTTTACACCCATTGCAAGCGGGTGCGGCGGTGGCGGGTTCAGTGGGTGGTTTCCACTTTATTCATGCATACCTCGCAATGGAAAATACGACAAAAAAATAACATGTCCTTTTAATTTAGTTTTCGAATAGAGAATGAAACAGAGATGACTCTTATGTTTTAGCTTTTTTAAATATATTTTTTTACTAAAATAAAAAAGTTTGAATTAAATTAAATATTTACTTCACTAAGGGTGTATTTACTTCACTAAGGGTGAAGTAAATTCTTACTTCACTATTTTTTTTCTAAGGGATTTTTACATTTCATTTATTTTCTTCATAAATATTGCTTTAAAAAATCTAAAACTATTCTTCTCGCACTCCTAAGGGGCAAAACTAGAAACTGTTTTTTTTTAATTTTTAAAAAATATTTTTTGTCTTTTGATAAAGGTAAGTCAATTGTCAATCAAGTAATTGTCTATTGATAAAGGTAAGTACCTAGTGGGATCCACTCCACCCGAGTGTTGGTGGGCGGCCGGGGCGGCGGTCGGCGCCGGCGCAGCGAGGCGGCGCGGGCGATCATTTAAAACCGACCTATTTAAAATTATCTGTGAATGTCTGTGATGAAGAATGGAAGTGTAATTGCAAACAAATATTACTTAATAAAAAAGCACCACGGGGCTAAAAATTTACAACCCGCACAGCATTTAGACGGACCGTGACAGACGGTAGCGTTTTTTACAGTAATTGCAGTTTGTATTTTAAAGAAAAGAGAGTTTAAAATGGTGTAAAAGACGCAAAGAAGGCAAAAAGATGATAAGTAGGTTTTAAATATTTTTTTGTTTAAGTAATAATAGAAAATAACTATGAGACAAATTAATTATGGTTGTTATTATGCAACCAGCGTTCAGTCGCTTTGTGCTGCACTTAGAGCATTAAGGTGCTGCATAACTAAATGCCAGCATTTTTTTAGCCCCGCCCACTTGATTGTAATTTTTTTGTTGCTATTTTTGAGCGGAATGCTTGTTCCATAGATTTTAGTTCGCTGGATGCAGATGACTTGATGAAAACCTTCGGAGCAGTTTCCGAAACTCTACTCGACGACCTCCTTGTTTTCAAGGTGTCGCCATCTACGAGGTCCCGGGTTCGACCCTGGTTGGGTCAATTTAGAAAACGAACTTTTCTATATTGGCTCATGTCTGTGTGTTTGTGATACCACCGTTGTTCTGATTTTTATAACACAAGTGCTTTAGTAACCGTGGTGTAACTATATAAAGTAAGTAATACTTTGGAATCGGAGCAATGTATGTAATGCTGTCAAATATTTATTTATTTACTAATAAAGATTGTATAGCATATGTATAGTTACACAACGGTTACTTTCTGTCAAACTATTTAAGTTTGACATTAAAATTAGGGACAAAACACTGTGTACTATACTTGCATCTGTCAACCGATGGCGTAGCTTCTTTGACATTCACAAGTGCTTGTAACAGCCTGGATTGAATAAATGAGTTTTGAATTTTTGAATTTTGTTATGCAATCTTTATAAGTAAGGGGGCTGAAGTATAGGGATCAAATTAAAACCGCTATTATAGTTTAGTAGTTGGTTATTGAGTTTTTTTTGTCATAGCCATAAGCACTACATGACTCGCCTGCTTAAAACTTACTAGCTAGGGGCTAGTAAAGTAAACTCGCTCAATGTCAGCGACGCTTAACAATGGCCGGAGTCTTTATAGTTTTATAGAATCTTAAATATGTATAATGTGTAGGATTATAATCTAATACATATAAAGAAACAAGTTAATCCTATACATAAAATACAGAGATCATTGTTGTTAACACATAAGTAAATATGACTTATTTAAGTAATATTCTTATAGAAGGCCCAGTTTCCTAGGTTCCAATTTGTTCCAGTTTCATACAAAATTCTGTACCATTTTTATTTACTTAAACCAAAAGTTACTATGCGGAACCTGTGAACTGGCCCTACAGTCATTACACCACGATCTACAAATACATCAATAGATATTTATTATTACATCAATAGAGTTAGTTCTTGAGCATATTATTACTATTATTACCGTGTGATTACCTATTACAATATAATTTTAAATACATGATATGTCCGGAGTGGCATTCAATTAAATCAATTATAAATTTTAAAAATATACATAGAAACTTCCCTCTTGTCGCAGGGCTATGACCATCAGCCATTTTTAATGTCCCACTGCTGGGCCACAGGCCTCCCTTATGGGTGGATAAGGAGGATAGGCCACCACGCAGGCCCAATGCGGATTGATGGGTGCTAACGACTGCAAATGCATCCGGGATCAACGGCTTAACGTGCCTTCCGAAGCACGGAGGAGCTCGATTAGTAAATTTTTGGTCACCCATCCCATGACCGACCCTTGCGACAGATGCTTATCTCCGCAATCGATGAGACAGGCGCTATACCACTGCGCCACTGAGCTCCTCTATAAATAAATATTTAAAATAAACATAAACACTCTTGTCGCACGGCTCATGCTATACCTTCGGAAATAACGATATCTTAATTACAGAAATCCATTCAGCCGTTTGAAAGATATGAAGTAATAAAGAATATTACATACAAAAATAAAAAAAACATACAAGATATGCGCGATAAACATAACCCTTTCTTTGCAGTCGGTTAAACAACAGCTTAGAGGACGTCCACCATTTGTTTGAGATGACAACCTGCAGAGTCAGTGACTACAACACAGTCTTATATATTACTGTGCTACAAGTTTGGCTGACTCACTACCAAGCTAGCTCGAAGATTATTTGTTAAACTGACAAGTATACATACGTAATATGCAGAGAAAACTGTGGCCGTCACTTTATTCAATTACAAGGAGCCTGTCATCAGCTGTCGAGTGACCACGAAGCTCAATGGTATTCGTATATAATTAAATAAATTCACCAAAAACACTTTTCAATTTATAGAGGTGCTACATTATGCCGAGGACGCTCTCCATACAACACACAGACTGTACGAGTGCTTTTGCAATATCCAATACAAAAAAATGAAATGATATAATACATTATTCGTACTATCACAGAATAAATATTAGGATTTTTTATTTTATTTTAATGGACAGACTTTGCAAACAGTAATATTAATTTAGCGACTAGTTTCCACGTTGCAATCCCTTCGGGTGCCAGTTTTGAAACAATTAAAAAATATCCTAATAAATTTAGCTTAAGATTATATAAAGCATAGATAAAACAACTTCAAAAAGCTTTAGCACCTTTTTTTTACTCGTAAGAAATAGATTTTTCGATAGAGCAACACGGCCTCCACGACTTTAAGGGCAGAATAGCCATCTCTTCCAAAAAAAGGCTAATTTTAATTGCATGTATACGTGATGTGTAAAAAATGTCGTAATGTTTTATTACGAAATGAAAAAGTAATTTTTCTGTCTTTTTACTTTCAGTTCAATGATATTAAAAAAGTTTAGATACGGTACCCGCACTCCAAAATGGCAAGAAAAAAAGTAAGGTAATTGCCCGACTTTCAATTAGTCAGGCAGTCTCGTGACACGGAAACACACACGACTCTCGTCAGTCAGACACTAAAAAACTGTGACATTCTGACCAAAAATGCCTTCCTGCGTCTATAAACGATGTGCAAATTATACAGCAACAGTCAGAGATCGGAAAATGTTTCATTTCACACGTTAGTACTGTTTTGAACCGTAAAATGTTTTTCGTATTTGTGTGCCATGTTTTTACAAAGAGCGAGATGTACTCTGTTCTGTGTGTGAGAGTGAAGAGTGAGCGCGTATCGCGCACGCGCAAGGACTTTTGCTTATCTCCCCGATTACTGTCATGCGACTGTCACTCCCATGATCGCGCCAATGAGCATGCAGCGTATCAGACGAAACTTGTCTGATGTCTATTGTCTGTCTAAATATCTCTTTCTAACGACAAGTATTCCGTATGGTGGCGTTAAGTTTTGTCCCTCTCTTGATGTAATATATGTGTGTATCTGCAGTACTTGTCGCCGTTTTAAATTGCATGATTTTGGCGTGTGACGCATCTAAACTTTTTTTAATATCATTGTTTCAGTTCAGTTCAGTTTCAGTAGAGGCAGTGTTGATCTATGAATGTAGTTTTGGTCAAGAATCCACATCACGTATTACGTAAAAGTTCGTGTTTTAAATGTTAATGTAAATGCACGTAAATACAAATGTTTGAAACCGTTATTATGACCATCACACACACATAACTTCCTATTCCGGTGTGGTCGGTGTTGATTTGATAGAAGTGACGGAGACGGAGTGAATGCTAGTGTACCTCATGTCAAGTCTGAAACAAATTCAAATATACATATAGTAACAACTGACCGAACAAGAGTTTGGTCAAAACAAGTCTAGATAGGTTCTATGATTTCTCGTCAGTCTACAGAAATATCTAATCTTTAGTTGGTCTGTGTCTAAATGAGATAGATAATTTACTTTAGGTTATTATGAGGTAATAAATAAATATATTCGGCCTTACCACGAAAGATTTTAAAACACTGTTTAATTTAGACACTTTAAATGTGATGCCTTCTCTTTCAAATCATATTGTCAAACAGGGGGGGCGTCTCTGTGAGTAGGCGCGTTATTTTTTGCTCCGCGGCTTTTAATCGTAAAATAGTGTCAAAAGTGATTAACTCCGCAAGTGCTATATACTAATAGAATCTGTGTTTTACAAGCTTCAAATAGTGTAAATATTTCAACTGGATATCAGCGCGTTTGTGAGTAATAAGCAAAAACAATTTAAATTTTTCAAAACGTCGTTGGTACCTACACGGCTTGCGATCGCTCGCTTCTTCGACGCGCTAAGTGCGTTGACCTCGTCCCGTGCGGTGCGGGCCGTGCGGCAAGTGCACGCCGAGTACCTAGGCCTACCTACCAGCCTAAACAGCTTTATAAACGTCATTTTATTCGTCCGCTTTGGGTACAAATGGTGCAATGCATGTTTAGCTTGCTATTTCTCCAAGAATTGACACGAATTAAACCTATTATTTGTGAATACCTATTCTAACCGATTAAGGTGGTTTGAACTGACTTGCTTATCATTTAAATATTTTGATTTGAAATGGCTACTGCAAATAAATGCTCTGGATGCCTTTGCGAGATAACTACCAGACAACTATTAACTTGTTCGAAGTGTGCACAATGTTATGACCTTGACTGTGCGAATGTTGATCTGAAATTGTATTTTTTGATGGAACATAAAGATCTGTGGATATGTCATGCCTGTCGTAGTAAATTCCCAAAAAAAGATAACTCTAATACACCTGCCCGCCCATCTATTGGTATTGGTTTTGGTTCGAATAGCGATAGAGAAATAGTACCTTGCGCAGAGCTATCACCGCAGGAGAGTATTAATAGTTTGGATGATGGTTTTGTCACGCAAAGACGTAAAACTAGTAGACCCATCTCGGATCCCACGAAAGATACTTTTGAGGATGTCAGTATTGATAATTTTGAATTAATGAGCCCCAAGCCAAGTTGCAGTTCTAATTCAAATGGCATGGCACAAGAGATTCGCTTCATTAGAGAGCAGATTATGATACTCAATGAACGGCTAAATAACCTTTTTTCTTCTGTTGAAATCACGCATGTTAAGCAAGATCTTTGTAATGATAAGCTTATGGAAATAGATGAGCGTCTGCAAGACCATAAACACACTGCCACGAATTCCATATTATGCTCTTGCACCTGTCACAAGAATCCTGAAACCAATAAAATGGCACTACCAAGCTCAGTAGATTCAGATGTTCCTACTAAATCTGAAAAATCGAAGGTACAACCAAAACGAAAACCTAAGAAATCGAAGACTCCAGTAACAAAGAAACCTGAACTCTGCTTACTAACACCAACTGCACCAATTCCACTGCTTATTGAGATACCACAAACCAAACCTTTTACTACAGACAACAACAATAATAATACTCCTTGTAATGTTCAGAAGAATACACCGGAAGAGTGTACTGTTGATCGTCCAGGTGATCTAGACCATTTAGATGTTAATGAAATAGAAACTTCCAACAGTAATGAATGGACTGAAGTACAGAAAAAACGACGAAAAAATCAGTTGTCACTGCGTTGCACAGCGGGACCCGAAGTTACGTTCCTAAAAGCTATGGAGCCCCGGAAATGCATCCATCTATGGAATATGGAGTCGGAAGCCACAGACGTACTCCGTTATCTGCAGAACCTCTGTCCAGGTAAAAAATGCTCCATTGAAGAACTCAAAGCTCGTGGTGATTATAAGTCTTATAAAATCACAGTTTCAGAAGAAATTTACGAAAAATGTGTCTCGTCTGAAATATGGCCAATTAACGCGAGGGTCAAACCGTGGACGCCATTTCGTGGGCCAAGAGATAACTTTCGAAGAGAACGCATCAATTAAACCATCAGCTGAATATAACACTTCTCGAAAGCAAAAAAATATTGATCTAAACCTTTTTTACCAGAATGTTCGAGGATTAAAGACAAAATTAAATGTTTGGAGAACTAATCTAACCTTATTGGACCATGACATTATTGGAATCACGGAAACGTTTTTAGACGAATCTATTACGGATAACGAAGTAGCATGTGGTGGTTGGACTATACAGCGACGCGATCGCAGTACGGTAGGAGGTGGCGTTCTACTTGCGGCGCGTGCTGGTATTACCCTCCAACGTTGTAAGGACCTTGAGACTACACACGGTGAAGATCTATGGGCCTCGTTCTGTATACGTGGTGAAACTGTATTTGTTTGTGTAGTGTACATAAGTCCTAGTTCTAAAGATGATGTATATTTTAACTGGTTCTGTAAAGTAGAAAGTATTATACATAATTTAAAGGGTCATGTCATAATTTTAGGGGATGCCAATTTAAATAGTGCCTCTGTCAATGTAAATAATTATTATTGCTATTTTCTGTCATATTGTGGTTTGAAAGAGATGAACGAAATCTTTAATAAACGTGGAAGTAAATTAGATATTGTTCTAGTCCACGAGAGTACTAATAAAGCTGAAGTCAACATATCTCACACAGACGGTATAGTTCCTGCAGATGCATATCATCCGCCGTTAGATATTTATTCAAAAATTTCATTACGCATGTTTTTTTCTCCTAAGCTCGAACCAAATAATGTCTGTTCTTCTAAAGATTGGCATTTTGCAAAGGCTGACTATTCCCAAATTTCTGAGCTTCTCTCAACCACAGACTGGGAGTCTGTCACAAATGCGAAAGATGTCAGTACTGCCACGAACAATTTCTATGAAATTATGTATAAAATATTTGATTCCACAGTACCTAGGAAGGTAAGGTCGAATAAATTCAGTAACCGCTATCCAGCATGGTTCGACCGTAATATTATACGAGATGTCAAACGTAAGACTAAACTTCACCGTGCCTGGAAACTAGAAAAGTCAGAAAATGCAAGAAAATCTTTTTCTGATATTAGAGCTAGTCTTAAAAAACGTATTGATGCAGCTTATCAATCCTATATACGACGTATCGAGAGCAACTTAAAAAATAAGCCAAAACAATTTTGGCATCACGTTTCTAGCCTTAGAAGTAAAGGCGGATTTGAACCGGAAGTATCACGTGATGGTGTGACTTACAGTGGAGTACAGGCAGCTGAAGCTTTCGCTAAGTTTTTTTCTAGTGTTTTTCAATGTCGTAGCCCTGTATTAGATAGTAATAATATTGATAGTACGACCAACTCAACAAGTCAGCTAGATAGTGCTTACATAGATATTGCCTATTTCAGCGATCATGATATACGACATGCCATTAACAAAATTAAGGCGGATAGTGCTCCTGGACCAGATGGCATTCCACCGCTACTTATAAAAATGTTTGTAAACGAACTTGTCCAACCTCTATGTCATATAATTAATATTGCTATTCGAACGGGGGAATATCCTACTCAATGGAAAATATCACGCGTGACGCCTATTCCTAAATCTAACTGCAAATTGACCATTGAAGACCATCGTCCTATAGCCGTCTTACCAGTTCCAGCTAAATTATTTGAACGTGTAGTGCATGACGAAATCTATAGGCAAGTCAGCACCTACCTTTGCGATGAGCAGCATGGCTTCAGGAAAGGAAGATCAGTTGAAACTAATCTTCTGTCTACTGTTGAATACATTTCAAATGGTATGGATAATGGCCATGAAGTCGATGTTGTATACTTCGACTTTCAGAAGGCGTTTGATAAGGTTGATAATGATATTCTTTTAGGCAAACTGAATGATATTGGTTTTTCTCCACGCCTTTTACACTTATTTGCACACTATCTCCGTGACCGTCAACAATATGTAGAGTTTGGCTGTTTCACTTCTAAGCCTTATCACACGCGTTCTGGAGTTAGCCAGGGTTCTATACTTGGTCCTCTTTTGTTCTTGATCATGATAAACGATCTAGTAAAAGTAGTTAAAAACGCGAAGTGTATTATGTATGCAGATGACCTTAAGTTAGCCTTTGAAATTAAGAACGAAGAAGACTGTCGATTACTGCAAATTGATATTGACTCTGTGTTTGAATGGACTAAAAGAAATAAGATGTTATTTAACAATAAAAAGTGTTGTGTCTTATCCTTTGGAAGAAAGCAATTAAAAACATGTTACCAATATGTACTGGGAGACGACAATCTTACACGTGTGGAGTCAACAAAGGACCTAGGTGTGATGTTCGATTCCAAATTAACATTTCATGATCACATAATATCCGTAGTGAAAGAAAGTTTTAGACGCTTAGGCTTCGTCCTACGGAATTCTCGGGATTTTAAGAGTCCTCAATTAATTAAGCTTCTTTATTACGCACTCGTACGTAGCAAACTCGAAGCTGGTAGTTCTGTCTGGCACCCCCATGAAAGCACATATACTTTGATGGTTGAGAAAGTGCAGAAGGCTTTCCTAAGATGCTTGTATAAGCGCAAGTTCACATATTATCCCCATTTATATCCGACCTTATTTCTCCTTGGTACTCTTGACCTAAATTCTCTAAGAACGCGCAGAGCAACCAACCAAATTCTTACAGGAATAAAGGTTCTACGTGGCAGTATTGATAACCCTGACCTGCACAACCAACTGTGCCAACTATACGTCCCCGAACGGTACACGCGGCGACGCGCCGGGCGTCCTCGTCCCTTGTTTGTGACGCCACGTACCCGTACAGTGGCACGTGCACAATCACCTCTCTGCCGCATATTGACCAATATCAATGAGTTCCTGGCTAACCAGTCTGAGTGTGATGTGTTTGCGGATGAATTGAAGTTGATTTCAAGAATTTGTTTATTATTTTGTGAGAAGTTAGAACCAAAATCCACCTGTGTGTGATTTAATTTTCTACTATTATTTTCTGTAATTGTTATTTATCTATAGTCTTATCTTTTGTTATGTGTGTGTAATTTACTAGTTACTGTAAGTGGCACTATCTGCCGTTGTAATTAAAAATGAATAAAATAAATAAATAAATAAATAAAACTAGTGACAGCATTACATTTAAACAATGTTTAAGTTAAACACTTGTTGAACAGTGTTTTAAAATCTTTTGTGGTAAGGCCGATTGTGTTAAGCCTCAAAATAGAACATGTTTTAAACTTCAGAAGACTATTTTTAACTTAGAAAGCTTACAGACGAGCGACTGGCGCGGGCTTGGTCGGCGACAATCGGCGAGCTGTCGTCACTGAGAATCTTTCGCTCGTCTGTAAGCTCACTTATATATTTAATGACTCGTATTTTACAAAATTATAAATACCTTTTATTAATTCACATCTCAAATAATAGAATATAAAACTCGAGTTTGTAATTGAGAAACTTATGCGAAATATAAAAGTGATTAAGTTAAACTAGTGTCAATAAGAGACAATCTTTTGTTTAAAATTATAAATTGTCGCTTCGACTTCAAGTTCTTCAAGTTCATCGCAAGTCACAACTGTTCCATGATTTCATTTTTTGTTTACAATTTTGTAAGACTTACCCATATCCGGAAACTCGGGCGAAGTGGGTCTTGTGAGCCACGTAGATCAACACAAACAGTCCCAGGCCGACGAAAAATGAAATTCCAAGCAATTGAGGAAACTGTAACGAGAAAATATAATACTAGTAGGTACACAGAAAAAACAGCAGCAAGCGCACAACATTACGTTAAGTGGTAAACAGTAGCTTCCTGTGTGGCATCCGGCAGAACAAAATTAAGCAATGAAATCGACTCAAATAAATTTCTTTCAACCTTTTTAGCACATAATCAATTGATGTAAATAGTTAAAATTGGTACCATTTTAAAACTCGTAATTGATCTTTAAAAAATGTATTAATTTAATTTTGATTCTAAGTCGGAAAGAGCTTAAAAACCCAGCTGAGTCCATTTCTTTGCTCTCTAGTGTAGATTAGTGTAGAATTTAGGGACTTAGAAGCGCTGCTATCGCTCGGCTGCTAAAACGCCTATAATATGTGAACGGCTCTTAGGCCTGTATTGCAGAACGAAACTCAGGCACTATTTGAATTCTAATCACATGATCTCTACTTAATTAGAGAATCTAGCTTCAAGTACCCCGATGATTCCAAAACAACGCTTGATAAACTACTTAAATAGCGATTTGCGTCTATCTATGGTTAGAGTCTGTTTCCTATTACAAAACATATTTTATGCAGAATGAGTTTCATTTTAAGCTTAATTAGACACAGACTTGGACAAGATTTGCATTGACCAATACACGATAATTTAAAGACGTAAATATGGTAGAGAACACTCAAGCATTGATTTGAGCTCATATTTACATTAGTTAAGGACAATTTTAAGAGATGGGATGGCTGGGGAAAGCCCCATGCCCCCTACTAAAGCATTTCGATATTTAAATCCCGTCGCACGCCCCCCTTAAATAAGATTATTCAGTTTTTAATACATTTATGGTTAGGTTTGACTTAATTTTAAATATCGAAATGCTTTGATAGGGGGCATAGGGTCCCCTACTTAAAACTAGTTTTAAGTAAAAATCAATGCTTGAGCAACATTCTGTAATACGGGCTTAAAGTCCATTCCACGAAACGAGCTCCCAAAGTTAATGCACGTGACCATCAATTGCCTAACCTATAGCCTAGCTCTAGCCGCGAGCATTGACCAATGAGCTGCGAGTATTTTCGTCGTCAGGAGTTCGATTCGTGGAACGGAGTATTAATTATTATCTATGACCTCCGTGATATGATTGATTTTGGCAACATCTTCCTACAGAAGCCGACGTCTAGTGGACTACGATACAAATGACTCTTATGAGGGAAACAAAAATATATTTCCAATACGGGAATATACCTACCCGGGTAGAATACCATCTCTAATCGCTGCACGCCGCGCGCGATGTCATCTCACGTTGTCTTTCTCGCTCTAGCAAATGACGAGCCTCAGTGACAGAACAGGATATAACGTGAAAAATACTATTTCGTGCTGACTGCTGACTACTAGAGGTTCACAGCGTTGCCGTTTAGCGTGTAATCAAGGCCTCTCGTGTGTAACCCGTGTGTAACGCGTGTGTAATAGGCATATGTGTGTAATTGTGTACTTTTACAATCGGTCTCATACAACTCGATCCTAATTTACAAATACATATGTAAGTACCTACATTTCTGCGTGGAAAGGAACGCACCTTTATTTGGTTCGTTCGAACGGCGGGATAGTTTATTGAGAATTTTGAAAGTGCGAGAGAGAAAGACTATTGTCAAAGACAACTGGAAACTGTGTGTGTAATCAAGGAATCATGTGAGTGGGATTTGGTCGACAGGCAGTGGCAACACTGGAGGTTCAACTTCAACTCTAAATGTGCAAAGTCAATCTTACCTGTTTATTGCATTCGCGCTCCCAGTCGACAGAAAGCAGATTTTCGTAGAGTTTTATGAATCTAGAGACTGGACATTTTTGGCCACAATGAGGTATTGTAAGTACTACTGGTTCTACTATTTCTGTCGAGTTGCGATATGAGATCTGTATGTAATGCGACATTGTTGAATTATCTAAAACAAAAACAGCATTATGTGTAGTTTAAAAAATAATTAAACAGGACTGACCATGGACAAATGCTAAGTTTTATTTTTTAGAATAAAGTAATATAAAAACTCTATATTTTGTTACATTGAACTGATATTTGGAAAACTACTGCACATACAAAGTAACAAAAGTTATAGATTTGTTGTTAAAAATTTGATGAAATGGGGACAGGGGCGTTTTTTCGGTGGCAAATAATTTCCTCCCTATTCATCACTGGCGTCACTGGATAACAAAATACCATAAAGTGGCAAATTGCCAAATTATTTCCCACTATGTACTACTGTACTTTCGGGTAATCTTTAGAATCTCGGGGCGCCTGAAATGGGGATTGAGATAGATGTCTTCGTCATTCACAAACATGATTTAACAGATAAGGCATAAATTAGTTTAAATTGATAAACGGTGGAGGTCGTTTTTACTAGTTTTGTCAGTCGCCGTACCATTCGCATGCTGTTTTTGTACACACGACGGTACCTCAGACTACATGTTGACCTTGAGACCGCCTGTATGTCCTACGTAATAAAAGCTGTTTTCGCATTTTAACTGTATAACCTGACGAGCTGTCGTGTGTACGTTATCCAGGATATTCTTGATCGAAGGTCAAAGTACATGTAAGGTATTACATGAAGCAAACCCTGTAATTTTATCTTCTCTCATAAAAGATGACAAACAAACAATCACGCTAGCAAAAATACAATACTTAATTTGCAGCCTTTACCGTAAATGAGATCCATAATTATTGTAGAAGTGTAAACCGGGCAAACCCCATCGTACATTCTTAGTGCGTTCAGTACACATCCTATGGTAAAGTCGTGGCCACTGTACATAGACATTTTGATGTTTTTGTGTTTTTTCTTGGACATCACACTGAACATGTTGGTCATTATTTGCTTCATAAGGGGCCCAACCTTGAGTCGCGCCATAAGCGGTGTTGCGGTGGCGTCTGTGAAGCTGAAAAATTATGTATATGTTATTGACCAAACCCGATTTTCAGGATAAACTGGTTTGGCCTAGGTTAAACTAGTTCTTCCTACACGCGATGGGATTAACTGGTATAAACTAGTTTGTCCTAAGCCCGATAGAATAAACCAGTTTAGCTACAAAGAAAAACTTTGCTCAAAGCAGCAATGTAACTCCACTTTCAATCGAGAATTGTTAGCAACTGAGTTACGTGATCAGCCCCTTGGACAAGGCTTGTAAAATAAATAGTACGGAAAGATTGTACGGAGAGATTTTTTTCTTTCATCATTTTTAATCGCAGTATAACTAATAAATGTCGCTACCCAAGCGAAGCCGCAGCTAGTTTTAGATATTTTTCATTTACCTAGCGATATTAAACCAATATTTTTATGCTTAGTAAGGAAAGCATAAAAATATTAGTTTAATATCGGAAATAGCTATTTGCAGCTGTTATTTGAGAGCTTTTTTCAACATATTATTGCAAAAACTAACGGATTGCAAAGGAGCGAATCCGGGGCAAACTCTCACGGCACAGCGGTTGATCTCACGCCATGCATTTCGCTCGCTGAGATGAGCTATCTCTTGGCATGGCCAGGCAGTAAGGTTTCTCAAAAAATATATTAAATTACATTAGTATAAATCAGTTCACTTTACCTGTATCCTGCTGGTTCAGCCATCTTATCAGGGAACACAGTGTGAGTCCAGTTTGGAAGAGTAAAATTGTACAATTGTTCTATCAACAAGATGCTGTAAATATCCTCTATTTCTCGGTAACTTTTTACTTTTAAGCCAGAGTAAGCTGTTAAGTAACTGAAAAAAAAGAAACATACTTACATATCTAAATGCTTCAAAATATTGGTACACCATTGGAATCGGCTTTGAATTAAAGATACAGTTTCTCTTATGAAATCATTGCCAATTTATTTATATAACTTACTCCATAAGATTTTGGTACTTGCTAAGCCTATCTTTATATGCCTTGGAGTGAATGTATCTCTCATTTTCTCTATCAAAGGCGGGGCATGTTTTCTTCATGGCAAGTAGCTCATCATCTCGTTCCGGAACTGTATGAATGGGGATGGGCTGCCACAGTAACTTGTCATTCCATACTGAGTTACCTACTGGTGGATATAGCCCTGCAGCAATAGAGCCACATAATTAAAGTTGAGGCAATGGCAGTATAAAACAGTATAAAAATGTCCAATGTTTCCTCTTATTCCCACAAACTGTCTATATTTCAATTCACAATATTTTATTATAGTTAACACTTTACAATCCACTAATAAAAGTGGACTAAATGTATAAAGTATGAACGAAAAAAATTCAATAAAATACCAATGATAACCACAATAAATAATTGGAAGATTTAAAAAAATATATATCGGTGAGATCATGAACTTCATGTGAGAATAACGGAAAAAATAGACTTTAAGTTATCTACTACATACAGTACTGCTATGTCATGCTTATGCTACTCTTACAATACTACCATATTGGAAGCAAGGAACGTAAAACAGGAAAGTGCACTTCTGATTTCTGTGTATGCAAAAATATACTTTATCCTTAAGAAAAATGGTTTATATTTCAACAGAAAAATACTGCGGTCCAGTTGAGGCCGCAAGTACAAGGTGGGGGTGTCCCTTTCACACACCCTGCCAGCACTCTTAAATAATATGTTAAGTAGATTTACGATACAATACCTTCGTTATTAAAATAAAATAACGTAAGATATCCACTTCGTATTATTTTTAATCATTTAAAAATAAAACGTTAAGGGCTGCAGAAATGAAAAATAAGGTGGTTTCAATATTTATTTTAATAGGTGAGATATAATTTAATTAAAGTTACACGAATTCTTACTATGGAACAAGTAGGGTGACAACAATTCTCTTTTTCGTTTCATTGGATTCCATAAAACTTATTTTAGCTTCTTTAAATTCACGAAATGAGACAGAATTGGCATCTTATTTTGCGAATATTTTTGATCATGCAAAGTTAAAGTGCATGGCTTGCTAAGGAAATCGTGATGGCATGTGCCATTACATAAAACGATATTATTCAGTACAATATATGTGTTAAACTCTTATTTATCGGCACCTAGGTTTTTTCTGGCATCCCCACTAGATCACTAATTCTCACGAGGGTGAAACCACGAAAATCTAACTTTATCGTAAATTTAGTCTGTTGTTTAATACATACATATGTACGTAAATATTCTAATAGTATTTTTTATAGTAAAACTTATAACATTAACTGGATCAAATTTCATTAAAATCGGTTCTCTACACAAAGTGTGAAAGCAAAACCAACAAACGCTTTTGCGTTTATAAGTTACTTTAACCAATAATAATAAATTGTATAAAAAAGCACAAGTCTATTAGTCTATAGAGTGAGATAAACTGACCTCGTACCTACTATCTCATGAGGACCCTTTTTTAGCAGCAGTGCACCTAACATTTACTTACTATTTGTCTCTAAAAAAAATCCATACTTAAATGAACAATACCTGCAAGATTAGCTTGGGCTGACATCAGTGTACGATCAACATCAGTGGATCGCACATATATTTCAGTTGGTTCAAACTTGTCGGACAATAGATTCTGAAATAAAATACACGTGTTGTTATTAGAAAATTGTAGGTACATAAAGGTTATAATATGGTTGGTCAAGAGTTAAAAGTGAGCATGTATTAATCCCCTTAATATTATATATGCAAATGTGTACGTTTGGATATCCAAACATTCAAATGTCGGTTGTATAAACTTTAGATGTATGAGCCGTTGGCAAACCCGCCTCCCCCTGCTTCCTGCTTTCACTTGGGGAACTGGGTGAAATGGTTTGGCTAATATGTACTTCTCCGCCCCACTAATTGGGAGTTGGCAATTTTTTGTTGAAAAGGTTAGGATTATTGAAGTAATTCTGGAAAGTTTCAACTTTAGCAAACCAATAGTTTTTCCGAAAAAAAAATTTGAAGTTCAACATTTTGTACTGCCATTTTTGTGGATATTTCAACCAGCCATCGTTTTTTTTTCCTTATTGCATTTAGTTACGTATAGGCAAAGGTGTTAGTTACTATACAGCCACAGATATTAAGTTATTTTGAATAAAATAAGACTTTAAAGTTTGGAATTGTGTATTAACAATATATTTAAGTAAATTGAACCCAGATGTTACTTATTTGCTCAGAAACCAAATGTATTGGATTAACCCTTCAACACCTGGAAAATGAAACACAATAGATATTCCATTGTTATCTGGCCTGCAGGATGCAGCTTCTCAGGCTTTGATGAATTTGTAAGGATGTACTTTGAGTGTATGAGTACCTGCTAGCTTAGGCCGACGGCCAATTAACAGTTACCTAGGTGCTAAAGGTAAGTAAAAATAGTATTAGCATTTCCTACAAGTTGCTAATTATTACATATGTTTTAGAGAATAAAGTTAAAAATTAAAAATCAAAGTTGTCAGACACTTTCTGTCTACAATAACTTTTACCAGAAGCTTTAAGTGATTAACAACACTCATTTGTTGGCCTTTTTTATAACTACCTATCAAAATTTTGATATAACAAAGAAAACAATGAAAAATAAATAAATATCTATTCTGGAGAGCTTACTGAACTATATTTTAGTATATTATACCTCAGTGGGAGAGCTCAATGATTATAGGTATGTATTCTTTGTAGATACATAATGGGACAGACTTTACTGTAAAACTTACGGAATAACGTTTTCGAAGCCATTGTCCTAGGGCGTAATGTTGGCTTTTCCCGGTGTTCGTCAGTTCACCAAATTTCACTGGCCACAAGGATTCGTTACGCCAAGGATCGGTAGGATATGTGTCCACAGGGGTTCTATCACCGTGTCTATAAATAATAGCTGTGTATTTCACAGTCTCTATGCACAATCCAGAACCGAATAACAAAAACAAAAAGTTTAACACTCCAACCATTTTGAAAGAAAATCTTATTAAAACTAGATTTTATAGATTCTCTATCACGAATGAATTGAGTTAGCAGGTAAACTTGTAAGTAAACAGAATAACTATTGAAATATTAAATAGGTAATGTTTCAGTACTATCAGATTTCGCCTTTTTTGCATTGCAACCACAGATGAGATTGCAATACAATACAACTAGGGGCGAGTGAATCAAAACAGGGTGACCAGATTAAAAGTTGTCATAATGCTAGCAGTTCCGTTAAAATCAGCTATATTATGCTAAACTTTTATTCTAAAATGCTAAAATTCTGCAAAACACTAACTTTGCTAAAAAAGTTTTTGCAAGGAATGTTTCCACCTGCAATAACAAAATAACAGTCTAAACTTCAAAATTTGCGATACAAAATAACTGCCACTCACTTCGCCGAATTTCGATGCACATCTGACAGAACATTAACAGTGTTAACATTTAAAAAAAATTGCCATAATAATGTAAAATTACTACCACATGGTAAAAAATAAAAATATCGTAAATAAAGGTAAGTAGGCAAAGTTGAGCTTAAATGGCAAAGTTGCAGCATTATACGGTACTAAAGGGTTGCTAAATCAGACAAATTGAATTCTGCTGAATTTCTGTTAAGGTTTTATCAGATTTTGCTAAAAATTGCCAACTTTTTCTATAAATAAAAATAAAAATAACCTTAACATACTACTTATATTATTATTCTTTATTAATAACATACAATCTCTTTAAAAAATATATATTATGTCGTAGGCGTTGGATATATTTTGTACAAATCGGATATTTACAGAAATCCTAGTATGATTGCAAAGGACCGGATAATTGGAATCTAACACAGACATACTAGTATTCTAAGATTAGCTTATAATACTGCTACTCGGCGCTAGATGGAGGAAGCGAACATGATAGAACAATTTACCGCCTTATGTTTTATATATCATAATATATAAAAATTTTAGAATGAATTGGTGTTCGTTAATCTGGCTAAAACCACAGAATAAATAATTCCGGTGCATTGCATAGAGATAATTCACAATTTCGTCTTTATTTAAGCACTACGATATTTTTCCAATGGCGGCGCTAGTGTGCAGACTAAGCGCTCTTAAACTCAAAAACAGCTTGACCGATTGGAATAATTATTTATTTATTTTGTTCGCTAAAGTAGGTACTGGGTTGGTTTATAAACAAAAGAACAACTAAATAATCAAAGTTTTGTATGGGTATCGCCAAGAACCTTTGGGTATTGCCTTATTGGATTACTTTTGACAGCTAACTTTTGCTAAAGTAAAAGTAAGTTGTCTTGTTTGGTAAGGGCTATTTCTGAAACAACAAAAACTGATGAAAGAAAATGCAACTAGGACCTACCTTTCACGACAAAATGGGCTAAGTGAGTAGGTACATAAACTAAATACTTTGCTAGATCATTAAATAAATAAATAATAATAATAAATATTTGACAATATCACATATATTGCTCCGATTCTAAAATAAGTAGCTAAAGCACTGTGTTATGGAAAACAGAGACAACGATGGTATCACAAACACCCAGACCTGCGGCGTTATCAGCTAAAAACATTGAAGTTCATGTTAACTGTGTTTTGACAGATGTATGTGATACATTGCTATTTTTCTTTGTTAAGTAGTTATTTGTGCCAAGACGAAGTAGCAATGTATCACATACATCTGTCAAAACACAGTTAACATGAACTTCAATGTTTTTAGCTGATAGAGCCCCTGAGACAATATAGAAAAGTTCGTTTTCTAAATTGACCCAACCGGGATCGAACCCGGGACCTCAGAGATGGCGACACCTTGAAACAGGGTGTACAAAGCCACTCGATCACGGAGGTCGTCGTATGATTGCAACAGTTTTAATGAAGCGTTTATTATGCACTATTTGACGTCTAAATGATTTATGTAGGTACTTTACTTACCTATTAAAAAAAGAAACCAAATCTTCGAGGTTTTTAAAAATGAGTGCAATATTCGCGACGGAATTAAGTAGGTATTGATATTTAACAACAAAAGTATATATTAGGTTGCGAAACACTTATCATCAAAAATACCGTTATTTGGCAAGTAAAAATAAACCAATATTTTAATCACTTTCTCAGTTTAAAATTCATTATAATATTATTTAGTTGGTAGGTAGTAGTAGCCCTTATTTAATTCTACTAATATTATTAATAATATTATTAGCATGATACTTATTAGGTATATTACAAAATTAAAATCAAACGTTGAATGAACTTTATCTCCCTGTTGCATCGATCCACTTTTCTTTTATACATCCGTCTTGTGGAAAACTGTAAAAAATATTTCAGTATAAATCAATATAATTATGGCATAGGTATTGATTTATTTATTTTTATTTAATTGCCTACGAAATAAATATATTACCAGAGAATAAATAATATTAGGTACTATAGCGTACAGAGTTGTACTGCTTTGATCTTGAAGAAAGCCGACATTTTATTGTATTTAACTAAACATTGCACAAGCTAAATTGCATCTAAACGTGCCAGCATCAATTAGACCACACAATTTCAAGCGTGCGATATAAGTGTAAACAGAATTAGCCACCGCTTACGGAGGCGGATATGACGTCATCGAAACCGTGGCCGCCAGATTTTGAAAATATCTAATAAATATGATTCTAATCTATACAACATGTTACAAAAATACAATAAATATTATTAAAGGTATTTTTGTAACACGTTGTATACCATATTCGGCATTCGGTTGTATAGGTAGGTGTGGGGTGTCGAATAACCGCGATCAAGCTGTGTCTCGCTCTCTGCCATTTCAGGCACAGGCTTTAAAATATGTGCTTCAGGCTTCAGCTGCCATTTCTCATCTACCTACTTAGTCATGATAAATTATCGAAACCGACCTCATTGTAACGGCCTAAAGTTTTAAAAACACTTTTTAAATTGTTTAATTGCTGTTTCTTTCAAACAATATTGTCAAAAAAGTGACAGAATCACATTTAAACTGTGTCTAAGTTAAAACACTTGTTGAACAGTGTTTTGTTTTGTGGTAAGGCCGTACCTTAGGGTGCGTCCACATCTGGCGAATGCGCGGCGAATGCGCAGCTCACGAGCTGCGCACGCGCTGCACGCATGCCATTACTGCCGCTGTTTGGTGCGCCTCATTAGCGTAACTCAGTAAATGCTTGTATAGTGAGCGCGATCTGCGCGCGTTCAATTCGCGCGGG